>RSEF01000004.1:59407382-59560422 GCA_003993805.1 Himantopus leucocephalus | reverse complement strand
TGGTTTCCTGTGCAAACTTTTGATTTAGCAAGTGTAGTAACTATATGGTGTTTCTAAAACACTGTGATCTACATATGCTGCTGCAGCGGTACGCGCAAGGATTGCATGAGCCAAGGGATTATGCACCAAAAATGTATATGTGTGTGTTTTCCTNCGGTACGCGCAAGGATTGCATGAGCCAAGGGATTATGCACCAAAAATGTATATGTGTGTGTTTTCCTTTTATTTTCAGGTCATCTTCTTGTTAAACTGCACAAAGAAATGAGTAAGAGCACAGGTTCATTATAATTTCATTATCACAACCTGTGTTTTATCCATTCTGTTATGCTTCCTATTACTCAATTTCTTCACTTGAATACATAAAATATTTTTCTTACTTGTCATCTTAGTACAAACTTTCCCAGGAGCTTTAATCATTTTTCTTGCTCTTTCTGGATATTTGCAGTTGCTGTGTAACTAAGATAAGACAATCAAAATCAACCTATCTATTCAGTGTATTTTATGCCCAGATACATAGGTATATGTATAGACATATATAATATAGTATGAGATATGAAAGCTACATATTCTACATCCTTTTGTTGACATACATNCAGTTGCTGTGTAACTAAGATAAGACAATCAAAATCAACCTATCAATTCAGTGTATTTTATGCCCAGATGCATAGGTATATGTATATACATATATAATATAGTATGAGATATGAAAGTTACATATTCTACATCCTTTTGTTGACATACAGAAAATAAGTTCTGCAGGCTATGCAGTGCAGTGTTTTCAAAACAGTCCTGGTACAACTGTTTTATCTATCAGCCGGTGTTCTGTACACAAAAGAGCTGCAGTCACATTACCCCAGATTCACACCGCTGGCATCCAGGCCAGAATTTGTCTCAGTAATGGCAATCTTATAAGAAGTTGAAATTACGTTATTTTTTTTTTTTTATATTTGCTGTACTTTGCACTAATTGACATAAGGCTTTTTTGGTTACAGTGATGCTTATTCCAACCCAACACCCTCGCAACTGTGTCACCGGTAGTATGTTAAAGACTATAAACCATAGATGAAAAGCATGTAGCGATAGGATGAGAGGGAATGGTTTCAAACTGGAAGAGGGCAGATTTGGCTCTCGGGTATCATGAAGAAATTTTTCACTATGATGATGGTAGTGAGATACTGGAACAGGTTGCCCAGGGAAGCTGTGGATGCCCCATCCCTGGAGGTGTTCAAGGCCAGGTGGGATGGGGCTGTGAGCAACCTGGTCTAGTGGGAGGTGTCTCTCTGCTCATGGTGGGGCGGGTAGAACTTGATGATCTTTGAGGTCCCTTCTAATCTAAACCATTCTATGATTCTGAGTCTATGAAACTGCGGTCTTAGTTGTTGGGGAAAAAAAGCCCGTGCACTTCTCAGGCTTGATGGACATCCCCAAACACCAGCTGTGTGTGTGTCCAAGGCAGCAAACCAGTGTCTTCACCACCCTGAGCTGAACACCACAGCTGGGCTCATGAGATGAGGGAGGGGATGGCCAGGCACTGCTGGAACCCCTCAGGTGCCCCTGCCCTCCCAAGCTGGGAGGCCAAGCTGGAGCTCTCTGGAGCTCTGGGGGACGGCTCTGGCCCTGAATGGGAGCAGGCATCTACTCGGGAGCCCCGGTCGGTGGGTCGAGGTGTGTGACTCATTAAAGCCTGAGTGTGTGTTATGTGGTTGCCAAGGTAACGAGATAATTGAAGTAATTACCTTTGCAAATTCTCGTGTTGATATTCGGTACGTAAGCCTGCCTGTCATTGGGCAATCTGAGGCGTGCATGCTGTAGCCATCTTTTCTGGAAATCAAAAATGCATTTTCAGTATGGGGAGTGCATATTCTTGCAGGAGTTTTCGTGGTTTTTTCTTTTCTGTTTCATAGGGCACAATGCTTTTTTTTTTCCCCCAAGTAAGGCAGCTTTTGCCTTGGGTACCCCTCTGAGACTCATGTTAGATACAGCAGCTGCAGATCTGGTTCTCTCCTTACATTTAAATAAACATTCTTGTCCTGACTGGCAAAATCCCTGTCTCTGGTTTCTGCGGTACCTGCATAGGCAGGACTGTTAATGCTGCCGCACAAACGCTGATGCTATCAGCTAAACCTGCTCCAAGAGCAAATGCAGTAGAAAACCATACCCTGTCGATAAGAGCAAACCTGCAGATGCTTCAAAAATGTCCAAATTAGCAGTCAGTTACCGGGATCGCTTCAGCAAACAGCTGGGTCTCATCTCAGCCGATGATAGGAAGGCGTGTTTCTGCTCGCGTGTGTTTGGCGAGGTTTGTTTTCCTGCAAACCAGAGCCGTGGGCTCGGCAGTCGGACGTCCCTGTGCTCCCCAGTCCCTCAGCAGCCCCACAGTCCCCCGTCGATAGCACGGGGAAGCTTTCATTCTGTTTTTGGTACATGTTGATGGATCTGTGCTGGGTATTTCACTGGAACTATGAGTATTCATTTCAATCGCGACCCGAGGCAAATTTTGAATGTAGGCTTCCAGAAGTGTTAAAACAGTATAGACAGAGTTTAATGGGCCAGACTCCAAGCTCTATAAATTTAACTATTCCCATATATCCAGTGTAACTTACAAGTTGATTAAAACACGTGTGAATTGATTCCTGTAGACTGACACTTCACGGGTGGCTTTAGACTGAGAAATGATCTGGTTTTGCTTTATTAAGTGCCCTGTATCTCATATGTATGGCTTGGAACTTGTTTTAGAAAATCTCTGAGGCTGCTGATCTGCTGGACCGGCTGAGCTGACAGTTTGGCTGGGAGACAACAGACAGATTATTATACTCCTTTTATCGCTTGAAGGTTGCAGAAAACGCAAACAATATGGCCATGAACCACCAGAAAAGCAGGACCTGGCCCCGCCCCTTTGAATGAAAATTAACTCCATCCTCAGACCTAGACAAGTGCAGTAATTTTAACAAGATAGATACTCCAGAATGGTTCTGGAGACACCAGAACGGTTCCTCACTGATGGTAGCGCGCCCGTACTGATCACCTCGAAAAGAAACTTTTGCCCCCTGCATTAAACCTACTTTGAGTGCTCCTGGCCCCCAGAGGGAGAACCCAGGTTTCAGGGCAGACTTATGCCTATGAACATCTTATTCCTTATATGCCCATGGCACATCTGCTGATGCAATAGCGTGACCTCCTGGGAATCTCTTATGCCACTGTCTCCTGCTGAAGAGGTTGCGGGAGGAGGATGATAGCATTCTTGGCAAGACATCATGGAGCCAATCTTGATTGTTTTTTGGGCCACCACTAGAAAAGGTTCATAAACTGCTCCATCATCCCATGCCAGTAAAGATGTCAGTCAGAGCTGTCACCTTCTCCCTATTACCACTTGCCTCTTACCTACTATCTTTAATAGCAGTTGCTAACGTTACAAGCAAAGACAACTGATATGCTCCTAAATAAAATTCCTATAAACTTGATTTTGATAACAGAAGAGTAAGGAAAGGTGTATAGTTTCAGCAAAAGTTTACGGTGTGTGTTTCATTATCCGGAGGCTGTTTCCACTCCTCCCTGGTGCTGTGCAATACCCAGCTGAGAGACAATCTAATTTAGGTACTGTGTCTCCAGCAGTGGCCAGGGGGGTTGTTTCTAAGAGAAAGCAGCCAACGCTGCCGTGACCATGTGAGGTTATAAGGTTTAGGATTAAACTCGGCCTGAAACGGAGTGGTTTAGGATTTTATTAGGAAAATCGGTATTAATCTGGCTTTGTCACTCTGCTGGTTGTTTTCAGGCTTTGTTTGTGCTCTGCTATTTGTAGGGTGTGCGAGAATGAGAAAGATTAACGGAGTGCAAGGGCTGGGATGAAAGTGGAGTTTTGCAATGTAGCATGATGTTGTTTCCTGTAGAATTAGTCTGAAGTTGTAAAATCAGTTTTAAAAAGGGAGTTATAATGATCTTTGGTACTGTATTTCCCTAAGAAGGAATACAAGGAGCGCGCTGGGGGTTTTATGATTGCTCTGTGAAATTCCAAGCAATGCATTCCTGGGATTTAGCTGGGAAACCAGAGGAGTGTGTACTTGCCATTTGTAAATTGTATTACTTAAATTCCCCATTAACATGTATAACTCACTATCTATCTGGATAATCTAGCATGCTGGACTGCTTCCAGATAACCCAAACCAGGCGGAGGGTTTGGACATTGCTTCGATTACCGAGAAGCTTGAAGTGGAAACCTAATTCCACACCCTTTTAGTATTGCATGGGTTTTAGGTCTTAAAATCTGCTTTTAAATCTTGATTCTGGAAGGCAGTGAGATATGTGCCCAGTCCCAAGCCCAGCAGTGGTCCACAGCAGATCTTTGCACGTGTATTTAAAGTTAGCAGCCTGCCAAGGAACTGTTGAATTGAACTGGGGAATATCGTAGATGAACTCCGCAGGTATTGTGGGTGTGAAAGAAGCTTGGGACAGCCCTGATTTTGAAGGCTGAGTCCCTGGTATCCATCCACCGAGCTGCTTGTATCCTCCTGCACCTCTTTTTCAGTTCCTTGATTTGCACGCGACCTGTGTCGTGGCTGGAAATGAGAAATTTGGCAGCCGAACTGGCAGGGTGCTCTCCCACGAGTGAGACCTAGGGTGTTTCACCTCAGATGCACTGTTATCTCCTTAAATATAGTGGGATTGTCACAGTCTGCGGGAGCAAAATAACCTGGGTAGAGCAGCCTTTGGGGGGGGAGCTGAGTTCACTCCTGTGGATGGGGATTTGTCCTGAGCCCAGGCGTTACCATCAAAAAAATGAACATTGAGAAGTCCTTGTAATTTTATAGCACAGAGAGTATAACCCCAGGAGAAGGTATCTTATCCTTCTGAAACATCTGTCGCATTCTTAATCTTAGGACAGTATTTGCCACGTTATTATCCAGTAGTTTCACTGAACGATGTGATCCCCCCCCTCCCCCCCCGATTGTCTCCTTTCTTGCCTGAATAGACAAGCCAGGTACGCCCCCCTTCGCACGTTTTCTATTGAGGGGCAAAGAGGAAGGTTAGCATCTCTGTAGCTTTGAGTATGTTGAGTAGTCCAAATAAAGTAGAAAGTGCTCCTTGAGCGTAAAGGCCCCCAGTTGGGGAGGTGCTCAGGTGCTCTCCTCACTCGGGGCCTCCATCTCCACCACTTGTTTCCTCTTTCTCTTACCAGAAGGTCTGCTCTTTTTAATCTGTCCCCTATAAGCTCTGGAGATGACAGGCTCATTTTATGGATTCTACACAAGAGGCACAAAGGGCAGCTACAATGCAATTTCTATACTTAAAATGACCCAAAAAGCAAATCTCTATTCAAGGCACTTGAAACCAGAAGTTTAGTTGTTTTGGGTTTTTTTTTTTCCAAGGATCTAATGGAAAAAAAAATAATCCAAGCTTTCTTCAGGGGTGTGTGGTTTTAGATTAGTGTATTAATCTTTATTATCTAAATTAATGGAATTTTTGTATTACATAAATGTTTATATAATATAATCCTTGCCAGTGCTGGAGGTAATGGGTGTTGCCACTGTACAATATTTTGCATTCTTTGATATTTACGTTATTTATGAATGTATTGGCCAAAGTTCCAAACAAGTGCATAGTCACACTGCTGTGAGCCTAACTTTGGAGTTTCTACCTCCTTATAGCCGCGTGAAAAAGCCAGAAGGTGACAGTGAGCAGAACCAGCCTTCCTACAGGCCCTCAGGTCAGAGATGTAGGTAGGATGCAGGTGTAAAGTTCTGACGTGGGAGTCTGTGAAGTCATTTTGCGGCTGTGGTGAGCATGCAAACAGGCTCAGAAGTTTCACAAAGTGCGGACAAGTGCTTGGAACATACGTCTGACAACGAAGTACGTTTTTTTCATGGTCTCTTTCCTGGATTTCTACGTATTTCCCCTTTGTAAGAGGGCCATGGTTCAGATCTTGCAGCACTTTTCAGACCGTGTTACCTGGAATGAAATCAAGGGCCTTTAAAATGCCATTTTTTTTGGTATTGATAGTAGCATACTGTAATGATCCAAGGCATAATATTGCAAAATATGTAACACAGCAAGTTAACCATTTTCAGTGCTGTTTGAAATACAAATTTATAAGCAGTGCTATCAGCGCAGTCCTTCCTATTGCATCCGACTTACTGTTCCTGCTTGCACAGTGCGTGGAAACTGGAGAACATAATGCTGGTGCACGTGATTGTTATCAAAGGTCCGGACTAGTGCATTACACTCCCTTTTCTGAGGGAATGTGGTCCTATTTTCTCTGATCCTTGCCCAGGATGGGAGTTTTGTATTTTCTGCTGTGCCCTGTCTCAAGGCAAGGGTTCCTTTGGGACAACACAACTGAACCTCAGGCCTTTTCCTTCCCTTGCACAGAAAAGGGTTTCACTTTGAATGAACCCCCAAAGTATCGCAGCTCCTTGATTTTTTACTTCATGCTCTACAGCCTGAGAAATAGGACGGAGCTTTGTGTCTCAAAAGAACAGAGTTTCTCCCAAGACTGCCAGCATGCCTTCCTGAAAGTATACGTGGGTTTCCCACGGTTTTCTTCATAGTACTTTTAGCCACTTTGCTTCTTGTCCCAGCTGGAAGCAGAAATGCCCAGAAGTTCATGAAAATGAAAAACGGTGAGTGAAATATATTGTAAATCCAAACTTTCAAACCCCAATAAGGCTTAATTATGATTTCATCCAAAGTGGCTCACGTAATTATTTCTCCCTGGTTTTAATGCTGCAAACCTGTCTTCTGCAGCACACATCCACATTCCCGTTGGCCGTGCCAGGAACTCGCATCCAGATTTATCACTTGAGCACGAGAACGTACAATGATCCTTTAAAACCTGCCAGTTGCTTGAGAGCTAAACATCACTGTCTCAGATTAGGAGCACTCTCTAAAGTAAATACGAGGAAGTGCAGGGAACGCTGAAGAAACTGTATCTATTTAACTAAGACAAAACTGGCAAATTTTTAAGGTTGTCTCCTCCAGGTACCGTCAAATAGCACTTGAGGTCTTGACATAATTTGGACCAGAAACGATGTGTCGTTAAAGAAAGCGAAAAGCATGTCAGAGAGAATTTCCTCTTCGTGTTATGTTGTCATTCTGCCCCATTGCTCCAAATGTGATACATGTCATCACCAATAATTCCCGCACCCCACGGCATGTCTGTTTTTCCTCTTTAATGGAGCGGTTAGATGGACCGGCCAAACTACACACGGTTGTGAGTTCCAGTGGGGACACGGGTGGTATATTTAAGAGACTGATTTCTAATTTACGTTTGCAATGAAATGTAGGAGATGATGTTCCAAGAGGCATGCTTTGTCATTGTCCTCCAGCCTAATGTGGTTCATTTTTAGTATTATTAATAAATTAACATTCTTAATTTGTAAGAACTCGGGGAAATTCATAATTGCGCTCTGATGGCTCCTTTTCCAACTTGTCCTCTGTGAAATCCATTCTTTTTCCTGGGGGCAGATAGATAGGAAAGTTAATGAGATTTCCCCATTTCTGCTTTCTGTATTTTAGAGTTTATCTTCTTACACGTACCAAAAAAAGCTTATCTAGGGCTTTTTTGCAGTTACCCCCCAGCTTCTGTCCACCTCCTACAGCAGGGGTGACCGTGCCCGTGCTGTTCCGCACTAGCAGCACAGGCCTTCGATTTTCGGAGCAACTGTGCGAGTAAAAGAGAAGCAGAAGGTGACTGATGACAACAGAGGCTTGTGCAGTCAGGGAAAATTAGAAGTCCGTTTACTTTCCAGGCCTTATTTTCTCTTCATCTCAGGCCTCTGGATCATTAAGTGATGCTGACTGTTCTTCTAGAGTCGTATTTCTTTGCTGTACAGTTTGCACAATCACACAAACTAATCCCCTTTCTAAAGCCTATACTCTCTGTTTCTTAATTCTATGCTTATTTAAGACTACTTTGTGGATCATTCCTGAGTGTCTTTTTCATGCTACTTGGAGAAGCTCCTATCCCTTAAAAACCGGCAGGGATCTTTGTGGGCGATCTGTGTGTATGTGATAACGTTTGAATGCCACTAAAACAAGAAGGAAAAATGAAAGATGATCACTCTGAAAGTCCCAAGACACTCTCCCTGCGCGCCACGATGTAAGCGTAAAACTCTGTATATACCACAGGATTGCACATTATGTCTTATGCTATAGAGCTCATTAAGGCACAGTTATATAGGTATAGTATCGGTGAAGTAAATCCATAAAACCAGCTCCGAACCTCTGTGCGGGAAGTTAGATTAGATTAGATATCAGGAAGAAATTTTTCACTCTGAGGGTGGTGAGGCACTGGCCCAGGCTGCCCAGAGAAGCTGTGGCTGCCCCATCCCTGGAGGTGTTCAAGACCAGGTTGGATGGGCCTTTGAGCAACCTGGTCTGGTGGGAGGTGTCCCTGCCCACAGCAGGGACTCTATTATCTTTAAGGTCCCTTCCAACCTAAACTATTCTATGAAGTTTCTCCCCTCTGAGGCACTGCAATTATCACAAACCGCCTCCTTCCCTATGCAAGGCAGCTTTCGGGGGNGGGGGGGGGGGGGGGGAACCAAACCCAACCATCATCAACACGACTTCCTACGCTAACTTGCATATAAACAGTGACCCTATTTATACTTCCCAGCAATCTTTCCTGTGAGTAGCAGGATTACTAATTGCTGGCTTACAGCTCCTTCCTCCCCGCAGCACTCCGACCAGTGGATCCTGGCCCCCCTCCAGTTTTTTCGCGGCGGCGGAGACAGGCGTTTCCAGCCCTACGCCTGCAAAGCCAGCTCCACCCTCGCCAGCAGAGAACCCGTCCGGTTTTATTTTTCCCAGCAGAGGCGCAGGTCTGTGTTTGCACAGCCCTGAATGGTTGGTGCTTGCACGGGGATGGGAGTTCGAGAGGCGGGCTGGCCCCTCGCCTCCCGATTTCTGTTTATCCCGGAGCAGAACGGAGGGTTCCTATCAAGCAGCCCTTAATTTGGGGAAACGATGTGCGGTTTCCGCTCGGAAACTCTTCATTAAATAGTCTGCGTAGGCTTGGGAGTGGGTCTGTGTTTATCTGAACGTAAATTTTGTTTTCCTGGGGGTGGGCAAATGGCAGGGTAAATTAGGGGATGGAGGTGTTCACTCCAGAATAAAAATGTCCAGTGCCAACTCCACCAGCGCCCGAGTAAGGAAAGCAGAAGGGCAGAGGTCCTGTGTAGTTTCTGCTCTTCCTGTTTTGGATTTGAGCATCTAATTTCTATATCAATTTTTGTATGGTTTATTCTAGGAAGCCTGCTTTCCTTCACCTTTTTGGGGGGGATGACACTCTGAACCGGAGAGTAACAGTCCTTACGTATTCACCATGGGCGAGAGAGGTCAGGTTTTGCTTAAAGACTCGGTTTATCAAGTGGGATTTGCACTCCCCTTACGTCCTTCTCTCTGTCTTCATGTTTTTGTTTTGGTTTTCTTTTTTCCCCTCAGGGTTTTCCATTGACTGAATTGTTTAAAAATTGTCTAAACGCTTTGACCACGATTGCCAAATTATGAATCCTTTCCTTCAGAGATGATAATCTAGATGGAACAGTTGACTAGCTGCCTGCAGAGGGGGAATACGTGGCACGTGGAGTTCTCAGTGCTTTTATTTATCATCTAGGGTATCTTAATTATTAGCATTATGACAAAGACTCGTGCTTCTCCCATGGACCTGGGGACAGATGTAGTGATTGGCAGGAGGGAGGCTGGAGGCAGGCAGGAGGCTGTGCCGTCCCTGCGGGCAGCATTGCAGCGTGGGCAGAGTGGGATGCGCATTGCGTATCCCTGTTTCTTGCAAGGTTTGCTACTGAGTTTGGGGTGCTCGTCCACCCCGGGCCCCTCGCCCCAGGGGCTGGCACCTTGCAAAGAGAGGATGGGGCAGGGAAGTGCAGTGGCTTGGCCGTTTCTGCTCTTGCTTTGCCTTCAGCGCCAAAGAACTGTTTCCACCTCCTTTTCTAAAGGTGACTTTCATCGGGTGGGCGGGGAAATGTATGGCAAGTTTTACAGGTATGTAAACATCTTGTTTTACAAACAGTAATATAAATGCCTGACTTGACCTGACAGCTTTTCTTTAAGGAAAATATTCCCTGTCTATAATGAATCTCCTGTCACTAATTCCTGTTTCCAGAAACACACTGTGCTGTTCCAAGAACGTGTTGCACAAGTGAATTCATAACAAAGTAATCATGGAGAAAGCAGGTTCCTTATAGCAAAGCTGTTATAAAGCATCGCAGACACGGTTATTTTAATCTTCCGAAGTGTCTCTATCAGTACTTCCCTTCCTCCAAGCAATTTGGACCAGAATGACAGCAGCAATAATTGGAGGATGAGTCACTGGCTATATCGTAGGTGAGATCGTAGGCCAAGAAACAAACCTTAAAAACGGACTTGTTTCTATAGTGCTGCTGTGTCTCAGCCTGGCAGTCCTTACAAACAGCACCACGAGTGTCACCACACTCGGGGCCCGTCAGTGCTGTGGCTCCATTTTTAAGTTTTGCGTTCATCTCCAGAAAAATCACTCTTGGCTGACTCCTGTCATACAAGATCTTAGTTTCTGAGCTCATTTTTTCATACCAACATTAGTCAAATAAATGCATTCTTTGAGTGGTTTATGAATGTGTTACTTGAAATATTTTGCAGGATGTTAACTATTAATTCAGACTAGGCCATTTGGGGGGGGAATCTCTCTTTCTCTATAAAAATCAATCATTACAAATATTTAACGCTGTGTAAAGGAAATAGTTTTTATTTAAGTACTCTAAATAACAACTATGATTGTGTTATAAATGTGTCATGATACAGTAAGCACCTGTATCATTCTGTTTGCAATACAGTGTTTGCAAATGCCATTCTCACAGCTGGCCGCTGCGTGGTCTCTTAGCCACAAACGGTGTCTGAATACAGAAATACGCAAGTGGAAATTCAGTCCCTGAAATCCAGATTTGATCTGGGTTTGAGCCAGCGGAAGGGGGAGGCAGTGAACAGCTCTGAATTCTTGAAATTGCTGTTGAGATCAGGATCCAGGTCTAGACAGAAATGGCCATCGGGGTTAGAAGAAGAGGAGCATGAAACTGAGATTAGAGGCTGAATCAGGGTTTTCAAGGCTTGTCACTGACGGAGGCAGAGCAATACTGAGGTCTGAAAGCCCTGGAGTGAGATAAAGGCAGAAAATGAGGGAGGCAAAGATGCAAGGGAATACGGAGTGGGACAGGACGAAGATGGCAGAGGAAGGGCAGGGGAGCTGCCTTTTGCAGTTGCTGCTGGGCTCGGATGGCCAGAGCCAAGTTCAGAAGTCCTGGCAAAATTAATTTTGCCATCTACGGCTGTCAAGCTGCTTTTGTGACATGCTGAGGAGGCAGGAAAAAAGGGGCTGGAGGGAGCGGGGTCCTGCCTTCCCTGCTGGAGCACGGCTGACACTGACCCTGGGGATATGGGACAAGCGTGGTGCCGCTCGGGCAGCCTGGCCTCAAAACCCAGCACATATCGCTCCTCCTAGCTTAAATTTATTAAGCAATTTCCTCATTAGACCAGAAAGGAAGACAACCTGTTTTTCCTACCGCTCGTCCCTATGCAGTAAGTTAGCATCACTTACTTTTTTTGTCTTGGAAAAGAGTTGAAAATTCATACTTTTCCCAGGGTGGGAACCTGGAAAGGGAATTTTACCCTATAAAGGAGGCACAGGGGGCAGGGAGCTGCATGTACCTGGCACTTGTAAGGATGCACTCACCAGCTCTGGGGGCTGGGGCCCAGGAGGCAGCTAATGAATGGTAACTTGATCTATCTTTTGTGTGGGGTGAAGGAGTTTTGGAGCCGGGCAGGGAGAAGGGAGGGCTGAGCCAGCCAGGAGCATGCACCGACTAGCACCAAGGCAGAGAAAACAGCTCTTGGAACCGCTTCCATAAATTTTCTTTTCCTTGAAGCATCCGACAGAAAAAGAGAAGAGGGGGAGGGAGACAGATGGAAGTGTGAACGGAGCCGTAAAACCTTGCAAAAGCAGGATAGGCAATCGTTTCACATTTTTGGCACAGTCGCCTCCCGCGATGGCTGGAGAAACCTCACTTTTCAGACCTTGCTGCTCTCCTCCTCTGCCACCTCTCCCGGAGCTTGCCCTGTGGCTTGGGGTTGAGCTCAGAGAGCTCTGTGTGAAGGAACAAATAAATCAATGAAGCCAGAGGACTCGGCAAGGGCGACGAGCAGGCAGGGACACGCGGAGAAGCAGGGTGGGGAGGGACCAGGAATCCCCCAGCAGCAAAGCATCTCTGAAATGGGGTAGCCAGCTGTCAGGCTCCTCGTCCTGGCCACCGCCAGCCCCGATGGGGCCAGCAGGGCTTCATCCCTTCTCTGGGACCAGTGAGTAGCCCCTGTGGGGTCTTGCAACACACCCAGCCCCCACCAGTGCCACACGTGTTTGGAGAAGCCATAATGGGCCCTGGGAAATGGCTCCTTTCTCATGCTCAAGTCCTGAAAATCGCAAATCAGAGCCCTTGTGCAAAAGAGACTTTTGACATTTATTCTGTGCTCTGGCGCCTTCCTCTTGACACCGTGTTTCTGTGCTGAGGAAGTATTTCTTCACGTTGGGAAAACATGGATGGGAAGAAAGTCAATATAAACACATCCTTAATCATCAGATATTTCCTTTTTTTAGTTCTGAGTACTTTAAACAACAATGAAATATAGACAAAAACTACTTCTTTCCAACCTGGACTGTTAACTGTTTCCTTATCCATCATTGTAATAACAATTAGTTATGTGGCAGCTCCCAGGCAAACAGTTCAAAGACAGGTTCCTGTTGCCATCCCTGTTTCACAAAAGTGTGTGCTGAGCAGAGGGGGCAAAGTGATGTCCCCAGGATCATGAAAAATGGCCTGATCCCCAAAACCCTTTCAAAGCAATGAAATCAGTTGCATTGATTTCATCTGGGGATTTGGAGAAGACCTTGAGTCAATGTGGAGAAGCAAAACCCACATCTGCTGATACCCTCAGTATTTGTCTCCTCAATTAAATCATCATTTTCTTTTATTTGGGAGCAGGAAAGGGATAGCGGGAGGCACAGTCACCAAGGCACAGAATAGGACTGGCTAAAGCATATAAAAGTGTTTAAAGTGCTTTGTAATGGTTCTAAGAAATGCTCAGTGAAAATATTTTGTATCTAATAAATGTATGACTAAGAACGCAACAATATGCACAGAGCCATAACTCCTTCCAGCAAAGTCTGTGAATGCAAAACAGATCAGATGGCTCCCAGACAGCGGACAGCAATTGGTTGTTATTGCAACCACCATGGTAACTTCTCAGCTCTCTTTACCGTTGTTCCAGATGGTAAAGCGGGGGAGCAAAATATGGCGTTACTGATACTACAGCAAAGGCTTATCTGTGCTTGCTTTCACAGCCTTCGGAAGCAATCTATTCCTCTGTTTTGTACACTGACTCATGTCGGTTCCTGTTAGGAAATCACAAAGATCATTGTAATGGGAATTGTCACTGAAAGCTGAAGACACCTTCATAGCTAGGCTTTGCAGAAAACCCCAACCCTAACATTTTAATGGCTGATTTGCCCTAGAAACTTAAAGGAATNTCCTGTTAGGAAATCACAAAGATCATTGTAATGGGAATTGTCACCGAAAGCTGAAGACACCTTCATAGCTAGGCTTTGTAGAAAACCCCAACCTTAACGTTTTAACGGCTGACTGGCCCTAGAAACTTAAAGGAANAATGGCTGATTTGCCCTAGAAACTTAAAGGAATTGGACTTGTGGCTGAGCTGGAGGAGGTTTCAAACCAGGGGCAGACACCAGCCCAGTTCCCGACTGCAGAAGTCACAGTGTAATACAAATGGACCACGCTCCAGATGCCAGGGACTTGAGGGGCACCACTGAGAATGTAGCAATAGGGTTGCTACTGCTATTGGAGTAACTTCAGTAGTGAAATAAACTCTGTTGTGAATGCTTAGAAACTGCTAATTCCAACAGCGTGGTGAAATACGGGTGCAAAGAGAGAAAGTGAACGATGTTACACAGGGAACTACCTGTTCCCTAATGTGTAGGTGATGATGGGAGAGCAACGGGGTGCTTCAGAGTTAAAACATGTGAGCAGAAAACACATTGCATTAAAGTGAGAAGGTGCAGTGTGCGTTTATTGCTGGAAATAAATGATGGTGTTGAAACAAAGTGTCTCCTCTGTAACCTAGTGGGGAGATCATTGGGTAGGATCCTGGCAATTTGGACTCCAGTCCATGTACTGTTGGGTGACCTTGGGAAAGTCACTTCCTTTAAGTCTGTGCAAGACAGGATTAGTCACCTCCTTTTCTGAAATGAAATAGAAGAATGAATTATTATGGCTGTTATTTTGGTCCTCTCCAGTCATTTTTCTCAGTCAATTCCGTTCTTGTATCAGGGTGGCTGTCCTCTGACATATGAGATGCCGGACAAGCTTAACCGGGTGTCATTTATGAAATGAAATGGGATTAAATTTTACTTGTAGTTTAACAAGAACCCAACTATATTATCCACTGAATCATTACAATGTCAACCTCTTCAAAATTTATGTAACTTAAACCATAGTCAGTTGCTAAGGAAGATATTATAATATTATAATAATAACAGCAAAGTGTTGTAACAATTCTCTGAGGGAGGCATTGTTTACTTTTCAGATTTTTCTCAGGTTTATACAGATGGCATTTAATTCGATTGCTTTTCACAGGTCTTACTATAATGCTTATCCTTTATTTTCAAACAATGAATAAAGACGTTTGTCAAAGGCTACAGAAAATCCTGGAAGGGAGAAGTGCGCTCACTGTTTGTGCTTGGTCAAAGCTATGGAGACTGCATTTTGGCTCTGTCTGCTTACAGTCTTTTTCTGTAAAACACAGTGATTAAAATAGAGTATGTTTTATGAGGGCGTTTGGAATCAATTTCTTTTTCCTTTTACCGCATTCGCCTAGCATAAGTGAGTGTCGATGCAGCTGACTGAGGAATGAGACACGCACCGCTCCTCGGTGCCAGTTCGGTGCATCCCTGTTCTCTCTTCTAACACCCCTGAAGGTCACACTTGAATACCGAGCGGAGGTCATATAGATTCTGCAGCTTCAGAAGTTTACTATTAAATAGCATTTAACATGTATTTATTAATCACACGATGTGCTTCCTGCATTACCCAGCCGGGCTTTCTCGGCGCACAATAGTGTTGTATTTATTGCGTATCCTCCAGGGCAGGGATTTAGTGTTTGGCCGGCGAACAGGAACAGAATGTTTTCGTCGTCTATGACTAACGTGATGACTAAGTGCAGGGCTCCAAATGGATCCCAGATCTACTGGGACGGCACAGGGCAGGATATGAAGAAGATAACATCTGAAATCACTCTTAGCCCCAGTGAAAGGGGGACACAACCATCTCCTCCGACTCTCTGAAAATAGGACTTGGCTGTTGATCAGAAAGCATTTAAAGGCTCTTATGGAGATGAGGGTCCATTTTGAAGAAATCCAAAGCTAGTAGTAAATGATTGTATTTTTAATGAATTTCTGATGTATCTATGAGTTGTTGGGGCACTTATGCACAATACTGTGATGATGACAGGGCATCACCATGACCCTTAATCTAAACAAGATGAAAAAATAACAACCAAAAATTCAGTGACTAATGAAATGAGGACTCACTAGGAGGTAGAAGATGATGGTTATCTTTAATTATTTTTGCTTCTTACTATTTCTTCCCCTACATTGTTCATGTAGATGGGCCGGAGATGTTAGGTATTCACTCCATTCCATAGTAGCGTATTTCATAGTAGTCTTCAGCCTGCTAGAGTTTCTCATGTCATGTGAGAAGGGTTACGTGAAACACTGAGGGATTTTGAAACTCTTTCACATGTAATAATAACAGAAAACAAATTAAACCTAACTTTTCAATACTGTGTTGCATGAGATTTTTGGCAATGGATAGGAAGAGACTTCAGTATGTTATTAGAAGTTCACCACAGAACAGGGCATCTAAAAAACTTACCAAGAGTATTGGGAAAAGTCTGAATTCCTTCACTCCTGCAGCTCGTACTCTATTTTCCCCCACGGTCTCATCCTGTAAGATAAGAAATCTCTAGGATAAATAGATAGGCCCTGCATATTGTTGCGGGGCCGTTTACAGGCATAGATCTTCCACACGCACTTCAAAGAAAAAATGGTTATTTAATATTACACTGCAGTACTGTTGGAAATGCACAGAAGTTACTGACCTTCCATTGCTTCTCTGCCCCTAGAGATGAGCGGAAGATGCAGCTTCTTATCAGATGGAGAGGTTGCCATCCTTAACACTTATGTTGTGACAATTTTTTTTTTTTTAAATTTTGTACTCCTGCTTGAAAAATTTGACATGTGAGTTAGGCAGTTCGTGAGATTTTTGTCAGATATTATTACCTTCTCTGTAAAAGTATGTATATGGCTCTGTGCTCTGTATAACCCAGGCTTGTGTGAAGATAAAATATTTAAAAATATGCAGTCCGGGTTTTCTTTACCTTGGCCTTATTAAGTATAGAAAATAACTACTCATGCTTGTGTTGAAGGAAAGTGTTTCTTTATGGGTTAGTGAAATAAGCTATTCAAAACCACTAAATCCTTCCAAAATACCCTTGCAGAGCTGTCAAAGTTAGCGAGACCTCGAGTTATATTATCAACAGCATGCTGTTAATGCTGCCAGAGTTTGAGGGAAGCATGGGTTTGACACTAAGCCTATTCAGAAATGACATAACGTTCCCTTAATCAATTAACGTACATCGTCGTCTCCGGATGTAACCTTCCTTTTCTTGTTCTTTTCAATGTGCTCGCCCTTCCAGGAACAGGTCAGTGTGCCTATGTGTGCCCGTTAAGGAAAGCAAATATTGTGCAAACAGGAATGGAAAGTCACTTGAATTTTTCTTCCTGCGTTTTCTTCTTGGTCAAAAGAGAGCAGAGCTGATGCTGCGGGCATTTATTTAACACAAGATCCCGTTTTCTTCTCTGGGACTTCTCTGAGAAACAGTAATTTGAAAGATCACTTCTTGTAATTACATGCAATTCACACGAACCCAGCCATTGCATCAGAAAACAAAGTGTCAACAGAAAGTAACGTATATCATAGCACACTTGCTGAGAAACACCTTGTCTGTATCAACATAATAATTGCAAATGTTTCCTCCTATATTTTAAATTTCAAGATGTCAAGTGGTATTGCCCTTAAACCAAAACTAATTTTTACACTGAAGCTAATTGCTAATTGTCCTTTGCCACTTATCACATCAAAACCCAATGATTACAGTGTCTAGCACTACGTATGCCAGATTGTTAGAAATTAAACAGAACAGCCTCTTCAAAGATAGAAAATTTCTACTACTAGCATCTCATATAGAACAAAACCTTGAGCTTTTGCTGTGATGGGAATGTGGTAGTTCCTTTCTGTTGGAATAACAAGATTTTTGCGATCTACTAAGCAGGCAGAAAATAAGACACGCGTACATGCTCCTAAGAAGGTCTTTAAATTGGAAATGACTCCTATACATGCACTTTAGGCACTCCAGAAAAAGCTCTAGTGTGTGGAAAAGTCCACCTTGGTCCTGATTGGGATGAGATTTGCTCTTGGCGTGTGGGGGTTGAGGTTTTATTTGCTTGTTTGTGTATCTCAGACTTAGGAATCTAATATTCTTGGGTAATCTGAGCTCATGTATTGGCATCTAAGAGAGTGACTGCATTTTTCAAAATGCTGAGTACCATCTGTGGCCCATACCGCTTTCAGGTGGCTCAGTTTAAGCTCTCACAGTGGCACTCTAGCCAGCTTTCATCTGGAGCTTGAACTAAACATGAACAAACTAATTTGACAGGTTCAATTGGTACTTAGTAATTTTTTACATTAGGTTGAAGCGCATTCCTGCTTGGGTTTTGAGGCAGAATTGCTAACCGTCAACACCATATGTAATGCTGTACCCTTGCTGTATTTCTAAACTATTCAAAGTTGGAGTGTCGGGGATTTCACCTACACATTTATCCTGACGGGATCCAAACCTTTTCTCAGGACTGGCTAAGTCGACTACACTTGCCTTGAACTGATTTTCAGTTCCCTGTTCAGGTTTGGGACAGTTTTTATTCAATATGATGTGATTTACCCAATTCTTATTTGCATTGCGTACCTGGCACACTATTGTATTTATGCTGCCTTTTTTTTTTTTTACTATACAAAGCTTTTTAAAGAAAAATCTGAAGGACTGGTGATTGTATATGAATATTATTGACCTTCTGATGCAATATATAGTTCTATTTAAACTACACAGCCTGCTGTTACATCTAATTTGCATGTAATGGGCCTTTGGCCAGGTTACACAAAATAGATCAGTACCTAGGATAAGCATCAGTTTTTCCCAGTTACTAATTTCAGAAGTTCAAAATTAATTAAAAACAAAGGTAGAAGGCTAGACTGGTTCTGTGCAACCATGGCGACTTGTAACTTAGATTGCAGTGTCCTCGTAATGGAAATCCCCAGCAAAGGGAAGTGGTTGGGGTGGGAAGGAGAGCCGTATGTGGCATCAGTAGCTTATCTTGGTGCTTTGAAAGGAAAATTATTTTTTTTCTACGTCAGTACCTATTTTCTTCATTAGTTTTCTCTATGCTTTAAGCCTCCTTGGAAATCTTTGTTGTATTAACGTGGGAAGGGATGGAGTGGATGCTTTCAAAATTCTAAGCAATACATACTGTACATAGTGATTATATTGAACCACAATGATCCGATTTCTGTATCGCAGACTTTTCAGGGAAGCAATAGGTTTTCTTGTAGGACTTGTCTTAGGTAAAAGTCTATTTGAGATATCTTTGGGGCATTAGCATCTTTTATTTTCCTTCTAGGAAAAAGACCTGTGTTGAAAACCTCTTAAATTACCAAAATCTGAAGAGTTTGTTCAGCCTTGAGAAAAGAAGGCTTAGGGCAGACCGTAGCACCATGTTCCAGTATTTAAAGGGTGGGTACCAAGAACACGGAGGCTCCCTTTTTACAAAGAGTCACGTGGAAAAGACAAGGGGTAACGGGTACAAGTTACTTCTGGGGAGATTCCAATTGGACATAAGAGGAAAATTTTTCACAATGAGAACAATCAGCTGTTGGACTAATCTCCCCAGGGAACTGTTGGATTCCCCATCATTGGACACTCTTAAGATTCAGCTGTCTAGATTAAGATTCATCTTGCCTAGACCATGCTTTTGGAAAGAAAGTTGGACCAGATGATCCTTGAGGCCCCTTCCAACCTGGTATTTGAGGATTCTGTGATTCTCATTCCTGGTGTTCATGTTTTTAGTGGTCTTTTCTTGTTACCTAATGCATCCATAAAGAGGAGACTTGCTTCAATTTGTGACATAGAAAATTGGAAATTGTAAAGACACACTCAGTTCCTACCAGTATTGTTTATTTTTTCAGTTACTGCTGTATAAGGCACATTGCTGCCAGAGGAAACACTTTCCCGTAGTAGAGAGTTTTCATCCTTTGAATTCAACCTAATCCAAAGAAATAGGTAGAATAATTTTTAGTTATTTATTAGTGCCACTGATGTGAAATGCGTCACTGCAGAAGAGAACAAATGAAATTGAACAGATGAGCGTCAGCCCCTTGCAAGTAGCCTGCATGCTAGCAAAATGAGCTTCCCCTGAGCCTATAAAATGTGTAACAGACTTTTGAGACTTAATAGTTAGGTTGATGGAGGATAGCCAACACTACCAGTGCAATGGATTAGGGAAAAGTCTGCAAGTAGAGCTTATGGTATATGAAATTCATATACCAATTATAGAGCAAAAGTAAAAGCTATGAAGAAAACTATGCTGCCAGCTAAACAGGTCCCTATTTAGTTCATAGTCTTAATTAGAGCAGCTTGCGCAGGTAGATAAAATCCCTTCTCCAATCCTAGCCTCGCCAAGCAAATAACAATGTAAAAAATTACATTGTCTTCCTCCTAGTGGCCTTCTCTACACGGGTTAAAAAAAAAAATCTTTCTCCTGTTCTTCCCATTTTCTATCCTTCTCTTAGCAAAACATCTTTCTTGCTTGTTGAACTCGATTTTGCTCATTAACTATGCTGAGGAACATGTGTTAAGAATCACGGAGGATTACTGGCTGTTTTTTTAGCTCTGTATTGCTATGGGAGGCCCGAGCCTTTAATTTTTGTTCCTGTTAATATTCCTTGGGTGTACCTGTTGTGCCCCCGTTTCCAAAGAAGCATCTACATCAGTGAGCGCTGCTGGGCTTAAGACCACAGTGATTCCAACATGCGGTGGTGATTTGACCTCCCCCCCCAAAGAGTATTCCTTTAGGTGAAAAACTTAAAGCAATTATTCTGAAGAGAAGCATTAACATTTCACTGTGCCAAGTGGTGATTATGAGAGACTCAAAAGATGTGATAGTGACAGTGACTTGAATGATCTGCATTGATTCCCTGGAGATCCTAGAAAGGGTTTTTGAAGTCTCCCTTCTGCCACTGTTGTTGGTTGTTGCTGAAATAAGCAGCCAGAGGAGAGTGAAATATATGGAAGGAAACAGAGCTTGGGTGTGGACCCAGGGCAAAACGGTATAGCCAGGGAAGAGGGGGCAACTGGTGCCCGCGGGGCTCGCTCCCAGCACCCCCCCTTTTGATTAACACAGGAATGGTTCTGTTTGCAGAGCAGACTATGAAGGCTGGGGAAGCAACACGAGACAGTTTCGTTTTGCAGAGCAGTCTGATATATTCCATATGGTGCAGAAGCAGTTTTTGACTTCAGACCTCTTTATCTAGGCAGGTTTGGATGGAGAAACGTCGAAAGCGAGGAAACAGAAGGCAGCAGGAAAAAGTCAGAAACCATCGTCTGGTTTCTGAAGAGGTTGAACGCTATTTGGTTTGGCTTTCAGACGTGGCGATTTAGCAACAGGAAATGTCAGCTCATTAGAGCCATCGCATGGCATCGTATGATGATAGCCGTCATTCCCGCTGGCGGGGCTCCAGCCGTCGCACGTGGTGGGGAAACGGCACGGTTTGATATGAATGTCTCGATTTCGTTTTTAAGACGGGACAGTTTAGTGGGCTAGTTGACTTGGCAGGCTGTTAACAGAATTAATTTGATTGCCTTGGCAGTGGTAGGAGGATGCATGAAGGAAACCTTCTGGCTCTGTTGCCAGCATTTAATACCAAATGATTATCATATACTATTGAACTGGTGCTGGATGAAGCATGTGTGAGGGCTTGCAAGAACTTGACCAAAAATAGTAAGTGCCATTTGAAGTTGGCAAACATGTGGGCTCAAGAGAAAACAAGCTTTCCAGTTAAAGCCCGTCAGACCTTCACCCCGCAGGCCTGTTACTTGTCATGTTCCTGGACTGTGTCATTTTTCATCCATGCTCCAGTTGTGAAAGTACTGCTTTGTATTATCTGCCACCGAGTTATATATATTAAAAGCCACGGCTCTCTGCTCTTGATGGAGACCGTTTCCACTGGAGGACGGATACCTGCATTAATGGTAGCTGGATTTTCTGTCGAACAACTTGCAGTCTTGGCATCCAGCGTGTTATTTTGCCTGAAAACGCAGTGGGAAAAGTATGGCATATGGAGCTATGCGTTTTGCGTATGTAAACCTCGCGTCTTTGTTTGGAATGAAAGAAAATGCCACTTGGCACATGACTCATTTGTATAAATACTTTTTCTTTAGGTACTTAATATGTAAGGTAAGGGATGTTCAACAATAAGCTGTGTATCTCGTAGGGTTTAGCTGGTCCTTTGGAGCCAGCGGCCTTACTCCAGGTGACTAATGGTAAAACAGGCATGAGCATTTCTCATCCAAAGGGCTGAAAGCATTTAAGAGCATTCAGGAGAACTGGTTGCCTCTCAAAATGTAAAGCTGCAACTCAGTTTCCATGATTAGGCCAATATTGGCTTCAGATATTCCATTTGGTGTTGGTTTTGGATGTATCTCGAAACTGGCACAAGATCCGTGTCTGAGGAAGAGGTTTTCTGCTAGATTTGAGGTGAAGCGCAATAAAAGGCTCCTGATTTTGAACACTAAAATGGAGACGTTTCAGCAGTGCAGAAAGCCCATTCTTCTCGCTCCCTTTCTCTTGCTGGCAAACGTAGACGCACCCCTTCCCCGTTCTGCCACGTTGTGACAACCACCAGGCCCATCTGCAGGGCCGGCACGGAGTTGGTACGGCTAGAAAAGGGTCAGGTGTATTTTTTCCCCGGCGCAGATACGCTCCAGGAGCACCAGCCCTTTCTGGTAGCTGCGAGGTGCTTTGGGTTCCCGTTTCTGGCTGGTGTGGCTCTTGGCTTGTGTTTTTGTAAAGGTGCTGTACGGTGTTATCATCGAGATTGCTTAACATTTCCAGTGAAACACACTTGTTTTGCAAAAGCCAGATTTTTCATTTTCATGCATGTTGTTAGGGTTTGACAAAAGAAGAGGAATGTGTTCCTGAGAAACGCTTTGAACCACTGCGGTTATTTTTATTTGGCAATATTTAAAAGGGAATTACTTTAGCAGCAGCAGTATTGTCATTACTTGTCTTCCATTCTCTTTGCTCCTTATCGCTATGAATTGGAAAATGCCGGGCAGAGAAGGGTTCTGCTTTTTCCTTGGGCTGTTCTGCAGCTCGCTAACTTTTGAAAAATCCTATTTCTCACCACCCTATGGCTTTTCAAAACCTGAAGAAATTAAGAGAGAGTATGGAGTGGGAAAATGAAAGAGATGGTACAAGCCTACTAGATTTTGTGTTACTGGTGATGGCAAAAAAAGAGAAAAAGGGAGAAAGAGAAGGGAAACAGAAAAGTTAAACCATCAATATTTCTTTTCTGAAAATGATCCATAAAGAATTAAAAATAAAGCAGACTATTGCCAAGTCCATTTTTGCACTTAAAAAAAAAAGTTGATGCCCTATAGAATCTGTTAATAACTTTGTTACAGGTGTATCAAAATCAAAACTCTGGAAGCTAGATCTCAAAATTTATGTTATCCATGAAAGAAAAAGGAATTGAACTGGAATCATAAACAAGCAAACAACTGACTTTAAAACTTCCTTGCTATCTATTCCTGATGCTGGTTGTTGGTTTGTTGTTGTTTTTTTTTTTTCTTCTAAGAATTCATTCTACCATTTCTTGCCTTTTATGATCTCTCCTGAACCTTAACAGTTGCATTTATGTGTCAGCGTTATATACACACCTTCATTTCTTTCAACAGACTGCAGTGTGTAAATATGTAGGTACGTACATCTGCACACACAGGGGAGCATGGAAAGCTCAGGAATTACTAATGGAAAATATTACTAAGCTAATATTTTAATAGCAATTTCTGCAAAGTAAATAGGTATTTTATACAGATAAATCAGCTCTCCTAGGACAACAGAGAAGCCAGTTCTTTATTGAAGCATCCCAGGACCAATTTATGGCTGTTACAGCCCACTAACAGGTGGTTTATCTGCGTGAGATCATACAGCAGTGACCATCCAAAAGTTTTCTGGTACCTCATACCAAATCAAAGTGATCTGCTTTTATAATTCATGATGTGATTGAAGGAGCAGTAGTGAGACCATCACTTCATGGCCTTGCTCACCTGCCCTTCCTTCTGTATACCTGTAGGGGGAAATGGGAGGGGGAAATAAATGGAAAAGGAGTACGACCTATATTGATTTTAGCTGGCGTATGCCTTGCCAGCCAGCTAGCTAGCCACTGCGCAGCTTTGATGGCCACCGTACCCTCAGATGAACAGGGGAGAGTTCCCTGTTGGTGGAAAAGAAATGAAAAGGAAAATCTGATCTCTCCACCAGCAGTTTGTTGTGCCAGTTACCACTGGCTCTGCAGAGGCAGCCCTGGGAGAGAATGGGACCGTGACCTGATCAAACAGCTGCGGCCCTGAATGCCCCGGGGAGGGGGAGAAAGGAGGGATAATGGCTCCAGCAGCTGGAGCAAAAAGGGAGGGAAGAGGGCACGAAAGGGCTGGGGATCGCTGCTGGCAACTGCCCCGGGTGGATGGGCATAAAACCCCCCCACCAGTTCAAAAAGGGCAGCGAAGCCTTTCCCAGAGCTCAGCGAGCAGGGGAAGGGTCTTTGGTGGCTTTGGGCAGGATGTCTCCGCATGATACGTAGAGTAAGGATGGGGAGAAAAGGGCTGGTAGGAAATAGGATGTAGCCTGTGAGGAAGGTCAGCTGGAGGAGAGGGGGTGGGCAGCAAGCTCTGATGAGAAAAAGCATCGCAGAAAGGGAGAAGGAAAGGGCAAAAGCTGAAAATTGTCTGGGGTGGTGGGGTGTAACGGCGCACTAATAACTACAGTGAATAATGCAGTTCCTTTGGTTCTGCTTAAAGAACTTAAGATCAGATTTAAAAAGTATATATTCTATGTATTAATAAGCAACACTGGTTCCTGAAGAAATTTTACAGCTAGGTGTTTGCTGTCTTTGGTAGGTGGAACTTGAATCTCTTAGGATGTACCTTAAAAAAAATATGCCCAGAGATCAGAGCATAACAAGCCTGCCAACACAACAGTGACAATATTAACCACAAGTTTGTGCTAAGATGGCTTGGAACGAAGTTACATACAGTTTCGGAGCCTGCACCTGGCCTTGGCGATGCCTGCCATTTTTTTGTGGTTTTGCATTCATATTTTCCTAGATTTCTTCATGCCTGCTTTCTCACACTCACATGGAGACCCCACACAACCAGGGGGAGCTGGCTGACTAACTGGGGATAGAAAGGAAACGATGACAGTGAGTAAAGTCCTCTCAGCAGCATAAAGGGGGGAAAATAAAAAAAAAAAGAAAACCTGGGGTGGGAGAAGAACTATCTGAGTTGCAGTAATGAAAGAAGATACAGTTAATGTCAAGGGGTGGAAATGTTCAGAAAAATATAACTGTTATAGAACCGTCTTTTACATTCTTTTTTCATCTGGCAGCTATGGTGTGGCTCCACGACTTCAAATTATTTAAACTAGGTGTTTCAGAGGAGCATTGGATTTAGTGAGACGGCTGTAGTGCATGGAGCGTCACTAGCTGTTTAAGGCTGTGCTCTAATTAACTTGAAATGGTATAGACCGGGAGTATATATAATTGTATCCTTATTAACGTGTTAGGTTTGACAGGAATTACTGGGTTTGCTTAACATTAATGTTTAACAAGTTCATTTGACATAAGTGATTTGATATCTTTCCCAATGTAATGCTAAGTTAAACGTACATCAAATCCAGAAATAAGGCTAGTGATTTTTCTTCATCTTGAGGCTGATGTGCCTTAGGTTGCTTTGAAGGGAAACAGGAATAGGAATCCAGTAGTCACCAGGATTGGCTTTAGCCTGGTTTGCCACCAAAAATGATGCGTCCTACCTGCTGAGCTCGGCAGACTCAGTGCCCTGAAACCCACAGTGATGCAGAGGGTGACCTGAATATACACACGTCATCCGCTGCTTCCCCCCATTGAGAGAATCCAGCCTTTTGTGGAGGGACAGTATCACACCTGGGGAAACGCGGCGCAGGCTAGGGAGTAGTACCAGGTTTTTTGGAAAGTCTGCGTTCGCTTGGAAGCAGCACGTTTTCACTCTTTGGCCTTCTTATAGGGGACTTGATGTACGCGTAACCTGAGCTCTGGCAATTGTCAGCGCGGAAAGCAAACAGGGACACGCCATTCCAGTGTGTGTTTTTTCAAATATATTCAAAAGGCGAGGGGTACTGCAGGAAGCGTATTTGCCAGGGAAATACACATCTCTTACTATGGCCGTGACTTGCCCTACTGCGTACCCTCGCCTTCAGTCTGGAGGAATCTTCTCAGGATGGTTAAAGCCTGGTTTTCCTTGGCCGGTTGAAAGCGTATGCCCCAAGATTGTGTATCTATAATCACTACACATGACTTTACTAGCAAAAGTCTTAGGTTTTATAGCCATCCTGGTGGGCTCCTCCCAGGATCTGAGAAGGCAGCTCATGCTATAAAGTTCGTATTGACAACGACGAGGATTTTGCATTTGAAAGAGATATATAATAGTTTTGTAGGTGATGCACCTTGTGAACAGACTCAGTCACTTTTCCAAAGCTACAATAGGTTTAAAATGTCAATAGGAGCAAAAAGACTCATTACAGTTTATTTTTATCCATAGAAAAAGCAACCATGATTACAGTTTGAAACGATATTTATAGGTTAATATGCAATTTTCTTTCATGGTAACTGTTCTGGCCGTGCTCTGGTCGTATGCTGAAGTCCTGTGCCTTTGTAATTGCGGGTAGATATGTGCCAGGCTTTCCTGATGGAGCGTCAGACACCTTTGCCTAAACTTTCCTGGTTGTGCTGTTTTAGGATACTTACAGCCAGATCTATTTTACTGAGTCTGGCAACCAACCTGCATGCAGCACACTGTGACAAAACACAAAGGGTGCGAAATTCAAACCCAGGCGAGGGATGCTTTGCAATATTCCTTCTGTTTAACAAACGCCCTTGTGTGAAGAGGAAAGTGCCTCCATTCACGCCTAAAGGGATTTATGGATTAAGTCTCCTGGATGGATGCAGGCTGCATACTATGGGATATTTTTTTTTACCTGCTAAATATATATATCTTTATTTCTTGATCCATTTCCACAGACCTTGGGAGCTTTACAAGTGTCACCTTGCAAGTGTTACTGTAAATTGACTATTGTGCTATTTTACTAGTATTTTAAATAACACCAGATTATATGAAGGTCTTCTATTTCTGATATCCTCAGTTACGTATGGCGGATGGGTAAGAAGGTCAGGCAGTACAGTACAGGTGCAAGCAGACTTGAAATATATTTAGAGGTCTAAGATTTGTGTTTGCATAAGCAGAGACCCCAAGATGGGAGGGGTTTGAGCGTGGTGCACCGCACGACAGAGTGCTTTCTCTCTAGTGAATGAGAGCCGGAATGTAGGGAGTGGGACAAGGAATAGGACCATTTCCAGTGCCTACTGTGCGGGGGTCCTCGCTTTGGCTGGGGCTTCTGAGTCAAAGCAAAACAGCGCCCTTTTTTTTTTTTCCTATTCCTGACCCTTCTCCACTTTGTGTGAGCTTTGGAGCAGCCAGCTGATAGAGGAGGACGGTAAGGACATTCCCTTAGCCCTGTGCAACTGGGTCTGGCATTTTGACCCTCGCTTCAGGGAAGTTTTAACCGATTCTGGTCTCACTGGACCATCCTAGTTGTTTTTAAGAGGCAATATATGTGTGAAATGATTTCTGGTAAAGTTAGAATTACACCCGGTGGCCGCATCTGCTGTTCGGCTGGAAGGCTCCAGTGAGGCGTTGGTAGTGGGCTGACAGGGAATATTTATAGCCAGTAGGAAAAAATCTGCCTGTTGAAAAGCTTGTTCCACCATTCTGGTACATGATGCCTGCCACGTCGTGTGCCCCAGAACAGCACACGGGCTTCTCTGATAGAGTTTTAGAAGACGCCTTAAAGCCTTGGTGACATAATGAAACAAAGTAAAGGGGTTTTTTTTTGTTATAATTTCTATTTAGAAGGGAATATACACTGAAACTAAGCTGAGGTGATCTCCATTGGGCTTTCCAACATCTAAACATGCGGTGTAAGATGGTGTGACTTTTAGGTTTTTTTGCAAACGTGACTTATTTTTGGCATTTGATGGCAAATGTTGTTAGACTGCATTATTGGAGGTTACGTTGCAGCAAGACTTGTTTGGAAAACTGCAGCGGTGAGCGGTTTGAGGCAGCACAGACCTGCCCTTCCCAAGAGCACCTCCGAAACCGCTGCTGCACCTCTCTGATGCAAAACGGCAGTCTTTAATGACTTCAGCACAATAATAATGACCAAAATAATAGTAGTAATAATACTACTTCCAGGGAGCTGCTATAATAATGATAATTTTGCAGCTAATCTTTGTGTTTTTGTGTTTCCTTTTGTGGTGCTGGCTGGAGGGGGTGCGCAGCTGGGGGCCAGGCGCTGCGGTGGGGTCTTTCTGGGGTGCACCATTATTTCCAGATCAGCAGCTTTCTTTGGCCTGCCCTAAGCTCTGGCCTATTCAGAGGACTCATGCCTGCAGGGAAGATACCTCCAGTATAGCTCTTAAGCCCTTTGTGATGGCTCTCCTAGATCTCTTTTTATTTATTTATTTTTTTTTCTTTTGGTTTAGAAACGCAGCCGAGAGTTTTGTGTGACAGGGTTGATTAAATCCCAGCTGTGCCATACATGTCTGGGTCCCCAAAAGTCGGGACAGTTTCCAAGGTGGGCAGCACAAGGTCTGCCCAAGAGACCAGCGTCATCCTCGGGAGAGATGTAACATCACCTTTCTTCCTAGGTGCTAAAAAGGCACTGGGACTCACAGTTTCTCACAGCACCGGGAGTATTTCGTGGGGAGGGGGCTTGTCAATGTCACCCTTTTCCACGTGGAAAAGGAGGACAGTGCTTGTCAACGTCACCCTTTTCCAAGTGGAGGCCCTAGAAGTTCGTTCCAAAGCTCAGACGTTGCTGACAACGGGAGGTATTGCAAAGGCACTGCCACGGGGTGGACTCTGCGGTGCTGCTTGCGACGTGGCTTTGCCACACGTGGCTTTGCCATGTTTCACCCAAAATAGGGCTGAACTGAATGTAACAAATCAGCTTTTCCTTTCTGAAGTTATTTAGGGTGATTTTAGAAGTCTCTTTCATGGCCTTTAACTGGCTTGTGAGGATGAGTCATTGAAGGCGCTGCCTTGTTACCTCCCCCAGAAGAAGGGTCTGGCCCCATAGAGACCCTTGGGGGCAAGGAGGGGGCTTGTTTTTTCTTTTTTCCCTTTTTATTTTTTTTTTTTTTGAGACAAACTATTTTGCCCAAAAGAGAAATTTGCATTCCAGGGGCAATACTGTATTTTTCTCAGCTTGCCTTCTCTCCCACCTCTGAGTATAACATCAGCTGAAAGGCCCACTCTGCAAAATCAAAAAGCACCAGCAAGTCTGTCACAGGGCTTCATGGGAGCACTGGGGGGGCTGTCTCAGAACTCTGTGTTCCCTCCTGAGGCCGACAATGGCTCTGGTGAGGGAAGGAGGTTGTAGAGAGATGGGGACTGACCTCTTCTCCGTAGTGACAAGTGATAGGACGAGAGGTAATGGGTTCAAGTTAAGCCAGGGGAGGTTTAGGTTGGATATTAGGAAAAATTTTTTCACTGAAAGGGTTATCCAACATTGGAATAGGCTGCCCAGGGAGGTGGTGGATTCCGCCATCCCTGGAGGTGTTTAAAAAAAGGGTAGACGTGGTACTTGGGGATATGGTTTAGCAGTGGTTTTGTCAGGTTAGGTTAATGGTTGGACTTGATGATCTTAAAGGTCCCTTCTAATCTTAACAATTCTATGAAGCCGTTACTGACCAGAGAAGAGCAAATCCAGCTGGAAAATCCTGCCCAGAGGCCATGGCACTGTGAGGATCTCAGGCTGCCCCTGAGGGAGCTGGGTTACCATCAGCAGTCAATGTTTTTATGGTTTTTTAGATACTTTTCAGCCATGGTGTTTTAATGGCAAATCTAAGCTGGTTTTATATACAAACCTTCAGGTCAAACAAGGTTTTTTTTGCACTGAATTTGTTTCAAAAAATAGGAAAATTAATCTTTAAGCCCCATCTATTAAGGATTTTCTCCAAAGAGAGAAGATCGTGTTGCAAAGAGCCAACGAAATACCGAGTATTTCAACTGATTATGTTCTGTTCGTTGCCGTTAAGACCTCTGTGGTTTCCCAGCTGTTGCAGACTAATACTGCTGTAGCATTACAGCTTCACATTTGTGAGTTTGCTAGGCAGCTTTCGGGCTGGTGGCTGTGTGAGAGTCAGTCACAAGCTCCGCATTCGGACCGTCGCTGGCTTCGGTCTCAAAGGCTGGATGGGCTGGTGATTTCCTATATCAACACAATGAATAAACCAGGATGTTTCCCCAACACAAACAAAATGTGGGTTGTTTTTTTTTTCCAAGAAAGACACATTACCAAATTTCAAATTGAAGTGAAATCATCGCGTTGGTTGGGTTATCTTGTGACGAGAATAATCGTAGAGTCCAGAAAACCGGGCTTTGTTATTGACTCTGCTGATGAGTCATTCTGTAAGTCGAAGTGAGCTACTTACCGCCTCTTTGCCTGCAACACCAAAGAAAAATCAAAGAAAATCAATATCCTTCCCCAGCCTTTGCGTTTGCCAAGTGTTTTAAAATATCCAGGTGAAAGGCGGTAGGCAAGTGGAAACGGCTGTGCATTGGAAAGTATTTCCATTGTTGCTGGTTTACAGCAAGCTGCGAGAGGAAAGCAACAATTTGACACCATGGCTTTGAAGAGAGGGAAAGAAGCGATGCTGCTTGAACTAAAAAGGGATTTGTTTTATTTTGTTAATTGTAGCCCTTCTGAAAAATGATACTTAGCCTGCCAGTGAAGTGCTAATTAATGTTAGGATGTGGTACACCATACAATAAAGGCTGCTGTTGAGGAATGTGAATGAAGAAATTGTTCCTGAGGTGTTGATGGGTAAACAAGATTGCTGTAGAGGTGGGCCGCAGGTAAGCTTGACTTTGCATTTTTGCAAGCTGTTGCCTCACTCTTTGTGTTCATTAGTAGACGTTTTCCGTGGTGGGAAACAGAGGAAGAGAAAAATCCTTCCCTTTTAGCCACCACTGACATTCCCATTCTGAGCTTTAGGTTTTTAGACGCAGCAGTCTTTAGGATGGGGAGGTGCTCAGAGCAGCATCGTTAAAAAGTTATTATGTAATGAGCCATCATAACTTTAAGAACATAATTACGATTCTGCTTCTCACAATTTTATCTGACGCTTTCTCTGTTTGGTCGTGGTAGTGTGGAACTTTGGCCCCACGTTGGCAAAACCCTTTACACTCTGTTTAGAATCATCAGTATTTTGATTTTGTGTCTTTAGTCTCTTCAGTTTCCCTCTTGGTCATTTTTGTTGATCAGACTGAAACGTGCTGTATAATACCACATTCTGGGAGAAAATTTGCTTTTCTCTCTGCTCCCCAAGTATTTAGGGAATTTTTCCTGGTCTATCACAGAGGCTTCTGGCTTTGCATTTAGGACTTTTCCCGTGCAGACCCACGGAGGAGCACTTTGTTGCTGTATATTGATAATAGCGTGTGGTATTTTGTGGCACACGCTCCCCCCATGATTGTCTTCTGCAGCCATTCTTGACTTCTCCACTGTTGGCTGTGGGAACCCCAGGAAAGCACGAGAGCGACAGATTAAATTGCAAAGAGTATACAATTGATTATTGTAACTACTAAAAGCTTTTGTTGCAGCAGTGCTCCTGAACCCCTGTGGCTTGGGTAACTGGAGACCTGTTCTGCTGGCCCCTTGCTGCACTGCTCCCCTTGCCCGCGTCCCTCCCTGGGTGGCTTTAGCCGAGCACAGGACCCATCTCAGCATCAACTTCAGGTGCCTACCAACCATTCCGGTACATCTATATTGAACGTAAAAACACGCTATGTGCGTGTTTCAGTGGTGTACTGAAGAAATCAGCCTGGAATAATAAGCATCCCATGTTCCCAAATTGTGTTACGTTTTATGTGACCGTCTAAACAACTGTATGAAGTATAACCCTCACAGGTGGACTGGGAAGGGTGGATCTGAGGCAAGCAGAGGTACGTGATCGACTGTGACTTAGTTGCAGATAAGCTCGGGCGTATTCTGCTGGGAAATCCAGTGCTCAGTAAGGTGTTTTTTTCTCCCTGTTCTATTGTACTGTACAAGAGGACAAGCCCTGAGAACGTGTCCGTATCAGAGCAGTTTGTGGGTGGTGCTGGTATAGGATCAGGCTTTTCGGCAGGTGTTTTATTCAGATATCGGAAAGAAAATCCTCCAACAAACCGTGAGGAGGTTGCTGTCACAAGTTACCTGAGCAGTACGGAGTATTTCACAAACCCTGCCTGAGCTCCCACTCACCAACCCACCCACGAGATGTGTTCACTTCTTTAGAAGATAGAAAAATATGAGTATGAGCAATGAAGGAGGAATATCCGCTCTGCTGGAAGAAAAATAGGAAAAAAGATATATTGAGATAGCTGGGAGTGCTTATGCTCATTACTCAAAGTCAGAGGAAGGAGCTGAGGGTCAAAGGAAGGACACCGAGTCCAACCAAGGGTGTGTGTAGAGACAACTTTCAGTTGTCGGCTGGCCAACGTTAATGTCACTGTGCTATCAGCAGTCCTCCTTCGTTTCATTAAGAAGTCTCCAGCGGAGCACAGCTGGAGGAGGAACAGTTCAGTACCTCAGCAAACAGCAATGCTCTTGCAGCTGTGGTCGCTGGGAAGGGCACAGCAGCTTCCGTGCAGGTGCTGTACCGTCACCAGCTGTTGTGGTGACACCCCGTGTGGAACATCTGGCTGGGAGTATGGAGCTGGAGCTCACCAGTCTGACGCCCTCCGGGGCTTTTTGAATAGGGTTGCCTAAAGTACGCGGTGGTCGCAGGTTTTTCCAGTGCACTGGAGATGCTTTTCCTGCCAGTGCGATATACCAGCAGATTAGGAAAAAGGGAGAGGATGGACCAAACTTCTTGTGAGAAGAATTATCTCACCTGGAAAATGCAGTTTTGAAAAATGCAATTGTTTTGCGACAAAAGGCTTACTCTCATGAAACAATGTGGTTTCTTTTTTGGAAGAAGGATAAGGAAGAATATAATTTGGACATATAGAGGTGTTCTGTAGTGGATTGCTTCTTCTAAAGGTTGCTTTTCTTCTTTTCTAGAAATATTTTTGAATTCTTGTGCCATAACATTTCTAACTCCCTGATCCAAAGGGAGAATAACTTTGGAACAGCAAAAAAAACCCCACAACTTCATAATTCTGTTACCAAATCCCTATATACTTTTTCTACAGCCCTGCTGTCTTTAGGTTCCGTAGGTTAATAATTTTTGCAACTGCACCATTTATATGGTGTGGAGATACGCTTTTTGGCAGTCCCGATATTCCAGAGTTGCATTATATTTCGTGTGGAAAAGCAGAACTTTCCCAGCTGTGCAATCAGAGAATTTTGTGATTTTTGATATTTCCCTTGATATGGCCGAAGCAAAATTTTATTGATTGTAAGCAGCCGTGAAATCATTTGATCAGTATGGAGCAGAGTACAGAGCTACTTTTTTTTTTTTTCCTAGTCTTCAAAGGATCATTAGCTATTTCAGAAAATACCTATGTGTGAACAAAAGTCTTAAAAAGAGAACTTGGGTAAGAGCTCCTTTTGTTTCCAAAGTCTCTCTCCGCTTCCCACACACATTCAGCCCACTTCTGGATATATATTTAAGGCAGAGAGAGCTCCAGGCTGTTTGTACAATGAAATTGGCAGGAGGCAATCTTTCATTCACTCGCACAATTGTGCCCTTAGAATATAAGCTATGAAAACAACTAATATGATAATTAAATGATTTGAAGAGATACCTAATAAAATAAACAGTTTCACATCATCTCGGTAATAAAAGTAATCTCACTTTCAGAAAGTGCCTTTTATCTTGAAGGCTTCCAGAGCCCCCACCGCTGCCAGCGCTTTGCGTGTGTCCAACCATAGATCAGAGCCTGGTGAAAGGCATTCCTCCCGGCACGGAGGACAGCCAGCCTTCAGCGTGACACGCGCTGCAACCTGCTGAGGAAGGGGAACCAATTTTGGTGTAGGAAATGCGTGACTGTTACCACTGCTGTTTCTCCAGAGCCCCTGGAGAGGTGATGTATGGACCTCCTGTTGGTTGATCAGCATTCAGAGCTTTGTCTCCACACAAAGAGTCTTAGGGTGTTTGTTTGTATACGCCATATTGGACTTCACGATCATAACCTGATGGGGCTACAGAAATCTGCAACCTGTCACTTAACCTAGAAGTAATGAAAAGAAATCCGAAGAAAGGTTTTGCTTCAAGACTCGCTTCCTTGTAAGAGATCGAAATATATATTGCGATTCAAAAGATGCCCCTTTTTTTTAATATACAAAAAGAAATGGGGAGGTTGCCTCCCTCTTTGTTGGATTAGAGTCCCAAAGCCAACATCTTGGAACAACATCATGACACACTGCCACCCTATTTCTCTACCTCTATTTTTCCTTCTTTGAAAATACACTTTTAAAAGTCTGTTGAAGCAGAGGAGCAACTCCCGAGACTTCTTACCCAAAGAGTGGATAGTGTCTGCTCAGCCGCAACAGTGTGGTCAATAAGGTCTTTGGTGACACTTGGCTTGGCATAGATCTGATTTTATTAAGAATTAATGTTAGTGATTCATAGCAATACTTCAGATTTCCTTTCACTGAGGAGTTTCGTACTCGTAGCCAGGTTATTCTCCTATTGCTACACACAACTTTCACAAATGCAAATGGAAGAATNTTGCTACACGCAACTTTCACAAATGCAATGGAAGAAAAGGCGAAATAAATTTCAGCTTTTCGAGCTTACCCCAATTCCTTTTTGCTGCTTCTTTTCACCCCATCAGCTTCACAACACGGTCACAGGCACTTCTGTGAGGACTTCACAAGGAGTGCTGTGAACTGAGTGCTGAGGCACCGCACTCCTAAAAAGGAGTGACCAAAAGATGACGAGGTGTGATGTGCCTCCATCTTAAGACGTCTGCATTTCCAAACTTCCCAGAGCCTGTTCTGGTAAAAGACGCCGCACTACTCCTGCTCCTTCAGGCTAGTGTTTTGCTTGATCTCCTGCATACCAGATATGCACACAAAGCCACATTTCTACTGGTGGGGTTTTTTCTCTTTTAATGTAACTCTTGCAGAGAACAAATCATTTCTGCCTGTTGCATCCACAATACTGCGGGTAAAGATGAGCACAGAAACGTAACTGAGAGTCTACTTATCCTCTTGTAACTGTATCTCAGAGGTAGACAATTGCCCTAGGCTTAGATTTTCTAAAAATTTATGTGTATCAAAAGGGATCTTGTACAGGCAAAAAGCAGCAAGTTGATTTTTCCAAGAGCAGCTTGCCATTTTAAGCAGTTGTTTGGCTTAATAAGTGAAATAGCTTAGGGCTATATGCATGCCATAATGATTGCATTTTGTAAGAAAAGACTGTGCCTATGGGTCTCAAAGTTTCAGAGCCAAGACTAGTCATATTTGTGGTCTTTAAGTCGCAACCCCAAGCTATTCTCACCCCCGTAGATAAGGGGTAGCTGATCATAGCATAACACTGATTTTAAAATAACTAACCACAGCAAAATTAAAATGACCTAGTCAAGTAATACAAAGAGTATATGATTGACAAGATAGCTGTTCTTTGAAATGTACTGTAGGCAGTAAATAGCATCTTGTGCCCATAAGCTATTTTCTATCTTAAAGCCAAGAATAATGATCTGGCATCTGTCCTTCCTGAGCGAGGCTTCAGTTCCGAGAGCTGCAGCAGCTCCTTCCCAAACGCCTCTGGAACCGATAGCGGGGCTGTGCCTCGTGGGTTGTAACTGTATCACTGGGTTCTTCCCTTTCTTTTTTTTTTTCTTTTTTTTTTTTCCAAGTGCGTTTCTCTCTAATGTAAACAGCTGTGCAGGGTGGAAATGGCAAGTTTCACCTCTTATGTTTGTGCTTAGGCGGATTTAACTTACATTTGCATTTCCTTGGGGTGGGCAGCGAGACAAGGAAATGCAATATCAGGAGGTCCAGTTTCTAATTTATCTTTGTCCCCATCAAAATTCAAGTGGCAACTAAGATTTTGTTGAACTGTAATCTAGCTAACTTTACCTAATGCCACAGAGTTCCAGCAGCTGCCAAGCTTTGCTGTACAGCCCCGTTCTGGCAAAGAAATAGGTTGACTGTGTACCGCTTGGATGCATAGGATTGGGTTGTATGCCTGCAAGTTATATATTCCGTGCAATGCGATCTCGGCTGCGGTCTACGTGCGTCGTGGCATAAAACATTGGGGGTTTGCTTTTTATTTGGAAGGGGGGGGGTTTCTTTCTGTCGTTGCCTTACTAGGGCCATGGGAGAGCTGCAGAAAATGTAAGTTGGAGACCATTTCTGTTCCTTATTTCTACTGAAGTAGCTGCAAGGGGCTGTTTATCGCTGCATTATACAATCACCCTAATGTTTCTGTTCAGTGCCCCGTTGTGCGGCATATTGCAAATATGATCACGTAGGAGCGTGAACTATCTGTGTCCAGGGCGCCGATGCCCGGTGGGAAGGAGCGCTGCGGCAGCGGCAGGATCCTGCCCGTAGCACTTTGGCAGCCCATCCCAGTACCTGAACCGCAGGACCATTCTCAGGTCACAGAAGCAATAGGAATCAAGAAACGCTAATAAAACACTAGATCTTTCTCCCCGCTCCCCCCCCTTTCCCTAGTATATGCTGGAATGCAATCTTGATGAACAGAAAGCTCTTGGAACATGTCAGATGGCTTTGTAGAAAGCAAAATGCTCCCTCTTTCAGGACGGGTATGTTTTCTGATGTTGTCATGAGGGGTTCTTTTTTTGGTTTGTTTTTTATTTTTTTTTTCTTTTAAAGTAAAAAGGAGAATTGTAACTTCCTTTACACCAGTACATTAGCATAATACGTTCCTGCCTTCAGGTACTGTATGTCATTGTTATGAGTACGTTTTGACATCTCTCACACTTCCAGCACTCCAAAGATCCATGACAGAACTGAATGAAAACTTTTTTTGACTTGGCAGGAGCAGTAAGAACACATAAAACCTGCCAGCTGTCAAGGATGTAAATGGTGATTTTGTTTCACTTTTTTAATGAATTAAAGCGGGATTGAAATCTGTCCAAAGACAGCATGTTTGGCCTTGCAAGGAAAGAAAAAAAAAATGAAAGGGAGGGATTTCTTTTTTCTCTTTTGGCACTTACGCTCATGCAGTGTTTATTCTTGGTAGCGCTCTATAGGACAGAGCTGCTCTTCTGAAAGAGCCTTGGACCTGGCCATCAGACATGAGACACCTTAGCAGGGACTGGCTTTAAGAGAGGAAGAATTTAGGGCTGTCCTGGTTTGATTGAACACAAAAAAAAAAACCCACAACTTGCTTTATTTCAGGCCAGGCACCAGGAAAACGCAGCACCCGTCACTGTTTTGGAGAAGGGTGGCAGTGAATTGCTGGTAGAAGTTGTTTTGTGTGTCATTTACGCCATAGCCATATTGAAGCCAGACTAAAACCTGACAGCTTGTACTTTTTTTTTTTTCTTACAAATTATGTTTTTGCCGCTATCTTACTGATGCCACTTTTTGGGGTGGGGACAGGTGTGTCTTTCATTTGTAGGGCTGGCGTTTGAAGCGTTGTGTACCTCTGAGCAAGCATGGTTGGTCCCTCTGGTTTTTTCCTGGTCTCAAAGTCCAAAACCAATGTGGGTTGGAGCTTCTGGGAGATGTCCTGAGTGTTCACGCTTACCCCATGTGATCATGGCACCCTTCTCTGTGGAAAAAATGTTGCAGTTGTGAGCTCCTTGGCATTGCATAAGCTTAGCCTACGTTTCCTGCTATTGAAAAGTTAGCTCCAAAGCTTGGTTGGGGAAAAACAGCGGGTTTAGTTCCTATTTTCTTTTTTTAGCTTCTTAAATTTTGCACTTGAAATACCTTTTACTATTATCCATGGTTCAATCTGATAGTTTTGCTGTACTTGTAACATTACATGCTCGTATATCTATTTATGTAGTTACTCAAATAGCACATGTAGGTGCACAGCTACTCTTCTGCTGGAGTCTTACTCTGTATCACATGTACTTAAGCAGGTTGTGTCCACCTCTCTATATATGTGTGTATTCCTCTTCAGGGGTGAAAACACAGCCTTTCACGCCATAATTTTTGCTTAAGATTTTCGGATGATCTCCCATTCAAGAACTAGCCAATTTTTCAGATCATGGTTTCCAGGCTGTTAAGTGGTTATCAGTTACGAAGGCTATCTCAATACTTTAAGAACTGAACTGCAGTTGTCTTAAATAACAGAAGCAGGAAGCAATGAAGTCTGGTTTTTGGGAAATGTAGCACCTCACATTGAAATAAGTCCATATTGACTGATGTTCCTGGACTGAAGCTCATCCTGGAAGTACAGCTCAGCTTCGGGCTTGGGTCAAGCCCAGTGCAAACACACCTCAAATAACGTGGGCTGAGCTGGTCTTTCGTGCAGGGCAGAAGAGGTTCCCCTGTGCCTGGCAAGAGGTGCACGGAGCAGATTAGCTCTTGCGGAGATTTACAAACAGGCTTCAATTTATACTTTGTGAATAGACCTATTAATTCAATGTGACTTCTCAGGCAAGCCAAGCCCGCGCTGTACTTCAGCCAGATGGTTTAGACAAAATAAAAGTGAAGAAATTTGTTCAGACAAAACAGAAGTGAATCCTAACTTCTTCCGAAAACTCAAGATGAACTTGAATTTCTGAAGAAAAAGCATAACTCACTTTTCCTCCCCTCGCCTCTCCCTCAGCCTCCTAAAACCCTGGCACCTACCCACTTCAGCTGGAACAGAAAGACTCCTCTCAGATTTCCAGCCTGTCTTCAAGTAGGAAGTATAGAAAATCTTGCAGGAAAGCCTTTTCTTATGTGCTTTCCAGGCAGATTTTCTGGATAAAGAGAGTCTTACACATTTCAGTTATTTACTAAGTCTTCTGAGAAGCTTCCATCCTCAGCTTTTATGTAATTCTTGAGACACGACATGTGATTACAGGATGAAAGGCTGCTAAACCCTACAACCACTTTAGTACACTTTGTAGGATTGTAGGTGATCAGAAATATATTGGAAGTCAGAACCCTCTTCTCCTTTGTTTGAAGAGAAATCTTCCTTTACAGCAGCATGCCAGTTAATTGCCGCACTTAGACGAAAGAGCGGAGAGGGGTAAACTTGCGCAGTGAAATGGGGCAGCTCGGCAAATAGACATAAGTCACAACATTTTTTTGCAGTTTGAAGCAGTTGTGCGTGTTCTGTAAAGACTCGGAGCAGGTTCACCCACCTCTGGATCCTGCTCTCACTTAGTGTCTTTCACATCTGTCTCTGAAATGGGGAGAACCTGTTTATCCCTGATGCAAGTACAAGCATGAGAGATGAAAGGAAGGTAATCCCTGCTGTCTTTCCAGGTCAAGTTTTTCTCCCGCTTGTTTGGGTCTGGGGGAGCTTCCCCACACTGCGAGACTTCCCCGAGCAGGGTTGAGGCACATCTACCTCCATCGGCGGTCCCAAACCCCATGCAAGAGGAGTTATGTGCCGCAGCTGCGGAAAGAATCTGTGGGTCCACAACATATATACCCATTCGTAAAGGGGTGAGATGAAGCGAATTAGGCACTTAAATCTTGCTTTGAGAAGGAACACGGGAAACATGGGAAGGGCTGACCAGCAGGAGAAGCCAACTGGCCACTGCCCGCCCTCCTGCCCCCCAATTGCGGCACATTTCATGCCACCAACACACAACCCGGAGGTAAATGTTGTGCAGGGAATAAGTCAATAGTGATTATTTATTCACCTGCTGAAGTGGTAATTTGTCCTATATGATGAAAGTTTTAGGTTTCCTGATGTGTACAGGAGGCAAAAAGCCCCCAGATTAGGCCGCTTGGGTTGTCACTGTCAATGGAGACAAGGTGCACGGTGCTTAGCCTCGGTTTTCTTTCTCGGGGCTGTGGCGCTTAACTGTGGTTAATCCTTTTTAATGAACACTTTGCTGATGCAAATCAGCCTGCAGATCTGTATGTAAAGGAAAATACTGAAAAATCTGTTGAGGGACTTCATAAGATAGACTTGGCTAAAATAAAGAGCGCGGCATAAAGGTGATTTTAAAATAACGGCAAGTTAAAAATATGCTTCTGGTAAGCTCGGGAAGATGTTTCAGAAGAGAATGTTTTCTGAACTGGTGAATTTTTCATTTTGTAGTTATGAAAAGAAGAGAAATTTGATTCTACTCTTTCTCCAAAAATAGTTCAAAACAGAGAAATATTAGCACTGTTTTGAAACAGGGCTTTCCTGTACTTTAACCTTACTTTCTTTCTAAAGGCAGGAAAGAACACAAAGTAACACTGACTGTTTTGCCAGTTGGAAAACATTTAGAAAGTGTGAGAATGTGGACTGGGGGGAAAAAAAAAATCACATCCTTAAGCTTTGTCACTGTTTTTCAGCTGGAAAAATATTGGAAAGCTGAAATACGTTTCTTTTTTCATACATTCTTAATTTGTAGAATGGCTCCACAGGACAACCATTGCCTCCGAGGAAAGACATTCAACCAAGAAAAATCAGAGTTTTCAAGCACTCTCTAGTCACGCGAGTCTATCGTTTCTACTCACTGACTGATAAACAGGTTATTTATCAGGCTGGATACTTACTCCTAAAGATAATCTGTTAATAGAAAGACAGCAGTCAGGTAGATCCTTCTGAGCATAATAATTTTCCATTTTTGCTGTGAGGGAATTCTTTAAAACAGTTTTAAATATGCCCTTGCATACAAACATGAGACAAACATTTCTTTCTTGGACCCTGCTCGCTTATGACACAACAATATTCCAAACATTTCCAAGAGCAGGATAATGAGGAGCACATACAACAAAAGCAAATTTACAACTTGAGTAATTATTCAGTGTCTCTTCCAGCTCAATTTGCCATCTTTAATAATTCTTATTTTACTGGTTTTAATACTTTGAAAAGTTTGTTGGATGGCTTAATGAATCAAAAGTCTCACATTGTGTAACAATTTGACTTCTTTCCCTGGTGACCTTCCCCCCTACCATCCAGCTTTGCTTGATGACCCTTCCCAATCTCACTGGCAATTACCCTAATCCGGTAATCTTTGGGGTAGTCTGGACAGTTGAGTGATTCAAATGCGTTCCGTATATCCTTTTGCTCAAGTCAAAGTTTGCAAACTATTGCACAAGGTGCCGTGCTTTCCCCTTACTCTACCAGAGGCTATTGCTTAAAAGATCCAGTTCCTGTAAAAACAATCATAGGTCAAAACTGAAAGAGTGATGGAAAGACCCATTTTAGTCATGTATTTTTTGGCACGGAACCACTGAGAGTGCATAATCTGTATAAATGTTAGCTTTCTAAATAAACATAACCTCTGATTGCATGAAAGCAGGGAATAAAGTTGAAACTTGTTCCTTTCGTTAAGCAACCCTTCAAAACCAGTGCTTGTTTTGTTCTAAACAGCCATAAATCTTGACAAACGAGAATAAACAAATAGCAACAATAGCAACGAAGCCAACAGAGCCACCATAGACACCTCACTTTGTTCCTTTCCTCAAGTACAGAAGTATTTTGCCCGCTGTACGACCTAGCCTTCGACTTGACTTCCTCCCCTTTGATGGGAAAGTCTTCGGGGCATGTGTCCATGGCGCTATTTTGTGCTGATAATGCTGTGGTGGGTGTCAGCAGTGCTGGGCCACCTGTGGGCAGTGCTTGAATTTCATCCGTCGAGGCTTGGGGGATGTTTTTGATGATGTAAACTTCCTGCTCTGGATCTGTGAAGGTTTTATACACTTTTGGCAAAAGTCAGCTGCTGACAGTAGTCACCGTTCAATGCTTGGTCCAGTTTTGACTCATCTCCACATTCTAATGGTTGAAGCAGGAATTCTTTTGCTTTTGTGTTGCTATCGCAATTCCCCGTGATGTTATTGATACGTGTAAGGAGGGTTTTTTAGTATAAAAAGGAATAGTAGGAGCATTCTGTTTATGTGCTTAAAATAGCCTGGAAAGCAAAGAGGAAAAAATAAAATTGATCCACCTGAAGCAATTATGTAAAAATGAGCCTCCAAATTTTTAGCGCACTGAAGAATTTTTGAAAGAAATGAAAGAGTGGAGTGTTTTTCTGTATACCATGCTATAAATGTCATAAAAATCCATCTTTCCCTAGCCTAACTTAAGGAAGGCAAAGCAATGCAAATGAGAAGACACATAGACAGACAACAGTTTTTGGCATTCAAATGTGGCTTATCGGTGGGCTCTGTTCCACTTCCTCCCCCTGCTTTCTGAATGCACATAGACGACCTTGCACAACACAGGCCAACATTTCTAGGACAAAGTTTCGCATTTTTACTAGCTTTCTAAAATTCAGTAAATCAGAATTAATTAAATTTAATTGGCCAATATGTAACTAGCTGATAAAGTATACCCTACCTCAAGACTAATGCATGGATACTGGCTATGCAGAGTAGACGATTACTACTTGTTTTCCCACACCTACAGCAATATTTACCCCCTGTTTCTTCCTTGGGCTAGTGCTGGTCACTCACATGTTGCCATTCTGGGAAAACCAGCACAGACAAAACTCTGTGTCAATTGCCCACATCAAACATATCTCCCTGTTTCATATTCCAGCCTGCTGGAAATAAAAATTTATTGTGTCCTTTGATATTCTGCCCTTTGGAGAACATGGGCAATATGCAGATATTGTAGCTGATAAAGTACACCTCACATCAAGAGTAATGCAGGGATTGCAGAAGACGTGATTTCTGGGCACTCGACAAGAGAGGGATGCTGCTTCTGGAGAAGGAGGAATTTTGGTTTTAATGTAGGTGGGTTTTAAGTCACTCAGCAATTTGAGGCAAAGATACAATATATGGCTTTTTTTTTTTTTTAAAAAGCACTAAGATGATTTACTGCTTGTCACATAAATGCTAAAACAATGCATAGTTATACTGGCTGTTTTGAAATGACTTATTTTTTTGGACTGGGTTGCACAGTGGTTACAGGACCATGAACTCCGGAGCGTATATTAATTTTCTTCCAGGTGTGTAAAGGCATCAGATCCAAGTTTAAGGATTCCAGTGTTCAGGTAGTAGTGTTCACAAACTGCCTGTCAGAGAGAAACACCGTACTCCAAAAAAAGAAAAAAGAAAAACAAAACAAAACCCCCACCTTTTTCATTCAAAACCCTTGGCAAATGACTACAGTAAAGTTTCCGGCACTTGAGCATGATTGGCATGCAAGAGTCTGTTCATGTTCTGGTACAAACATCTCTTGATGAAGTTATCCCTTTAGTGGTCGCGGAAGGTCATCTTTTATGCCTTTACTCCTTTGTAAATAAGGTCTTAGGTAGTTCTCCTCCCGCTTTCATGTCTACACATGATTTCATAGTTTATTAACTATTTGGTGGCTTTCTTTGTGTCGTGCCTTTTTTTGTTGACTGCCACCCTGGCTTTGCCAAAGTGTCTCTTGATTTGCAGCTGTGAAAGAAGGGCTGGGGCAGGACGTGTCACCCGTGATCTCTCCTTGTCACACAGAAGATGTGCAGAAAGAAAGGGATAAGGATTAGCAGATACAGCCTGTTGCTCCGCTCCCATTCAGAGCTCGGAGCCAGCGTCTCAGTGGCGTGTACTGATCACCGATTTTAGCTCTTTCCAGCCCATAATCCCCTCTTCATTCTTCCCGGCAGAAGCAACGCTCGAAGAGCCCGTCTCTGTCGTACGCAGCAGACAGAGAGGCCCTTTGGGCTTTCCTATCAAACAGGAGTTTTGCTCACTTCCAGAGATAGACAAATGGGACACAGCGTTCCCACAAAGTAACTTAGGGCTGTTAATACACGTAAAATAAAGCAGAGAAGAAATATACCTTTGCTGAACAGTGAAGACAGTGTAGTTAAGCAATACAGTGCCAGCCGTTTGGTAAACAAAGCCTTTATGTTTTACTTAAATTCCCAGAAAGCTGTAATGTATGCAAGATCTCATTACTTGAGTGTCTTTTCAGTGGCCACCCGATCTTCTTATAAATTCGGCCACTGAATACCCAGCTATCCTGGTAGTGTTTCTCGACTCTTCCGCATTTTGAAAAAGCACTCAAAGTTTGTGAAATGCCAAAAATCTCTAAAGGCATTTCTAAAATTTCAGAAAATATTCTGAGGCTCTTGTCAGCATGGAAAGGTGCACGAATATCATTAACAAAACATGATTAAACATCATTTTCTCTGAATTATGTCATATTTTTCATTTTTTTGAAGTAAAAAAGATATGTAGATGAAAACATTCGATTCTATAGATGTCTTGAAAGTTCAGAATTGCCCTGGAGACCTTGGTTTCAGCCAAAGCAGATGCTGTAATAAAATTACACATACAAATACTTTAACAGGTTGTTCCAAAAAACTAGAATCCTATTTATTGGAAACTCCCTACCTTTGGCAATTCTCATCAGTTGCTATGATAAATACTCCATTTTCTGCAGGCGCACAGTGCTCATTTAACAGAAGCGCTGAAAGTGTTTGTGATTTTTTTTTTTTGCATTGTCTTCCAACAGCCCCCAAACTAAACAGCAGTCATAAATTCGTCCTTTAGCCTTGTTTAGTTATTAAATGTTTCTGTTGGATCTGTTTCTGAGACATTTGAACTTTTCAGATGGCGCTTCAGTGATTTGTAACAAGTCCTAAGTTAAGTACGTCCGTTTTTTTGTTAAGGGGTTTCAATACACTTTAAGCTATTGCGATATGATGGCGTTGCAACTCTCTCCCAGGCAGATGGGTCTAAAAAGCCATCAACAAGCGAGGAAGAAAGCCTGGTGGCTTAGCTTTTGTGTTCATTTTTGTATTCAGTGAAACTGTAATTTAAAATATGTTCTCTCATTTTATTGGACTTTAGTAGGTCATCTAGATATTGAGACCAATTTGAAAAAGTTAGTAGCTGTGTGGCATTTTAATGTTAAAACCTCAGTATGTCTATAATGTTTTCCTTCGTGCCATTATTTCTCACTGACAGGTAAGGGGAGGTTTTGACACTGTTAATATAACATAGGGTGTTAATCTTATAATCGCCCTGTCAGCACTTTGTGTCAGGGTGTTAATGACCACCTTTCAGCCACTCAGAGTTGCCTGCCAATAAAAATAGTACCGGCACCTATCCAACCAGCAGCTAGGCAGCTACTTTGCTTTTTCCCCAAAGAATAAATAGAAAATTTCACTAGCAATGTTGGATGTAAAGACGCTCCTCTCTCCTTACTCATTTCCTTTTCCATCTCTGCACCCGCTGGCAGAAAAAACAGCTTTGACACTGTGACTTTTTAATGTATTTTGCATGCTTTATTTTAAAATGCACAAATTATTTCTCAAGTTTTATATAAATGTAACACCTTGGACAGGATAAAAGCAGAATTTTTAACAGTAAGAAGCACAATTATTTGCTATGGCTCTTTGATATATAAATGTAACCCAAAGGCAAATGGTGTATTTCTGTAATTTCTCAACGATTGAGATGAATCCGTATTTTTCTCTGTGCACAGGAGAGGGTCTTTTCCAGCTTCCTGGCAGAAGGAGTTGCACAATTCCAGATGAGTTAATTTATGTGCCTAGAGGAATTTTATTACACAAATAAGAAAGGGAGACAGAGAGAGGAAGAAGGGGGAAAGCACACACTCAAAATAATAAACAAAGAATAATAAGCATTCCTGCTGTTGTCCGTAGGGATTCCAGATGCCGCTCCATCCCTCCACAAGGCCTGCCTGCCACTCCTTCACAGCCCGCATTAGACCTCTCCGAAAATCTCACTCTCGAATGCGGTGAAACCCCGGAATACTCAGGAGCTTTGGCGCCCAGCGAGGCTGTGAGTAATTGCCATAATACGGGTTTACTTGCTCTCTGAAAGACTGTTCAGTCACAGACTAATCCCATACAAAAAGAATTGGTCTACGACATTATGGTTCGTGCCGGGATGGATTTCTGTTGCGTTTCTCTCAGCCCAATTCCTTCAAAGAGCCTGTTGCCCTAAAGCTGTGGTCCTTGCGCCCGGATGTAGTCTGGTGGTGGGTTTCCTCCCCACGCTGCTTACCACGTGTTCCGCCATTGGTATTTAGGGTCTTAATCACAAGTCCTACACAAGTTTGAATTAAATACAACTGCAGGTTAACTTTCAATAAGGTGTGGGCAGGCCAACTGGCAAAAGGCGAGCGGTATCTCAGAGGATGATGAAATCCCATATTGCAGCCAGTTTGCTGCTCTTACTATCTCGTTGGGTTTGGTTTTTTTTTTACTTAAATTCTTATAGGTTTCTTTTTAAGCAAGTGACGTGGCTGATTGGCCGGGGCTGGTTCCAGCATCATGTGGTATCCAGCTGGATTTTATATGCATTGCGTTTTCCCAACTGAAAAGAAACAGACATACTACCCAACTAATTAGAACTCAGTCCCCAAAAAAGTAACATTTTGTTCCTCGAGAAAAATTCGTTTCTCATGTGGGATTTTAATGCAGACCAAAAAAAAGTAGCAAAGCATAAACAATCACCAGTTTCCACGTCATGCAAAGCCAGAGATGCAGTCAAAATTATTTCCGTATTAAAATAAACAGAATTTACTTAGCCTTTGCTTACTATAAGCATGAATGTTGGAATTCCTATTTTCTTGGATGCACAAAGCTATTCATTATGTCACTAGATAAGAAATTGCGTTTTTTCCATGGTCTTTCCATAGTATTCAATGTGTTTTGCAAGAGCCAAATGAATGTGAAAGATCAGACACTCAAAACAAATCAAGATATGCTTTGTCTTGCTGTGATCAGGCATTAATATAGAGCATATACGTATCATTTTTGTAATGAAAATAATGGAACTGGATTCTAAATGTAAGGTGGTATAAGACGATGTATCATTGACTTCAAGAAAAACACACTCAGCCTCCACTGAGATTATCACCTGGTCCCAGCCACAACGGCCGCTGGAAGGTGGACTGCCAGTCCATGTAAATAGAGTAACTATTATTCAGCATCTCATGCATCAGTTCGGCAAACTTACTCATTGCTGTCATTCTAAATATTCGCGTAAGTGCGGTTAAATCAAAGGGAAGGTTTAACTGGCACTTTCATATGTATTACATACTTCAAAATAGATGCACTACCGTGGGTATACAGAATGTATTTAAAAGCGTTAGGGCACTGGAGGTCTATCACTACTTACATCGAATGATTAGTATATCCACACTCTGTTTCCTTTCCTATTTTACCTCTTACCAGGGACTCATAAAAATACCTGTACTTGGCAGAAGGGAGGAACTTCACCGTCTGCAACAAGACTGTTGGGTCCAGCTGTTTGGATGGTGAGCACAGATTCAAGTCTACACGTATGTATATACATATATGCATGAAATTATATGTATAGCAACAGGGGCGGGGGGAGAGGAAGAGAAAGAACAGCCTTTCCACCTGCAAATCCCAGAGCACTGTAAATTGGTGACTTTCCCCAGGTCTGCCTGCCAGGCAATTTTCACATCCCAGTCATGAGCCGTGCAGGGATTTCAGCGTTTCACATGTTGGTAAGGCTGAGCAGGTCACTACAGTTCAAAACAAAGAGGTCCAAGACTCCTATCCAAACAGCTGCGGTTCATATTTGAATTTTAGCCTTGTGGACTGCAAAAAGCTCAGACCCCACGTTCCCCGAGGAAGTCTTGCATAAGCTTTGTTCTCAATTAGTGGAGCATCGAGAAAGTAAAAGGTCCAGACTTCAGCTGACCTTGGAACGCTGAGAGTAAATGGTCAAGCCTCTCTCAGACATGTGTGTATATTTAACTCTTGTTAACAGTAATGGGACTAACACGTGCGTATTGAGAGTCAGCTATGACCCCAAAGTAAGCAAATTAGGAGAAGCCAAGAACAATCAAACTTTGTTACATTTTAGAATTTTGCCAAAACAATAGTTATTCCAGAATTATTTTATAGGTTAAGCAAATCCGTCCATCTGCAGTGGGATTTCATCTTCCCCATAGAAATTAGTTATTTACCAAGCTTTTCGGTGGTTTAGTTTTGATAAGTGAAGCGAGTCTCCAAGAACTCTTATGCAAAAAGGAAGCAGCTGCTTGCAGAGATGAGACATTATGGTTAAGGAAACCTCCTGGGAATGTTGTGAGAGGCACAGTGCTTACAAACTGCAGAGATGTGAGAAGGAGGGAATGCTGTTTAATTTTGTGATCTCTTCTGCCTGGTGGGAAAGTGGTTTTGAAAGAGTGGGAAATTCATATGAACTTGATTTGGTATTTCTGAGGACAGAAGTTCTTTATTGACAGCCTGGGTGGTGCTAACATAAACGTGTCCCTTTGCACTTCATTGCTGGCGTACAGAGAATGCTTCTAGGGAAGAGACAAGTTCACCCTTCTTGTCTTCAAACCCTTAGTTGCCCTGAACCTTTGGCTAGCAGGTATTTTGGAGGATTTTTTTTGCGATATTGACATTTTGTCAGTAAAATTTGGATTGAGGCCACTAAAGCAATTTTCACAAACTACCCTTGGATACAGCCATCAGCTGGTCACAGCTTTCAGTTGCCACCAGCCTGCCTTTGACCAAATTGGCTAAATAAAGTGCTGAACTCTTCAACGTTAGCTGTGGGATTCAGCCACAAGATAAATTAACAGAAGATTAATAGAGAGTGCATGGTCAATTCCCTCAGGACTCTACAAAAACTGTACCCAGACCTTCAGCAGCCCATCAATAATACTCTGAGCCATCCAGTCTCCTCGCTGTCATTCCCCACAGAGATCGTCAACATCAGTGTAAGAAACAAAGGGGTAAGAGTGGAATTTGTGCACTTGACTGAATTACTGCTACGAGACCTGTGGGCTGCAGGAGACTATTCGATGCAGGACTTTGCAGGATGGATGCGGAGTAAGAAAGCTGTTTTCTGATTATTTTTTTTTTTTTTGACAGAAAGGGGCTTGTACAGAGGAAGATATTCATGCCAATAATGACCTACAGCAACATAAACTGGAAAGAAAACCGGCTGTTTCTTTGAGACTGCAAGGGGCTGATCACATACGTCCAAAACCACATGAAAGCTGCTCCATTTACACATGAACGTAACACAGGAAAAAAAACAACCCAACATAAAACAGGAAACAGAGCAACTGTGTGACCTCAGCAATCAACAAAGCCAGTCAAGTGCCCACTTCATCTCCATTGGTGCAGCAGAAGATACCAGCAGGTTCAACAGGTATGTATGGTATCGCTGGGAAGATGGAAAGCCTAACTATGGTTATTGTTGGAAAAGACACTACACATGATTCTTGGTCACTTCATTTTCCCTCAATTTATCAAGTTATCTGTTTCAGGTGGAAAAGCTGATTCCAGCTAGGTCTTTTTCTGTGTCTAGTAAGGTACACGAAGCAAATCAAAGAGCAAGCGCCAGTGCAAAGTGTGCCCTGCACGTTTTAGGCAGGAGTTGGCTGGCACTGCTTGTGACATAGCCTCCATCTGGCTATCCATTTAGTAGAAAACACCATTAAAAATAAATGTCTTGATTTGATTGAAAAACCCAGTGGTGGAGATGATTTAAAACAAAGCCATATCCAGAATCAAGGATGCTGAAACACCTCAAAGAAACAGCAGTTTGGTTGGCATATATAGACACACCTACGTGTATACATACACACAGTCCTTGGTGCTGTTTTTAAAGGGTTTTTAAAATGAATTTTTTTCTTTAAGGAGAGAATATTGTCTTCTGAGACTATGACTTGGAGAAGGTGGAACCGTTTCCAGCTTTGTCAGGCACCATCATCATGAAAAGGTCAGTCATTCCCTCTTCTTTCCACTCTCCCTCCTGCAGTTCTGTGTTACTGGTTTGGTTGTGCCTATGAGACAAATGTTAACAAGGTAATACTTGTAATTTCTCATCAATTTGGAAGAATTTACGCTCTGTTCTGTTTACCCCCATAATCAGTTCATTACATATAACTGATCATTGAAGTCATGTTATAGTTTTGGGCTTGCTGAACGCATGGTCATGATGCTATTAATTTCAACGTTAATAAGTGGTTTTTCAAACAGTGCGTACATGTAGGGAAACTGAAATTTCATTATTTCTCCGGTGTCAATGAGAACAGAAACTAGCTTGCCTGAATGTTTGTGAATTCTCATATTTAATCCGCTCAATGTAATTATTTGATCACATAGCTTTTAAAAAATATCCACTCTCTTTGGCTCTGGCACTCTCCATCTGTTACACCTCCAGAATTGGCTTTTGTATGTTGAATGTCATTTATGTCAATGTTTTGTTTTCATTACTTACATACTATGTTATGAAAAATCTATAAACACAAGACTTCTCACTAATTATTAAAACACCACCATTTATTATAACTAAATATTTAGTTTATACAGACAACTTTTTCTACTTAATTCAAGATTGTCCATCACCTTTGAACAGGAGCTTCCTGGACAGTCAAGTAATAGATTAAGCTTATTTTGGAAGAACAAGAAACATAGCTTTAAATTATTTAAAGTGTTGGCTCTTCAGAGCCATTCTGAGCTTCCTCACTGTCTCAAACAGTGTCATGAGCAATTTTGACCAAAACATAATAAAATAGTATAAATAATATTAATATAATAAATTAAATAATAAAACAAAACATACACACAAAATGAAATATCACAGTAGTCTCTAAAACATACTTCCAGAGACATTGAAGCATGCTTTATTTTTTTAAGCTCTTGAATTGTACCAATGTTAAACTGGCATTTTGAAGGATTCAAATCCTGCGCAGAGAAGCTGGTCAGTGTGGAGAAAAGAGGGACCTTGGAAAAACTGAATGGTTCTACAGAGAAACTTGGTAAATAGGTTCCTGCCTGGTTTCCTTTCATCATTTATAAACAAGCCTAGTTTCCAAATGCAGCTAAACTGAGATTACAGACCTGCTTTTAGTTTGTGTGACTAACAGAAGGGAAACTATGTCTTACCACGAGTTGAAAAGCATTGGAAAAATAATGATGGCCCTATTATCCTAAAGGATATAAAAACTGGCCTGAGAAGAGTAGCAATTTCAGACTGACCACCAGCATGCATACTGGTATTTTTCTGTGCTGTTTGCCATATTTATACGAATACTCACTAAGTGTTTATTTGTAAGACTTCAGTTGGCACTTCCTGTACACCCTAAAATTTCATTGACTTCAGTGGGCGTCTAACAGGATGCCAGCTCAGGCCTAAGGTCTTGAATTATGCATTGCATGTTTCTTCCTATCCGAATGAAAGCCTGTTAGTATACTTCCTGATCTAAGCATCAGGCCTCTGGTGAATATTTATACTGGAAGTCAAAATCCTTAATCAAAAGAGAGTTTGTAAAAAAACGAGGCTGCTTTGGAAATTCTGGTCTTAGTTACACAACGATTCATCACTTCTCTGCAGTTTTGGAGCTCACATAACAAACATAACACAATGAGGTCTGAATCAAAGCAAGTAGCCCAAAGTTAGTAGTGGTGTTTTCCTTCCTATAATTTCTGCCAGTCTCGATGATGTTTATTACAAACTTTTACAAATTATATGCTAACGTAAACCCAAGTTAAGTCCTTGTCTGGAATAAGTTCTTGTACTACTAGTATGAAGTCTTCTAAAAATATAGCTCAGAAAAGCGTACGACTTGGAGTAGAGTCATTTCAAGGGTAATTTAGGTTGCTGTGTCTTCAACACACAGCTGAGAAATCTGTGATTGCTGAGCAGATTAGGTTTCTGGCTATTCTTTTATGTGTTTATGTTTTCTGAAAAGGCCTTTGGAAATACTGCTAAAGCCAGGTCGAGGATTAAAAGTGGTTAGCTTCTCTTATTTCTGTCAGTCTTGATAAGGTCAAGGAGGAAGATGCTCAGGGACAGCTTTGTCTTCAACCCGATGTCACTCCATTACCTCGAGCTTCATTTGGTCGTTCATTTTTGTGCAAAATGGCAGATTATTATTTCCTTAGTTTCTTCCAAGATGTGTAGGGTAAGGGATTATTTAGGGCCACCTCCATCTTTCTTACGCTCCAAAATAAACAGTTTTCCAAGACCAAATGTGCATCTAGAGGTTCCGTGTCAATAACAGTGTAAGTACCGACAGAAACAAGAGCTCTTCATTTGCCACCTTCTGCTTGTCCTGTACCAAACGCTGCGAGGCAGGGTGCAAATATTGACCACGCCTGCTACTTTCTGTGACTTGCTCACAAACTCATTCAGTTTCAGCCCCAAAAAAGATTTAAGTCTTACAGTTTTCTTGGTAGGAGATGGATTAGGCCATTATGATTCCATCATTTTATAATGTTTACAAATCTCATGGCCTGCAAAAGTGTCTCTAGGACCACAAAAACAGAAGACCAGTCCCACATGCTCAAACCAGCCAGAGGGAGGAGGACTGAAAGCCAGATGGTCGTGGGCCTCTTCATTAACTAATTGAGCTTCAGATTAAAAGCAATGGAAGTTTTTCATCTGGCTGCAGCAGTTCTTGACTGGTCGGTGATCTTCAACAACTGTCATCATCTTCTGCCATTAGATAAGTTTATAGCATTTTTTTAAATCTATGTTGTCATCAATTCCCCCCACTTCCTCAATGGTGGTTTTCAGAGAAAGTACCATCAAAAATAAAATATTTATTGTGGAAATACTACTCTTATTCCTCTACCAGAGCTGATCATAGCAAGGCCTTTTATTAAAGCTTTTAAAGCTTTTCAAAACATTGCATTGGAAACAACTTCCATATTTATTGTCTCTTGAAAGTCTTTCTGCAGCATCTTTCTCTGGCCTTTCAGTCACCCTAACAAAAACCATGAGCATGTGAATGCAAAACGTGATATATCCCTGACAATTTTCATGCTCTGTCTCTCTTCACAGCTAGGACATTTAAGAAATTAAAAAAATAAAACAAAGTAGTTGACATTTATTGAAGGGAAGAGGTTATGGAATTATGTCAAACAGAACACTGCAGCAGAATAAAGCCTGCCAGTAAGTTTAACTCTTTCTAGAGTTTTATTTCTCATCATAATTATTAACATCTTTAGTTAGAACACCATTTGGCTATCATTAAAATAAATGCAAACGATCTTGGCCTATTCTTAAGGGGTTTTTTTTTAGACACGCTTTTTTGTCACTCAGCTCACTAATGGATCATTTTTGTCATAGAGTATCACGTTACGTACATTAAACAGTTTAGCAACGTCCAATATCCTGTTGAGCTGGAAATAAAATTGCACAGATTTATCACTATATTGCAAATGACTTGAAATAAATGCTTGTGAACTGTATCTTCACTTAGTAAAGACTTAGCATGAACTTAGAGACTGGTTATGGAGAATACACTGGTATGAACCTGAACCTTCTGGAACTGAAGTCAACCTCAGTTGGAGCTTTGCCTTCGCTTGGGTTGCAACATCCCCTCTACAACATTTTTATGGCCATGGAGCAACAAGAGGAGGAGACAGGGACTCAAACTGAAATGAAGTCTCACATCATTTGAATTTGATTTGCTCTCTTCTCCCTGAATAATCTAAAACAGTGATTTAAATTAATCTATTTTGTCACTGAAACAGGCTAGAAGCACTTGCAAGAGTACACACCACATCTAAACTGTTGAGAAAGTAACAACGAGCTGAGAGGTAGGAATGGAAAGCTGGGGACAAAATACTTCCTTAAATTACTCCTCTAGATCCACTAAAGGATATCTGATTGCATGTTCACCAAGGCTATTGCAGTACTGGCTAATTACTTCTTCCAAAGCCAAGAACTTAGGTTGGGCTTTTTCATATCACTTTTCTGGAAGCCCTAATTCATCTCAAATTGATTTCATCCTTAATACAGCCAAATAACTAAATTACTTCCTTGCACAGAGTTTGCCAAATGGTCTTCCAAAGCACACAAAGACTCTCTGAATTATAGATAAGGCCACTTAGCAAACAATACATTTCAGCACGCATTACAAATATAGTCCCAAAGGATCATTTTTGTTATAGAACACAACACGGTCATGATTAATAAATTGTCTTTATAGAACACATTTTGAAGATAACAGCAAATGAGCAAAACAAAATGTTGACAAAAGGCAATATTCTTTCCCCTGTTTACATGGGGAAAGGAATCTGAGGAAAGAACCTTTTGCCTCTTCCTCTATAGAATAACACCAGGAAATCTATGCGGCAGGCTCTTTGTGATCTTTTTTTCCTCCATAAATATTTCCTCCCATAGAAGGTAGGTGGGAGAAAGATCAAGTTGGAATAACTCCCTTAAACATCCTCTGAGCCCAAGTGCTACTTGCTTTTAGGGGCTGGGGTTTTTTTTGGTTTGTTTTCATTTTTAAGTTCAATGCATAAGTGAGATGACCAAGCAGATTTAATGAGCAGTCTGTGTGCACACAGGGGAAACACAGATCTGCGTGAACTTCCCAGTGCCTTCCAGTCTTTGTAAATAGTGCTGAGAAGTTATTGTTATGTGACCGTTGTCTTAAAAATGTTCAACTGGATAAAGTGAAGATTTTTCTGCCAGTCTGAACCTAAAACTGAACAGTCCAGTAGTTTAGGCCTGGAAGAAAATACATCTGCCTAGCATTTGGGTTTCCTGCTGGAAATACTGGAAGTTCTTCCAGGGCAATGTCCCACAGACATCCATAGCCTGTCGTAAACAGGGTGCCCCTCCAGCCACACATTCACACAAACATTAAACTATTTACTTTGTCATGCAATAGCAGGAGAGTGCTACCTCTCCATGTGATATGTGTTTGGTTGAGCAGCGATTCCTCGCTCTGCCAGGTGGTTACAGCTCAACTCACTGCAGAGATAGACAAAACAATGTGATCTCACTGCCATTTTGCACATGTGGCTTTCTCTATGCTTCCCCCTCTAAGAATTATGCAGAGTAAAGGATTTTGTTGGTTTTACTTTTTTCCTTTTATTCATCCTAGTAAAGTTTTTCTCATCAGACAATGGCATCTTCTGTGATATTTTTCAGAATTTAACAAAACAAGTTCTGAAAAGGCAGAAGTACTTACTGTATTTTTGTCCTATATACTGAGGCAGTTTTCTTTGTGGTGTACGTGAAGAAGGATCATAGGTCTCTGGCTTGATTTTCTGTCTCTCTATATATATGACTCTGTGTTTGAATACCAATTGAACTAATTTACTTGATTGATGACAGCTGTCTCTCAGTAATCCTGGCAGTTTATGATTATCAGGTACCAGCCTCTCCTGCTGAAGCACTTCTCTGCATAAATAAAGTAAATGCTTGTTGCACCAGAAACCTGAATACCATTCTCTTCTCTGCCAAGGAATATCTTAACTATCAAGCTGATTGATCAACTGCACTCTTCTCCCCACCCCTCCAGGTATGCAATATATACTACGTAAAAAAATTCAGCAAAAATGGAACCTAGAAGCCAGAGAGGTATGGTCTCAGGCTAAAGCAGAAGGGATTCTTTGAAAACAGGTCCCCACTTAGGTGAATGATTTAAATATCGGGGGGAGATTTCCTTTGGCCAATTTGGAGACTTTGAATTCAAGGAGCAGATTCACAGTGGAGAAACCTAAGTAGAGTTAAATGCCTTACTCTAAGGGACACAGCTGACATCTTGCTGTTTTTCACTGAAAGAGTTCAGCTTGCTGGTCTCCAGTGACATTACCCCTGAGCTGACTTAGCTCTTCTCCTCCATTTGTTTAGGAAGAGATGTGATAATCTTGGAGAAAAAATTCCCGCTAGCTGGCAGGATGCCTTAAAGTTAGATGTCGCACTAGCCAGCATTGTATTCTTTGCAGATTTAGCCCTGTACTTCTTCCATGCAAAGCTGAGCCCTTCAAATATTAACTGATTACATAGTAGTTAATTAGAACTAGCTTTCACTTAACGTTCTTTAAGGTAATTTTAAGATATGAAGATGCAGGTACAAATAACAACCAATCAGCTCTATTCAAGAAAAAAGGTGGCTTTCACTGAAATCACAGTTAAGAATAGCCGAGATACTTAACATTTCTTAGTTTTCCCCTATCCTAACACTTTCTGAATAATTATTATCCATGCCCAACATATTTTCTTCTTTTGGTGCAGTAAATATTCTATATTTTTACTTACGTGAGTTTGTTCTGTCATACTAGAAAAAGAATACTGTTGTTATTTTGATATTCTTGTGCATAATATATAATTTTAACTTAGAATAAAAATGACAGTAGAATTTTGCAAATGGCTTCATTAAAGTCTAGTTTATGAATGTGTTTTAGATATGCAAATGTTTTATGCATGACTTCATCATTTCCAGCTGAAAGTAACACTGTTATCGTGTGGAGGTTAAACACATGCCACACTTAAATGTTTCCAACCAACTTGGAAAATTCTTTGCACGAGCATCACGTGTGTAGCTCTATTTGTCTTTCACATGACGTATTTGAAAATTATTTTGACTTGTGAATAGCTTGAATTTCTCTGGGGCCTGAGTTTATCTTAAAATTCCTAGACTCTGATAATGTAATCAGGTGTATCCATCATAATCTTATCCCCAAAAATGAAAAAAAGTAGTTTACTGCTGTTTGCTGGAGTTTTTCTTTCTTTTAATAAAGGAGCTTTTGAGGGTATAAAGACACTCAGTAGGGCCCCTTGAAACAGACAGTAACAGCATGAGCTCCATCTATAACTTCTCTTCCTGCAGGAAAAAAATATCACAACGTGATGCTCTGCTTATATCTGGCAAGTACGCTGATGGCAGAATTAGCTTTCAGAAGCCAAACACCTTCTTGAAATATTTCGTGGTAATTTTTGTCTGATCAGTAATTACATGCCTTCCAATAAAAGGAGGAAACGTTTTGTTGTGTCTGATGATAGCTGAGGTCTCAAATTCCTACAGTTTCCATAATAATTTCCTTCCTGTATTTGACTTCATTCCACTCCAAACCAAACTTTTTAGCAACGAAAGGACATGTCAACTTCTCTGCAAATCCTACATGACTGTGTATGGCATAATCTTATGAACGGAACAGAATGATAAGTCATTGAAACATTGACTATGTAAAGCAAAATGTGAGCCTTGCAGCTTTTTTTAATTCCTCAGCAACAACCCAGTTAAAAAACAACTCACCATAAAAATGGCTTCTCAGATTATGTTTCTATTTAAAAAAAAGAATTCAGGCCATACAGGGTTTTTCCCAAAATTAAGGACAAGGGTCTAGTAGTTAAGACAGATAACTATAAATATTTTACATTGTTTTTATTCCTGCTCTTTTCTTAGCATGTTATGAAAGTTTGGGGTAGTTGCTTCGTGCGTAAATTAGGCTCCTAATTTTGATTTTCATAAATGCTGAGCATCTGAAGGTTCTTAGTGTCCTTCTGAGCATCAGGTTTCTCTGTCAGCTCACCTGTGTCTCTCTTTTCCAGGAACATAACTTTTCAAGCATTCATGTTTTCATATCTTCACTTTAATCTCCTGTGCTTTAGTAGTAAAAATACAAACAACGTTGCTATTTCCACCAAACACGTTGGGAGTCATAGGCAAAGAAAATATGAGTGGAAAGGATGAATATTGCCAACTGGTGATCTTTTTTATTCCCCTTCCTGGCAAGCAACACTCAAACTGAGCAAGTGGATGCTTACACAACAGTTTTTGTGAGTAAACTTCTACAACCACTATCATTTGCCAAATATGTCAAAAATCATTTTATGTTCATCTGATTTCCACTTAATTTTTTTTTCTAGATGGCCTACAAACAAACAAACAAAACAAATGCTAAAAAGCCCAACAAATGCCCTCTTTTCTTTTGATTTCAGGGGGTCTGAGGAACAGAGATTTCAGGGTTTTTTCCAACATTTGGAAAGAAGGCAAGTAGGCTGACATTTAAGAAGGCTGGTATTAAGGGTGGGATTTCAGAAGCAGTCACTACTGGCCTAACTTTGCTTCTGTGGGAGTCAACAGTACAAATTTTATTGACTGGTGGCAAAAGAATCATGGTCCTTTCTGGAAATCAGTGGGTTTTAGCTACATGCCATGACTTTATTTCTTCCAGCCATGAGGGACCTGACTTGGCACCCTTAGCCACCCCAACACACTTCTCTTATGGCAACAGCAGGCCCTCAGATGAGTTTAATAGAATGGTTTTCTGGCCACAATGTGCAGATGTTTAAATAGCATCCTTAGATTAATCCTGAGCACAATTAAGTTCTTGTGTTTCTGGATGTTATTGATAAATACAATGGAATGATTAGATGACCATTTAAAATTAAGAAAAAAGTGAAAGCAAGGTAAAAAAACCTCCTGTTAAAACCCTCTTGCTTTTCTATGTTTTGTTTAGATAAAGAATATTTGCATTATCTAATTATCACTATTTAAATATTAAGGTACCTGCTGGTGTTTGCATTTAGAGATGTATCTCTAATAGCTACGAGTGCCAAATCTTGTCTCTAAAGAGAGTTCTGAAGGGTAACAAATGTGCATTGATATTAGTAGCACGAGACGCTTCTCATGAACTGATGCGAAGACGGTGAGGTGTTTGCTACGGTTTGCTTACCTGACTCAGAAGAGGGTAGCCTGGCTCTTCAACTTCCACCTGATCTCCTTGTACAACTGGACACAAGTCCTTTCATGCTGTTTTAAAAACACCAGTGAGGTCCTGAAGGGATTTACTCTGTGCGTGTGTCATCTTATGGTACATTTGCAAAAGTTTCCTCAGTAGCTCAGATCAGCAGACCCATAAAATTTCGAAGGTCTAAGGTCCCCAGAGCTCCCTTATGTCTGAGGCAGGCATTATTTCTGCAGGAGAAAGAAGAGGAGAGACACCATAAGAAGAAGGTTAGCATGACTTGCCTTGTACACAGGTCCACCCCCGCACGTGCCTGGTCTTTTGGGAAAGGTGGCGCAGCTTTAAATTGTCAAAGCCTTCGGTCAGAGAATAAAGCTGGCATAAATATCTACCTATTTTCTCATCTGTGCTACATCACATGAACGAGCAGCAAGGAAGCCTCTCATTTTTGAGCCAACTGCAATGGATAGCACTGCAGTCAGAAGGTTATAAGTAAAACTGACTTGCTGGAATAACACAAGAGTGTCACTACAATAAAATATTGATTCACTCCCACTGTCTTCTTATTCTTCCTTCCTTTCCAGGCTATGCCTACAAACATCAAATTGATGGGATTTCAGAGAAATGAGTAACACTTGCATTTTTAGAGCAGCTAGAGGAAGATTTTTCAAGTGCAGTAGATAAAATGCTTTGTGAACTTTGACCTTACTGAACAATCTAGAAATTAAACAAGGAATGTTATCTGCAGCTGTTGGAAAAATGTCTAAAAAAAAGGCTCACATTTTGCAGAGATGTGTCTATTATGCAAAATAAAGAATTTATGTTAATATAGCAATGCAACATTAAGCCAGGCAGATATTAAAACTTAGGGACAGCATGAAAGTTTTAAGAGTTTCCATTCTGAACTTTGGAAACCGTTCTTATAAATATCTACCCCAGATGCTAGTTTGTCTCAAGAGTATACATAATAATACAAGGTGTGAGTAAACTTTCTAAACAAAATCTCAATTTGTTTTGGATAGTGAGATCCTTGGAGGAAAGAAAGAATTTAATTAAAAACATATACAGCATTACTATTCATAAACTTGTCCAAGCAAAACAAGTCATAAATCAAACTGGTTGTATTTATTAACTCTTGCAATATGTGTGGCAAACACATACAAAAAAAAGCCCATATTGCACAACAAGACATTATAGCTAGAGATGAATGAAATTTCTTGATGAATACAAAATTAACTGAAAAATGGAGTCTGAGACATACTAAAACCCTTTGCAAACCCAAATCAACTTCAGTGAGTAGCTTTGTTCCCGAAACTGGGGTAACTGAACTACTTTGCTTTGAAGTGGAAAGTTTTATAATAGTAAGTTTATAATAAAAGTTTTGATTTCTTAAACCAGCATTACCATTTTGAAATAAAATTTAAATGTTTGTTTAAAGGGTAGATCTCTTGAAACCAAAATGGAAATTCGGTCCTTTTGAACACACAAAGACAAACCAAAGCATTTCACTTTACCCCAAAGGAAACAAGCATTGCGTTTTGAACATAAGGAAACATTTTAATTAATTATAAGGGGGTTTTTTAATTCGCTGCCCAATTCACCTAACCTCCCTGTCATCCTTACATCCCCACACACTCCCATGCCCCCAAAACGAGGACATCTCTTCCTTCTAGTCTGAGCCCTCCTCATCTTTCTGATTACCATCACAGCATATGAAATGTCCTTTTTCATGCCACTCTAACTGTTGTGCTCTACAAGAGAACTCTCATAAACATTCATCAGCTATACCATTAAGCAAATCGTGTAAAAGTGCAATTTTTCAACAACTTCTACAGACATATTTTTCCTTTACTCATGCTTTTTTTGGCTCCTAAACACATACAGATAAAATCTTGACTCTCGTTGAACTTTGGGGGGAAAAAAAAAATCCTATATAAAAAAAAAATTCATTTAGTACAAATCATCCTAGTGAATCTCCACAGATGTAATATGGCTCTTTTTTATGATTTAATCCATTATCCTAAGTTGAAAAAAATGAAATTTCCATGCCATCTGTGTCAGTGTTTTGAACATCTGGATGACAATAAATAGAAAATTAAATCACTAAGAAGTTTTATCTAGGTAGTATGTAAAGGCAATCTTAGCTAGACATTTACCTGCACTTTTTCCATTTTATTCCCCATTTGACGATCACTTTAAGAATCTCAGCTGACAGTGTTCCTGTAATTAGTAAGCACTCCATAATAAAAGATGTAATTCTGGGAAGAATATGCGATAATAATATTTGATAATTTAACTGTATTCTTGTTCTAAATGAAAACAGGCCTTCGTGTTAAACGTGGATCGCTTGACAAATTTCTATAATACATGCATCAGATATATCACAATGCACTTAGGAAAACTGCCAAGTAGTGATGCAGTTAGGACTTCAAAATTAAAAAGTCAATTAATTCAGAAAATGTGGCTGCAGAATAAATCTTCTATATGTGGACATAAATACTGTTCTAGCTCAAAGAGACTTTAGAATCAAGTTACTTACGTTCGAGAGTCCACGCACCTCTCTTTTGGAGATAGCTGCCTTTCAATCCTTCCAATTCGTTAATGTATGCAACTATACAAATTAAAACATGCAAAGACATTTTTAAAAATTATTAACTAGATAACGGAAAGCTGTTAACATTTAGCTGTGATTTAATTTCAGTGGTTTCTTAAGCAATTACGTCTTATTAGGAAAACCATAATTGCTATCAGGTGAAATAAATTTAGAAAGTAGAGAAACTGGCTTGATTTTTCTTAAAGACAAAGAATGGAATGCCATTATTCTCATCTGTAAGTGTGATCTTCATCTGTGAAAATGACTGTTTCGAAGTCAAAGCCCTTTAGTTAGTTTAGTGGTTAGTGCTGCAAGATAATCACGCTTCAGCATGAGCATAGCAAAAATATGAGTCTTTATTTTTAAAAAGCAAGCTTATAACCTTAATTCTCAAATAACAGCTGCATGGTAACACTGAACTGGTGATAGGATACAGATTGTTCACCATTTTAAAAAGTCCTTGAATCCAGCACTGCGAAATGTATTAAGTAATGTAATTATGCTAGAGAGAACAGACTGATAAGAATATAAGGAGTGACGAGATTTTTGACTGAGACAGACTATAGACTATTACCGCATTTGTGAAGTACGGCGTGGGGAAGAAAGAAAAAAAAAAAAAGTTGAGTCCTGTTGCAGTAGAGCAAATACGAGAAAAAAGAAAATGCATTGGAAAATCTTCAGCTAGAGAAGAGTGACTTATCTCCATGAAACTTACATGAATGTACTACTTTTTATATTCTTAGATATGACAAATTAGTTCTTGGGGAAAAAAAGCATTCAGGTAGATACTCATGACAGAGAAAAAGAGTACAAAGAAGAGCTCAAGACTACAAGACCCACTGATGGAGAGAGTAAGACTTCTAAACAATGAACCAGCTGCCGCACAAAGAGAATATTCATAACACTGCAAGCTTCAACGTCATGTTTGGACCAAACAGATAGGAAAAGCAGTTCTATATTACTCAATGGGCACTTGCAAGTCCGTCTTTCTATGTTAAGTGCAGGGCAAATTCCCAGACATCTGGAGTCTGGGGGACACTTCTGCATAGCTGAACACTGAAGCGAAGCCCGGGGCCATCTCCTGGCAGGACAGGAACAAGGGATGCCAAGTTGCCAAGTCAGTCTGGGAAGGGTGTGCCTGAGAAGTCTGCTACAGAGGATTACTCCATGTTATGAATACCTTGAGGAAAAATTTGGGGGTTTTGCAAGGAAAAGATAAGAAATATGGTTTGGAGGAGGACTGGGGTTTTTTTATGCTGTTCTTGGCTTGAGGGTCACAAAGGTCTGTCATGAGAAGCGAGCCGAGAACCTGGCACATCACTTAAGACAGGGTAAATAGCTAAATGGGGGTTTAGTCCATGAGTAAGAAGTACTAAGATGACAAAACTGGTACTGGTGAGATCTCTGAGAAATGAGTAGGCTGTCATCATCTTCATCACTAAGACAGTGCTGTTTCCATAAGCGTCTCACAACAGGCTCCTTGAGAGAGAACCGTCTTTGCAGTTTTTCACTCACCGGTGTCTCTGAACAGGGAAGCCTGTGTATGCAGATGTTCTCACATGCACGTAACCAGCCAACTGTTTAAATAAGTGTTTTGCTTAGACACGTTACAGATCTGCGCATATTTTTAGATGCGTACAATACGCGAGCCTAACTTTGACAATCCAGCCCTTTCACACTGAGAAGAGTTTAGTACGTCTCTTCTCCCCCTCCTCCCCAGTGCCTCGGCCCTCCTTGAAAGCAAAGGCAACATTTGGAACTAAGCTCCCTAAAAAATCATTTGGTTCAATGCTACACTTCAAGCATATGTAAAAATACCATGCTGTTGCCTCGTGACAGCAATATAGCATGTCCTAGAGGTTAGTTTTAGCATATTTACTCCTCCAGAGCATCACGTCTTTTAGTAAATGGGCAACGTATGATGCAGTTCTGGTCTCATCACAACATGTGTAACATCTGGGAGAACTGCCACTTGTCAAGCCAACCAGCACTCTGCTGACAGACAAAGTGAGCATTATACTGAAATGCCATTCCTCAGCTGTTTGCAGAATTAATTTCCCTGTAGAATTTTCTAATTAGTTGGCTCTTTCCAGCCCGTTCCCCACAGAGGAAGCAGAAAGGAAGCAAAAGGCTAGCACCTGCTCCTAAAGCTCTGGCTGGGAAAAAAAAATAATTAAATTTAAGGATGACATATACAGTAAGTATTTAGGCACTAGAAAGTCTTCTATCCACGCAGCTGTGGGGATGAAGTAACTCCGTTTGAAAGCTTAATGGAGATTCTTCTGTGGGGAAGAATTTCCAGTGGCTCACATTCCAGACAGTTAACCACATTACGGAGGGGAAGAAAAAGGGATTTGTTCAAACATTAGGAACTGTCTTTAAAAAAAAAAAAAAAAGAAGAAACAACCTCTCTCTCTCCGCACCCCGATCTGTAGAAAAGACAGGCAGATGAATCCAGACCTGAGGATGATTCTACATGTAGCACATTCAATCTCCTATGGGTTATTTTCCATCATTCTCTTTTTCTATAATTTCAAATTAAAATCCATTATTATGTTGGAATGCGGTGTATGATATTATCTTAGAAGTAACCACTAACACAACAGAGTTTGTTCCTAACTGAAGTGAGTCATTGGAACAAAAGAAATAACATGGTTATTGCTTTGAATTTACATGCAGTGGGTCACTGTACAGGAAGAATACATGAGAGGTACTTCATGGAAAATAAGAACAAAACAATCCCAAAAAAGCAGTTTGCATTTCTGATTGCACAGGCACATTCCCCAAACAACTTTAAACACTAAATATAAAGGAAAATGATGGTCTAGTAAGGGTAGAATACNGAAGAATACATGAGAGGTACTTCATGGAAAATAAGAACAAAACAGTCCAAAAAAAGCAGTTTGCATTTCTGACTGCACAGGCACATTCCCCAAACAACTTTAAATACTAAATATAAAGGAAAATGATGGTCTACTAAGGGTAGAACATNAGAATACGTGAGGAAAAATGCCCCCTTATTACAGATATTAGAATAAGCTACAATCACTGCAATAAACAGTTTTCACTGTCTTTCTGCAGTGACCTTACAAAATGGTAGATTTTACAAAGAACTAAGGTTTTAGAATAAGATTATAGATATCACCTATATTTGGTATGTGTTTTGATGAGCACAACATGTGAATTCGGCTCAGGGATGAGCAAGAGTTATCCATTAATAAGCTAGATGGGGTTTTAATTGTACAGCATTGCCTAGTTCCAAAGCTCCCTGAAAGCTGTTTTTTAATAGAAACAATGCATGTGTATCAACACATGTATATATTTGGAGTAGGGGTATGCGTGATTAAAAGACTTTTTAGTTAATGATGTAATGATTTCATGCATCAAGACACAGTGTTACATTTTTATGAACTCATAATGCTCCAGCACAGTTTTAGATAAACAAATGCAACTGGGAGTGTAGGTACGAGCAAAGGTTCTGTTAGACCAAAGGGAAAAAAAAAAGAAAAGACAACATTGCTTGCCTGGGGCAAACGCTCAGACATTGCTCCCCACTCAGACAACTTTGAAATAAAAGTAATGAAATAAAAAGCGGAGATGTAAGGCAAGGCTATTCCTCCGTCTCGCAGACAATGCTTGGTAATATTCTCTGGTATACTGTTTGTCTGTGGAAAATTAGTGGACACGTGGCATTTATCCTTGCACAGGAGGTGGTGGTAACACGTTAATTTCAAATGTCTACAATTATTTCAAGTGACCTTCCCCCCAAAGCCTGTATTGAAGAGGATAATTTCAAACTTCAAAAAACCGAAGTAAACAACACTCATTTATATTCCTTGGAAGTGGTGCAGCTAAACTCATCTGCGACTTTGAAAATCTCCCATGATACTTTAGTCTGGCCCATTAACTGCACCTGTTCTCTTTTTCTTTCTCTTCTTTTTTTGGGAGGGGGAGACATTATTTCCCTCTCAATAGCAAGTGTCTGGTTTTTTTAAGGATGCATAGAATATTTTTATGTCATTACTGTCTAGGCATTTCAAATGAAAAAAAAAAATCTAAACCCCCGCATCCCATTATTTCCCCCTTCGAAATTAAAAGTAAACAGTGGAAAGAGAGTGTGTGCTTGGAAAGAAAAGTGAGTGATAACTCACAGAGAAACATTACTTGAAACAGTAGATCTGTTTTCCACAAATAATGATCCAAATTAATCAATTTTATAGGTTTCTCTATATTTTTCACTTTGACAAAAGTGACGATATCATATCTTTAAAGGAAAACATTTCACTGAAATAATTTTGATTTCTAATTTGGGTGTAGACTTTTCATGTATATAAGTAGCATAATACAGGCAGCTCTTCTCCAGAAGACCTCTACCCTCAATCATAGAATTGAGTTAAATTTAATTTCCCTGTGGCTTATTCAAACAGGCTTTATTTTTTTCTTCAACAGGTAAGGTGATAGTGAATAACAATTGGCATGTAAAAAAGACATATTGTTCTCAGATGATTACAGTTCATAATATTTTTAGCTAAGTTTGCAGTTAAGAAAACAAGCTACGAAAACCTTGTTTTGTTTCAGGAAATAATCTCTGCTTATTTCCTACACAATGAAATTTAAAAGATACTAAAACTAAATATAGTTGTGTCAGTGACCTTTAAAAGCATGTTTTGGGTTTTTATATTGCTTGTGTTCTATTTTGCTTTTGATTAGTTTATTTGTAAATCTAAAACACATGAAGAAAAAAGTCTGTAGAAGAATTCTGCATTATAGGGCAGCTGATTCAACCCTTCTTTCTCTCAGTTACCAAGAAAAGCAAAAAAGTCAATTCCTGTACCTTCCCAAAAATTTAGAAAAATACTGCAGAAATCACTGAAGATAAATGTTTGACTCAAACACCAGAATACCAATTCGGGAACCATCTTTTACTGACTGCTATCTTAATGCCGCTATTGATCGGTGTTACCTGTTTCGTAGGACAGCAAAATCTCGCCCGTGCTATAAAGGGAAAGGAAGAAAAATATTGTCTTGGCTCTAACTTTGACAGATACGTGACAGTGGTGAGCATGGTATAAGAACCCAAATGTAACTTGTATGATTTGATGTCAGTTGGGTGACATCTTTCAAAAGCCTGGGGTTACTGCTCCCTTTCCCTTCCTCCACCTTCAGCTGACAGATTTTCTCTGCCGGCTCCAGAAGCAGCCCCCAGACATATAGCGGGTCCTTCTCGCTCTCTTTCTTTCTTGCTTGCCCCCTTCTTTTTATTTTTTTCCCATCATCTGTTTCTCCATTCAGATGACTTGTGCAGTTTTCCCTGAACATGCTCATCTGGACTAATGATGTTAAACAAATGGCATGTGGCCAGATCCCAAGTTCCCGGGCAGCCTCACTGACCACCTCTATTTACAACGTCAGGCACAGCAGCCTGAGAGAGGCTAACACGTTGCAACATGCATATTAATATCACTTTACTTTTTCATATCCTTATCTCTAACAGCAAATCTATGTAGCTCAGGATATGAACTGCAAATGAGAGATGAGGAACTGGTTAGTGCTTATCGGAATGATGGAATTTAAGGTTCTGAGATGAAGGGGGTTTGTTAGTTNTGAGAGGACTGACTGATGTTTATCAGTTGACCCCTGTTTCAGGTAATGGAGCGGTTGGCAGGGAGCTATTCATACTGATTAGATTAAGTGAGCTGGTATTCAGATTAACTTCTGATTTCCCCAGTATTATTTGTACAAGCTCTATTGCTCTGGATAAGTCTCCACTTCCTCGTTTAGGAAGTGGAACTGACGTCCTCCTGGAGCACCGCTACCAACTCACCAGATTTTATTATGTGAGACGACATGACGGTCATAGATTAACCCAACCTCTTACTATTTATCAGTAGTAAATTTAGACTTCTGTGAAATCTGCTTTGTTCTAACCAAACAGGAGTAATGCACAACTTTATCATCTAAGAAAGATTTATGGTACTGAGACTAATCAGGATATTACTTTTAACCGGCATTTCTGTGGCTAAGGCAACTGCTGTCTTCTTTTAGGAATTGAACGTTTGTGTAACCAGAGTGGCTTTCAACCCTTACACGTTCTGAGAGTCCCCAAAACTCTTCTGCTGTGGCTGGAAGGAGTTATGATATTCTTTCCTTCTCTCTCCACTGCTAAGCTCATGGCCTACAGTATCTTTGGGTTTCTTTCCTCTTTCACAGACTGCTATTTGTCACTGGTTTGTCTCACTTGTCTGCCACAAAAGATCCTTGAGGTGATCCACCTGAGGAGCAGACTCATAACCAGTTTTCCAAAAGCTCCCTCATTGCATTTACAAGCCTACACCCAACAGACCCTGCAACTACAGGTTAGAGTCCAGGTAGAACAAGTAATGAGTTATCATGTATGTACATTAGGATTTCTACTGCACCAACGAACACATTTTCATTGACATTTCCTTTTCCACCCTGGATATTAAACCTCATATTTCACATATCTGTATAGAAGACCAGGTTCAGTTTCCATGAATTGGCCGCATTATGGTTTTTTTATGTTATTCAATCTCCTACAGGCTTTTATCCAAACCAAGCAACTAAAATAAAACATGGCTTCCTTCCCTAAGATGGTTTCATAGCCCAGCTCTCCAACTTTCTCCCCTACCACAAACATGCAACACAATTGTGCAACAGCCGAGGAAGGAATGGTGAGATCAGAGCCATGACTGCAGACATCCTGACATGGGGATCTGGCAGCTATTCAACACAAACACAATTAGAGGACTTACCCTTGCGTGAAGTATTTGCTTTCTTGATAGTCACCAGCCTTAACCTCTAGGAATGCTTACGAATCAGATAGTGTTCCTTGAGGAGGGCGAGCCTTTTCAAGCTCCTCTGTCTTGCTTTAGCCAACACAGATACAAAGAAGAAAGAAATTCCACCGCATCGTACAACTTCTCCAAGCGAAAGCGTTTCAAAGGAGAGAAGAGTTGTGGTCTCAAAATCCATGCCAAGGATTCAAGAACCAAAGATCACATGGTACTTGCTCCTCTTCCCCTCCACTACCATCAGCAGGAAAAAATAACACCACAAGAGACAAACTTTGAAACTCACACCAAACGTGAAAGTAGGGGGCTTCCTGAGTCCTGCTTGTTGGCTTTGCTCTACAGTAGGTTTCTCTGGCGGTGGCGATACCCCAGAATGATGGCAGGGCTTTGCACATGTTAGGAGACTCATAGGACGTGTGTATCNTGCACATGTTAGGAGACTCATAGGACATGTGTATCTGCATAGCTCTTTGTGAGTTAGGTACAAAAAGGGTTCATGATTTTAGAAAATGTGACCTAATGTACATGGGTGTTAGACAACTTACAAATTCTAAAGCGTGACAACACAAGTATTTTGGTAGATTTATTCCAATTACTGGTAAATCCTGGGCTTTTCTCAGAGGTAACAAAATCTTATAAAATGGCAGTAACAGCTGACCTTATATAAAATATCTGCTAGCAAAGAAGTCAAATGNAAAATATCTGCTAGCAAAGAAATCAAATGCCAGTCTGTGACAGGACTTACAAAGGGAAATTCTTGTTCTAAATTGTCCAAGGATTTAAATTGTTCTCATCTCAAGCTGCATTGGCGACAGAAAAGAACTGGACAAAAGAAGTACCCATTGGCATAACATCAGGAGTGTAACACAGCAGTACTGAGGGGAAGGCTACTTACTGGGATTGCCAGATGATGGCAGTGGGAAATGGCATGACTAACACAGGTACAGCAATTTACAGGGACTCTTAAGGGAGCAAATTAGCCAACCTTAGCAGAGCAGCACACTAAGGCTATACTATTGCTGGTACCCTATGTAACTTACTTCAGTTCATCTTCGATATCTCTATATAGCAGAGTTACACCACAGAAAAAATTGCAGAGCCCAGCTAACTGATACAACAAAGCAAAATAATAAAACTATAAGGATAGCTCCAACTCAGAAATACTGAACTGAACTTAGAAGTGCCCTGCCTGAGCAAACCCACCACCTCAGCACACAAGCACTTATTCAAGGAACAACTTCCAAATTGCACCTTTGAGCAGCAGCTTAACAGCTGTAGGAGGAGGAGTTGTGCAGCGTAGCTGCCTTCCCAAGTGACTAGATGCACTTTTCCATTGTTAGTAACTTTCACAAACAACAACAATTTGAAAAGCAGCAGAGAATGCCAAAATATCAGATATCAGTCAGAATGCGACACTCCCGAAAATATTTCTAACACTACGAAATTCCCTCCCCCCCCTCCCCAAATATCCAGGGAAAATTTTTGCATGGTACCAGAAGAATAACAATAGTGCCTCAGCCGGATATTAATGGTCACAGGGTTCCGAGGAACGGTGTGGTTTATGTTATTAGGGTGCCTGCGAAACAACCAGGCTATGCTCAAGGGACAAACTACCCAAGTATGGTACTAAACTACTGGTACAAAAGCGGTTGCATCAAGCAAGCAAATACAGCAAATGAAACTTATTTCTAGGGTAGCTCTGTTGACATCTGCAGACCTACCCAAGCCAGGCATTCATCCCAAAATAAAAAATTGGCAACCAACTATGAATGGTTTCTCGTCTTGACTTTTTGTAACTCCACTAAAGAAGCACAATATAAATCTGCAACCCTGTATCCGGGCAATAATTGAAATACATCAAGAAAATGCTTGCAGTCATTCAGGATGGAAGGAAAAAAAAAAAAAGAGATATTTCAAAATCTATCAGTGCTTATAAACAAGGATGTTCCTTTCCCCTTTCTTATCCAGAACCACCCTTAATTGAAAGGATCAGTATCTAAAGCAACTGGTGCTGCCCTGCACATGAATCCCCTTTGCACCTCTTCCTTCTTATTTCTTCAGTGGTTTTATTAACATTAGTGACTTATCTAAGTATTAGAATGCTTGGCTGCTTGGAAGCTTATCAACAGCAAATTTTATGGGCTGTTTAGTGATGGAAACAGGAGGAGTTGGAGCTCTCCCCCCCAGCTACCTCGATATGGAAGTTTTCAAGAAGCCATGGAATGTGCTCTCTGGTATTTTTGGTATCTTTAAAGTGTCAAGAGTGCAGAATTTCTCTTGTCAGTTGTCACAGTGTGACTCACAATTAGAGCCATCTGCTCTGCATTCACCTCCCCAGGGGCACCGCTCGTTTTTCACCAGCTTCCTGTTGTTGACAGCACAGTTCCTCCCTGTATCACTCTCCACCAGCACCCATACTCCTCACAGACGTTGTAACAGGCTTAAGCAGATTTCCCTTGGGAAAGCCGTTACCCTTGTTTTGCTAGTGATTGGGAAAAATATAGACTGTTGAGAAAGCTATGAAGGCGGAGGCTGGATTCCTAAAGGAACTGAACAAATTCCATTGATTTTTTTTTCAGGACTCCATTGTTTTTAGATCGCTTTCAAAAATCTCAGCATTTCTCTACATCCATTTTTATTTCAAGCAGCAGAGCAGCTTATAAAGTGAAACATTATTTGTGCTGAGTCCTTTTCAATAATTGATGGAAACGGATGACTAATGCTATCTAAATATTAGTCAAATAATTTTTCAAATACTAGAAATAATTCCAAATAACAGACTTCAGATGGGGAACACGCTGCCTTTCCCTTCCCCCTCCACCCAATTAAAACAACAGTTGTGCTGCAGATTTTTCACACCAAATGCTTAAGCTGAGCTAACTACCCCAAGCACAGACCCATGCTTGAGCATAGCTGTATGGTGTAGATCTACCTACGCCATTTTGCCTTTAAAGCCTTGTGGGCTGGAAGTTTTATTGCTTAGGCTCTGACCAGTAGTAACTACAAGAGTTGGCCACCTATTATAGAAGCAACTCTCTGGGAGACAATCATGTGCTTATATGTTCAAGAATTCCTACGCTAAGGGCTACATCCATTTAAGGACTCCCGAGGCTACAGCTGTGGGAACATAACGTCTAATCTTTTAGGTGCCCCTCTGTTGGGCACGGAGTACATCAGGGTGAAAGCCTAAGCTCCCCATGCAATGAATAGCAAAAATGAATGGCCATCTCAGAACAGGAATGAAAACAGGCAACTGGTTAGCTGCCACCTCCTCACTGTTAGCCCAATTGAATTAATAGAAAAACAGATTTGAGATTCTGCTTTCCCCAGGAACCTAGTTTTCCTGAAACTAACTCCCGTCCTGCAGAAGCATAAGGTCTTAGATATTGTCAGATACTGTAGTCGTTCTTCCCTGTTAGGCCTGGGTTTAGTCATGTTATGTGTACTGCATAAGGAGCACCCTAACAGAAAAATTCAAATATTCAACATAATCTAAAATGCTCCTCCCACAATGGGCGACAAATTGTGTGCACGTAAGGCTTTTGTGTGAGCCTTTAGGGCAGCTCCTGGGCCCTGTTCCTGACCTGACACTGGTGATAACCGCTGATGTCTGTCATGCTCAGCTCTGAATAAACTGATAAATCATCTTATTTTGTTCCACATCCTAGCAATAAAGATTAGTTGCATAACTTCACTGTGATTTGCTGGGATCTTTCCAGAACCAGTGGTTGACTTCTCCCAGGAACAGACTCTCTCTCATATATTCACACCCCTCCAAACAAGTTTAGCAGACTTCAGATCATGTTGCATCTGCATTCATTCAGTCACATCACGTCAATACGATGCACAGAAGCCTTTCATTTGCCTTCTAAATCAGGATAGCATAACAGCTGAAATATTTCTCACTGACCCTGGTCTTCAACACAAAACCGAACTTCTCTTCGCTATTTCAACATTCCCTTCCACCAGGATTATATTTAAGGTCAACACAATTTGGGCCCTGGATCCACACTGCTTAAATTATTCAAAATATATGAACCCCTGCCAGTTAAATCAAGAAAATATGTTCTAAAGAAAGATAAAACACATCCTCTGTTTAAAAACACATTTCCAAAAAGCAACTCTAAACTCATCTCATAAAACTGTTATGAAATCCCTAGTTTCTCTAAACATGTGGAGAAGTCTCTGCAGACTAGAATATTAGTTCATATTTGTTGGGTAATCTAGTAAACCCAGATGGGGAGAAATTGGAAAGAGAAAAACGAAGGATTCTTCCAGTGTTGCCTCAGATTGCTCATCTATTATACAGCCCAGACACGTATCTGTATTGAAGGTTTTCAATGTTCCACAGCTGAATTCTTACTCAAAACCAGCATTTGCTGAAGGCACGAAAACCTGGATTGTAATAGATCTCTGTTTGTAGGATCAGTTGTGGAGCTGCAACTAAAAGGCTCCTAAACTAAAATGCAACTAAAATGCATTTGCCACTCAACAATTACTGTTCCAATAGACAGATAGGCAATTCTGTAGCAAATTCTTTTTACAAATTACAAACACGCTGACTTGGTAACCTGTTAAGCCTCTTGGACTGAAAGACTCCTTCTGATAACTGTTAAGTTGTACTTGACATTCAATGCAAATCAAGGCTGGTATTTTCCAAAGTCCTCCCTGTTCAACCTTCTTGTTCTTCTTTCCAAGTCTTCCACTGTGGTAACGTCCTTCCTACTTACCTATCTGAAGGCTGACTCAAAATGACTGGGGAAGATGTTCTGCCATTTATGAGGTTAGCAGAATTGGATATGACAACCTACTCCTCAAACTTCATTCTTCTTACCTGTGTTTCTGTTTCCTGCACACTATACCTGTAGCTTCAGCCCATTCACTGTAGTAGTGTCCAAGCACTTTAATTATGGAACCGTAATCAAAGCTATGTAGCTAAATAGCCTATTCTTCGCAAATACAGTTATGTTTGCACCCGAGGTCATACCTGCCAGAACTTGCGTGTTTTAAAAGCAACATACAGTCAAAGTCTAAGATGTACTTTGAAATTTAATGGAAATGCACTCAGTGCTTTGCAGAAGAGCAAAATGGTAATAAGGTTGATTAAAAAAGCAAAATTATACTGAAGGACCTCTCTTTTCCAGCAGAAATTGTTTAATGTATAAAAATCATCGTGACTGAGGGAATCTGGTTTTGCACGGAAAACCTCAAGCATTACGTCACAGATGGACCTGAGGCCTTGCATTTTAATAATTAATTTCATAAAACATCCCAAGAGCAACAGAAAGGTCATGAGAGTCATTCCAATCCATGGGCAGTTAAGCAGGAGAATGCTTCGATGCCCTTTAGCCTTTGAGTGTGCTGCAGGACAGGGGAGTTTGGTGCTAAACGACAAATTGAGTTAGAAAAATTTGAGCCATAAACCATAGTAAATCTTTTAGCACTTGAAACACCATGTGGCACTCCAAACTGAGAGCAAATGAAGTGTTAGTCTATGCATGTTTAAAACGCATGGAGGCTGTGTTTACTGCATTTCTTAACTATGTCTCCTTAAGGAGCCTTCGCAAGCTGATGTCCAAAGTCCTACCAAAGGAAACAATTTACAGAATGCTCCTCTAGCAGGATTTAAGAAAAAAATAATATGTGTCTCTCTGAAAGCAAAATTATTTAGGTTGCAAAGTCAAGGACAGCTAAATTAGGAAGTGACAGATTTATGTGTGCCTGCATAACCTCTACTCAGCCCTCTTGTAGGTCCTGTGCCCTGAGTGAGACAGAGGTCCTTTGGAAAAAATAGTATGTGATTATGCAATTAAAGACTATATCTTAACACAGAAAGGAGCTGAATTAAAGTTCTGTTGGCAGCTATGAATAAGACATTTCCTAACATTTAAGTTCTGGGCTCTGTAACATTAGCACACAATTTCTGGCAGGTGACATGTTTGGATGGCTTTTATACATAGGTGAAAATTAATTCTAGCGTGATTACTGAGCCTTTATTGCCACAGAACAGCTTTCTATTTACCGGAGTTGAATAAAGAAGAATATTAGGAATCATCTGGAAAAGGATGCTCTTCCTGAAACTGGAAGAATTGCCGTGGCCCTAGAGTGGAGTTGGCAGAAACTTTATAAGTTGGTTCTTCTTCCCTTGTTTTCTGGCTGGTGTTGTGATCAATATGGAAATGACAACACTGAAACAAAAATTATTGCTGCCCTGATCTGAATCTTAACACAAGCATTTTGCTGCTTTTGTTATGTACTCCAGTTATCAAAGTTCTCAAGCTAGACTCATAGCAATATGAATTGTTTCTTCCTACCCAGTTTTGAGAGCCTGCTCAGAATTCTTAAGGAAGATTCATATTGACAGGAACCTAAACTATTACTACCAAAAGCCTCTGATCAGCAGGATTACACACTTCCAGGAAGGAGAAGGTCTGAAGAAGCTGTCACGCCAAGTCCTTCCAGGCCTGTCTTGTTCTGACATGACCCTTTCACAAGCATTTCTGCTACTTCATTCACCAACAAACTTCTTGCTTCCCTGCTAAAAGTGTACAGCAGAAGCCAGCATAAACTTTGAACTGAATTTAGGTTAACGTACTTCTTGTTATTTTAATCTCTCTTGTCTTTGTTTTATGGATTTAGTCAAGGAAATCAAATATTTAAAAAAGCATGTTAAGTGCAATGCTAGCTGAGACTGTAAAAGTGCCAAATTGATGAATGAAAAGTTCCTATAAAATTGGCCACATTTGTAAGTATAAAGTCATCGCCCTACAGAATAAGGGAAAATGTCATATATTTCTGAGACATCATAGTTGCAGAGTCCTCGCTTTTCATTTTCTGACTTTTACACTTCTAGAACCTTAGTCCTTCTTTGGCGTAAGTATCATTTTTGATTGAAAAGTCAGCAACAAAGCCTGTGTATTCTGAGAGTCATATAAACAAAAAAATGCCTCTTGCTCTAGATCTTAAATGTCAAGTAATTTCTAGCCAGAAATAAATATTTACTTACAGATTTTAAATACTTTCAATAAAAAGAAAAAGAAAAAGCTACTCAGGTTTGGAAATATTTCCATAACAAAAGTTGCTCCAAAACACTGTGGTTCTCCAAAATACTGTGGCGAACAGTATAGGTGCAATTAGGACACTGTTGTCTTGACAACATCATGCAAAAAATGAAAGAAGTATTTCTGATTCATGAAGGAAAATGCAGTACTATTCTTTTAACTCAGAATATTTCACTCAAGGATCTCAAAAGTTTCATTCAAAATGAACCAGCCAAATAGCTATCAGGGTGAACAACACTTTGCTTTGACACTACAGCGTTAAATCCAAAGTGAATGTACCTTCATTGAAAAAACAATACAAAGCAACGCTACAACAGGACAAACCACTAAAGCTCGCAGAAGCTATGCTAGATGTTTGGGGATCTGTCCTGCAGTGTTCATTTTTAAGGATAGTTATCACGATGGAAAATGTGGATCCTGGGGTCTGCCACCCTTACCCAGGGTGCCAGTCGACCTTTCTGATGGGTTTCAACAGGCCTCACTTTTGTCCGTATCCTCTTGTGTTGCTAAAATAGGGAAGGGATTAAGGAAAGTCCAGGACTAACAGCTGGACTTCCCAGAAGAGCAAATCTAGCATCAGAGCTGTTACCAAACTGATCCTTACAGGACAGAAAAATGTCTTGTCAATGAGGAATAGATGGAAGAAATGTAGCAAGGTTTGCACACTCAATCTTGTGAGAGGTTATTCACAAAGCATTCTGTGCTGCACAGTGCAGACAGGAAGCTCTGCAAGCCTTTGGGCCTAGATGTAAAATTTACAAGGAACTCAGGGACCCCTTCTAGGGTCCAGAGTGGAAGGTGACGAAGAGGTACGAAGCCGGCTCCCACCTGAGAAGTCATTTGGCTGTGGCAGTGCAATGCTGCACCACAGCGATCAGACCTAATGAAAAGGAAATGCTGGCCACAGGAAGAGCAAGAACTTCGCTCTGCTGAAGAACAGCTTGTGAAAAGGTAGAGCCATCAGCTCCGGGGTGTGCGTCATGCCCAGCAGGCAGCTTGACGCAGAAGTCCTCAACTTTGAGAACGCTTCCACTTCAAAAGATCTAGCATACATGCTGGCAACAGCGAGCTCCTTTGAGGTGCCTTTCCCCTTCTAGCTATATTTACCTAAGAAATTTCATGCACAGAAAAGAATGAGTGAAAGGGAATATTCAGATATATGACTGGAATGGTCTTTATTGTTATTTCCTTTGCAGCCAGTGCTTTGTTTTCTTTTAGTCAAAGTCTGACAGTCATAAAAAGCTATTGTAGGTGCAGCCCACTGAGAAACAAACCACAGCCGTCCCTGCAATGCAGAGGGAAGGGATCATTACGTTGTTAGCGTGCCATTTGGAATTCATGCAATGCATCCGCTTACTCTATTAAATTAAAGCATTTCCTGTAGCCATTGAGGAAGGATAAAGAAAATAGATGCTATTATAAAAGCATTGTTTGATTGGCCTTTTTCTCTGCAAGCCATTAGAACGTGGTAGCTTATACATTTGAATTGCAGGATCTCTTACCTCCCATCCATTACCAACATGACATAAATGCAAAGGGCTGCCCCTGAAGCCAGCAGCATTGCTGTAGATGGACAAGCTGTAAATGAGACAAGGGGATCTCCCTCTAGCATTTTGCATTGTTTCGACTCCCCCAAGTTATGTATTCCCTGCACTGCAGGTTCCTATCTCTCTGGTTAGTCACTGTTTTTCAGCCACTGCTCTTCCTGTGGGACCCTCCTGGGTGTCTGCTCCTCCCTGCATTCGATAAGGAGATTATTTGGAATGGAAGTAGACAAGCACAGGTGGTGGGACCACCTGCTACAATCTCTTCAGTGCTTTTAGGCAGTATAATAGTGCTTGGGTTTAACCTTTGTTTCCCCCCCCCCCTTTTTTTTTTTTTTGCTAAAGTTAGCTTTCAATTCATTTATGCAGGGGTCTGGCAGGAGGAATTATGATGAAAGACACTATTCCCTTGGTCCTGGAAAAGCAATTTGCTAGAATATTGTACCTGGGACAACAGGCTCTTCCTTTGCATTATTTCAAAACCTCCGGCAGGCCCAACAAAAGCGCAACCCAAAAGCTCTTTTTAAGGTGCATTCCCCATCTCTCTTTCCCTTCATTGCCTAACAGTTTCATGTGCCTTATTGCCCGCCTGCTCCTGCCAGCTCCCAAATTTTATGTGGCCATGCACAGCAGTAACAGAATATCTCACTCCCTCATTTGGCTGTGTTACAGACAGGCATGTCGCAGCCTCAAAGGGCACCTAACAATAGGGATTTACTGTGGCAGAGGGTTTCTTTTTAGTGTAAATTCGCTTGGTGTCTATGCTTGGCATCTTGTGGCATGCTCTCAAGTTCACTGCTGGTGCAAAAGCTTGGTTTGGTCGGGATTTTGTTTACACAAATAAAAAACCCCAGTGTTGGTTCGAAAGAAGCCACATTTTCCATGAACTTCACTCGCTATAGTGAGACTCAATCACATATTCTCAATTTAGTCCAAGAGGGAAAAAGAAATCCACCAATTACATGAAAATCTAGGGAAGACAGCTGAACACCAAATGTAAATGGTGCTTCATACAGCTGGAGAGCAAATTAGAATCGGCAAGAAAGACCTGAATCCTAAAAAGTGCACCGACAAGGAACATCTAACAGACAAACAGGTTTGAGAGAGATACTACAGTTTGCAGCCAGTGGAAATAAACAGTTTTTCAGCTTATTTCATATTCAGCCTTATAATCACACAGAAAAACATTTTCTATATTTGGCAGAAACATTTATGCCAGATTTTAACATACGTCTGGAAAATTTTGGTAAAATGTACCTAAATAACTTTTGCTTAAAGTAAGGTTGGGTTTTCATTTTCATGCATATTATGCTCACTGTAGGAAACATTAACAAACCCTGAGGTCATTTAATAGCGTGTATCTCTGAGAGCACAACTAGAAGCACCGAATGCAAAACAAGCCTTTCAGGTGCACTTGTCACAAGTGCTCTTTGGGGCTCAGCAGTTAACAAAAAGGAACAGTTTTATGAAGTCACTTGAGAATCTGAAGATGGAGAATTTATTCCTGAGCTGATATACAATGTTAGACAATTTGCTTTTCATCTTGGTATTTGTTTCTGCCTGCAGAAACTAGGGATAATTTTATTTCCTTCTGCCAGTTTTGGAAGAAGGCTGCCTAGTCACATCATTATTCATTACTGAATGTTGCTTCATTTGCATTTATGTATGATATCCCTTGGGTTTTGGAGGCGATATTTTGTAGCATCTTAAGTCAGACGCACGCAGTGTTTCATTTGTGTTGTATATGTCATCTTTCACTGGGATCCCATAATTTTCCCTTGGAATTTACTCAACCCTCAGCTCTTAAGATGACAAAAATTTGGACTCAGCAAGCCAACAGTGACAGACCTAATTGAAAACACTTACATCTTTAGAGTACACCAATGATGCAAAGGTTTACCTGTGGTTATGAAGGGAATGTATGCAGACTCTTTCACAAAGAAACACTGTGTATGCCATTCTCCTCAAGAGCGTGTCTTTTGTACCTCCAGTACCTACAGGAGCGATCAGGAATGCACAGAGTTTGCATTCCTGCGGATACATTATCTGAAAGTGTGGCCCTTTGTTTGCTTTACTTCTGTTTTGTTCTACTAGTCCTTCATTGTAAGAGAGACCTGTTTATACATTCCATTTTTCTTGGTCTTCTTGGCACCTCGCAGTCAAACACTACTCCAGATTGATCCCTTGATTTACAATGCAGTGGAAGTACAGCCTATGTAAATTTTAGGAACAGACAAAAGAGCATACTTGCCATCTGATGATTTCATTTCTAGCTTTCCAGCACCTTTTGTTATTTCAGGGTATTTTTTCCTGGTGGGAACAGGCACATTCAGCTGTTGTTTTCATGCTGAAAGATTGTGTGGAAGCACTTCCCTGTTGTTTTTTTTTCCAGACATGTCTTTCAGCATGTTTCCAAAGGCTTGAAATCAGCACATTGTGTTGTGACATGTGCATACTTGACATTGCTTTGTTCTCTGACTTCCTTTTGCTTGCAATCTTTAGGAAGTTATCTTACAATTAGCAAGGAATTTTGAGTCAGTGTTATTGCAGACCCAGCATATTGTCCTCTGCCATCTGCAAAGAAGAAAGCTTGGAAGAGCAGGAGGGAAGAAAGTAATTTTAGTATTTTTTTAACTGGCTGAACCACACAGGATTCTAATTTCAGTTAACTGAATAGAGAGTCAGAGCTTTGACTGCAGCCAGTTGAGAAAACAAAAAAAAAAAATTTGTATTACACACTGCAAAGATCATCTTAATGAAATGAATTAAAGGAAAAGCGGGGGCATTACAGTAATTGTCCTCAGATCTGACACGTCCTTTTTCTGTGTTTTGCTCTAGTTTAGTGATTCTCTCACATAGCAAAAGTAAAAAGGTATCTTTTTCCTGATAAGTTTATACAGAATTGATTTTTTCCTTCTAAACTTACCACCTTTATGCAAATGAAGCCTGCTCATCTATCCTGTAATCTAAGCTGATTTTTAAAAAAACAAACCAAAACACACCACCACAACAGATTCAGGTTTTGTTTGGTCCCAGTGGCAAATATGTTCATTTTTTAGGGGGCTGAAAAGCACGTCTTTTTATGGTGTTATTCTTTTTCTTGTATTTTAGACCATCAGCCTCCTGAAGCCCAGACATGGAGCCAAATTGTTTTGAACTGTTTCCCTGTGCAGACAGCACAGCTCAAGAAAGAGAGAAATGGCAGCACTTTGGGCACGAGCGGACACCTTGAGAGCTGTCTTGGAAAAACTTCCACAGGGAAAGCCCTAGTGTCCCCACAGCCTAGTCAGGCACCTCCTGCCTGTGCTCCCGGTATGTCGGGTGGGATCTAGGGTTTGTGCAAAGAGCCACTTCAGAGACAAGCTGCCCAGGAGCTTCCCGTGGTAGCTGGATCCATCGCCTCTATGGCAATGCCTCTGTGAAAGACTGGGGTCTTAACAAGGCTGGCGGCTGCCCTTGATGCCTATTTATGCTTCACGTAGCGATACTGAGAATGCATTAACACGGCAAACATGCCGAAATCCTTACCATTGTCTCAGAAGAAGAGTAAGAGCAGCAATAAGAAACTATGCCAGAGAGAAAACAACCGTAGGTACATACCTATGTTAATGTAACACAGAGACCTTGTCGACCGGTAACTGTGTCTGTAGCCAGCTTCTTATTTCTGATACGAATATTGTTATGCCTGCGCAAGCCTTGAAGAATTGCCCTGATGTTCAGAAATGTTGAGGTCTTTAAACCTCGCTGACTGCCAAAATTAGACTGCCTGAATCTGGAAAGGAGTCAGGGCTGTACCGTGGGGTCAGCTGCTTACACTTCAGTGAGACATCTTGTAGACCACGGTGCGAAGCACGTATGTTAGACCTTGCTGAACATTACCTTACTCTGGATATAAACACTTAAGTTTTAATATTTTGGCAATATTGCATAATAGATGTATGATTGATAATAGCATCATCCAGGCAAATATTTTTTATCCATTATGGGAGAGGTGGGGAAAGCATCTCCCTAGTTAGTATTTTCAGCAGCTTTTTCTTTATGTGCCATAGAATACATATCATATTATTTGGCACAAAAATTTTGTTGTCAGGAGGCCTCATCTTCCTGCTGAAGTGGAGAGATTTTTTTCCTTAGAGCCAGTGAAAGTGTAATAAAACATCTGTTTCAGACTTCAAGAACAGACCTGAGGAAACAGAGCTTTTTACAGATACCCACAGGATCTCAAACGCATCAGTAAGGAGTCTCTGTTTTTCATTGTGGTAAGACGTGTCTCCATCAACTCCCCTAAAAGATACAACTCGCGTATGTCTCCACAGTGTAGTGGAGCGTAATGCAGTGACACCCAGATAAACAGCAGCTCAACTAATTGCCAAACTGGATGCCGCAAGAGCGTGGCGGTGCAGGGCTCTGCTCGAGCTGTGAGACCAGCTCTACAGATTCCAGACAGCACTGCATAGACAAACCAGGATTTCTCAGAGGCAGATCAGATATCTGTGCACCACAGTCGTTGGCGCTGAACAGACACGCGGAGTCCATCAGAGTAACAGGAAGTCCTGAATATTGAGCAATTATTCAACTACTAAGCAAGACAGAAGTATTTAGATCCCAAATTCTAAAGTGTTGCTTAATTTTTTTCATTATGAACTGTCCCGCTGAAATCTCTATTTCAGATCACTGTATAAGAGGGAGAGCATATCTGAAAGTCTGTGCAAGACAGAGCTTGTAACTTAAAAGGAATAAAGTCTAAAAATATGTATTTGCCAGAAACAAAGCAATATTAATTCATATAACTAAAGCAGAAGGAAAGAAGATTATGGTGTAAATTCTAACGTAAGAAAATCAACAACAACAAAATAGCTAATCCTTGAAAAAGAGGGCTTTTTTAATGCTGGAAGTTTAGGGTTTTGCTTGATTATGGCAAAAAGTCCCCACAATTCAATTTACTAACTCCATAATCTAAGGTTTACAATATATGGAGCATAAACCCGACCACAGCAAAGAGAAAATTGTCTCTCCCTTGCAAATTTGTTTCCAGTCACTCAGTAAGTGCTTTTTATTACTGGTATTTTCCTCCAATATAAATGGCATTGTGGGTGCTCACTCATGACAGCTGCACAAATCGGAAGTTGGTATAATGTCCTGTCCTGCACAGAGCACACCAGATGATTCCTTATATATTAAATAATTCTTTCTGTAATACATTTTCCACACATAGACATCCAAGTCGATATGCTAGAATAGTAAGTAACTTTACATAGTTACAGATAGATTCAGGATATTCCTCTAAAAACTGCTGGGTTTATTTATTTCTTTTTTAACAGAACACATCAGAATAATCTATCATTTTTCGGCACCAGTGTCATTTATTAGTGTTATCTAAGTTGTACTACTTTCCTTGTCACATCATAAGTTAACCTTTCCTAATCACTGCCCTGGACATTTACCAGGCTTTCCCTGGGGACGTGTTTAACTAGAGCCACGGTTTTCCTGTTATTATGTACTCTAGGACTCCGAAAGCTCATGTTGATTCTAGTCAGAGACTGTAAATAAATCCCTGTGAGTCTGACGCTAGGGAACTTAATACACTGAGTGGATATATGCCTAGTTTAAATGAACTCCATAGTCGGTAGCGTGGTAAGATCCTCAAAGAATCCCGCCTTTTGCTCCACTCACTGAACAGTTAAAGTCCTCCCTTTTGGAAGCTTAATAAAAATGGTTTAAAGTCTTCCTCCTTTCTCAAAACACCCAGCAGTGTCTTTCCTTAGATACCCTCTGTTGGCCTGGCAAAGCACTGTGGCCTGCACATGGTATGAAGGACTATACACTTGTGCTGCACAATCCCCTTCTTCGAATCTGTACTGGATTTCAGCTAGGTTCTCAAGCATCTACACAAGCTAAATGTGGGGGTTTCCCTATCAGTGCTCACCTATGACCCCCACAGGAGCCCTTCTCTGCCACTTGCCATGCACGTGGGTTAAAGGAGTGTGGGGAATTCTACTAAGGTCTCCTAAATTTGCAGCCAGCTGGCTTAATCCTAGCCATGGGAAGCAACAAAATGGCAGAGATCCTGGAAAACGAAAAACTCCTTTTGAAAGTACTACGAGGAAGCACTTAAGCTACAGACCCATTAGTCGTGATAGACCAGTACAATTCAATCCAAAACCTCAAACAAGACCTTGAAGACCAAGTGAATTGGTTCAAACAACCAAACAAACAACCGAACGGTAATCCCCAGTTTTCATTAGCAGAGATATTGACCAAGCAAAGAGTTCGCAATTCAACATCTACGCTCTTGAGGGATATTTTTCAGCCTTAGCAGGGTAAGTTGTTGCCAATACATCTAAAACCAAAAATTTCTTAGACTAGGAGGGGAATCCAACAAGAGACGTCCAGCTGTGCTGAATTAAAGCACTCCACTTAAAACATCCCATCAATCACAGAGCAGGAGAGTGCTGACGTTATTTGTATGAAATGTAAGAGTGCTATTACTCACCTGCAATTAAGAAGGAATAGTTTGATTTGGTTTCTTGCCGAGAGTTATGTGAATATTTTCCCTTTTGCCAGGTTATGAATTTTGCCAGCTTCCATAATCTGAAGGTAGCATTCCAGGTTCTGACTAAATCGTGAACAATGGCACGATACAAGTCAGACAATTTTGGAGGGAAAATCTTGCTTTTTCTGAAACCTAAATTATAAATTCATTTTATTCACCCACATTTGCTTCAATGGGCTGGCTTGCAATATCATGAAAACACAATTTTAATTGGCACACTTGTTGGCACAGTCTGAGAAGAGTCCAAGTTCTGTATGGAGACTGAATTATTCTATCCTCCCTAGATTTGGACCCTCAAGGCATGGATTAAGATGAGACACTAATGGGGCAGCATGCGAAAGCTTGTATTACTGAGATAGATCTCCTTCACGGATAAAAAGAAATAGGAACCTTCAAACTTACAATTCTAAATGAGAACAAAGCTACAGATAGTGAAAAGAGTCAGACAAGGATCTAAGCAAAGATTGGTAATGTAATGAAAGCGTCGGAGCCATCTAGAGGGGATTTTGGCTAGATTACATCTTCTAGTATTAGGAACAAGAAGTCCACGAGGCTCCGAGTGCAAGCTTATACCATGTCTGGCAATGTGAAATGTTTCACGTGCACTAAACGTGCATGCAATTTTAAAAAAAAGACAAGACAAGCAAGGACAAGTAAAGAGAGTTATTGTGAAGACAGAAACTCTTTGGATAAATGCCTTTGGTTCAATTTTTTTTGAGGTTCAAAACTGTGATTTTTCTCCATATTATAGCAATTCTTTTTAGCTGACATTAAACATGCCTTGTACCAAATTACTAGAATTTGACAATGTTCATCAGAGCAAGCTCACATAAAAACTTTGGGGTATCAAAAAGAGTTTTTCTCCCTCCCAGAAACATTTGCTTGAGGATTTCTCTCCCAGTAAATAAAAAATTTTGGAATATTCACGTCAGCAGAAAACAACTAGTGAGAGGACTATCCATGCAGCCATCTTAAAGCTATTTGTTGATTCAGGTCATGGGAGCATCAAAGTTAGTTAGCCAGGACTGCCCACTTAGGTCTGGGTTTAAGTTTCAGCTGCATCTTGATGCCATATTAGACAGGTATCCAGGTGTCCATGAGCCCATCCCTTCATTTTGGTTTCTGAAGGAAAGAAATCCAAGTTTGTGAGCCTGAAGGGAGCTGTAACATGCTTCAGTGAGGCCCCTGTTTGCACTCTTGTGCTTCAGAAGATCCCACGCAGCACTGATCTAACACAAGCAAATGCAGCCAAGAAACATAACCTCTGTGTTGCAAACCCAGGCCTTTTTGATACCCAGTAGAGGAAAAATAACCACGCTATACTGTGCTCATCTGTCAAAACCATATCTCAGAAAAGAAGGTATGCAGTGTCCCTTGAGCTTCCTAGCTCTATTTTCTCTTCAACACATGGCTGACTTCTCAAGGTAGAGCAATTGCCTGAAGGCCTAATTTCTGTAGTTTTCCCTATGTTATAACGCAGGGCAAGGTTATCGATAATGCTAGCAGGAAGTGCACATAAACACTGGTTCTTTTTACTACATCACTCACTCTTCCCCAAGGTATTCTCAAAGACCTTCAGTCTCAATTACAAGAAACCGTTTAAATGTTTCATCCAGAGAGTTGATAGTAAAAGCAATGACTAGCTGGGGTCTTACAAAACACAAATATTTTGTCATGTAAATCTTTCTATATCAGTTCCCTTCCGTGTGGCTTTTTTCCTATTTCCCAAACTTTCTGAGGATGTTTGAGGGCTTAGATAACACAAAGTAACCTGTCTTCTTGTAGTAGAGAGACAGAATGATTTGAAACTAGCTTATCTAAGGGTCATATCCTGCCATTGATTTTTTTTCAGTGCTCCCTATTGATTTCAGAGGTTAGTTCCACATGCAGATCAATACCAGGATATGGTCTTTATTTATTAGTATACTTCTGGTCATTTCACTCTACCCTAATGCCTCAAAACATATGGAGCTAATTACAGCATTCAACATTACGTTGGCCTTGCTGTCTTTAGAGGAGAGTTAAGCCTTCATTTGGTCAACAGAATAATTTGAAAGGATTGTTTGGTGACTTCTGCCATTGATCCAGAAATAGACCCTGTGACACATTATTTCAGGGCAGGACTGAAGTAGAGCAGCAGAGACATGGATAAGCATGTCCTTTGCCTAACCAGCAGCTGCACACTAGCAGCAGTACTAAATTCCCAGTAGAAGTTTCACACAGTGTTTTGACGACAAGAAACTCTCTGCGTTGAGTCAGTGGTCCAATTCTCCTGACCTAGTCTAATGTTTTAAAGTCTTCATGTATGTCATGGTTTAACCCCAGCTGGCAGCCAGGACCATGCAGCCGCTCAGACAGTTCTCCCTCTTCCCCCGCAAGAAGCGAAGGGAGAAGAGGGAGAAAAGGAGGGGAAAGGAAGGCAGAAAAAACACATGGGTTGAGATAAAGACCAATTAATAGAACAATAACAGAAAAGGGGAAATAGCAAAATAATAATAGTAAAAGAATATACAAGATTAAGTAATACAACAGAAGTCACTCTCACCACCTCGTGCATTGGTTGCCCAGCTAGTCTTGAGCAGTGATTGCAGACTCCCCCCCACCAGCCAACCCCCATTTATATACTGAGCATGATGTCTATGGTACAGACTATTCCATTGACCATTCCATTTTTCTGTCTATGCTCCTTCTCAACTTCTATGGGAAGCTGAAAAAGGTCCTTGAGTAGTATAAACATCATCTAGCAACAACTGAAACAACATGCATTATTGACATGCCTTTCATACCAAATCTGAAAACACAGCAACCACTAGGAATAAAGTTAACTCTATCCCAGCTGAAACCAGGACAATGTACTAAAGAAATATATGTCGGGCACTTAGATGTAAGTTCCCTTACTATAAATTTCTGAACTTCATCAATATCTTTTACTTATGGGGTCAGGAATACAAGAATTGCAATTTTCAAGAAGTTCACTAAGCATGCATTTTTTACTTCCTGGGGCTTGCAGCCCCAGTGGACCTGAAAAAGGTCTGTATTCTCAAACTAGCTGCCAAGAGCAGCACTGAATTACACCACAGTTTTGTCAATGGCTCTGGCTCACAGAGAAACCTTGGCGCCCATCTCACAGTTGGGCCATTTTCTACCTATAGCTTTACTAGCTGTATGCAAGCGGTGCAGTAGATTGCAACCTATGCAAAGAGGGCAATGGCAGTTTGCAGGTCCCAGGTTTGATACAGACTTTAAACTGATCAAGAAATGAGATGTCAATTGTCTTTAAAGAGATAGTGCCTTTTCATTTCCCCCTCTTTCCACAGAATTTTCTTCACAGATGCAGGCATGAGAAAGAATTAGCCATGGGCCTAACTTCACTAATTTGTTCTGCCTCTTAAGAAATCAAATCTTCTACACAGACTTACAACATTTGACTGGCCAAAATGCAACACTACATTAAAAAGCAGTGTAGATAAAACACTTCCTTCCTATGTGCTACTCCTACTTTACCTTTCTATACTCAGTAAAAAAGCAACAAGATAATCATTCTCTTTAATAGCAGAAAAACAAATAATCTTGTCGTTACTTCTAGATTTACATTAGAGGCAGAGCAAAAGATGAACAGCCCAAAATTCATCTATTACATAGTCAATGCATCCTAGTATTTGGATGCAAGAAACCAACAGCTGCTTTTCAACTACTGCGTCTATCTAGGTATGTTTGATTTAACTGAAGAGAGCAAAGGAACAAATCGGCAAAGAAAAGAAAGTGCAGAGGGAAAACAGCTTCACCATTTGCTCAACTGCCTTGGAGCGTTAGGAAACATCAGTGCTTCCCCTGTGCTCCAGTGCTCATTTACATCACTGGAGGGTCTGGCCTGTGCTTTAAGAAAATACTGCTCCTTTTCAATTGTTAAATAGTGACAAAGTCCAGGTGACCCTAGCACAGAATCTGAGTGGTTTATGTCAAGCCTGGAGACAGTGACTCATGGAGTCACAGATGATCAGTTGATAAATGTCACCGGTATCAGAAACTCAGCCATTAACATGAGTGATGTGAGAACTAAGAGGTTAAGTAAAAGCTACCTTCATAATGAGTCTGCGATACAGAAAAGCAACATTATGACCCAGGCTTGGATTTTTGGTTTTGTTTCTCATTTCCCCTTAAGGTGGATTTGGTTTTGTAACTTTGCTTGTAGTTATATGCTTTGTAAGTTGTTTTTTTTTTAATACAACATACATTTTTCATGGGCTCATTGCCTGGGAAAAGTCTACAAAAAATGTTAGAAAGATGAACGTTAGATGATCCAGGGAGTCAACTGTGATTTTTTGCAATCATCTGCTGCAACAATGCAGTCTGTTTGCAACAAACTGGTAGGTTTTGGAACTGCCTTAGCTTCAAAGTGACTCAGGAGCTGGTTTTGAAAATGTTTCTAGGAAACAGTAAACTGCATTAGCGCATACATTACAAGCAGTGAGTTCCCTTATCTACAGTTAAACATAAGACTAAGGACTTTGCTGAAGCAGAGCCCTGACAAAATCTTCCAAAATGACTTAAATATCCAAAGTTTTATTGCTTAAATTTATAAGCATACAACATTTTAGATAACCACTCTGAGTAACCTTCTTAGTTGCAATTCAAGAATTCAATATGTCATTCAAGTCATTGTGTTCAAGTGACATCCTACTTTAGGCACAGACACTTCTCCTGATCTTCAGTGATTTAAGGCAAAAAAAAATTACAATTTAGAAAAACTCTGGGAAGCCTTGGCTTCTAACATGTGAAATCCCACAAACTCATTATTAAGAAGCTGGTTTACAACATACAAAGTAGAAGCTAGTATTTCATTGTGGTGATGACCACATATGAAGCATATGCACGTAAAGTATGTATGATATGTTTTCAGTACACCATACATTTTCAGTCATATCACTTTTCTCCATCCTCTTATCAACTACACTTCATTAAGAAAAAAGAAAAAGTGGGTTTAGACCACTAACATTACAGATAGATTTACCAGAATGCAGTCCAGTCATCAAAGGATTTAAATACAGAAATTGAAAGCGGTAAACAGTCTTTGTGGCCTCTGGAGACTTTAGGCATAACAGAGAACACCCCTTTTGAGACTATTTAATATTCATCACACTAATAAAGGTATCCCAACCTCTTTTAAGAGGAGAGTCTAATGTGCAATTGCTCAGATATTCATCAACAGATGATATGGGCCATTAACAGAAACACATTTTGCAGAAATAAATCATTGTCTGTTATATTTCAGTTTGAAATTGAGTATTTACCCACAAATACAAGGAAAGGAAGAAGGGTTTCCTCCTCAACTTTCCTGTTCAAAATTATTTTCATTTGATTTATCAGCAAGTGGGAAATACAAAAGTAATCAAGATCAGAATGAAACAGCATACATGATATTTTCTCAACCACTTCAATAAGGCTTTATTTTGGAGGAATTTCTGGTTGCTTGGGAACTTCGGAGATTTTGCCTCTTTGGTGTGCAAATAAGCAAGGAAAGCTTTAAATGATTGCTTGGAAATTATTTTATTCTCAGACACCCATCCTAATTCTGATCTTCCTCAGAGCCTCAGATTGAAAGCAGATGCATTTACTCATCCCTTCCCTTCAGTAGCCACACGACTCAATGAGTGCCCCTGATAGTTCCCCAGATTTGCAGTCTCTTCATCCTTACACTCTCCACGCCCTGTCTTCCTGACCCAACACCACACATCAGAGTTCTTGCAAGGTCTGATGCCCCCAATGGGATCCTCCTCTTCTACCTCTCCCATGCCAGCTTTGCTCTGCTATCAAAACTGCTAAAAGCTTAGTTATTAACTCAGCTGTTGGAACAAGTCATGCTTCAAACTTGTGACTCCTGGCAACAGAAGAAAGGTTCCTTGTATCTCTGCAGATCTGCAATTGCAAAACACATATGGTGCCCCAGGAACAACTGAGAAGGAATGAGACCCATCACGGGATGCATCAGAGCCAGTTGAGCCTAAGTCTGCATCAAGAAGAAGAGGCAGATGACAGTCATTGGAGACTCTCTTGTGAAGGAGTGACCAATCTACCAACCTGTCTTACTTCCCAGGTGGTTTATCGCTTGATAGATGGTCTGGGATGTTGCAGAGACACTATGAGACTTGTCTGGACCTTGGACTATTACTCCTTGCTGTTCATTCATGTGAGCACAATGACACTGACAGGGGTGAGCATACTCACAGAGCTGAGGTCCAGCTGGTGGCTGGTTACTAGCAACATCTTTCAAGGATTGATACTGGGGCCAATACTGTTTAATGTCTTTATTAATGACATGGCTGATGGGGCAGAGTTCACTCTCAGCAAGTTTGTAGTCTATATGGACCATACATACTAGGGGGGGTTGCTGACATGTTGGAAAGTCAGGCTACTGCTCAGAGGGCCCTTGACAGGCTGGAGAAACGGACCAACAGGAACTTCATGAAGTTCAAAAATGTCAAAAGCAGAATCCTGCATCTGGAATGAAATAATTTTCTACAGCAGTACAGGCAGGGGGTTGACCTAACAGAAAGTAGCTCCACAGAAAAGGATTTGGAGGTCCTGACAATAGCAACATGAGCCAGCAGTGTGCCCTCGTGGCAAGGGAAGCCAAGAGCACCCCTGGGCTGTATTAGAGTGCAGCAGCAGATCAAGGAAAGTGACTGCTCCCATCTATTGGGTCCTTGTGAGGCCTTACCTGGTCTGCTGTGTCCAGTTTTGGGCCCTCTCAGTACAAGAAAGATACTGATGTATTTAAGGGAGTCTAGTAGAGGCCACTCCAAGGCTCAGAGGGCTGGAGCATTTGCCAGGCTGAAGGAGACGGCTTTGTTCAGCCTTACAAAAAGAAGACTAGGGGGAGTCCTCATGGACATCTGCAACTACCTCATCAGAGACTATAAAGAAGACCAAGCTAAACTCTACTCAGAGGTTAGCACAAAGATAGACTGAAAAATTATAAACAGCTGTTAGAACACCAGAAGTTCAGACCAGTCATAAAGAAAACATTTTTAATCACGTGGGTCACCAGACACTGGAACACATTGCCCAGAGAGGCTGAGGAATCTCCATCCTTGAAGATGCTCAAAACTTGACTGAACCAGCCCTAAGCAACCTGGTCTAGCTGGACCTCATTTGAGCAGGGAGTTTGTACTCATTCTCTGGCGGTCCTTTTCATCCTAAGATAGTCATTGTGTACATTCCCTGTCTAGTGAATTCTTTTACTTCTTTAATAACTGCAACAATTTCATCATAACCACCAAATATTTCAAGAACAGTACTAAAGGTAAGCAGCCAGCAATGTTATATGTGTTTTCACTTTCATCAAGGACAATGAGACAAGAACAAAAATCAGACGAGAAACCAGTTATCTTTCAAGAAGCTGTACTACAGATAATCTAGCAGTTTTCTTTACCTTCTTCTGCAGACAGGGGAATGGTGGCTGCTGAGTGATGTCCAATGAGATTAATAACATATATGCTGACAGATGCTCTAAATAAAGTGTCAAAGGATGATTCCCAGAAATACTGTGTAAAACTACTGGGGATAATTGCTATCTGATAAGTTACTGCACATTACCAATTAGCTGCATATGAGACACTGAATCCATCAGATTTCCTGTTTGTAAACTCTAGAGGATTCTGTAATTGATAGTCTGAATGCATCACTGATCAAAATGATGCTCTATCTAGAATAAATGCACTGAAACAGCTAGTTAACAGGAAAAAGTAGTATTTTAGACAATAATTTTTTTGTGGCATAATTAAAGGGATTAAATATTGTACTTGGACTACAAAACCAGATAGAAGCAAAACTTTTATACCAAAACGAGAAATTGGTAAGAATCAAAACTGCTTTTTGCCTCATTGTGTGCCATTAAAAGGTGAAAATGCTGATTTTTTTTGACAGTAACGATACTCATAGCAGTCAGTTTTGAGAAAATGTATTTAATACCAACGTTCTGAATGTGTTCTTAGACTTCAATATAAAATCCTTAACTATTAAGAAATAAAACAATAATAATGTTCACATTTTAATGACAGAGGGCAATATAGTAAAATTTCACTTTTTTAACACATTCTAAAGTTGTTTATATTTAGTGGTTTTGACTTCAGTTTCTAACATTTTTTGCCTGAATATAGATTTTTTCCAGGGCCAGCAGTAATTTATATCACTTGAATAAGGTATATCAGGGATCTCAGGGTAGGGGAAGAACAAGTGCAGCAGAACTGGTTTTTTACTGAGACCACCTCGTAGTTATCCACACTCATCTTCCCGTGTCAAATTCGAAGAGAACAACTGCAACCGTCACAAGAGACTACTGACAAGAGAAAGGCTTGCGTGAGCTTTCTCCCACCAGAGCGCTTACTTCTGCAACAGAAAACTTTAAGGCAATGTAGAGACACATTTCAGATCTAGAAATTTTAGTAGATCAAAGGAGAGACTAATGGGATGTCTTACAAACTCTCCACCACTATCATTGACCTGAAAACAAAGTCCTAGATTTCCATCTTGGACTTCTTGAAATTGCTGGGTCTGGTAAAGTGGGTAAGATGCTGAACTCAGAAACAATTTGATATTTTTAATTTGAAATGAAGAAGTGATATTTGGCTAGGAGTAACGGGAGGCCCAGTCTATGGCTAGAAAGGTGTTTCCAGTTGCAGAAAACAGCCAATATGCAAATCTTGCCACCTTTGCAAGCAAGATGCAAGATTGGAAGATGATTACAACCTGGAATTTGTAGCATGCAATCTGCCCATTTTAGATCATCTACCAAAATACCACTTCTGAAAAGCAGGCAGCACCTATCACAATGGTTAGTAAAAATTTAAATGGTTTACCACACTTACAGGAAACCAGAATTGTCTTTCATGTCAGATAAGAACAAGTAGAGGAGCAAAGAAGTATATTTGAAAGATATAGGATCTGTCAGATGGGCAGGCTAGAGATTGTTTTTAAGTGAGAGAGGAGGTAGTACACTATGTCTGAAATCCACCTTCATTACAAGGAAACAAACAAAAATAAAAGAAACCAACAAACATAAAAGCCTATATTGTCATTTGTGCTGACTGCTTGGCTCCTAATAAATGACCTGAGCTGTCTGCAACACCAGAGCACTCACCAGTTTGAAAGTCCTGAAACTTTTCCAGAGGCTGTTTTGTTTATTTCTTGCAATAAGATCCTCTTAACATGGCACTGTGATAAACATTACTTTCACTTAAGTTGTCCTGATGGACAACAGACTTAGTGCCAGGTGCTCTCGAAATATAGTAAATTGTCTGTCTCATCCACTTAAGAAGCAGAGCTTACGTTCTGTGCAAGCTTTCCATGTTTTCCTAACATACCTGCTGGTTTGCTGCCCTTATTTTGTTGTTTAGTTTTGTTAGCTATTAAACACAGACAGTGGTTTAATAAAAATATAAGCATTTTGTATAATGTTCAATTATACAGCTACAAAAGACATGACATGACTCAAAGTCCCAGATTAGTAAGTGTCTTCAGAAGGATCACAAGGGCTTGAAATCATAAAGGTCTGATCTGAACAGAACCATCATGCTGGAGTTAAGGTTAGGTATGGGTTTAAAGTCAAGGATGCCAGGGTAGACTGGTCAACCTGACTAATGATAGGTGTGACATAAACAGTGGTGTCTGACCTAGCTAATGTGGGATACATGAGACTAGTTAAATTTTTTTTTTCTGTCCTGGAGTGAGATAGATATAGAGGAAAACATATTCAATTTTGCAGGATTCGTAGATAATAAGAACAATCTCCTAATATGAGTACACTGGAATTTGTCATAGAGCAAAAGATGAAAAAACAGATCCAGAAGAAGTCTCTAAGACATCTTAAAGCTCGTTGTTGGTGTCCATATGAGACAGATGTGTGCTCTAGTTTGCAAGTTCTTGATGTTCCTGGACTAAAGCGTTCAGATTATAGCTGAGACTTTCTTGGGAACGAGGTGGTTACTGTGCTGAGGAGAGACTCACAGGCACAGTTTACAATGCCAGCTAGTTTATATCAGCATCACAGCTGGGGCTAGCAGCACTGACAGCGTCCTGCTTTGGGTTAGGCTCTGCACAATGCTAGGATTTCTGTCATGCTGAACCAGATCGACAGCACCTGACCTCGATTTAGCACTGGTGCTTGCCTGCAATGGCAGCCTATATTTTTTCTTTTTTCTTTTTCCTTTTTTTTTTTCACAAAGTAGGTATGTGAGAGCTTCTGTAACAGAGGTTGCTAATAACAGAGTGCATGTCTCCTCTTAATCAACATAAGGATTGTTATGGGAAGACAAATCTTATTTCATCTAAATACTCTATCTGGAGAAATAGTTGAATAAAATCAATAAATAATTGATCTAAAGCTTACATGAGATTTAAACACTATTGTCAATCTGGTTTTGACATAGTGTTCATAGATAAATTTTTCTTCTAATTCAACTCAAGAATTTAAAGCCGAGCTTTCAGTCCAAATGAGGACTTACAAGTTGGAAGACCTTTCATTCATACCTCATTCGATTTGACAGAAAATGTGTGCATATTACAAAACATCCTCTTTTTCAGTACGCAGATAATAATCTCGTCAGAGAAAATACTGGTAGTAATTTTCAAAGGACTCTTAAAAGACACTTAGGTTATGTCGAAGTGACCTCAGTGACTCAGAGGACTCTGACCTCAGAGTGACTCTGGAGAACATTTTTGCAAGTCAGAATGAGAGTTTCTGTGCATCTCCCCAGAATAAGCATCCAAATTGGAACAACTGAGTAAACCCAGGACCATGGCCCTGCCCGGCACTTTACAGGAACCATGTGCCATATCGGGGACTGGACGGGTAAGGGCACAGCTGGCAAGAGGAGTTTTTTACCACAAGCAGTGGTGACACACCAGTAGAGGACACAAGCATGCCAGGACTTCAGACAGAAGGCCTGCTGCCTCTGAGGAGCAGACTGGTGGCCTCTCACTGAGACAGCCCCCATCTCAGTCTAACATGATCAGCTACCTTATTGAAGACTGGACTCCAAGGGATCTGGGAATTCCACATATCCAACACCCGCACCTTGGGGTATCAGTCAGATCCCCATCCCCGTGGGAGGGGTCCTAATCTGGGCTCTCTCTGCACCCACCACAGCTTGTCTTTTCCCCCAGGAAGTTGGACAGCCCTGTGGCCCTCCATCAGTAACTTTTATCATCTGGATGATGCTAATCAATAAGACAGCGAAGGGAGTAACAATTTTAACTCTTTTTTTTTTTTAAGTGGAGCTACTGTAGCTGTGAGTTACTGATCAACCTCTATAATTAACTCTATATTATTATCCCTTGCAGCAACTTAGCACAAAGTGAACTCATGCTTTTAAAAAAGACACAGAGGTGACTTTCCATCAAAAACAATAGCAAGCATAGGAAAAGAATGGCTATCCCTTTTTGGTTAGAGACAAACCTCACTTCAAGTGAAAAAAAGACTAACACTTTAATAGTTTTAGTGCCATAATAAACTAAAGTTATATTGCAGTCCTGTCTGCAGCGCCTAGTAAAAGCAAGCACCCCCATCTACCAGGGTAGACCCCTGTCTCCATATAAATGCTTACTAAAAAGCTAAATCACCTTAAAGGAAGGATTTTACTGTCCTGCTAAATGAGCTTTATGAGCCATTTGCTCAATTCAGTCCTGTGTCTTCTCAAGAAGACTGGCTGTATACTACACTTGTCAGCATTTGTTCTCACCTTCCATTCAGTTGTATATTTTTATACATTGACAGCTTCTATCACCAAATTTAATGACCTCTTTTAGACAAAGAAATAATTGACTACTAAGATCTTCTTTTATTTGCAGCAACCCTAACAAACCAATTTCTCAGCAAGCCCTCAGACCATTAAAAAGCATCTTCAATTTCTATAGAACAGACGTGATTTAGAAACCATCTACATGGCACCAGGACAGGTGCATCAGGATGAGACAGAGAGGTTAGTGACTTTTTTAAAAAATAATAGTTATTTTTATTTTAGTGCCATTCATTTCACTGCCTTCAATGAAAACACATCTTCTGCAAAAGATCTTATACTAAGCAAATTTCTCTATGAGCTTGAATCACATCTTACACAGAGTCAGTTCCTTTGAAACATTTTTTCTGTTTCTATTCCATCCAAAAAAAAGAAGTATCTTAGGCTTGGCGAGACCTGTTTCCAACTTTATAACAAGTATAACAAGCATTTCTAATATTCCTTGTTAGCATATTCCACATCAGCATAGGTTTTCCTCTTGAAACTTACACAAGGCAATGCAGACCTTGGGAACACCCATCTATTCACATCAGAACAAAGTCACCTTTGGATATGCAAGTCTCAAGAGTCAATGATGCCACACAAAATAAATGTATAGAGTATAGATTACAGTTACTATGATTATTGGTTATGAAAGGAAAGGTATAATTTCTATCACTAGCAGGGAATCCAGGACCTGAAGGAATGGAAACTCTAATACTAGATGTAATTAAGTAAAACGTACTTCACAGAATTGACTCAAGATTTTGGAACCATTAAAAGCAGAACAGTGCATGCTACTTTGGAAATGTTTTCCCATGGTAGCACAAATGGCTAGCACTGAAGTGTCACAGATCATGACAGATCAAGATGTCTAAGAAATCTCTTCACCTATCCTGATATATAGGCCATTTCCTCAAATGCAGATCTTGAGTAACAGCTTTTGAAGGCACTAAGGAGAATTTCCCAAGGGAAATGCATACAGGTCTACTTGTTCTCAACAAAATCTTTCCTCTTTAGGGTGAGGAGCAGGTACAATGCTTGCAAAGACTTTTCTAAGAAAAGCATTTCTGTTGCCTGTGCGTGTTCCCAGCCTGTGGAACACAGCTTGGAACAGGTCTCTACTAGACAGCATGGATGGAACAAGGTTTTGCAAAACAAAGAGTTGATTCCAGAAACTAAACGTACTGTGAATAACTGATCTACAACAAAAGAAAAGGAAATGGAAGGGGAGGTAGCTTCTTCAGGCTTTGTTGTAATGCTAATTTACAAGATTAACTCTCCAAAAGATGAAAGGTGTCTGCTCCATGGTACAGCTTCTATAGAGTGAGAAATTTAAGATACATTTAAAATACAGCAATTTCACAGATTGGTGTGCAATGTTCTTTGTTATGCCACTCATGGGGTCATGAAAAAAAACCACACTGAACAATCATGTTAAGCCAGAGGTCAAGTTAATGCCTGTCTCCAGCTTGGTTATGAAGCTAATATAGATCTTACCTTTGGCTTATCACATGATGCCATCTGAGATGGACAAGAATCTGGTTTGCACCAGGTTATCTTTACCACTTATGTTGGCAATGATTCAGGTCTCACCTGTATTACATGTCCACAGAAACAAAAATATAAGCTAAATACCCCTAGGCTGACTGCAAACAGCTGGTTCTCAAGCAAGCAGAAGGGCTCTCATACAAAGGACAACCTGCACCTGATCTGACAATAACCCTTCCAGTCAACAGGGTGCTAGACAACACTGAGAAGGTGGCCCCAGGAGGTGATAATATCTTGCTTCCACAGCATGACGTTGCCATGTGAAGCATGCAGGTAAGATAGGCCACAACCCTTCCCTGGGAACTTTCTCACTGGAGCAGCTACACGCTGCCCTGCCATGTTACACAACCTTTGCACTGCTCCTCAGCCCTTGAGTCTGGCACAGAAGTCACCTCATGGCTTATCACATCAGCTGGCAGAGAGGCTCCCGAGTTATACCCCTCCTTTGAATGTTGCAATAGCCCACAAAGTGAACATGTGTTGCTCACCTGACCTCTTATTTGCTCATTGGAAATGCAGGTGACAATGTATGATGCAGCTTCATATATCCAATAAGTACATAAGTAGCACTAGAGCTACAGCATACAATAAACACAATTTGATTCAAGACTTGCATCTTTTACAGCAACTATTCAGGACTGGCAACATTGCAGAAAATGGATCATCTATTAGCAGGAATTATATTTAATTGGTAGGAAAAGTGTAGCTTGTAAAAAAGGACAAAGAGAAGTAACGGAAATGCTCTTTCAAAAGCTGAAATCAGGTACGAGAAAACCATCTTGCAGTTAAATTTGGCTATAAAAAAATATAGTTACCCAACGGAATCCTTGCACATGCATTCTGTATTCCTTTCTTACAATGTGTACTTGTTTAGCAAAGACGGGAACATATTTATTATTAGTTAATAAACCAGACTGACTTTATGCCCTTCTACTTAACCCAAACAGACAAGCTGAACTCCTTAAAACAGTTCCTGCAAGTTTCAAGACAATAAAATGTATTGGCTTATCTTTTAAAATACCTGAGACCTGAATTCAGCCCAAACTCTTTCCAAGTAGCACAGAAGCCTAAAAGCTGGCCCAGGTAGTTGGTGATCTTTCACATGTTTCCAGTGCCTACATTTTTGGGAGAGTTGTGCAGGTTTTTTTCATTGGGGCTCTGCAGATTTTTTTATTAGAAAGTCTCTGGCCATACAATTGTCTCCAGACCACCATGAAATGTCAGCGGACACTTACTCAGAGAGCATGCAGTTATTCCATCTGTGCCTCTCCTCAGCTGTGCCATGTGTAGCTCTTTCATACCATGCTCACTTAGCCAGTGCATTACATCAGCTCCCCAGGTCTCCAAGTACTTGAGTCTATTTGACCTAAATAAATACCCAATTCTACCACCTTTAAGCAGACCACAAAAATTTTCTGATGTGCCTCTTCTCCTATGATAGGACTACATTCAGTAAAGGCTGCAGAATCCAAACTGAAGAGGCTCAGCCATGCGTACTACAGATGGACGGCTGGGCTTTGCTGGGAACTCTCTAAATTTACCCTGTTCTCTACCTTCAATCAATCAATGCTGAGTAGAGTAATGCCACCCTTGTTTTTATCACTGCCAATAAAACCTATTATGAACAGAGGTTGTGCTGTGTTACAGACTGATTATTTGCTCTGCGCTTCTCCAGTGCTTGAGCTCTATGGCACAAAGCAAAAGCCGTGCACACTACAGCCAGTTGCTGTAGAGAATCAGAAGTCACTACATTTTTTTCCCTATGGAGTTAAACAAAAATATGAGCACTTACAGAAATGGGTGCAAAGTCAGATGATTCTCATTTAAGCCCCCTAAAGAAAGCCAGATGCCAGAAATTGTGCTATCAGATACTGGCCCTGCGACAGCCCTTTGCTTGGGATTGGAGAAGGAAGCCAATACCCCACACGTCTTTCTCAATAATGAAGTTGAAGTTGTATCAAGTCACAAGGATTCTGCAGCGAGCATGTTACCAGATAGTTTGGAGTCTGCCTGTTTGGAGCAGTCCAGGGAAGAAGAGATGTCTGAGTCAATTGCCAGTACTGTACCTGTGTGTCAGGAGGAGGACACACAGCCAAAAGGAGATGCTCTCTGCTTTGAATGCCAGTTTGGCTGTTGGATTGAATAGTATTTGTCCACCTCAGTAATATCTTGAAGGCCTTAATTTAAACTCCATAAAACAAGCCAGGCTTCATGAAGCAGCAAAATGCTCTTTACTTGCTTGTATAACAAAATACTCATGAATGATTATACCAATTATAATGAAAATCCTACACACTATTAATTTAAGATAGGAAATACATCACTAAAATAAGATAATATCTCCTACTGTAATTCCTTTCCCTGAGGACTTTGCTGCTGTAGGCCCCCTCCAAAAAAAAAAAAAAAAACAAAATGAAACCAGGCAGTCACAACCTCTTTTATTTTGCTACCTGGCATTCACTTTGCAAATTTATAGTTTTTCCTTATCCTTTTTGATTCTGATTTTTTTTCCCCAAAACACTGCAAGTTTTTCTTACTGGTATGTGCAGTTTGTTACAGGTGTAGTGGTATCAGTAAGACGTAGAAAGCACAGAGTTATGAAAGTTCATATTGCACGCAAAGACAAAGCACAGGCAACATAGATCCCTCGGCTCTGACCCCAAGTCTTCCTTTCCTCTGGGTGCATATGTGCACTTAGGTATGTTCTGGATTTGCTCCAAGACCTTTTTCCGGTCTTGATTCTGTCACAATCACACTGCTTCACCAAATATATTTGCCATCACAACAGATGTTTTCTTCAACAGTGAGCACTTCAGATGCCTCGTGAAGAAGTCTAGGGGATTCCTCATGCAAAGCATCATGAAAATTTTGGAGGAATCCTAATCATATTAAAATCAACGGTATCTTTGCCATGAACTTCAACACTGTCAAGATTAAGCCCCCCTCTTGATTTATGACATTGTTTTGATGATGAGTATTCCTGAGAGGAAATTTTGCTAAGTAGCCAATCAAAATCATATGTCAGTGTAGCTTCAGTCACAACTTTTCCCAAATTTGCATAAAACAACTCAAGATTTGAGTTTCTGCAGAAAAAATAAATCAGGTAAGTTTGGCTTAGTTTTAGGTTTCACTGGAAAAGTTACACTCAACTTTGGTATGTCACTGTTTGCTTAAAAAACATTCTTTCTGAATTCCACCACGCTTTTTTTTCCTCTAAAGAGTTTTAGGTCATTCTTGCTAGAGACGAGTGGATTTCATCAAGCTGCAGAACTACTTTGATGGTCTGGAGTATATTTTACTGGGTCATGGATTTGCTGCCTATAACATTTGCTTAAGGAGCATGTCATCACATCTCAAAGAAAAACAGTACTGTCATTTGAGCACTTTTATCAGGCTTTGCTGTCCTGGTATGCAATGAACCACAAAACTTGTTCCGTACACTCTTAAATTATTACATTACTGGGAGAAGTGAATGAAGTTAAATTTTCATTTTGGGCTGTTTTGCTGTTTTTCTGGCTGCTAGAACTGTGAAGTTTTAGGCTTTGGGGGCTGGCAGGTAGAGCTTGCTTGTCAGATTTCTTTTGCCATATGTATGTGTGCATGGTTTGGTGTTTGCATGGTAGGGTTTTTTTTTTATTAGTTGCTTGTTTGGCTTTTTTCATCTCTAAAAACTCAGAAATAGTCTACTCAGAGCACTATGCCACTCCATTCCAACGCTGCTTATAACCGTCAATACATCTTCTAGTCTCTTTACCTAAGAATATTCTGAGAAACCAGCAGAACAAATAACCAGAGTTTATTCTGAATATAACAACATCAACTTGTATTTATACAAAAGTTAGAGGGAGGGCATCTCCCTTTTTAGTGCAGATGAATTATTTAAAAGGGAGGAGGGAAGAGATAGGATCATAACCGAAGTACGTGCCTTATCAAAATTGTCAGGGCTTTTACATTCCATTTCCTTGTGATAAGACTCTTGTGCTGAGCTGGTATTCGGAAGTGAGCCCAAAGGGCTGACTGATAAGTTTACATAAGGAAGGAAATAATCAATTTAGGGCTGTTACTGAATGAGCTCTTATCATGTTCATTTCCTCACTATTGCTTCTCAAGCTAAATATTACATGTTTAGGAGCAACTTCAAAAGATTTACCATTCTAGCCTCTGCATTTTATTAAGGAAAACTCTTTCAATAGCACGAAGCAGTTGCACCATAATAAGAGTACAATTCACACACCGACAAACTTTAATTTTAAGACACTGATATTTGTGTTGAAGGAAGCAACATATTCTTGCAGGGAGACTACATTTTTCCAGTCCACTATTTAATATTTCAGGCACAGAAGAGAGATTTTAAAAAGTACTAATAAGTAATACACCAATTTCCCCTTCCGCCTCTGTGGATTTTCTTCTTCTTCTTCTCCTGTAATGTACTTTGTTTAACTGCATTAGTCTACTTTTTCTCCAAGAAGTATGTTTTTGTAAGACCCTGATGACAACAGCATGATTTGTGGGTGCACATGAGTTGTCATGCTAAAATTAAAAAATGTGGCTCTTATTTTGAGTCTGCATTAAACCATAAAAAAAAAAAGTACATTGTGTCTGGTAAGTGACCGACTATAGCCCTTTTGTCTACAGTAGCTTTGCAGGGCTCCCGAGAGCTTCATTGAGAGCAGGATTGCTTCCATGGGATCAAAATTCAATTACTGGGAGAGAGTGGGGAGGGAGAGTCCCAACTTAAAAAAAATAAGGTAGCAATTAATAGATTTAAGTTGGTTGTATCGTGAATTAGTACTTAAATGTAAAACAACTGCAGATTTAATACAGTGCAGCTTTCATATGAACCATTATGTGAGGACAATATTTGTTTCTCCATACTTGATCTGGCTCATACCTTGGTCACAGTCAGTACTGAGGAGGCTTTACTTAGGTCTTAGCTGGGATGTTTATTTTTCCACGAACACAGATTGCATTTGTATTCTTATGTGTTTGTGACTGGATTGTGTCCAATCATTAAGAAAAACCACTAAGATGCTGTAACAGTGCCCTTGCTATTAAACGTTCTTCATTGGCATCCAACCACTATAGCAAGTGCTGTGGAGCATACCAATTGTGGCCAATTGCCTGTGCCAACAAATTTGACAATGATACCATGAGCAAACCAACAGAGAAAAAGGTCAGAAAAGGGTGCCTTGAATCAATGTCCACTTACATTTAGAATCAAAGTATGCAAAGCTTCACAGTTCATTTGAAAGTGGGGGGGTGGGAACAAAAAAAAACCCACCCCAACATCCAACTGTTGAAATCTTGATAATACAAGTAGAGGATTGGGGCTTTTTTGAAGTCTCTGGTTGAGTTACAGGCTGACTGACGTTTTGTTTTTGCACATGAATTATAACCCACAGAAAGCCAAAGTTGTACTGGCACATCAGGAAAATCACTAGCAAGATAGAGCAAAGGCTATACCTGACCTTCTTGCGTAGGAGTGTGCCTGCAATTTCTCACCTGACATTACTGGATATGGATCTGGTTAAGTACTTAGTTGCCACCTGATAGTAGTTGGACTGAAAACAAAAGTGAGAAAGACCATGCACTTCTATGTTTCTGGCCAACACGGATATGTGAAACTCATTGACTTGTTAGTTCTTCCTTAGACTACTACAGTGCTTTCAATGCTGGAACCAGTTTTTATAGTCATGAAGAACTGCAAACAATACAGAAAGCAAGGGACTCAGTATTAAATAAACCAAGTGACTACAGAGAGTTCCATGAGTACCTGTCCTCTGATCGCATGAAGGACACAGGTCATAAGAGACGACCTCTCAGAATACAATCCAAAACTTTGCTACTTGTTAGGCCTCTCTGTTAGTGTAGTACTGCAGTGCTTTTGATCTGAGGTCATGCTCAGACAGGAGCTCAATACATAGCAAAAGAGAAACTCTGGCAGGGCTTCCTCCCTGAGGGACCTCAATTCTGGAATTTACTTCTTCCCCTGATCCAGTGTAGCCTGGATTTTTAGACCATCAGGGCACTTTGTAAGATTCATCCATTCCAGCATGAATAGCCTCCTTCCCAAAGCTACCATTACAAACACTTGCCTTGCTCAAGTTACAGCACTGTTGGATCCAGGTATTTCATTCTAGCACATCTTTAATTTACAGGGCTAGATTTATTTATGGAGCAGACCACTTCCCTCCCAGAAAGGTTATATACTTTTCATCACCTATAATGAATATATAGTTTAATGAATTCATCAAGAGCCCGATCGAAAGACCTTGAAATGAAGGGGAGTCTGTTCAACAGTTTGCTACCTCAAGAAAATACAGAACACTCAGCTTGGATTTTATATAAAACAAAGGATGATGCATTTGCATTTAACAGCCAATTTTAAGCAAGAAATTTAATGCTTCTCTCCCTGGGCCCCATGATGTATGCAGTCTCAGCTAGGCTTTGATCCAAAACCCTTGACCTAACTCTTCGAGGTACAAATACTGCAGTGCAGAAAATGTTTGATATGGATGCTCTCTAAACTGTTTCCCAGAGAACATTCAAATAAAACAGGCATTGTACTTCAGTAGGCAGTCCTATAGTCCTGTAGGAAAGCTGACATTAATTTACAGAGAGGGCAACAAAGTTGTCCAAGGATCATCAGGTGCTAAAAAGATGGGCAGGACTTCCTGCTGCCCAGCACATCCAGTAAGATGAGAAGATCACTGAAACAATGTGCTAATGAGTAACCAATTGTTTTGAGCGAGACTTTCCGTGATACTGTGTCTGTACACTTCATAAATCATTGACAGGTTTGTTATGCAAGCAGTCCCTGGTACCTTGTAAACAGAGCTTCTCCATGCTCTGTTGAGCTTTCTGCTGCAATTTGTTGCAGGCCTAATAGCTGCTTAAATAGTTTCTGACATCTAAAAGCATAGGCCGGATCTAAAAGTGTAAACCAGAACTCTTACGCTTAGCTACTAAATCTAGATACCTACCTGCTGAGCTTGAAGTAGCTGCATTAGGGTGCTCGACATTATCAGTGCAGCATGCTCAGAGCCTCCACAGCAAGTTCATTTTATGAAGGATCTAGCTCCTGTTTCCAATGTCTCAATTTAGGGAATCAAAATTGGAAATTCTGGTCCAAGGCTGGGACACTCAAAAGAGAAGTGAAACTCTGGAGCGAGTAAAATCTGCGTTAATGCTCTGGATGAGAGCGCCAATTCTGCAGAGCGACAAGAGCTCTGCATGGCCCAGCATTCCCAGGTAGTCACACCTCTCTAGCAGGTGACTACTGTGTGAAATACCAGCATTTACTGCCTACACAACCTCCTGGAAAACACGGAGACTAACTTTTAGGGACTCCAAACTTACAATTACCATCTTCTCTGAGCTGTTGAAGGCCAGATATAAGGACATGGCTCTGGCTAACAGCTGTCCTCTTGAAAAAGGAAGCATGAAGATGGTGACCAACAAAGGAAAAGGCATCCCATCGTATACAAGCAGAAAATATTTTTTTTTTTAGTGCAATGAAGCAAAGGTTCTTTACTAAACTAATTTCCCATGTAGCACATAGAAGAGTTTCATCTTGTGAGGAAGGGAAGTACTTAGTCTTGGTTTGATTACCTTTGCAAGCTTTAAAGTACAAGTACAGCAAAGTTGGATCTGTAAGTCACAAGTAACACTATGCACATCATTTGTCTACACGCGTTTCATTTCCCTCTTACATAGGCGTGCTAGACAGGCTGTTTAAGCTCTTGGATTCAGTTTGTCTGCATAAAAGGGACAGTAATACTCACTTTCCTCAGGAAGTCATTTTTGCATTATTATTGTTGCTGTTACAGTTAATAGTTATTACTAAACCAGATAATTGTCACATCAGTAACACCAGTTTATGTCACCTACTTAGGATTTCTAGGTTGCCATTACACTCATTGTTAATTATAAAGTGGATAGGCTATTTTTTTCTTACTTGCTACGATAATAAAATCTAAATATACACATACTCTGGGCTGATAACACAAAATACTGTGTACACTGGCAGATCCTAGAAACAGAAAGTTTAGTCAGATGGCAATAGATTTCAGCAAAATACTCCGGATTTACACCAAGAGGAATGAGATTGGACTGAACTTTTATTAAATTCGCCTGTGTTTGTAATCACAGGCTTACTAGCCTACTACCAAAATTTGACCTAAAAGGCGTCAGTACTAGTGCCAAAAATTGCATTCTGGCCAAAACAAATATTTTACTTTCAGTAAATAAATTTTCACTTTCCTGCTTAAGACTAATGTGGTTGAATTACAGCAGAAAAGCTCAGAAGCCCTCTGCTTCCAACATAAGCTACTAACGAACATAGGGGACATTCTGCATCACAGTCCAAGGGCCAGCAGGACCTTCCAGTAAGAATCTAGGAACTACACAGAAGCACGATCTAATGGAAAAAATATGACCAAATGTAATCCCCAGTAGAAACGTTCCTTATATCTGTCTTCTTCAAGAAACGTTTTTACTGGTGTAACATTAGCTAAGTCTTGGAGATTCAGAACTGTCTGCCTACAAAAGTATTAAGAAAAGGGGTTTGGAAAAATACAGCACAGCATAGCTCAAGGTTGTGTATAAAACTGCAGATGATAGCCTTTTTTAAATTATTATTCATTTATTGGAAAAAACAGGGCACTTCATTTTCATCAGGGGTTTGCTCTGGTGCCCTTTAGCGTAATTTAATAAATAAAAACAGGAAGAGAAAAGGCAGCAAAATGCAGATAAAGACGGTAAGCTAGGAAGTTTGCAACTTTGCCATAAAAATGATATCCCCATAGCAAATCAATACTGAAACCTCAGTCTGAATGCCAACCAGCCCTGTCAGACCTATTTTCTTGTATGCAGGAAGCTGTGCAGTCTGAAGAGCTAAACTAGGCATCTGTCTTCTCAGTGTTAACAGCGCAATTCAGGAGGTCACTCCAGCCCCACTCTTAAGGTCTGCATTCAGGCTCCCTCCATCCCAAAGCATCATTACAGCTGCAGAAGGCAGCTCTGTGCATCACTCATGGCGTGGCAGGAAATTGGTCACAGCATGGTGTACATTTCTCCTTGTTGTTATCATTATTTTCATTCACAGAAACAATTTAATAATCAACAAAGGAAGAAACTGCCATAAGCATTAGGCTGTTTTGTCTAGGATCCTGGCTCCAAGCCTCGAATTTTTGTCACTAGGTGATAGGATAACGTTAGCAAACAATAATGATAATACTCTTATGATAAACAATATCAGAAGATAAAAGGAACATAATGTCTACCGTAACCGCTCCTTGACTGTTATTTTGTCTTTTTCTCACTTGTATTATGGCACACCACCAATTATCTGCTTTCCTGTATGAGTCACATCACAAATTATATCATTTATTCTTTCAGGGGGTTCAAATGATATCATAAACCATGGAAAGCAAAGTTTGCCTTGCACCCTAATGTAATCTAAAATGCCTGGTGGTATAATTGTCTGCCCATTGACTGCTCTGCTTACAGGGCATTTAAAGCAAAGAAAAACAGTATGTCTGACTGCATTTTTTTTCTCCATTTATATTCATTTCATTCTTTCATACATATACAGCTGCTGCATTCTCTCACTTTCTCCCGCCCACCTTTCCAGTGCCTCCTCGTCCTTCCCTTTCCCAGCTTCCTTCCTTCCTCCTCAGTCTCCAGTGATAAATGAATTCTTTCTTTTTCCTAAGCCTGAGACTGAAATCGTGTCCACAAAACCCTTTAAAAATTATTTGGTCTCTTTTAGGCAGGTGGGGTATTCTACAGGTTTTAACCAACAACCGTAATACCAAGTGCACGCAAGAATGCACTGGGCAGTGGCCAAGGAAGTGTGGAGCCATCCAGCAAATCTAATCAAACACACCACCAAATCAAACAGAAACTGGACAAGAATGTATCGAGACATCAGCTATACATCGCCATCTTCCCCCTATCCTTCTCATCTGGTCCACAGATTTGGGTCACAAAAATGTTTGGTAAATGTCATGTAACCTTCATCTGAACCTGCTAACTCATCAACTTTTTTATTGCATTTACTTCATGGATTTAATTAATAAGTTTTATATTTTTAAAATCAATGATTTGTAAACATTTCTAATTCAAATGCTTCAGATTACCTCTTTTTTTGTAAAAGTTTTGTGTTGCTAAGGCAGAAAACAGATCTGTCTTAATTATGCCACCCTGGTATAATAGGGCGAATTTGCTCTGAGGAAGTCAGGTTATAAAAAGTTTTTTCAGAATTACACGTATACTTTCTACGCATTACAGCTCCAGGTTACACCACATGGGGGTTTTTTTGCCATTTGCACAAAATCTTTGTATGCACACCTTATGCTTGCAATTCTTTACACATTTTTCTCTCAATAACTGCATTTTGCAATTGTTACAAAGTTACCAAAAGTTCTATTGCACACTGAAGTTGGTGAAAACCTGTTTTCCAAAATGCAGGCTGAATTCACACTGTTCAGTTCTGGCATATATACTACAATATGTCAAAAGTCATAAAAATAATCCAATAACAATTGCATTCAACAAGACTACTATGATTAGCTGATAGCAAAAAACCAGGCCTTTTAAGATTTTAAAAATTAAGCCAATGTTAACTAGTTGTTGGGCTGCCTTCTTCATGTAATTCAGTTTGAAATATAATGCCTTTCAAGGCTGTATTTTAGAAACATTTTCCCACAATTTCCGAATGATGAAAGAAGTGGACACATAAAAAAGTATTCTTCTCTAGTGCTTCATGTCCTGCAAGTTATGGCATGACTTCTGCTTTCACTATTTACTCTTTATTCTGTAAATAATAGATAATTATACATTATATAAAACTATAATCATTGTTAATTTGTCATTTTCAAAGAGCCACCTGGAAAACAAAGCTACCTGTGAAATGTATTTGTTATTACACAGCTTCTTTTTAAAAAGACTATCTCTACAATCACCAATATATGGAAACTTTCATTTTTCTATTTAAAAATATGCAAAAACACAGAGTTCATTTCCAAGACTGGAAGAGGAGAAACTTCTGTCCTAGCCCATCCTTCATAAAAGCACCATAAACATTCTTATTTTTTTCAGGGTTTGTACACTTCCACTACCATTTAATACAGTGATTCCATGTGTGACTTTTTTGGTTTTGTCCATGACTCAGCAAAATGGGCAAAACCACCAGAAATCCATAATCTTAGGGAGCTATTTTGACCTATTGTCCCCAAGCAGATTTTCGGCCTCTGCGTAGGGTATCAGGAGGCTTAGGAACGATAATAGTGCTGTGGTTTGGGCAACATTTACCTCCACCCTTGCAGCCTCCGTTCTAGGATTGCGACACACAAATCTTCAAGCTGTGGGTTACGTCAGGGACGGCCCAAGGAATGTTGACCAAATTTAACTGTGACGAGTGGAAGTAACAGGAGCAAGAAAGCAGGGAAAGGAAGCACCCTGCTACGTCTAGCGACCAAAGGACTTGTTGCTCTCAGCTCACAAGTTATGGCCCACTAAGTGCCTCAAGAAACTCATTTTCAAGTTTGCACTGGGAATGATGCTAGAGGCGAAGGGCTCCAAGCCCTACAACGCACTAATAGCCAAACATCCCCTGCAAGTTTTATCCCGTACAAGTTTTAACGAGCGATGGAGAAGTTGGAAAGTGGGGTCATGATTTTTCAGGTATTTGAAGGCCTGCATTATGTTAACAAGAGTGTAGAACAGAAACGTTTTTGGTTTAATCAGATTCTGAACTGATACTTGCACCATCCCAGCAAAATGGCCCTGGGCTACAGTTCAGTAAACAGAAAATACCAAAATGCTGATAGGCAGTACTTCCAAGTGCCTATGAAAAGTCACATAATATGCACATGCCATTAGGCATTACAGACATTTTATACAATATCACTCGCCAGAATAATGGTGGTCTTGCTTTTCTTTCCAAAAGCAAAAGGTATGATCCTAATGCTTTTTTGTGAACTTATTTGAAATAATGAACCATTGGTTCAAATCATATCTGGAGGAATAATCTGACTTGCCTGCATTTTCACGTATTTATGGTTTACATTCAGCTCTCAAAATGTGGTTCCAAACTACCAAACCCACAACAGCTGTTTTCAGAAACAAGAATTTCTTATCATTCAGTATCAAGCATTAGAGCCCATTAGAGTATGGAAGGAATGCCACAAATGAACCAGGTTCCTAGAGTCCTAGGAGATTTGTTTCAATTTCTAATCAAACTGGTTCCCAGACATAATTCAATCAGCCTTTATTTTTCCTACATCTTGGCAGGAAAAGGACTTTTTTTTTTCCCCCCAGAAGCAATTACTGTAAATATAAATGGCTAAGCACTCAAGCAGTATATTAACAATTCTAAATCCTTTTCTTCTGCTCTTGATCATAAAACCCCTTCCTTCCAAGCAACAGTAATGCCCCTCTTTATAGCATAAGAACTATAAAGACCATCTGGGCTAGCGTGCCTGCTTTTTCATACTTATAGAGATTCAAGGTGACCCCTTCCAACGTTTCAGACTCCCTGATCTCTTCAGAAATAACTGGAGACTTCTTACAGCTTATCTTATGCCCAGAATCTTTTGAAGTGCATCAGATCTATTAGACATGATGGAAGAAGAGGAAGCAGGGGAAACTGAATTGATACTGTGTTACTACTGGTGTTTATTTCAAGCGCACTTGAAAGAAATTTGTCCAGTTAGAGGATAGTGACTTCCCATATTACAATCAACAAGGGAACTCAGTAGGTAAGTAATACTGACTTTCACTGGTAAAAGCAGTGTACTGCCGCTTTAAATGTTAATCATGTGGTGACATGACATGCCTAAGTGTTGAAAAGACGGCACCCCATGATAATGAAAAGTGACACACTGCAAGAAGAACCTATTTGCAGCTGGGAAAAGCATTAGGTTTGTATAATGGGCTTCCCAGATAAAATAGCATAGACAATTGGAGTTGTATAAATACATAAACATACACTCAGAAAGAATGGGATAGAAAAATAAAGGGATAGAAGTTAAATTTACAAGAGCGCAGAAGTTGGTTTCTAGTTCTTGAATTGAAAACAAACTACACTGAACGTATAATTATGATCACAGCTAGTACCACAGAATATCTGTTCAGTTCTGGTGACAAACTTACAAGTGATTTAGTGTTTTTACACTACTTCAGTCACCAGTTTGATAGAAGCACAGCAGATTACTTAATCACATTTACGACCAATAAGCAGCATTGATTACCTAAGAGGGAGGAGGTATATCTAAGATACTCAAACAGCTTGTCCAGGACAAGTCTTCTCCCTGTATGTCAGATGCCCCAACCCAAAGGGCAGCATCCCCAGCAGAGAAAAGGAGGAAGGTTACTAAAAGGTAGTTGCTTTCAGTTTGCAGCACCTCTGCAGAGAACCCTTTTCTTTGCACCACGTAGCATTTAGGAACAGATGCTTTGGTTACATTTCCTTCTCTTGTTATCGTTTTCATGGGTAGCCTCAGAAGAACAACACCCACAACTACCCATACACAGTGCGAGGGGGCAGGAGAGTCCCCTTTACAGGAAATTCCCCAGTTATCCTAGTTTAATGGTGTATGTTTTAAAATAAGACAAGGTCACTCCGCCATAATCCACATTAAAAGAACATTAATGTTATAATGCAAAACCTCACAGGCAAATGTAAAGACCACATATGAACAGACAGGCATTATCCCTTCTGGGACGTCAGCTGGTGTTGAACAGGTATCAGAGAGGCAGAAAGCTGCATTCCTTCCCCTCTGTGAATTCATAGCACCATCTTTGCAGCCCTTCAGGAGAGATTTTAGTTTAAAGAATAGTCCTATGGAGTTTTCACACCTAATGAAAATACTGAATATAAGCGTGTTAAACAGACTAACAGAACACGTGAGGACTTTGTCATCTGCAGTAAAAAAAAAAAAGACACAGCATGATGTTTATACTTGTATCACGACTTTTAACTTCAATGATTTGGTTTTGTTATATTTTACAAAAAGACCCAACTTTTAAGATTTTTTTTGCTTATTTATTAACACCTGGCTACATTGTTTTCCTTTCATTACATTACATTTCATTACTTGAAAAAAGGCTATGATGCTTATCTCAATTTAATAAAAGTCTACTTTAGCAGTGTAGCACGAAGTGTTAGGAAGTTACCTAATTCCTAAATGCTAAAGAAAAGATTTTTAATTTGCTGGTATTGCTGAAAGTTATTCATGTTTCCTTCTTATTTACTCAAGTCAATTTCTGTAATGTTTCCTTATTCCAGATTTTCATTCTGTCAACATAAAAGCAACTCTTCACATTTTAAGCAGAACATTTTGTATCAATGTGATTTTTTAAAATGTTTAATTAGACATTTTAACAATGCCTAGTTGTTAGGCAGCAATTTACAGTCAGGATTGATTACAAAGCAAGCTCCTAGATCACAAAGGTCCCAGTGCTTTTGAACGGTTTCTCCACATTTTTGTCCATGCACGCTGCTGTATGCATAAAGGGTGACATCACTCATCTGCATTATTGTGCTGTACATTCATCAAAGTACCGATTAGAATCTAAAAGTTCTCAAATAGCAGTAGGATTTAGTAATTTGTAATCAGATACATAAGAGTGAACAAAAGGAAGTATCAGTGCTTTCAAAGGGAGTTTGTGACCTTCTTGTGCAGGTTCTGGATAACTTTCTCTGTCGATTTTAAATTGTACCTGAATGGCAATATTAACAAAGCAGCTAGATGTACATTACAGGTGAGGGAAAGTTTTCCAGGCAAGTATCTACTGTGTAATTATGCTTTAATATCTTACCATGTATTAATATTAGTACACAAGAAGGAGGAAAGAAATGAGCAGCTTGGTATGGTGAGACTGTCAGACTTTTAATTTGTTGTGGCTAACATTTCTGGCAGTGACTTTCTGGTTTCATATGGGCATGCTGCTGCATTGCTGCTGTTTTTTTAATTAATTTAAGGCTGTGAAAGCTTTTTGTTGAGCAGTAATGAGGTCCACAATGTGCACGTGTTGTTAGCGATCATTAAATTTTTCACATAGTATGCATTATACATCCGTAGCGGGTATGAACCCCCTCTCTCTAAGGGCATGTAGAAGGTTGCAAGCTACATCATGATACAAAACAAGCCAAGCATTTTATTTTTATTTCCATCAAAAAGAAACCTATTTCAATAGTGTATTTGTCTCCCTTTAGACTGATTCTTCTATCTACATAAAATGTCAATAAATCATTCCATGCTTGATTATTCAAGCGCAGAGCACATCCCAAAGAAAGTTTACAGTTTCAAGTCAAGACATCTTTGTCAATGACCTCAAGGCTCTCGCAGATCCCAGGTGGAATATGGCTCCCTAGTTCAGTTCTCACTTTCAGCCTCCCAGGCAATACCTGTTACTTCCAGTGCATTATTAAGTTATTGCTTTGCTTACAAAATGCAGATACATTTAGATGATAGGCAGGGGTCTTTCCTCCCATCCAGCAAAGCCTGTGTCTCTTTTTTGAAGCTATTGACAGCATATTTAGGTGCAGATACTCGGTCACCACCTCCTGCAGCAAGATCCAAGTACAGCAACAAGAATATCCATCCCACGTGGGGGCCTGCTGGGACCCCACTCAGCAGCACGGAGCTGCTGCAGACTGCTCAAAATTGTGTTCAGCTGCAACATCCTCCCAAGGGCTGTTTCAGCAGTTGGGGCTTGCCAAAGTTCACAAATGGTTTAAGTATCCCTCCTGCCTCGCCTCAGCTACGTCCCAGGCGTGCTCCCCCCATGAAAGGCAGAGCAAGAGGGTGCTGCGGGGGCCAGGCTCCCGCAGCTCGGCGGTACTGAGGAATTCCCTCATGCACCAGTGGTGCAGAGGCAATGGATGCAAGCCAGGGATCTGGCTCACAAACTGCTTATTTTAGATAGCGATTCTCCTCACACACACCGCTTTCATTAAATGAAAATTACCATGTGTTAGATAACATTAAACTATCAGTGAGGAGGAACAGTGGGAAGCATTTCCTTCAACTGACTGGATACCGTGCACTTTTCGTAGGTTTTAAAAATTCCATTTCAAGCAGCTTCCCTCAAAATGCATAAACATCCATTCGTGCAGCTCAGGGGATGCAAAGTTCCTGTGTATTGCAGGAATACAGTTACTTGTCTGCACATACATAAATTTTGGAAACACAACTGATTTCATCTATTTCCGAAGGTTGAGTTCACACTGTGTCATAACAGATAATTTCAGTAGGTCAGAGAGAACAAGAACTCGGGATCTAGAAGAAAGGTCCCTGTTGGGGGCTCTCTGAATCTGCTGCTGTTGTTTGCTGCTGCAGCCTCGTTTTTCACAGCTCTGCCAGCACCAGCAGCTTCTGCTCACAGAAGGGTCAAACAATTTTATTTTTTTTTTGGCCATTCTTACAAAGCACACGGTTCCCATTCTGCAGCCCACATTCTGCCTTTGTTCATTGTCATTAAAAGTTCATTGACAGCACGCAGACTGAAAGGGGTGTAAACGAATGTAGACGCTGCCCCCCCCCTCTTTTGTTTCCTGAAATCCAGCCAAAATCATCGCATTTCATACATCCTGAATAAAATCATAAATCCTTCCCCATGGGGAGCAGGGTGTTCCCCTTGAAAGTTGGCTTGTGGTTGCAAACCGCTTAAGGAACATAGGCCAGGTTTCTAAGGCTCCTGCTAAAACTGAAACTGAGGCATGTCTAAGTTTTTTATAATACAGAACTTTTGTTTCCTTTTCTCCGAAAACAGTGTTTTGCATATTTTTAAAATAATATTCCCCTCTGAATCTATATACTTAATATGTATATAGCTGAGCTGCCAGATGCTATAAATTGTCCCAGCTTGACTGGACATAAGGAATCTATTCCGCCTAACGCAAGGGGAGGATGTGACCGTAAATGCAGAATTTCAAACCCATTTTTATATGCAGCTTTACCCATGCTAAGAAGTTGCTGGAGATTAGTTGAGCCTGACCCTTATGATATGCTAAAAATACTTTTGGCTTACTTTGCAAAGAGTTTTGTATTCAGTCTTCACCATATAGATAACTAGAAGAATGCACATAGGTTCCTATGCTATGGATACCAAAAGTTACGTATGACTGTCTTGTAAATATACTGTTTACACTGCAGGATGACATCATAGTCTGAGTACCTAAGCCCAGCATTTTCATTTCTATAAGCATACTCTAAGCTGCCTAATTTTCACACACCCACCATTTCCAGTACCATCCCCAGGTTTTTATGAGACTCTCCAGTACACTCACTGCTCTTTCAATGCAAAGTTCTTAACATACGTGATGCATGAACAACAAAAAAAATATTTTGCACTTCTTTAACACAGTGAGTAGTGGTAAAGTAATAAAATCCAAGCATGTCAAGTCTCTGTCCCAGCCAATACACAGACTGTCTCCCCACAGTCTCAGTGCAAAAAAAGTATTTTTTTTTTTTTCCTCACAATTCTCATTATTAAACGTCTCCTGGATGGTATAGCCCACAGTATATTTATATGTTAGTGAAACTAAATTTCGAGAGGGAGAGCACTTGGGTAAAGGCTTTTGGGTATTCTTGAGGGAATAACATAAAGAAATGAGCATATTATTTTCTATATATACATGAACTTGTCCCAGAAAATAAAGAGACAGCTACTTCACTGAAATTCTGGTAATTATCCTCATATATAATCTGAATGTAATGATCTATCATAGCCCATAAGATAAGCAAAGCCCGGTAAATAAGCAGTTCTTGCCAGAAGTCAGCATGTTCTTCTAAAACCTCTACTTGCTGTTTTTTGACTGATTCAGTACAGCAGGTTCATTAAGTCATTAAACCCCTTCTGTGCATTAAAGATCTTCTGCTGTTCCTGGCACCCACCGGCACTTTGCGCGCACCAGGAAATTCCAGTCTCTTTAACCAGGAATATCTGTTTCCTTTTCAGCTTGCGTTGCAAAATCAGCAGCAATGGCACACCGTTCTGGGTCCACGTTCACCAATGAATTATGCTGGCCATCCCCTTCAGGTACAGAATTGTTTTCTCTTAAACTAGAGGGACTGTGTCCTCTTTCATGCTTTACCTTTTTTTTTTTTCTTTTTTTGCCATTAACTAGGTACAAAGTAAAATGCAAAAGCACTGTAGAATCTAGTGTATTATAATTCAAAAATACTAAAACCAGTAGTAGCTATCTTACATGTTAGGACCTTGAGTTTCTGTTACAGTATTGCACAGGAATAGATTTAGCACGTTTAGGACAAGGAAATTGCAAAAGTGGTTTAAAGTCACTGTGCATCAACCCCTAAAGCTCCACCACATGCAGGAAAATCAGACTTAAATTATTCGACCTATTTCAGTATTCTTATGTGTCCTGGATGACAACCTTTCCTGCTGAGAATTTTCCAGCTTCTGCCATGGGACTCAATAAAACAAACATCAGCCAACCCCTGACCTCAGCATGCATCTTTAACGATCACATTGTTTGCCCATCCATAAAGTAGACAACTCTAAGGCCACCATTGTCACAGTAACTTGGATAAGGTGTCAAAAAGAAAACTGCAAAACGGATGTTATACAAGCACCAAACAGTTTTGCTAACCAGCAACAGACTCCTCCTAAAGGGAGCACAATCTGAAGAACACCACAGACTTCAACTACACTTTGTCTTTCATGCTGTCTACTGTGCCAAAATATTCATCTTCTCAATAACAATCTTCTCAAAAAGTACTTTTCCCACATAATTTAGGGAGTTGCCTGGGCTCGGACATATCAGAAATGACAAGCCTAATTCAATTAAACTATTTTCTGTCCTTTTAAGAAGGCAGCAGAAGTAAAATTGAAAAAAATAAAAGTATTAAAAAGTGCTCATCATGGCTATGCACAGACGCAGTAGAAGCAGCCAAAGTACAGTACATATTCTCTTCCCACGTGGGTCTCATAAGGAAATTGCAATTACTTGTTATGTCACAGTACCCCATAACCATCTGCAGCCACTAAAAACCATAGGATAACACAGTGCAATTTTTAGTAGCGTTCACAAGAGGCATGTGAACTCTTAGGGAATTCTTAGGGAACTTAGGGAAACTGGTTTACATTTCCCTGTCCCATAAGTTGTTCCTGCTCATGAAAATTCTTCAAAATACTCATTTTGTAATTTGAGATGGAAATGCATATCACTGACTCCTCTTCCCCTCATAAGTCCCCACCACCACCACAATCAACACTTCACTTCTGAATAACTCTATCAGATTAAAAGGAAAAAAAGCCTCAAGCCTTCCTCACAAGATTGCATCAACGTATTAGGCTTGTTTTGAGAACTCTTCTTCATGAACTATGTACTCAGATGCTCCTTCCTCCTTCCAAAATGCATTGGTGGATTTTTAGCTCACATCTAAGACCACTAGAGAAAAGCCAGCATGTAACTTTCTGTGCACAAGCACACTTAAAAGCATCAGCAGTGAGAGGAGAACTGCCACTGAGACCTTAAAGACACCTGCACTGAAATGAAAGCTCAGAAGTGCTATCCCAGAGTTTGCATTAAATACTAGACTGCGCTGCTTTACTTAAATTGGGAAATCCCTCTCCTCGGTCTTTCCCAGCAATGCAAAAGCAGTGCCCTGCTCCGGGAAAGCCACCTCCTCATGCCACCACAGTTGTCCTGGCAATCCTCAGAGACCATGAAAGGCACCATACTAGAACGGGGTAGAAAGGAGGGGAGGGGGCAAGGCAGGGTCTGCGTCTGTGCCCGATCTTGACACAGCAGCACAAGAGAAGGGACGGCTGTATGAACTTCCACAGCACCAAAGCCTGAGCCAGGCACCTTACACCCTGTAGGCTGTCCAATTTTTAAAGCCAAATATGAAGCAGGACTTCCCCTTCCTCCTGCATTCCATAGTAATGCCCAGTGGCTGTCTGCAACTTGCTCATTCCAACAAATATCATCTCTGATTAAACTGTATAATATAGTAATTAGCTTTTGAAGGGCTGAGGCATAATTCTTATGAGTATTACATCCCTTGTGCTCTGTGAAGGAAAGGAAAATGATTGCGGTAATCCACCATTATAGAGAAATGTGGTGTCTGGGTTTAGAAGTATTTTACACTCTCTTTTCCTGGCTCTCTCTCCTTGCAACATCTTTGTGGTGAATTTCTGAATTGAATTGGGGGGGTGGTTTTATTGCTTCCAAGCCATAAATGAGGAAGCAAAGTAATTTTTTTAAATCAATTACCTGTAAAGCACAGTGTCAGAGATTAATATTTTTTTTCCCCTATATTTACTAAGGGAGGTTAAAATCTTTTGCTCTAAACATAGTCTCTTTCACTGTGGAAATAAAAGTTGCACATCAGGGTCATTTTCTGTCAGCCACATGAGCTCTACAGAACGAAAGCAAAGGTTACTTGTTTTTGCTGAATTATGGCAAAACTACCAATAGCATAAAATCACCATAGCACTAGTATGCAAACAACTTGGAATAAAGCAAGTAATTGGAAGATTATAAGAGTAACCGTGGATGGTGAGCCACACGCTGAGCTTTAAGGAAGTACCACGGTGGCTGTGTTTTGCCTTCGAGCTACACATTCTGCACACATCAACTACTCAACAACAGGTAAGGGATTAGTACATTAAATTCATACACTAAAACACTAAGCCTTTGGGACCAAAACTGCCTCTTTTATTTCATGTTTACATTACCTAGCACAAAAGGTCAGTTCTCAAACATTGAATCAAAACAGAATCATATTGCACTATTGATGTGGTGTTGCCTTATCACAGCTCATCTGATGATGTCCACAAGATTGCCTCAAGCCAGAAAAATCACTGCATATCACCTGGTTGAGGTCGAGCTAATGGTCACATACTCTTTGTACACCTTTTACACATCCTTTATATACATATATATATACACACATCTTTGTATATCCTGGTGTGGACACACATGCTTAAGGCTGAACGTGAAAAGAGCTTCAGAGGTAGGAAAGCCTGTGAGGAGATTCCTCATCTTATATGAAGATATAAAGGCAACAGATTCACGCTGTGTAAGAACATAGGGTCTATGGGCACGTGCCAAGAGTCATCCTCATTTTGGAAACACAGATTACAGTCTGCAGGGTCAAATGTTTTGTAGCTAGCTGCAGAATATGGAAACTGTCCTCAAGGAACTCAGTCAAGCTGAAATAAAACTACAAAGGTCTACATCAAAAGAAACATCACAGAAGTCTCCAGAGATGGAAGAACCTCTTCATTCCCGTCTCAGAGAAAATGAGATGGAAAAGGAGTAAAAGAAAGAAGGAAGAGGATACCAAGAGACGCAAGCTGGTGCTCTTCCAGAAAGAATGTGAGTCAGCATTGCCTCCTGTTAAGGTCTCTGGATTATTTACCACAGTCTAGCTAGCCCTTAAACAACAAGGGAGCCTTGAAGTAGACACATGATGAATTTGCTCTCTCAAGTAGGCTACTTAAGCTACACTCTTGTGGTTTTTGAAACAAGAAGAAACACTCCAGTACGGAACAGTGTAAACTATATCTCAAATTTAAATATTTAGATTTTCTATATATTGCACTTGAAATTCAGGCTGCATATATAAACCACAGATTTTTTGAGAGAAACGAAACGGTTATAGTTTGGAAATTATGACACAGAATTTAGCAAATATTGAAGAGCTGTTTCATACTATTAAGTCTCATCTTTAAAAGAAAAACTGCATGTCAGTGACTGACAGATTATAATGCTTAGGTTTAAGGGGAAATGAGATGATAGGGCTCTTATATTTACTCTTAAGTGGATCTGCAGCCAAGTGCTCTAAGGAAAAACACAGTAAGTCAACTCAGCATCTGCAAGATCAATATAAATCCTTAAGAGGAAAAAGTTCTCCATTTAACTTATTTTTCTCCCACAGGGGACCGTGTCAGACTGTTGCAGGAAGCAGTAAATTGCAGAGTTTGTGGACTCTGTTCAGGCACAACAAGAAATCATTGTAACTCAAGTGATGAAGTCGAAACTACGGGAATCCAGTGGAAACTATTTTTCATGTTCTGAATTGCAGCTAGAGTTGTGGCTTTACACTGTGTCAAATAAATGACATTGCTTGAGACCCAGATCTGCATAGCCTGAAGCACCAAGCTGAATAACCCAGCCCTTACAGTCTATAATGAGTTCAAGAGTAAAAAGCCACTTTTCTTGGGACTGATTTGTTTCCACGGAGTCTTCCACGACTCCAGGAAAGCTCCTGCCTTTTTTGATAAGAGACCTAATCCTGAGTAGCTGCTGAATTTGCATTTGATTGGTGTGGGTATGGCAAAGCGCTTAACTCGCTCCCAGCTTCTGCGCACTGCCTTGCAGAACTTTGTGTCCACCCTGGAAAGTTTCTAGTTCAGCTGACTGAATTCCAGAGCCTGAGTTTTGGTTAACCGGGGATGTTGGACAGACTCGGGGCGTGAGACCTGTTACACAACATGAAACTGTGTGAAGGTAAAAAAGAAACCCGGACTTCAGTGCTGATCTAGAAGATACCATAACCAAGCGGCACTGACGCTGGAAGTCAGTCCTGGGAGCCAAGCGCATGTAAACAACTTACGCCATCAAGTGTTTCATCTCTCTTGGCCAACATCACAAATAACTCAAACTTCCAGTTTCACGTCCAAAAGATTTTCCAGATTGCTGCTGATCCTTTTCAGGCCCTTATCTCCAGGTTTGCACCTACTGCTGTTTCCCTCACCTGTTCCCCAGTGGCTTCAAAACCCTTCCATCTCTGGAAAGATCCAGATTTTTTCTAAAGAGAAAGAGACCATAATTCATTTCTAACACATTAGCTTTAGAAAATAGCTAAGACTGTCCATTGGGTTTTCTGCCCTTCTAAGCTTCCCACTGTAAGATTTACAGACTCTAGTTACAGACATGTCACAAGTGGTGTCCAGTAACAACAGCAACAATACTCTAAAATGTGAAAAAAGGACTAGGTTGAATGAGGTTAATTTTAGGTTAAAAATCCTTAGAATTAGCTCCTGTAACTGGTTAGGAAGCTTAATGGGGTGTAATAAACCATGGAGATTTTTCCCCCCTTCTCTCAGAAGACACTTTTGATTGACAGAGCTCTATATAGCGCTGTGCAGGTCAACATGCACTTTATTAGTGCTACATAATTGTTGTTAGCGCTAGAAAATGGCATGTTGTGTTCTCAAAACCTAACATACAATAAGCTGCTAGGTGTCAATGCAAATTTAACATGCCAAGTCAGCTAATAGGAAAGCCAGATGCAGATGTAACCTATCAAAACAGTAGATTTTTAATTTTTTTTTCTACATCAAGGATAAATTCAGTGATTATTCCAAGGAAACATCATTATGTCAGATTGCAGTGGTTCACAGATATATCTCCATTTAAAACTGCATTACCACAAAGCCATTGTAAAACCCTTGACTCCTCCTGTAATTAATTTTAAAAGCAAACACTTCAACCCCACAGAAATGGAAAGTACTTGCTAGAGAGAGACAGAACTGGAAGTAGCAACATAACAACTCCCATCCTTAACTCCGCATTCTTGTTTCTAGCTTTTGGGAGGGCTGGGTGAGTTCTGAGAGAAAATATGAACATGAATAGAGTTTCCATGACTGTACAGAAATTATTTGCTAATTAGGTTGTGCTAATTGCAGTGTAACCACTTTAGGATGGAACTCCTCGACCAATTTATTTTACAGTATACGTAACATGTATTTTCCCTACTAATACATTTTAATTTCCATTATTGAATCACCTAGAAGCACAAAATGGGACAGATGAACACACAGAGCAGCCAGGGAAGAAAGCACCTGACAGACTCAGTCAACTGAAGGCAGTGGCCAACTTTAGAGAAAAATTATACAGAAGCAAAGAGCTGTGCAAATGGTTTCTCTCTCCCTCTCAGAAAAAGACCTGTTTCCAGTACTGCTGCCGATAAAGCCACGTTGAGACAGAGCAAAGTACCTGAGAATCAGAGTCTGGATGACTTTGCGTGTCATGCTTATAAGCCCATCCATTAAGGAGAGGAAAGGACTGGGGAGCCAAAGGTGACTAATGAGACTCCTGGGAGGCAGAGGAGCATTGGTGTTCAGCCACAGCCTTCCGAGGGTGCCCCAAAAGGTAGCCCTGCTCACCAATCCCCACACCACCATGCTGGATGGCATGCAGATGCAGAGGAAGAGAATGGCCATACCACAAGCTGTGGGAGAAAAGCAGTAACTGTGGACAGGCNAAAAAAAAAAAAAAAAAAAAAAAAAAAATGGTGAAACAATCCCACAACCACATGTACAACATCACCCTTCCCCAGGGGATGAACTGGTAACACACTAATGAAAAGCAGTTTTAAGGACAGCACTGAAGTCACATTCTGCATGTGTAGAGATTGCCATGCCCGCACATAGTTAAGATGAACTTCTTGGACAAAACAAGAGGTTGGCAGTAGGGCCTGGTGTTATAGACTGGATGGAGACATCCCGATAGCAACTAGCAGAGGGGTAAGGAAGGGCCTTCAGACAGAGGACAAGCAGATAGTGAAGGGAGGAGGGAAGGGGGCTGTACTTGAAACTATGTTCTAGGAGTGCAATCTTGGCAACTACACTCTGGGGGAGCTGCACAAGGGAGGACTGCAGTTGTCACAGAAAAGACGTGAGGAAAAGCCTAGTCAAATATTTTAGCTGTATAAAAACCACCCTATCATTGAGTTAATGTAAAACAGAATCTGCAAAAGTTAGAGCGCAAGCATAGGTCAAGCTGAAGACTGAACTCAGATTACGGGTGACAGGTTAGACCATGGCAATATGTACTGTGATCAAGAAAGGAAATACACTCCAGCATAAAACTAAGAGGACAAATAGTTTTACCTTTATTTTTTTCCCCTGCTTTTTTTTCCTTTTTTGAAAAAGTTAGCATGGAGTTCTTTTCACTACTGTGAAAATTTCCTGGCGTGATCTGTAGTTACACGATGAATGTCTAAGCTTAACTAAACCATCTTCAGAAAAAAATTATAGACAGACATAATGGTCAAAGCCCTGAGGAATTACTTGATTTGATAACTTTCTGTACAGTGTCATGATTCTAATGCTTGATATCTCAGTGTTACAGGAGGTCAAAAGACTGAAAGCAAAAGACTGCCTACTTCCATATGAATGTGGAAATCCTCCCTTTGCCATAACCTTAACTTCCCAGTTCTTGCTGCGAAGCTAACTGAGCTGGCCAGAAGACAAGAATTTCTCCTCATGAAAAACACTGAGGTTTTGGCATTTGCCATTCAGACAAAAATGAGGGATTTCAGAATATTTCACCACAGGGAAAAGAATGTCTGAGTTACTCCAGAGCAGCACTGAATACACTTGTCTAGTAGCGATTCAAGTCTGCTCTCCTCAATTTCTGTAGCTGACTTTTCAATGAAAGAGGGGAACACATCCAAATCTTCCTTTTGGATTCAGCTGTTTCTGAATAAAATTAAAATAGGAGGCTCAATGTTTCCTTCTCTTTGAATGAAAGGCCTTTATCTACACATTCCTGAGACAGACTATGGGAAACGTAAAAAGCAGGGTGATTTCTAACTGAATCAATAAGGATGAAAGACGATGAGAACAGGTTTTGTATCTAGTACACAGAGCATAACATCAATTAAAAGCTGTGAAAACTGCCAAGTGACTTAACACCAGACATACTTGAGGCACAAATAGTCACTGGGTACGGAGGTGTCCTGTAAAGCTGACAGAAGTCGGGGCAGGAGAAGGGCACCCATATGCCCTGGAGTACCTTGTAGGTATGAATCCATGCATCACCCATACCAGGGCTGACAGAAGCACCTCGGTCCTCCCAATTCCTCAGTGACATTGCACTTGTACCTTGGAAAAACTCAGCCCAGAGATGGGACAGTTAGGTTTAGCTAGGAGTATCACTAAGTTAACAGTTAACACTATCCCTACTGGCATCCTCTATAATTGTGGTATTTAGCTCATGCTGTTGGATAGGGGCTGAAACCAATCATGTTCTGGTTAATCTGCCTTGAGTAACTACAGGTGGTGGGCCGGAAGAAAATTATTCTGAAATTAATGTGTAGTGTCTTGTAATAAAGATTGCCGTTATCCAGCAAGGAGCATCCCCAGGCTAGCCCTGCCCCATGTTCTGAGAGACCGAGGAATGCGCAGGAGGAGAAACTTTCCATTAAATACCTTCTGAATGTTTTCATGCTTTGCACAATCCTCCTTTCCTTCTCGCAGACACTCTGTTCTCACAGCAGTTGAGACTCTCCAGTGAAACTTGCTTAGTTATCTGGATGTTTTTCTGGATAAATTTGCCTTGTGGCTAAATAAATAAGAAGTTTTCTTGTTTAAACCCATTTTTGAAGGTATCTGTAGCAAAAATGAGGCTACTTTGTTTCATTATACACCTAACTGGCTAACTTCTGCATGCTTCTTAAGCACAAGACGTAGATGAATATATGCAGTTTTAGGAGGTTACATAAAAAGTTATAAATGTCTTATGTAAGTATTTGACTTGTTCATAGTCAATGGGAACTATTTGTACACACAAGGCAAGCAAGATTTATCCTGTAATGGATAATCCTTTCTTCATTTAATAAATAATCCTTTATTTACTTTTCCTCAGTTCTCAAAGTCAGTCTTCAGAACCTAAAAAAACAACCCATGACCTCATTACCTTCTCCCATCATGGTGCTGGAAGCTTCGGAATGACTGAGCTTATGTTAACATGTTTGCAAGGAACCATTCAGCCTTTTTTTCCCCCCCTCTCCTTTCAAACAGCACTTGTGATGAAGGCTGTCTAGAGAATGGCTGTGATGTTCCCTATGTGATTTCAACATGATTCTGCTTCATCCTAGCTAAAACCCAAAAAATTAGAAGTTTCCCATGAAAATCATAGACCTGGCTCCCCATAAACATTATAGGGTGTAGCTAGGAGGAGAGCTGTCTGCTACTAAAGCTACTACTAGCCTGCGTAATGTTGGATAACACCATTAATGCTGACAGGCTGGGGAGAACAGTGCACATGGCTCAGCTGACCCAAGTGGGATGTGGCTTTAAACTTGCACATGTACCCAAAACCTAGTTCAGAATCTCAAACAAGCATGAGCATGGTGCAGGCGCAAGCGCTACCAGCAGGCAGCACCCACACTGATTGAGTACATTCATTTAGGCACTCCAGCTGGTTGCTCAGCCTGTAACGCAGGAGGCGGCCACGGCAAGGCAGCTTTTTGTTGCTGGTCCACTAAGACCCCTCAGCTAGCATTTGGACAGCAAAACGTTGCTGAATATCAGTGACAGTCCCAGTATGGAGTCAAGAGTACAGCCCCAGGGCCCTACCTGGAAGGAGAAGTTGACCAAAATGAAAGCTACAGTGGACACCATCCTGCAAGCCACAGGGCCAGGAAAGCAGTGAGCTCCTGGCAGCGGGCCAGCTTGCGGGCTACCCCTTGCTCCCCTCCAGCTCACCCAAGGTGGCCAAAACATCAGGAGGGAGGGAGAGCAGGCATGGCCATAAGGGGGGCCCTGTGGGGTGCTCAGCAATACACTGAGACTAAGTCAGCCCCGCTGCCTGCCCTGCCTTGTCTCCATGCCCCTCATGTGGCAGGATTTGGAGGAGAGGAGAAAAAAATTGAATTTCAAAGAGAGGCATGAATTTTAGGATTAGTTGCAAGGGCTACCATTTGTTTCTTGTGTTTCACCAGTCTACGGCTTAAGTGTGACAAAGTCTTCCTAATTTCAAGCTTCAAAACCTCCCGAACTGCACGTCAGGGCCATTCCCTAATCAGCTCCTTCAACTTCAAGAAATCTGCTGTAAAGGAAAAGAAATTCTGCCTGGACTAAATGATTTCCTATCCAGATGAAAACCTCTAATACAAAGCAACAGCACTTTGCAATACATCATCACAAATATTGACGTGATTTATTTTGAAATGCTTATTAAAATTAGGCTCCTAATCCCACACTGGACCATTTAAATCAATGACAACCTTTTCCAAAATGGCAAGTATTCAACCGATACCCCCTGAAATATATGGTGGCTTTGGTGACCAGCACTTCTGAATATCAGGCTATTAATTTCTGTGGCTATCTTTCAGCATCCAATTTGGCTTGACCTATATTTCAAAGATGTCTAGAGAAGGAAGAATTTTCAATTCTGGCAACAATACAGCAGTTGCTATCAACGGGGACCTGATTTAGTAATAATGTTGTTGTGAAACAGACCATAAGATGATGATGTTTAAAATGGGACAAAACTCATAAGGCCCCTTTTCTTTTTGGTAAATTATGTACAGTGCTGCCTGTATTCCAGTTCCTGTAGCATGCTTCCTACCATCTGTTTTCCATTTTTCTTTAATTTCCATTCATGCCCTTTGGCCTATTCCCTGTGTTCAGAAGAAAACAGTAATTAAAGTTGACATTATCTCTGTGCGTTTTCCAGACTGCATAAATTGAAGATTTTTTTTTTTAGTGTCCTTATATGCTGGCTTGTGTCTTCTACTGCAAGATCAACCCTACTGTTCTTTTTTGAGGATCTTAAGAATTGTCACGTAGCAACCAGTTACAGACTCTCATTGACCACAGCAATGAAGAGGTTTGGTTTTCACTGCATCTGATTTCCATCACTTCATTAGCACAGGCTTTAGTAAATATCCTGGTTCTTGCTAGAGTGTAAAAATTATCTTTAAGAATACAGAGCAATATAAGACTTGCACTATGTGTACAGCAAGCTTCTCACACTATCAATAACCTCACGAAGTGAAACTCAGTATATGCATCATTTTTGTCCCACAAACTCAGAATTTGCTTTCCTTCACAGCTACAGAGAGAAAGATCATCTTATTCTCATATCTAAGAATAAACTGTGTATAAAAAAAGCTGTTGCCCTGATAGACTGCTGTACACTGAAAAGTATCGATTATTTCAAGTAATTCTGGACCTGTTCTTACTGAAATGAAGTTCATTTTTAAGTGATAACTGCAAGTTTTGTAAGTCTGCTTTGCCCATAAATTTATACATAATAATAGTAACGCTTTTGTCTATAGACTAGCTTGAACAAAGAAATACCGGAATAAGTTGTTATTTGAACCCAGTAGTCATTGCACCCAAAGGAGCACAAGTGCATTGGTGCATCAACTCTGCTGCCACAGGACCTTTCTGTAATAACACAAAAAGAGAGACACATGTGTGTCCCCTCCTCATTATGTATATGCTGTAGGACAGATGGACTTTGATTCTCCAGATGAAGACTCATACACATACTAACAAAGTGAAATGAAGGCTTTCAGTGAAATGAAGCTCACAGCCTTGGAACTGAGTATCTGCATGATCTCTTTTTTTATTTCTTAAATTTCACTTTTTAGCCTTAGCAGTACCTTATCACACGGTTTGCATGTAACATTACCCCATTACCACAGGAACTTTAAGAACAGTAAGTTACTATCGCTTTCTCTTGCAAAATAACATTTGACTTCCAGTTAGTTTTATATTAAGCCATATTTCATGACAATGGTGTCAAAGTCCTAAAATACAGTCTGTCTTTGACACTGGAGTTGTGTTATATGACCACAGTCTTGTGTTTTGTGGCTGCCTATTTGGGAGCCATATATTTTAAATTTGATGTATATATAAAAATCACCTCCGGGGAAATGGAAATTGTGCCATTAAAATCACATATATGAACTTTTCAATTATTTCCTTAGTAAACACTGTCTTACAATAGCTCCAGACAATACATAGACACAACATGCATAAAATGTTCTTGTAGTACACCAAAGTTAACTGAAAACACCTGGAGGATGCCCTCATACCAGCCTTAATAAATGATAAGTAGAAATTTAGAAGCCATGCATTAGCTCCTCAAATACGTATCAAACAATGATTTGCCTTCTGATTCAAATAATTCTATGTGACAAATGAAATATTTCAGAACCCATGAAGCACCATAGAAATAATCTGAAAACTGCAATGCACAGCACCTCTGCCAAAAGAAAAGTGACATAAAAAAGGAGGTATGAAAATGATATGAAAGGAATAACAAATAGAAAATACTGTGAATACTGTACTAATACTTGCTATGTAATACTCTTACCATTAATGCAGTCATCCTTTGGACAGAGATCTATACACATTATACATGCACAAATGCATGTGTGTGTTTTCCTATTGATTTTGTGAGTTTTCTTTGTATTTTAGATATATTACCACAGTATTTTAATGGTAATCTCTTATTTTCTAAGAGTAACTAGGGATCTCCTTAGGAGTTAGTTGGGTTTAAAGCCTAGAAAAGGGGTTATAACTTTCTGTTGAAGAAATCTGTCTTCCGTGAAACAAACGTTAGTCTCCCAACCTGCCAAGTGGAAGAGTTCAGAGCTGGCTAAAAATCGAGCCATTGCCGATGCACCAAGTCCTGCGCATACGTCAGATGATCACGCCTTTCCTTTTTCCCACCTCTCAGCAATCTCCAAAACACCCCAGGAAAGCTAGTGCTATGACAAGAAAAGACAACTCCTTTCCCTGGTCATCATCATCCAGATGCCAGGAAAACAAGCCAGTGGGATCATCAGCAGGAGGCCCAGTACTGACAAGCAGGAGGAAGGTCCTCCTTCCCTGTTGGCTCATTCAGTGAGTTACTCCACTCCGCCCTTTCACTTCTTATCGCTCTACTCTCCTCCCCGCTTCCTTGCTATCTTCCCTTTGCTCTTTCTTCTCACCATTTTGCTTTCTCCATTCACTTTCTTGTTATGCATTAAGAGTTTTCCTAACATGCTGCCAGACTGCACCCACGAGCACACAGAAACAAGGGTGCCATCTCACAGCTGGCCAGAGCTGAGCTGCAGAGGAGGAATATGTGCTCTGGGTGCTTCCATATTGATTGCAGACATTTTGCTCCTAGCTGGAAAGATCCATCCATTCCTCTATAGCAATGGATTTGTTACTTCCTTCAATATCACTTTCCTTTAGCAAAATTAATTTCAGGTTTGTTTTACAATTAAGAAAAAAGCCAAAACCAACAAAACCCACAAGAAAAAAAAAAACAACCAATGATCTCCAGCAGGTTGAACAAATCAAGCTGCATGCCATTTATTTATTCCTCTGCACTGATTTCAGACAGATGTATATAAAAATTAGTGCAGTTAAGAACATAGAGATTTGCTGAAATTACAATGGTGTAACTGTTGTTGACAGGAACAGCTAGGTAGCTAGGTAGATAACATAGCCCTAACAACCAGCACTGGGTTTGGGACTGGAGTCTTCCCATGTCTAATGTGTTGACTTCAGTGGAACCCCTAAAGATACTCAGAGCTATACACACTACTATTTGCTGTGTCAAAGGCATAATTACCAAAAACAATGCAAGCAAATATGCTTAAAAAAATAAACAAAATGAAATTAATACAAATCTACTATGGTCAATTTTCCAGTGTAGAGGTAAGGATATTATGTTGCAGTCTCCTATGTTGCAGCTGGTCCTAAAGTCACTGGATATTACCTATCTGCTGTTTTTGAAACTTGTCATGGAAACCTGTCAATATACATCTTTACTTATGAAAAACCTTCATATGTATTATGACCCTTTTTCTAGTTTCTGGATAGTGAACTGTGATACAAAATTAATCTTCAGTATCGAGTATGAGGGGGGTTTTTTAGCTAGCTACAAAAAAAGTGTTTTTTTCCATTGGATTTTCTTTAGTCCATCTCGCAAAATCTTTTTAGAAGCCTAAAGAGAAAGATGTAACTACTGGAGCCAATTTCCTTGTTTCCACATTTCTATAGTTTCCCAATATCTCATCCTCTGCATATTTCATCTTTCCTCCCACTTACTCAAGGATATCATGAACAATGTTGATATCTCTGCTCCAATTAAAGTGGAGTGTGGATTCCTTTCAAACATTAATTAGTTCTACACAGAATAAGGATGTATTTAACTTAGAAATACAGCTTGCTTCTGCAATATTCATTGCATCCAGATCAATAAATCATTTAAATCCTATGGGACTGAAACTTCCTGAGGTACAGAGGTCAAGCTACAGTGGAACTAGCAAATATCAGTTTCTCACAGATGTGCAATTAGAACATCTGTTTGTGTCCTCTCTGCCTATTAAGATGTTTATTCTGTTAATTGTAGGCAAAACATAACTAGCCACTGTATTTTTGTTTTTGTTCTAACATGAGGAACTTAGCATCCTATATTCAACTTAAACAAGGTGTCAGCATAACAATTAGTCACTGCCATATTTTTAATGGAGGGTATCAAGCTTGGCAAAAATTTGGATGACAGATGCTAAGCAACCTGAAAATACTTTGCTACAATTTCTGCCCTAAAGAAAGAACAGTAGAGAACTTGTCAGTTCACGGAGTCACCTTCTTTTCATATGTTTAAATCCAGTAAGTTTCTGTTCTGTAGCAATAAAGGGAAGCTGGTGAGATTTTATATGGCTGTTGATTTCATATAAGTGAAACTAAGCAGCATAATCTGATTTCTGTCAGACTCCAGTCTTGCAAATATGTACATATGTGCTTAACTGAGTTTGTGAGTAGTTTGCACATTCTCATCAGTACGTTTGCCCTCTGCCAGCATTTGCATCATACAAAATGAAAAGTGTTGTAAATGAAACTCTATCCACAGTGGTAGATGCCTGGTAAGCGGAGCCAAGGCCTCTGAATCTATTCATGCAGCACAAATATTTGCAGGACAGAGGTATTACAAGGCAGAGGAAGCAGCATGACTGGAACGCCAGACTTAAATGTCCAGAGTCTTCTCCAAACTGCTGTTTACTTATGACAGGAACTTGGCATGCTCTTTAAGTTCCCTTTGTTTCTGTTCCTCTGTCCATCTCTGCAAAGCCAATTAAGATCCAGAGATGAGAACCAGTTTTCCTAAGTGCTAAGCTTATTATTATTGCTCCTTTAGGGGCAAAAGTCCCTTTCTAACGAGGATTAGGATGCCAATTGTCACTTATTAGAGCTAACAACATGCAAACTTCACAAATTCACGTGCTACCTCTGTTGTCGACAAATAACTGTAGTCTCTTAAAATGATGCACAGCCTAACTGGCTTTGAATTGAGAACCAAAACTTCCACGGGCTTTCTTGCATCAAGGAGAGTGGCACGCTGACCTGAAGTGCCCAAGGCGACAACAGTTGAAAGCGTACTGATCCTCCTACCTCTGGTATTGCCACCCATTTCAGAAGGTATCAGGCTGATAGAAGCTTTGTTTGCCATGAGCTGACCTATAAATTGTCTTCTGCTTCACCTGCCCTCTTTAAAGTATAAGTATTATTTTTCAACCAATTACTTCTCAAATGCATAATCATTAGAAACGTCAGTAAAATAATAACTTGAGGGTGCTTCCTGTTAAATTTGTTAATAACCACATCCTCTGCTAATAAACACCTAGGCCTTTGGCCTTAAGTTTATTTAGCCCAGGATATGGGTATTATTACCTCATTAAGAGGAAACACCCTCAAGATATTATTTAAGTATCTCCAGAAGGAAAAACAGCTGAGTGAGAAGGATGTATAGGCCAGCTGTTTAAAATTCACTGGGTAAGGCAATTTTACAGGTAAGTCATCAAAAATTAGATTTACATTACATAAAGAAATACTTATTTCTTACATTATAGCATGCAGTTATCTGCGTGTTTACAGGAACAAGCTGAAGTCAGGGAGAGTTAAGGAAAGGCCCTGAATTAAATTCCCTGGGCGCGGAGCACTTAGCAATACGATGATAATTATTTGGTTTGATATTCTCTACCTTTGCTGTTATACTGGAAAATGTTGGAGACACTTTGCTTTGCTTTCCCCCTTCAGAAAAGGCAGCTTTTTCATGAAATATGATGAAGCTGTTCCTATAGCATTGTCCCTTCAGTTCACATGCTCAAATCTCAGCATGTGGGTAAGTTTTTATAAAACAAAAGCTGGGATATTAAGCATTATTGTAGCTTTTTTAATAGAAACCAATTTAAGATAAATTCTTAGGTATGTTTACAGGACCAATTTATATCTTTAAACAGTGCAGCATCATTTTATACATTCTCCAGCTAGGCACATCGTTTTTAAGAAAAGTATCTTTTTGTTTACATATTTTTCTTTTTTTTATTTTTAATGATGAAAACGTAACAAGTTTAGGCAGTTATATGAACAGTAAGTCTTAGTGTTAGATATGCTCCTTAAGAACAAAATGGTATATATTTTCAATACATATTCTTTTGAAGAATTACTTTTACATTGCAATATTTCAGTGGAAGCAGAGACTGAACAGATGCTTTCACTTCACAACTCATGTTTTGAAAGAAAATTTTAAAGACGCTGACTGCACTACTCAGCACTATGTGCAAGGGAAAAAAAGTCTAAAATTTGCAATGTGAACTCCACTTTTAGTGAAACAGGAACTTGAGAGTCACAACTGGGAATGGAAAATGTTATGAAACAAGACTAGTTCAGAGTGAACTGTGTATGCAGTATACAACAATTCAAGGCAATTGCTTTAATTTGGTGGAGCTGTATGTTCAAAAGCACATTTTAAAAATACAGGAATAATGACCAGCATCAAATCAGTGATTGAAAGAGGCCCATTTCCCTGCTTTGTACTCTTGCTCACAACATGGAAAGTCAAGTCCTCTGCCTCCCACAGCATCATTACAGACAAAAAGATGAAGCACAGCCTAGATAAGACACAGAGGTGGACTGAAAAGTAGCTGAACTGCTGGGCTCAAAGGGTTGTGACCAGTGGCATGACATCCAACCAGAGGCCAGTCACCGGCAGAGATAAGATGCCACAACAATTTTATATTACTTTACAAATACTAAGTATTACAGTAATGATGTACAATACTGGACTCATCCACAGTCAAAGATCAAGTCAGTACTAGAACCAAAGCACAGAGGACTTCTGACAACCATTTTGTCATATTTGTCATGTACAGCAACTCCACAAAGGTTTCACTCAATAAGCAGCAGCGAGAGCCAGTTGGTATTCACACAACTACTGCCCCTCCACTTTCAACTGCGGTTCACTCGTAGCTCCCCAACTGATCGATTCATCCCACTTCCTCATCAAGCATTTGGAAAACATTTAAAATACGTAACACCAAAATGGCATGGATTCCATATGCCACCTCATTGACAGAGTCACAGAAACTTCACCCTTGTTCTGGTGAAGGTCTGAGGATGATTTTTACTACAAATAAGAATATCACGATGCTAATGGCTCCAACTGTTTTTACAAATATTCTTTTACATATGTTCAAGGTCCAACAAAAAAAATATCCAACACAAAATAAACACACAGATTTGCTGCCAAGAAGTCATCTTGTTGTCAAAAACTGGCACATCACCAAAGATTAATTTCCCTGTCATTCGTGAGAGTTCCCTGTGATTCTTACTGAATCACAGAGGAAGGTCCCAGGCTGTATGAAGTGTGAAAACAGAAGTCTTAGTAGAACTCATTCATCAACAGACCCAAACAATTTTCCTTTCTGATTTTAAACATTACAGGATTAAAAAATATTCCACAAGAACACAGCCATCACTTTCTCTTCTCCTCTTTTTCTAACAGAGGCTCTGATGCAAACAAACATAACCACCAAAAATCTAAGTTCAAATCTATTCCCATTTCAAAAAACAAAAAGCTTGGCCTTATTGAGCTTCAGATACTTAGCTTGCCAGACAGGATCTATGTTCTAATGTAACCATTTGCCTTTTTTCTTCTTTTTCCTACATTGTTGTGCCTTCTGCCAGCTTTTCAGGGTTATTTTATACGCAGCTGTCACAGAAAAGAGGAATGGATGTACTTTTAAAAGAAAAGCTATTGTGTTTTAGATCTCATAATGTTCCCAATCTGAAAATTGGAAAATAAAATTTGACACTGGCACATAAAAAAATATAACATTGGAGCAGAGGAAAGACTCAGAAACAACTCCTGTGGACTTTGGAGAACCCAGCAGTGTCAGAGATGAGAACCATCAGTTAGAGGAAGCTGGAAAGGGTAGCAAGGGAAGAAGCAGAAAATAAAGCTTGTTAATTTGAGACGCCCAGATGATCTCTGAAAGGGACTGGTCACTGTGCCTGCCCAGCTGAGGGAAAGACTAGGAGCTGATGGCTGTCCTGGCACACAAGAACATCTCACAGAACTAGCCATTACGGAGAAGGAGAATGACAGAGGATGTGCAGAGCCAGCTGAGAAGAGTTGGTTTTGCAAAAGCAGAGGTTCCACTGTGGGGAGAGGAACTGGCAAGCCTTTGACCTCTAAGCTTTTCCTGATCTCAGTGATCAGTGTTTATGGCATTAGGGGCTTGACAGTGGCTTTCACAGGCTACATTACCACCTTCCTAAGTATTCTTTCTCCAGAGCCACACAGCCAGGTTTTGTAAACAGTGACTCCATTATCCACGGATAGAATATGACCGCAGGCAAAGAGTATAAAGGAAAATCCACGTTAAACCACAGGTCCTGCATAAACGCAAGTGGTGAACAGAGTTAAAATGTCATTTTGACAAGAGTACAGAAGTGTTGTGTGGAGAATGTCTGTATCCATCCAAACAGAACCTTTTTTTTTTTTACAGCACCTGCCTTCATTTCTCCCCTATCCCCCCAAAAAGGAGATTGCTGCAGATAATATGGTTTTGTTTAATGCCTTAATTGTGTACTAATAACAATACAGTAATTTTAAAATAAGTAAGTAATTTAAAAATCAATTGATTTTTGTAAACAAGGTTTATTTTAGCTTGGTCACATCGTTAGCTTTTCTAATACAAAATGCTGAAAAATATTACTAGTTATATTAAAAAAGGAGACCTCTAACATAGTTATCCATGTAATATAGCATACTATATGACACAAACTCTGTTACGAGAGTTTTTTTTAAACAGGTTTAAATGAATTTAGCAGGCAGCTGCTGTTAAATAACACACAAGCAATGCTTTTATTTTCTGAGACCATATTTTTTTGTAATTTTTGCAAGATTAGTTTAGAAAGTGCTATGTCATTACCTATTTGACTTTTACATGGATGCCAGCATAGGCTCCCAGCATGGAAACACCCCTTAAAGATAGCAAAGACTACATCAGGCAAGATCATCTGCTTGCAAACAATAGTTTTGGGGGAGATCTTAGGACATCCTTTCTCTCCTACAGAGACAGGACTACTACCAAGGCATATCTGCTCTGTATATGTAGCACTGTAGGTTATGACTGTTCCACTTATTGCATTTAGTTTACTAATTAGTTATCTAAATATTTTTACTAAATTATTTACCATTCAAAACTTGCTTGAAGGTACTGCAACATATCTACAGATGTTTCAATGCAAAGCAGAACACAGAGCCTGGCGTGCTGTCATGCACACACACTGGCCTCAGCTCAGAAACCAGCATTTTCTGTATATAAGGACTTTTTGCCTTTGTTTTCAGTTTCTGAATATGTTATGATTCAACAGGAACGAAGTCAGGCAATGCAAGGGGAAGCCCAAGCAGTCCTCTTTATTGATTGGCAATCCTCTGCCAGAGGATGTTGTTACTATTGCAGGCTAACTTGGATGCTCCACAGAGGTATCATATACTTTATATATGCACACATTAAAAAAAAAGTAAAGGGGCATCGTCTGGAAAGAAAACAGGTTGGAAAAGGAGCAAACAACCTTCAAAACTAGAAGAGAGAAAACCACCTGAGTACACTAAAACTCTGAACTCGGGAATTTGTAAGACAGACCTAAGTGAGCCCCAGAGGACAAGCCTGATCACCAAGCTGCTCAAAACCCACTTTCTGTCTGCCACATCTTTCTCTTTGGGGTTTCATAGCTTCCTGCCTTCCAGTCAAACAAGAAGTGTCTTTTCTTTTTTTTAAAAAAAAAAAATTAAAACAAGTGGCAAAATACACATCATCCTGTGGGGAAAAAGAGCCATATCCTGGATCTCCCTCTATACCTTTATTATTGCTGACTAGACACTCAGCCCCCAAACTATGGAACAAGGCATTAGCCAGCACAAGAAGCGTTAGTGGAATCTAACACTCTGAAATTGGGCTTTTAGATAATGAGCTGATGTTTTCTGTCTCAAAAAACTGCAGAACAGAAACAACTCCTCCCTTCTGTTTCCCTGCATGACCATTTTGTGAATGCGTACAAAAAAAATGAGTTCAGCTTTTCTTGCAACCTCAGTACATTGAGCTCCCAGCTAAGCAGCAGCGAGGGACCTGAAGTATATTTTGGAGTCAGCTGATGCTCATGGTTTTGCTACCTGCACTTCTTGCTGGAGCAGCACTCACCTCTGGCAACCTCTCGGTCAGCATACCAGAGCCCTGAAGGAACGGCATGTTTGTAAACTAAACAGGAAAGAGGAGTATGCCAGACACTTACATCACCTGACAGATGCGTTTCTCAAGCATGCAAGTTCATTTAAGGCTCTTTAATGGCATGTGTTGACCCAAAGTCAATAAATGAATAAGTAAATAAGGGGGGGGAAGGAAGGAAGGAAAAGAATGAGAGAGAGGGAGAGAATTGGTGTCATGCTCAACATGTTTTGCACCCTGTAAAAAGGAATTAAGTGACTCAAGCTCCCCACCCCCCCTTCTCCTTTATGTCTGGAAGTGAGCCCTTCTGAAATACTATAGCTACTGGCAGCACAGCAACACATAATAACATGGTAGCAACACATAAAACTGTCAATCTTCAATGGAAATAGATGGTTAGGCTGAGGGGGTAAACAGACTAAATCAATTTGAACATGCATGTTAAGGACTGTGAAAGGGCAGAGTTTAGTGCTGCTAGGCTGGAAAACATTTGTCTCTGTCTCGTTGTATTTCCCTGCCATTCAGCGGCATCCACCCACAGGCCTCTCACTTGGCTCCAGTCAGACTCCACGGCTGATTAATGGCAGCTGGAGGTGTCCAGTAATTTCCTCACCTAATAATAAACTACAACCCAAAACAGGGGTTCCCCTCAGGCCCACACTTAACATAACTCTACTCACTACCAGGAGAAAGCCAATTACCATGTGTCTGCTCACGTCTTTGAGATAATGCACATCTAAGTGGCTTTGTGAGGTTACTTGAGTGACTTTGGGCACATCATCTTTGTCTGTAGCAGGGTAGACAAAGCTCAGATAGCATCTGCACCACTCTTATACAGGGATCATAAAAGAAAAAAAAAAAGGAGTGGGAAGAGATGCCATTTTTGCAATGGGAAAACAGTCTCCTCTAACAAAACTTAACAGCAACACGACCTCAAAAACAGAGAGACTTTCTCTTATCCTAATCCCAGGGTCACCAACACACACAATTATGATTTCAGTGGCTGAGGCTTAAGCAATCAGTCTGGCTCACCACTTCCTACCCAAGGGTGCCCAATAAAACATTTTATATGACGACACATCCTCAACAAGAACTTTTCCAGATTTTGTTAGCAATTAAAGCAAAGCCTTGTTGCTGAAAGAGTTGCGTGGATTTGTGTATTCAGTATTAAGACTATAAAGCCAGTATTGTTTACATGGGATATCATATTAACTACATAGTATTACCTCTACATCAGTAACTACACTGATTTAATAATCAATACACATGAGGGGTTTTTTTTTAATGTTACTTAGGTGAGTAACATCTCAACTTCTGTACAGTTACTTGAGTAAATAAGGGATGAAGAGTTGGCTGTAGATAATTGATAGTAGTATTAAAAGCATGAAATAATCTATCAATCCTTTAATTGACAGCAGTTTAACAAAAATGCATACAAAACAGGATTCTTCCTTGTGCACCTAGAAGACCCCCTTGTAGCCCAGTACTCCATGCACCAGTATTATGAATTTTCCAGTACCACATTCCACAGTTTCTTTTTCCCAGGAGACAACTAGAAAGTTATGTAGGTAGAAATGCTAGTAACGTCATGTGTGATACATATTTAGCTATAGAGCACACCACCTTTGACATAAGCAAGAGTAATGCCACGGATTAGAAATCTCTGATGCGTAATGCACATATTTATACAGATGTAGATATATGAAAGAAATAACATGTAATTAGATGTAAAAAAAAAAAACCCTGGAATACTGTTCTGCAAAAAGAAGAAAGAAGGTCTAAATATTCCAGTTTCTTGGTGAACGGGCTATCGCAAGCAATGCAAATGCCAACATTTTTGCAGTAGTACTTCCTCACTATAGGGACAGGATACACTTGATGCCAAAAAGGAAGTAAATCATGTTCCATACTGTTTGACAGGTCCTATTAATATCTGCAATTCGTAATCTCTGTCAAAATTTCAAAAGCAAAAAATGCATGTGTTTATGTGCACATGAATGTGCTTCTCTACAGGAACGAATCTAATTAACATGTGGACACTGAGGAAAGATTGTCAGACACAGACCATTGCTGGCAACATCTGCTCACACAGGCAACTGCAGGCACTAGGGGATTAAAAGGTATTATAATGATTTCTTCAAAAGTCTTACAACAGCTTGGGAGGAAACGGATTTTTCCAGACATCTGTGCAAATGGATTTTCCATTCTCTTCAAAGGTTTTTTCCTATCCCTCCCCTATCTTCCCTCCCTAGGCACAGATCATCAGAAAGAAATTTAAAACAATTCTGGATATTGCTTTTATGCTATCCCTTATACAAAGAGATAATGTCATTTCTGCCATAGATGTCACTACATACAACTTTACAAGATGCTGGAAGTGGCATAAGAAAAAACAACAAACAAGGAAACAAATGCAGATATGAAAGGCAATGCATTAGGAACTGTTATTTTCTGTCATGCTAGAGAAGGACATTTAGGCCATTTCACTGGAGGTGCTGGTTCTCACCAGTAGATTAGAAGCAAGGCCAACTTCAAGCAGCACTTTTTAAAAGGAAGAAAGCTGGTTTTAGCAAAACATCTTTTTTTTTTTTTTTCTTCCACTCTTGTACTAAAAGTTGAGGCTCAAGTGTAGAGCCTACATCTCCTCTCAAACAGGGACACCTACCTAACATCTCTAATCATGTTACTTTTCCCATTTCAAAAGGCTACTTATGTGGCAGGTCAAACCTACATATTAGTGATTACAGGGCTACAGTAGAAACTGCTTTCCAAAGTCAAGGAATTCCGTTAAGAACCACTACTTTCTTAAAATCAAGGACATGCGAGAGATGATCTCTTTCAAAGACACACACGAAAGCTTCTTTTCTAAGAATATCCTAATCTTCCTGACTAGCTAGGAGACTTTCTCCCATGTTGCACAGCAAAAGGAAGATACAGAGACAAGTATAATACACTCCCAAATTTTGCGTCAAGAGCATAGCAATTTTGCTTACATTTGTCTCAAGAACAAGCAAGCATGACTGTTAACATCACGCAGTTAAGTGGCTTCCTAATACAAATTGAAATAGCCTCACTTTTAGAAGTTACAGACAGACTTACATCTAATTAGCAAATGAGATGTATAATTAGCATCAACCATATGATAACTGAATCTGATGAGTGCCCTGACACTGTCAACAACATAGAATTACAGTAGCTTGTTTGAGCACTTGCTGTATTATGTTTTAAATTGAAGAGTAATAAATATTTTTCTCTGTATATTAATTATACATTTTACATATGTTTAAAATAAATGCTTTGCTTTCTTCACATGGGAGAAATATTAGTATACTCTGTGTTTTTCTTTCAATATTAAACCAAATAAAAAATGAATCAGTTATGTAAACAGATACACGAGCGGCAAGTCCAGAGAGCACCCAAAGCTGCCCAGGAGAAGGCTACTTAGTGTTTTGCAGAAGTGAGTTTGTACATACCCCTTTTGCAGTTCCCTCCCTGCACTGCTAGCAGTCAGTCAAAGCATCCCTAGGTAGGCAGCTCCACTTGACATCAAACAGTGATCCACAAAGGGTCAGTTTAGGGGTCAAGAGTTTCTCAGCAGAAAGCAGCCTTCTGGCCTGCCTCCTTCCCCAGTCCTCAGGGGTAACAGAGCCAGGAGAAATTGAAGTAGGTGCCTTAGTTCTCCGCTAAAAGAAAACTGTAAGTAAGCCCATTCCCTGTGCTGCATCTGCAGCAGGAGACAAGACCCCTGTCCTCTGGTGTGGGCGACTGTAATTCACATCACATAGTCTTAGATAACTACACTAGTTGTCTTAGACATCCCCCCCCAGCATCAACAAAGAGAGACAAGAACTTTTAATATGTGATTCACCTAACCTGTTTTAGACATTCACTTTAGTGCCAGCCACCCTATAGGATCAGCTGTCCTATAGTAGAAGTCCCCGTATTTCCCCATTTATTATGAAAGTGACCAAGGACAGGAAGTTCAAAGATGTCGAGGTGGGCAACTGGCCAGGTTTTTTCTTTTCCTTTCCAGCTAACCACATCAGCAAACTAAGCGATCCCACCCCAGTCCTGGACCGCTGCTTCACCATGCTATGGCATCTTTGGCCATATCTCATATGTCGCTCATGGAAAACCAACTCTATTCCAGGTAACATTGTCGTGATGGTGGTTGCCTCAGCTCTGTTCTTAGGACTCTCAGACTAATTTCCCACCTGAGTTTCACAAGACAGGACATTTTGCATGTATTTCAGAGCACGCTCTGTTCTTCTCATTGGGGAATTTTGTTTGCAAAAACAGAATTTCTTCCTCCTGACAATTTTTAGAAGCTACTACCATGGACTTGCATTTTTTTCAATATACACGAGCTTATGAGATCACAGCCTTGTGGTGTGCTTTGTGGTCAATAGAAGTCAGCCAGTTAAAAAGATAAGTGATAGAGAAAATGGGCTTTGTAAAGGGTATCTAGCATTTCAGTCTACAGGGTAACAGAGAGAGCACAAAATAAGGCAGAGCTCAAGAACTGCCATTCACAGTGACTATTGAGTCTGACATATTTCTTGCCTTTTTTGAAAAATTATTAAGACTCTCCTTTTATTTTATAGGCGGTAAATCTTAAGCAAATGTTTGGAACACATGGGGAAGAAACAAATATGTATCTTTGGTTGTGAAGATAAATGAGCCATTTGATACTTTTTCTATCAAGATATATACCAGTAAAAGTGTCCAGAAAAAACTTCTGTTACCAGAAAAAAAAGGGGAAAACCCCACTAAAAACAACTTTTTCCCACAAAGTTTCCAGTGATTTTTTTTTACTGCCAGTAGTATTTATATGACTAAAATATTCCCAAATGCAAAACTCAGCAGTAAAAGTTCTGACCTGTTAATCTTGCGTACACTGAGACAGCTCTGTAACAGCTGAACAACTACACATAAAATTCAAGTCTGATTTACTTTTCTCTCCAAATTCACCTTTTCCTGATTTCATAAAATATCATGTCCTTATGAAATTACTTAAGTCAGATCACAGCTCCTATGTGACTGCATACAGCAAAACCCACAGATCTAACTACCCCCACCCCCCCTTTATTTTGGAGGACAAGAACACGCAGTGATTACTTTTCGTCAGACAACAGCGAGCTTCTTTTACATTACTGATCAGTGCGTAAGTGAAACCAAAATTCAGTGAAATCAAAATTTCATAGGCCATGTAAGTCCTCTCTATAAACAGAGTTTATGGGGGAGAGTATTATCTATTATTATACCAATTGCTATGTTGGAATAAAACCTTCCAGGCACAAAAGCCCTTTTTAAGAACTTGTGAGGCTTTTTCCCCCCAAATAAATATATCCAACTAATAAAATCTCCTTCTCCCTTCTAATCTTTCCTCCCCTTTATCCTTTAAACAACATAGATGGAACAACACTGTGCTTTTCTATGTATCTTCTGTCTCCCTCCTCTCTATCCAATGAAATATAAGCTGCACGTCTTGCAGAAAATGGTTGTAAAGCTACCTCTGCAGCCACATTCAAATCCTTTCTGAAACAACTCTTTTGCCGTGAGGACTGCTAAAACCCAAAGGTTGCTGATGTGCTGTGACAGCTGGTCTGCCTCTCCCTGTATTTCAATTGTGTGTTACAAAAAGCCTGCAGAAACTGTTTTTTCATTATTCATTTTTCTGCTTCTGCATCTAGCCCAACAAGCCTCTGGTTCACGACCTAAGTTCCTAAGCAATATAATCAAACAAATAAATAATATTAACAAAGGTAGTCCGCACATGGGCTGTGCAGTCTCTGCACAGAGTATGTCTCACATTATTTGGAATTTTTTTTTAAGGATAAAAATTTGCAGTTTAAACACCTCTCTTTAATCCTGGATATTTCCAAAAGGAGGCGTTAGTATAGCTCAAAAAGACAACGACACAAAAATAAAATTAATTTACTTGGAGGAGAGGAGTATTAACCTCACTTGCAGTGCAGTTCGTTCTTCTACAGGTTGCACATACCCTGTTCAAGAAAACTTTTCCCTACTCCACTTACAGCAGAAAAACACATGCACTATTCTGGAGATTTTTCCCCACAACATAGCCACTTACTTCAAACTTGATCTAACCCCCACCAATGTCAACCAGAATTTCCGATCAACTTGAATAAGCTCAGTATTCTTTGACAATTTTAATGGAATTACTGAGGAAGTGATCTTCAGTTTTAAATAATTTTCTCCTCACTAAAGAGAGCTGAGAAGTGCTAAAATCTTGGCATCGAGTTGAATCTGCCTCAAAGACGGATGCAGGCTTACGTTTGCTAATTTTCTGTACTGGGGCTCTAGTTTACAAATCTGCTTTTGAACCCAGGGATCTTGCAAAGCTGGACTGCGCTCGCAAGGGGCTGAGCTCTTTAATGACCTCCCCGACTCCTTCAAACGCATCTCCTAAAGCCATAACACTACTCCTTCTGTGCCAAGATTACGTGTTCCCATACTACAGAAGGAGCGAACAAAGTCCAAAAGAAAAAGGAAAGCTGGTCTCCTGTCAGAGCCCCGGCTTATCTCAGCAGCCCCCTATTTTTAACTCGATTGCAAACGATATCTGTGATCAAAGGGCCAGAACCCCTGGAGGAGCTTAGGCGAACAGCGTGGTGGCCGCAATTCTTCCTGATGATTTGTAAGCAGGAAAGGACTTTTGACATGAAAGACAGCTTAAACAGCGCAAGAATAGCAATAAACCAGCTGTAAAATGCTTAACATTGCCCTTGAACTAATGCAAATTGTTCCAAACAATTTTCTTTTCTTTTTCTTTCTACTTTTTTTTTTCCTTTTTGCAGTCTCTGGGTGCCCTGCTGGGACATTTAAACAGTCACATGCTCACCATACAAAAGCCTATATAAGTGGGGAAATACAGTGTACTAATGTGTTTAGAATAAGGGAACCAAACAACGTCCACAATTCAGATGTGCTGCCTTCCTTTCTTTTGTTCGAGAAAGTGTTCATTAATGACAAGCTTGTTTTGGATACTGACTGAGCTTCCAGACAGAAATGTTGAAGGGTAATTTATTGGCTTAAAATACTCAATTAAGCCATTGAAGAGATAGTTAACAAAGTAAGTAAAACCTGAATATTCTGAAAGTAAATTAGTTGGGTCACTGAATAGTTTAGATGTTTAGAAAATGACAGTATTTACTTTCTGAACTTCAGCAATATTAAAGAAGGGCAATAATACGTGTTTATAGAAATCATGTTTCAAGGGAGCAATTCTGTGGGGTGCAATCTCTACCGCGATTGCTCCCCACAAAAGTCATACTACAAGGGTCTAACAGAATCCTTTAATGTCACCTTTAAAAGCATTCTTTTTTCTTTTTTTTCCACATGGATCTAGAGTAGATTTTTCATTTCAAGCAATGACACATACCCTTATCACCAGCAATTAGTTATAATCTTTTAAAAAGTTCCAATATGGAATAAAATATAACCTTGTAGTAATCAGAGATAGGAAAGACCAATGAGATCATCAGTTCAGTTTCCAAAAAATGTTGGATACTGGGATAGGTCTTTAAGGCAGATTATATCAGCTTTTAGAAAAACACCAGTAATTAGAACTTGGTTGGTATGCATACGTGTGCTTAATAAATTAAAATTCTCTGGTACATCAGTTCTCTTGTTTCTACTTCTTCCTGACAATGCTTGTGGCCTTAAGCCAACACTTTTTTCCCCCCTCAAAATCTTTTTCATTCCTCCTCACTGTCCCACAGGACACTGTATCAAAATTTTTTAAGAAATTAAGAAATATATTGATAAAAAACAGTATTTCAAAGATCATTTATGTAAACATTTAAGTCAGATGGAAGAAAGCAGAATTTAACAAGAAGTTTAAAGTCAAACCATGTCCAAATCTATAGTCCTGATTCCGGGGGGGAGGGGGGCGAACTCTTTGTAAGGTTAGCAAAGGCTGTGCTGGCAAACAAAGACAAATCAGAAATAAAATAATTTTTAAAAATTGAAAATAATGATTTATTTACTTTTAGCTGCAGTTAAAAAAAATCAATGTGAAGACCTTAAAATAAGTTTAAATTCAGGAAAATTTTACATCCGACATCATATTCATAACTTTATACTGCCTTTTAACTCGTAGGACAACTGGGTTCAAAAAAGTCCATTATCATAGCCATTTTTACAACCCCTGTAAGTTAGTCTTCAATTTCCCTAATTCCCACTGTTCATCAAATTACCTTCAGAACAGTATGGTAAGAAACACCATTATTTGAACTCTACAGGCAAGGAGCAGGAAGAGAGTGCGTCCATGGCCATAAATATGTAAGGTTTGCGACCAGCCTAGGAAGAGACCTCAGGAATCCATATCCCAGTATATCCAGCCATATTTCTTCCAAATTCATCCTCTGGGGAGTTCTCTGTCTATCGATGACAGAATACGCACTCTTGCTAAATCCGTACTGTGTGGGAACCTCTTCAGCTCTTATTTCTGGTGATGCTGTAACCACTCGCTAACTATACTAAGCATATGGGTCTTGGAATTATTTAAACTAGCGTTGTTTGAGGTCTTGTGTGCAACCACAAAGTAAAACATCTAAAATGTTTTCAACTCTCAAATATGATGTCAGTGAAATATAGTTGGTTAACATTTTAAGACTCACATTAGTGTTTCTTTAATTCAAATGACCTCATACTCAGTAAAAAACTCTATTGTTCTATTTTATGTAAATTTTCAGTGACTTAAGAAAAGCTGCAAGCATTTTACTGACTTTTGTGTTCTTATTTTGTTTCCCATCTTTTTTTTCATGGATACATTATGAAATAACTGTTAAATTTGCATAGATTTACAACACCTCACCCAAGGAGCGGGAAAAAATAACTGCCCAGCTTTGTCTCTGTTTTTCTTAAGACTAATTTTTTCAAGTGTTAGAGGTTAATAACACTTATTTCATCCATTGCTTGCATCTAATAAAAGCAGTGGGGCATAACATTCTGTAAAACTAGGCAATAGAGGAAATAACACTAATGTTAACCTCTAACATAAATGTAGTGGTAATTACCCTGGTCTACTTTTAAAATGAATGCCTTTTGTAGTCTCCCAAGTGGCATGGAAAAAAACTCCTATGTTCTAGGCAGCCACCAGTTTCCCAGAGGGAGAGCAACCAACGTTATCCGTTCCTTTTTGTGCCATACTGCACAGTGACAGACAAAGATGTCGCACAAAGGATTGGCACGCTATTATGGATATAGAAAGAGCAATCCCTGGTAACTACCTTCAATGTATGCTTTTAAAATGCAGAGACAGCTTTGCCTACTTTGCCTCTGCCTGAGATTAAAATGGGCAAATTTGAGCAGAATACATTAAAAGCCAAATGAGGTACTCTAAATTAATTCATAATGGCAACAACTAAGACGACATCTGGTCTCAATACTGTTTGGTTTTTAAATAAGCTTTTTTTTTTAAGTTTTAAATAAACTATTTTTAAAATTGTCTTTTATAGCTTTTGAGATTATCCTGTAAGTGTGTATGAATACTGTTAGTCACCCAAAAGTCTCCGTTCTCCCTGAATGGGACAGCCCCAGCCTTTGTGTGTTGATACTACATGTGGAAACTAGAATTTCACAAATGTAGACTCAGCATTAATCTTGATTTCCAGGTGTCTTCGTGCAGCATGGGAAAGAACATGGCACTCAGAGGTCAGAGTCATTACGCAATACCTTCTAACCTAGAAATGGCCCACACCTAATCCTGCTAATGGTATTACTTTTATAATAGACATCAGATACACTTCTCAATAAAAGTATTCAGTATTCTTCGCTATCAGTTATTGAACTCATAGGTAAACATATACACACATCTATGTATGTAGATTGCTTAACCAGACCTATTAGGTCCAAACACGGACCATGATGCTTCAGCAGACAGGAAGCAAAGGGCCTATGCATATGGGAAGGAAAGGACCAGAAACTGGACTGCCATTTAAGGACAAATGGTTTATCAGGTTGTTGCAACTAAAACCTAGCCATTTAGAAAGGAAGAGGAGAGAGGAGGCTGAAATAGGGTTAAGTCTAGGAGGTGATTCAACCAGGTTTAATTAAGAAGGTAGCTCCTGACCACAAGAGAGGGCCCCATGACCAAAGCCGTGGTGCAACTCAAGAGTGACTGCAGGGCCACAGTTGCATGTCAGACAGAAGACAGTGGAAGCAGCTGGAAGTGCCTTATGGACTCTATTGTAAACACATAAGCATTTAGAGACACCTTATATCCCCACCCAGCTTCAAATTTTCTCTTCATAACAGATCAGATCTCTCATATACCCCATGTCATATATTCCAACCCAATAGGAATATCTTGGATAAAAAAAGTCTCACATAACACCATTCACCAAGTGACTAGAGACCAAAATATGTCACTACAACTCTTTGTATGCTTCTTTGTTTTATTGTCCTTTCTACCATTGGAGTTACCCGAACACTTGGAAGACAATATTTGGATACAATGACACTGCTGTAGCTTTCTGGGGCTCACATAGAACTCTGGACCACAGTTCTAAAGAAATACTCTCTTATCCCTCTCTCTGGCTTTGAATGATTAAATAATGTTCCAATCCCACTAAGTAGTGACATGCTGCGACCCCATATTGCAATTCTCCAGAACAGTTACTGAACCATATTTCACTTTCTTCAAAATCCCTCTTACTACCTCTTAGGACCATCAGACAATCAAGAGCTGTGAATCAGGTGCCAAGTATTTACTTGGTGGATACAACCTAATGACTCATGAGGATTATCAAGTATATTGCAGGATATTCTTATTGGGAACAGGTATCTTGTTACTATAGGTATTAACTAGTAGAAACAGAAAAAGGTGAGTGTAGGGTGATGGTGATTGTAACCATGTTGACAAGGAGTTCTGAAGATGATGTTTCAAGGAGTACTTGTTCAAGCAAATTAAAGGAAAACACATACAACAATGAGAGAAAACAAAACCAACGCAGAGTAGTGGGTAACTTCTGCAGAAAGGCTAAAACTTGAAATGGAAATTGAGAATGAAAGATATTTTTAGTTACACACCCAACTTCTCTGAGTGACTTTGGATGTACAGCATAAAGTCAAAATGGAGAAACCTGCGTATCCATACATTCCTCCATGAGCTACCTGATATGGAAGGAGAGTGAGACTGTTTGCCGTGCTGCCACACTAATACTCTTCAGACGCATTACATTCAATAAATTCTTTTCTAATAAGGCAAGACAGCAGAGTTCTTTTCTCTTGACATTTATGAAGCCTGCAAAGTGGAAACAATCAGTACTTTGTCAACACCTGACATTTAGCCTGACCTTTTTTTCATAATTATATTAGAAGGCTAGACTAGACCCCAGAACATTTGGAAACCAGCTGGATTTATAAACAGTAAAATATACTTAAGTCCACTATGCTCAAGTGAACCAGTTCAGAGTGGATTCCTCAAAATTTAGCAGAGATATTCACAAAATAGCAGCATTGTAAGGCAGCTTTTTAAGAAAATGAACCCAAGGTCTGTGCATAAAATTTAAGTACAAATGTAATCTTTCCATCACCATCGTCCCAGACTGACTTTCCTACCTGACCTGCAATCATAAAGAGAAAGCACAGTTTTCTGAAAGCTTCACAGAAAATCCTCAAGACCTTTTCAGGATGGCACATCTCGCCAACATAACAGACTGATAAACTGCACTAGAGAAAAAAAATCCTTTAGAATGACTGATTTTATGATATTCATCTGTATTTTACTTATTTCATAACTTCATCATATTTGGAGGTCTCTTGCAAGGCATATTCAAGTGGAAATGTGACGTCCAATAGCTACGCTATACACAGGAACTGATTACATCTGTCTGCAGAGGAACAACTATTCAGATCTTCATTGTTCTAATGATACATGACATGTTTGGACACACCAGTGCAGATATAATCCCTCTCTACCTCATCAACTTTTCACTGTCTTCCAAAAGCAAAACTGTAGTCTGATTAACTCAGTCCTTTACATCATTACCATTTACTTTGCCAATAGCTATGTCTGAGGAATCGCAGCTTTCCAGAGCTTCCTTGTTGATTGGGGAGGTTCTGTGCTACCCTGTTGAAAAAAGCATAGCCTGGAAGGAAGAGAAAGATGACCTGTAATGGAATCGTGAGTTTCTCCACAAAATGTAGGAAGAACTATGCCCCAGAGAAGTATTTGAACAAAACAATCATTCTGATGCAAGAAAAACAGTATTATTGTAGTCGAGCAGCTATGAAAGAAGGTATTCTGCTGTACCTGCTGTGAACAAGGCCCCTGCTTTAATTATGTCTGAAGCTTGGTGGCAAATATCCAATCCCCAAGTGAAGGGGAAAAAAAGGAACCAGTATTTTTTTCCATTCATTTAGTTGGCTGATTATTCTGAGTCTTTGACACTTTGACCTTTTGTTCTTTATGAATGTGCCCGGGTATACCTATAGGGTCAGCTTAGACTGAGAGCAGTTAAATCTGGCTTTGTACAGCTCTTTAAACGCTCTCCACAATGCCCAGCATCTGCCTCCTACCCTCAACTTCACTCTGCCACCAAGACACCTTGTTCCTAGCAATTGGTGAGAGCTGGAAACTGGTGGGTATATTACAAAAGCAAAGGGTTTTCTTCATGACAAAACACAAGTACAAGCATTGCTAGCTGCTGCGAGACATACTGCTTACATGACAGCAGTGCTAGCTAGTAACTGATCCAGAGATGAACTTTGCCAGACAACCATGATGATAAAAACTCAGAGAACTCAGACACCAGTGTGAAATTGTTGGCCATTGCAAAAACAACATTGACTTGTGCCTCCAAGGAAGCCCTCTGTCTAAAAGGATTCTACAGCCAGCTTTTGGGGCAGTTATCTCATAAATGACTTCAAACAGCATGACAGAGAAAGTAAAAAGAAAGGAAAATTCAGACAAGGTGCTTCGAAATACATTACTTCAAAAGCCTAATTGCACTGAAGGATTTTGATCCTAAATATCAACTGCACATCATATGTTTGATATATTGTTCAAATGCAATTAAAACTCTCCTAATGGAAGCTGAAAGGAGACACTTTGGCAAACACTAGGAAAACGNCCTAAATATCAACTGCACATCATATGTTTGATATATTGTTCAAACGCAGTTAAAACTCTCCTAATGGAAGTTGAAAGGAGACACTCTGGAAAACACTAGGAAAACAATTGAAAGATATGAGCGTAGGAAAGCACAGGCCATTTTTGCTACTGATGTTAACCTCCTCCTTTCTGTGGGATACACAGGACACCTGGGAAATGAAGTTTTTAAATCAGCATCTGACTTGGGCAACTAAAATTAGGCCATACAAAGAACCTGTGAACACTGCCCTGGAAGTTCTAGTAAGTACTATCTGTTTGGTAGGACTTTCATCATAGCCATGTCCATGAAAGAAAAACACATCGTGTTTCCTAAAGCCTAAGCAGCAGAGGTGCTAAGCATAAGCCTTTTCAGAAGGCTCGTTTTTCAGGCCTGCCTATGAACCACTGCACTTTCTGTGATCCCCAATCTAAAACCAGAAATATTTGTGTATTCCTGCCATTACTGGAACACAAATTATGAACACTGCGATCATTCCTCCTTCCATTTCTATTCATGCTCTTTCCATTTGTGTTTTCTCCTCTGCCTGTTACAATCTCCAGGTATTTCAGCCTCCTTTATGCCCATTACACCCAGTGCATTCAGAGGACCTGGATAATTCCACTCACAAGTGTATTCAGAACAGAGCTGAGCCGTTGCAGCAACTCCAATGCTATTGATTTGATGCAATTTAGCTTTACCATGTAAATAAGCACCCAGCCCTTATTCTGATAAGAGCCCCACAAATAAATAAATACATTAGTACCTTCGGTAACACACCAATACACTCTCAAAAGCAACTGTTTTGTGGGAAGAATCCATTATCTTACAAGGTGATGAAGCACAGATACAATAACTGACAACAAAATGTAAGCCAAATGACCAAATTTCTCGGTCACTCAGATAAAAGAGACTGTTCAAAGCCTTCTGGGGAAGCAGAGATTGAAGTCCACAAACAATCCTATGGCTGGTTAGTGGCATGACTAGCCACTGTTCTGTAGCAGGAAAAAGAAGGGAATACTAAGTTTGATCCATAAGCATGATGAACAGCAGCTATATAATTCACTATGAAAGGCAGATCTGTAAGAGGCACTAAAATTTTTCGCCATGGTAAATGCAGGACCACGAACTAGTTAAACCAAAAAATAATGCCAGGAAAGCTCTCACAACTTGTACTTAGTGTAGAGATCTAGGTTTAGATTAAAACGGATGGAAAGAATAAATATGATCCTGGATAGTCCTCTATGGAAAAATATTAACATCACCAGGCAAGTAATGATGACCCAGCCTCCACTGTGCCCCCTTGTCCAAAGGAGGCTAGTGCTATGCCCAGCCTCATCGGAAAGGGGATTTGAATCATTCCGTGCTTCAGCTTTAAATAACGATGACATTTTGTATTCAACAATTCAGGAAAATAATCTTAATTTAAAACTGTTTATAATTTTAAAATGGGTAACTTAAAATTAAATTGTTGGCATTCAATCTGTGGAAAAATGTTTCAGTGCTGGGTTTTCATCTATCCTGTAAATCTATCTTCATCTATCCTGCAGTAAAACCATGTAATTAAAGCTGTCACTCATTCAGGAAGGTGGTACAGATCTATTACCAGACTCCCTCCTCAGAGGCCACTGCATATTGCCTCCTCTTCCAATCTGCTGTGGGTTTCTCTGGTGCATGCTCTATGGGCAGATGTTCCCAGAGAATTACTGCATTTATTTAAACAAACTGCAATATATAAAAAAATATCTGTTAAGGCAAGTAATGATGAAAAAAAGCCACAAGTTTTTCTACATCTGTTTTTGTTACACATGGTAACCAGGGAGATGAAAATATCCGCAGTCCTTGGTTCTGCTACTCATAACAAAGTGCTTCTGCTTTATACACTGAATGGTTTCATTTGATTTTTTTAAGAGACTGAAAATAAACACAATCTCTATGCATAGTTTCCTCTGTTTTCAGGAACTATGACCTTTGACTCCTGTAAATCTATTTAAAGCTAATGTCTAAAGATCTGTTGTTCCAAGGATGTACAAAATATACCTAAGATTTATGTAACAATAAATCTTTTCTAGGCTTTCCTTTGTCAATTTTATTTCATTACCCCAAGCCAGTAATCAAAAGAGCTGCACATCCTCTGGAAGCTATCTAATGGGTTATTTATTTTTATTACAAACAATCATTTGTTTGTATCTCGTATTAATGTTGAAGGCAGGTGAAGACATAAGGATTTACTGTCACCCACATACACACGTGCAGTAGCACAGCAAACAAGAGTTATTATTATAAAAACCTCACTTAACACCATGCTAGGCATTTATCTCCGAAAACAACACCGTTAAAATAATCCAGATATGAAGTGTGGGCTACTGCACACAGCACTCTTGAAAACAGTGTTTTCTGCCTCTTGAAAGTCATAGGAAATGTTACAATATTGCCCTTCTAAGACTCAGTTTTTTAAAATCCCCTTATTGTACCCTTAAACCAATATCCCTACTTCCACCAGCCCCAACCTAACACTGGTTTAAACTATTTTAAAAAAATATTTTCTTTTCAACAAGAACTATTACCACTCCAATGGTCTGGATAAATTTTAATTTCATAAAAAAAAAACAAAGCCTGACATGACCATTATAAGTTGGTAGCAGATCTTTGGTTTCAGCCCCATTACTTCATGCTATATGACAGTGTGACGAGAAAAATTATTTACATCCGGAAACAGGCATTCTGAGAAGCACACAGTAGATCAGAAGAAATTGCCTCGAGGTACTTTTGTGCATATCTACTTCCAGAGCAAGAGCTACTCGTCCATCTAGAATCACCTGTGGCAAGCTGAGCTAACTAGCACAAGGTCCAGCCTACACGGCTGAAGCATATTGCATGGCAAGCAGGACCAGTTAGAGTGACATACTTGGTTATTCACACATATATACACTATTGCTTCAAACCAGCTTGCTTCCCAAAGAAAAAATAAATTAAGCTAAACCGATTGGGAAGAAAAATTATAAAGTAAAAAATAAATGAATTAAACTATTTAGGAAAAAGTTTATCATATGGAAAAAAGGCCACAAAACCATATCCAAAGACAATAAGTTGATTAAACCACCAGCTGGGTCAAAATTAAGACAGCAACAGAGGGGAAAGATTACAGAACATAACTCATGGAAAAACAGCAGACTGTGATCCATAAAAATTGGGAGTTGCACAGTGCAGAAAACTGTCAAAGAAAGCTTACAAATGAACGATGGCAGTGTTAAGGATAACAAGTGGGTTTTAAGGAATTGGTAACAAAAGCTCCGAGTGCCAAGATCAGGGTTTCACCATACTTAGGAATCCTTAAAATGTTAATATCAAGGCAGAAGCCTCACGGGGGGGGGTGCAAAACATATTACTTGATGAAGTTCATGGTCGAGGAAGATGCTAAGTGGTATCAGCTAGCTATAAACACTTTCAAAACAATTTACCAAGGTAACAGGCAGAGAGCTTGCTGACTCTATATCCGGCCTTATAAAGTTAATTTTTAGTAAATCTTTTAATAATGGGGAAATTCAAGAAGACTAGAAGAATGCTAATGATTTGCCAGTACCCACAAAGGGCAAGCTGGATGACCCAGGTAATTACAGGCTGGTTAGTGTGACATCTATTTTAGGCAAAATAACAGAAAACCAATAAGGGATTGAATTGATAAAGAACTCAAGGACAGGAACGATTACTGCCAGTCAGCATGTTTTTATGGAAAGTAGATTTTGCCAAACATATCCTACCCCATTCAATCTTTTGAGGAGATTATGTTTCATTAATGGAAGCAATTGCACAGATGCAATAATCTTAGGCTTCTATAAGACATGCACTTCTGATTTGTTTAGCACTATACAATATCAATGAGATAAATATCAATGGATTAAGATCTAGCTTAAAATATTTTCTCAATGAGGAAATGTCACCGAATGGAGGTTTCCTAGCAGGGGCCCTGACAAATTGGTATTAGGTCCAATGCAATTCATCATTTACATGGGTGATCTGCAAATATTAATCCCTACTGACCTGCATCGTGGGGCTTGCAGGGACAGACATATACAGGTCACTATAGACCCATATAGTGGGACACTATGTCTTTAAAAGCAGCAACAGAAAGGGATTTAGGTGTCAGACTATGCAGGTAATTTAAATTGAGCTTGATCTTTGCAAGTGTAAATAAAGAAACCTAAGATATATAAACAGAGGAGTATTGAGTAGGAGTGTGTTTTAACCTCTAGACTGGAGCTGATTAAACCCCTAACGAATATTTACTCACAGTTTCCATGTTCACTTTCTAAAAAGAAGATTGGAAAACTGAAATGACTAAGGTGGAAAAAGCTATAAAAATGAGGACTTGAGGAAGTTTCTTACATTGGGATGAGATACACTTAAAGATCTCATTTTGTTTATTTTAAATGAGAATATTTGAGAAGAATCGTGTGTAAATACCTTCATGAAGAGAAAATACAGACACTAAACAATTCTTAAACTTCGGAAAGAACCGTATTTCAAGATCCAATGGCTGCAAAATGAAGCTGGACATATTTAAATTGAAATAAAGTATTTTAAGCTAATTATTTGCTCCTAGATGAAAAAGAATTCTCCATCTCTACATATCTTCAAATCAAACCTGACATTTTTCCAGAAGTTACACTTTTGTCAAACATACATAATAGAGTTCAACAGAGAATTAACTAGTCAGAAGTTAACGGCAGATAATCTCAGTCCTTCTTATGTTAAGCTATCTAAGCCTATGAGTTAAAACAAAATGTTTTCCAGGCTAGAGTCAGAGGAAATATGTAAGAGACTTAAATAGTGCATATGACTCTCAGAAGGCTGGCTCAGCTCTGCATCACTGAGGGGTAAACAAATTGCCACCGATGGCCCTTTTCTAATGACCGGTTGGTAAAAAGTTCCTACTGTGCTATTCCTCGGAGACTTTGGGTCTTGCCCCTTCCTCTCAGTAATATTTGTGCCCTGTATCCCCTTTCACTATGTCAGAACTTAATTCTACGTAATGTTTATCTTCAACTTTCCCGTAACTCACACTGGGCAGGCACTAGACCCTCTAAAGCCAAATATCAGTTGAAAAACCAAAACAGAAAACGGACCTTGTAAATAAGGGTTCTTTGTCTCTGATTAAGCTGTGGCGTCCTTTCCTTTACAAGATCCCTTTTTAAGGCAGTTCCTGTGTTCTCTTCTGTAAAGGGAGTTTCTTAGCTGGTCAAATGGCTGTGCAAGTTCCTGCCACAGATGACACCACTTCCCAGAAGGGACCTGCAGGACGTACTGCTGACAGGATTAGTACCACACAAATATCCAAACACCACCTCATACAAGTGAAGGGGAGAAGCTTCATGTAGGATCGTGTTTTCAAGCAGTAAATAAGAACAGAAGATAAGAGCTTTTAATTAAAAAATTCCTAAGACAATTCTAGTACCATCTCACAGTGCATTTATGAGGATATTTCCAGCCTTTTCTTCCTACCACTATAAAGATTTTTTGTTTATCATCATTGGGTGACAGATGTTTTCTAGACATTCAGGAAGGCATCATTCCTGCCTTAAGGGCCTATCTATTTCAGAGGAGATGGACAAAATGGAATAACAAAAAGGGTTATTTTAAAGTGCAAGTCACAAATTAAACAGGAACCTTAAAAAGGCTTGAGTATAAACATAAAAGACAAGAGTTTTACAAACTCAGGC
>RSEF01000004.1:59386747-59407282 GCA_003993805.1 Himantopus leucocephalus | reverse complement strand
TTGGCTCACACTACCAATATCGCTCATTGTTAGATTTGGGGACAGATGCTTAATTGAGGAAAATCAGGCAAACTATATGAATTTCAGTGAAGCTATAGCAGCTTATGATTACTGGTGGGTTTAGACCTGTTTGTTGACTATATGTTGTTAGTTAATGACAAATAGCACACTTTGTATATTTGCAGCACTAAAGAACTATTATTTTTCGACTGAAAAAGTTATTTTCTTGTCAAAATTAGCTAAGTTAGTTGATGTTTCCTGCCTTTCACAATTCTGCTGCTGCCACTGATAGCCATTTCCACTGGCTTCAGCTTGGTAAATACTTGATATTTTATCAAGTATTGTGTCATTCTCAGTATATGGCTCACTATCTTGTTGCTTAAGTTTATATGGCATGCATTAGTCAATTGGAGATTGACATATGAGTTTGATTTAGGTTAAAAAATATGAACCAGAGCAGAGGATGAAGAATTCAATTTATAACCACTAAAATTGCAAGGAAAAATACAACAGAGAACAATGTTGGCATTCCTCAAAATAGCAGATATATGTGTGGTTGTGGTTAGGAGAGGGAGGGCAAAGGGGAGGATTTTCCAAAGTAATGGAATAGAAATTTTACAGTGGTTTGTCTAGCCCTTCTATTCATAGTTTGTTAACTCCCTAAATAAAATAAGTACAGAAGACCATTTACATTTTAAATAATAGTTTTTTGCCTGAGGACCTCAACTCATTTTATTAAGCAAATAAGTAAATAATTAGGTACAAAACACAGCTAAAAGATAAAAATTAATACCAGCAGAACATCTTCAAATAGTAAGGCTACGCCACATGACCTTCTAAGAGGCCTTCAGCCTTGCCAAAACATTTCAAAATCTGNGACCTTCTAAGAGGCCTTCAGCCTTGCCAAAACATTTCAAAATCTGAACGTTTTCTCATTTCTTTAATCTTTGATTCTTTCTTCTAGTACCTGCATTAACAGGGTGAATTTTACTTTATTCAAAGTTTTCCTTAAGAGAAGCCTTCACTAAATATTGCTAAGTGAATTTTCTCTGAAACTGGCTTATCTTAAGTCTTCATACACACACGCGAACCACAGACATGCATGTACAAGAGTAAGTTCTCACCTGTGTCCTTCAGTCATTTTAAAAACAAAACAGAGACCATGAATAAGGAGATAGTTGCCTAATTAATGAACTTTTTTTTTGTTTGTCCCCATAACTATGGCACAGGGAGTTTTGTTCTTTCCTCATATTTCCTTCACTGATAGTAACATCTTACTCTATATCAGTACATTGTAGAAACATACAATCCAGAAAATATCTGATGCGTAACAACCTAGAGATTGCTCTTTGCCTCCTTTTTCCTCACCCTTGCCTGTGTAACCAGAAACCATGCAAACTTTTCCTCCCTTTTCCTGGTATTTTTATTCCATCTCCTTTTCTAAATTTCTTGTCCAGTCTACTACTGTTTTCTTTCCTCTCAATACGCAAAATACAGCCAAATTGTGTCTTTTTGCCTCAGTTTGACCATATCAGCCTTCATTTCCAGAACCCTTTCTAATCATCAGTTGCAAATTTAAGTTCCTTGTCATCAGTTTCCAAGTTCTATGTTAGCATCCTTTGACTGTCTCTCTCCTTGTCAAGCTTTGTGTTACCATCCACATTTGCTAATGTTCAATCTTGTCTACTGGTCTGTCAGTTGTTCACAAATGACCTCTATTATCTGTTTCTCAAGCATCTTGTCTGATAGAACAAGCTCCTGAGGCCATATGCATAGTTCTTCCCCTGCTGACATTTAAATGCCCTCTTAAAAACTCACCTCTCCCATGTTGCTTACAATTAACTGAGACTACTTGTGTATATATATATATATTTTAAAAAATTATTTCTTCTTTCATTTTTGTTCTCTTAAACCCCTATTAAATTTCTGTTACTTTACAAGACCTTAGTAGATGCATTTGAGAAGAGATGCATGAAGTCAGGAACAGGCTCTACAGAATCATTAATAAAATGAAAATAAAGAACATAAGATCCCATACATGTATATAAATATTGCTAGTGATGATGATTATGACAGTGTTCAGTTATAACCCCACTGGTAAACTCATAGCTTCTTAAGCCTGCAAAGTACCATTAGTTCATCTATTGATGACTTCTGCCATTAGATCACCTAGTGTGACTTCCTGTCATTGAATTTTACTTCAGAATCCTACATTAAGCTCTCTAGAAGCCAAACAGTGCACCACAGGCCTTAAATCAGGGAGACATCAATACACCACCATTTCCTGAGGCTCCTGAAGCGGCAGAGAATTGATTCGATGTGCCCAAATTATCCTCTCAGAAAACACATTCTGTGGAAGCCAGTGATTGCCATTCCTTCTCAATCTCTGCTGATCCTAGCCTTTACCAAAGCTTTACCAGCTGATGGGTATGACCTTCAGCTTGTAAGGAAGGGATGCTGAACAAGTACAGAGGGACCAGACTGACAAAGAGAATCGGAGACAATTTGTATTTTTCTCTACAGGAATTCCTCTGTGCTTCTCATCTCTCTATCAAATAACCAGACTTACCTTTGCTCCACTTGTCAATAAGCTGAGCAACAGGAGATAAATAACTTAAAATTTTCAAATCTCAAAGTCGTAATTTTTATTCAGGCCTAAAACTGAGGCAAATAAATGTGTTCACTCCCAAAAATTTATTATGGGTAACTAACCAACTACAAATGGTTATACGGTCAAACAGAAGGGCTAAGAAGGCTCTTTTAAAAAAGAACAGTTCATTTTGAAAGAGAAACGTGTTGTTTATTACGTAGATGAGAATCACTACTCATTTTGAAGACATATGAAATAAAAAAGGGTTAAAACAACAGCAGCAGCAGCTCTGGTCAGGAGATATCTTAAAATATTAATAACTGTATGCACCTAGATGAAGATACAATATGACATCTGCTCAAGCCATTATAAAGTCATAAAAATACATTTTATCAGACACTTACAGTTTCCTGCTTGTCTTCTTCCTGTTCCCCATTGATTCCATAATGCATTGGCATTGCTGAGCAAGCTCTTGGGAAGTACAACTGAATACAGTTTCAGAAGCTAAAGAGAACAAATAGAGTCTGATTTAGGTTGTGGTAATGGCAATAAACAAAAAAAAAATACCTACAGAAAGAAGTGTTTTTCTGTGGAAATCCTAGCCATGCTCTTCTTTGGTTCTAGGGAAGAACATCAATACTGAAGTAGCTTAACTCAGTGGAAATATTTAACTCTCATGAGTGTGGCTTTGTAAGGGATATAGAAAGTCCTGGCTAATAAATATCTCAGGTCAAATTAAATAAATCAGGGTGGCAGCATTGTAATGGTTTAATTTTATAATCTGCCTATAAACTCAAAGCACTGCAGTAGACTTACTCTCATTTATTTATGCCTGTACCAACATCCACCCATTTAGCATCTCACAATTTAATCAAGTTAGGAAAACAAAACCCTGCATGCTACATTAGTTTTCATTATACAGCTTAGTAGTATGTTCAGCCACAGTTTCTAAATATTACCCTTTTCAGGGTACCTGAACAGATCTGTAATACCAGTGATGGCCTTCTCTCTGTTGGGGGGAAATTAGCCTGTTGAAAGGCTGGGAAAGAAAGTTGCTCAATCTTTTGTGGTGAGAACACTGTAGGGGGGGAGAAACAAAAAAGGAAACAAGACCACAGACGTGCCCATGTGCGTGCTGAGCATGGAGCAGGCTGTAGCTTATATGGTTGATTTCCTGGGGTACTGAACTGATACAACAAGGTGCTCTTTTCACCTTGTTGTAAGGTGACATTCAGCAGCACCTGCTGCCACACTTTTGCCTCTACCCTGCTGAATCCATACCTGCAGAGATAATATAGCATTGACTATGTTCACTCAACAGAAGCTTTAACGTAATTCACAGAGAAAAATCAAACAGAATTAGACATAATGGAACAGTACACAAATGGGAAGAGAAACTCTTCATATTCTTACTGTTTGGGAGCTAGAATAGCACTCTAAACATGAAAGATGTGAGTAGATCTTAAAATTAAGTAAAACCAACAAAGGACAGTTTGGGGCATGTTTAAGGCCCAGCAGCTAAGGATTTGGGCTAACTGCTATGCAGTTTGTTCAGTTTCCATTTCCAAGCTCTAGATGGCCCATCAGGCAATACCTGTCCTGAAATATTACCATCTCCCTCCATCTCCCACATTTTCCAAACAAATCAGCAACAACAAAGAATTCCCATAAGTTCCATTCCTGTAGAACCCACAAAAGCTAGAGATTGTGCTGGGAAATGATACCCACAGACAAAACAGCTTCTTCAAATAAACTACATCAGTTCTATTTCTATTTCATTTGGCAACCCACCTCTTCCTAGACTCTCTTCCAACCCCGTGAACTGGGAATTATTTCTGACTTTATGCTTACTTGCAATTTTGGCATCTTGATAGATACATCACAAGTTTTTTTCTGCTCTTTTTCACATTGTTGACTCATATTGCCTGAATTTTTGCTACAGCACTTACATTTCCAGAATAGTCATACACTAAGAATCTGCGCAGAAGTCACCTTTTCCTACGTCTTCTCAGAGGTTTGGGCTAGAACTGCCAATAATCGACTCCTTCCTCCTTCCCCACTCCATTTGTTTGACATCCTATCACTTTTCTTATTAGTAAAGGGGTTCTTCCTCACAAGCATCCTTGGGAAGCAGTATTCCTGCATACTAGAAATGCTAAATCAATAGTCTGAAGATAGTTGATTAGGTGTTTTGCACTATCACCTGCCCATTTTTATGCAGATTTCCTGAGAGAATCAGGGGTAAGGTTCTGCATGTCCTAAAATGCAAAAGAAAAAAAATACACTGAAAGATAATGGTAGGGAATACCATGTCTAAAATGCTATGATGTCTTGTAAAGCATAATTTTAGTTTCTTGACCACTTTCCTCAGTCTTATGCAATGCAAGGTAGCCAGTTTTTCACAGCTTGACTAGATACCGTCAGTCAGGACACACTCTGCATATTTTTATTCTTATGTTGTAGTCTACCCAGTTACAGTGAATAAATTCATCATTATCATCATCCAACACTAGTAGCATTTGAAATGTCTTCTGCAGCAGCTCATTGCAAAGACATTTGGGCACTAGCTTTCTCCTGGAGCTTCTATCAGAAAGGAGCCTCTGTGAAGTTGTGGTGGATATGTTCATAATAACCGTACCTTACACATTGTCCCATAAGACTGAAAAGCTAGCAACAGTTCTAAGTATTATGATAGGGCAGATGATAGCTTTTTCAGACACAGTTACACAAATTCTAGAAGGGCCTCTAGTAAGGCCACTACTATAAGGCAGATTATCAGACTTATATTTCATCTTTGCTTTGCTGGGTTTTGCTTTTGTGGTTTTGGGTTTAAGATCTGTTTTTTCAGGTAAGTAATAGGCATCAGATGTTACCCATAAAAATCTCACAAGAACAAAATGCATATAGGTTTTAGGACATTATACACAACGAACCATGAAAAGGTCTAGCAGAAGGGGGATTAAGGAAGAAGCTGGCATTGTCCAACTGTGGGATAAACTATCTGTGTCTTGCACCTCAACGATCGTGCAGCTAGATAGTTAACGTCCATTAACATTCATGCTGCTCAAAAAATGCATGCTTTTGGGGATGAGAACATTGACTGCTGGAAAAATGCATGCTTTGGAGGGTGAGGACATTGACTTCCTTTTTATATTTGTTATTCTAATTATACTGTCCTGATTTCAAATTAAAGACACAATGGCTTTTGCTATTCCATTATGTAATTATAGATTTCTGTAAACATTCTTCCCTTTGTTGGTTTGCTCTGTGCACAGATTTTTTTTTTTAAATGCATAAAGCAATCAAAATAAATTCTGAAATCAAAACAAAGAGAAAACAAATGGCGCCTCAGATATTCCCTTAAAAAAAATAGCTCTGTGCATCATCCTCAGGCACTTTTGTCATCTGTTGCTATAATAACCACTTTGATTACACGAACACTCACCAAACTGTGCTTGGCTGACTACAGGGCACTTCCCAGCAGCTAAATGAATAGCTCTAAAGTACTGCTCGTTTCCAACTCAGTACCAGATTTTGTCCTATCATATCAACAGCCACACAGCCAAGAAACTGAGCTTTCTTGCACATGGTCTCCATGGTGTTTATGTGTTTCTTCCCCAAACAGACAGATGCAGATTAAGCAATGCATGTCAATCTCATTATGAGACTGTGAAATGTGCAGAAAGTTTGTTACACACTCATGCAATCATACACATTGTGAACATCCTGTTTATTTGGCCTGTTCTCTGATGATTGGCTGTGGTGTTTCAGCACATTACTGACAGCTGGGAATTGCTCCAATGGAACATGCTTTTCCTATGACAAAGATCCAGAGAGCAGCAGTAACATGTGTCTGCCCATTATTTCAGCCGTACAAAANAAAAAAAAAAAAAACCACCAAAAAAACAGCACAGTCCCTCCAAATGAATAGCACATTGGTTGTCTGAGCTGTGCTGGAGCACCACTAGACAGGCCCTTGATGACCTTTGGAGGCCATCTGAGATAATAAATCCTTGGACCCCCAGTTCCGGAATGCTTTGGGCAAGGTCAGGATGGCAAATTTCCCACTTCCACAATATCAGATGTTACGGTAATTCCTTTTAGCTAATGTGTAAGAGCAAAGGAATGTCTTCAAACCTCATCTAGGCCCTGTGGAATCTGTTGAAAATGCATGACAGCTGTGGGCTTTGGCTGGGGTCTGCCTGTGAATATATGAGATCTGGAAACCTTTCAGACAAGGAAAGGAGGGAATGACTGTACATTCAGTGTGTACCATTGGTCTCCCGCCCTCCCTTCCCAGCCCCATTTCACACAACATAGCCGTATCACAGCTTTACGGTCATGGCTGTCATGCATTCTTTATGACTGAGTGTCGCGGGTAACGTACAGCACACAGAAACACAGATGTGCATGCGCGTACACCTACACACGCACACAAGGAAGCAGGACTGAAAAGGAAAGATGGATTTCCATAAGGTCTGAGAACAGGACACAGAGTAGCTCATCCATTTTTTCATAAAAAGGTAGGGAGCAAAGAAGTAAGCAACTAAGCACTAGATTGCTGCTTGATGTGTCCAGATGCCCAAGGTGGGAAGGAATCCCACATGGATTCTCTTGTTACCTGCTCTCCAGAACCCAGGTGAGAGACCAGATCATGCCAAAGACCACAGCCCCCTCCCACATCCTTATTTTCACGCAAAAGATCATGGCCTCTTACACACCTATTTTTACATCACTAAGTAAAAAGGTTTGACACCAGCTAGCATATTTATCCTCTTTGCAGTCTTGTGCTTTCCAAGGACTTCATAGTCTTGACTTCTCTAATTTGGTCCTCAGATACAAGGTCTGCAGCATGCGTGGGGAAACTCCACTTGCCATGTGCATAAATTTCTAAGATACAAAGCAAGGAAGGATCAGAATGATCGCCTTATAGAGCTATCTCCACTATGCACAGCTTTTTCAATCTGTAGTTAACAGCCCAGACTAACACAAACTTTTGAGTATTCTTGAATTACTTCAACAGCGCGGAAAAAGCTTCTAGCACAAGGAGCGTTTTCCAATAACATCAGTATTCCACAAACTTTATTATATTGCATACCACCATGAAGCCACCTGCATATACAGTATGTCCATCTTTTACACTAAAAATAGCAAGAACATGCTTTATGTGCAATAATAGTTGCTACGAATTGTTATTACTGCTAGTATAAAATGAAGTAAAATAACAGATCCAGAAATATCTGGATACAATGCACCTGATGGTGACAGATTTGGAGCAAGTGCTTTTCCCAGATTCCAAAAGGGTTCTTTTGTTTCCAAAAGAAGCATTGAAAGGGCTAGTTAGAGAACCTGAAAACAGACCTTGATATATGTGTGGGACTGTCATACCTGAGATGCAGCAAAGAGAAGAGGAATTAGGAAATTAGAAGTATGTTAATTACAAAGATAGCACACTCATGGCTTCTTACAAGTAGTTGAAAAGCACACCAAGTCTAAACTTATCAGCCAAAGGCTAGAAACAAGAGATAAGAGTCTTTGGTAAACTCAAAATATATTGAAAACTTTTTCCATTTTTTTCAAAGGGAGGAGGGCTGGAGAGGTTATAATTTGTCCCAGATTTTCACGGGAGTAGGAGGCAAAACAATTTCATGGCCAGTTTCAAGTAAATGCAGTTGAAAGGACCATTTTAAACAGAAATAAGAAAAATAAAGTTTTATCTACTTCAGAATGCAGAGGCTGAATTAGAGAGCTGTAGCTGCTTTGTTCTAGCATACACCTAGCAAACATCTATCTATCTACTTACATATATCTACGCTAGATGCATTTTAAACAAAGCAAAGTAATTATCAACCACTGAAAACCAGCATTCTATTTGATACCACAAAACACTTCAACCCCCCTATTTAAAGTCTTATAACCAATATCTACAGATTTAATCTGTTCACATTTACGGAAGTCTGGACCTGCAAAGATGTAATTATCCATATTCTTGTATTGATCACTGTGTTAAATACAATCTCAAATAACTCTAGCTTCTAGTACTATACTGGGTTTGTGCTCAGCATGGGCAGAAGGAGACTCAGCTGGATGATTATTACCACTTTCTAATTCACCTTTGTTTTCCCTTTCATCCAAATATGGCTGAAGTTCATTTTGCACAAAGGAAGTTTACATAAGTGAGTATTACCAGTCGTCCTTGCCTCTCTTCTCTGAGCAAACAAGACTCTTGCAGACAAATGAACTGAATCCGTTATTAATTAATCTGCTATTCCTCAGCTGAAGATGCCTGTTCTCCACCCCATGCCACCTTGGATAATCCCTGGCCCCCATATCAAACAGGCTTAACATGTTTTAGTTTTAGTTCAGAGTCATTGTAAAGGATAGTATGAAATGCACTGCTGGAAAACACAGACAGTTTGTTCTACCCAAACATACAAAAAAAAAATAGCACAATACCATGTTGTCTTGAACCACATGCATCATTGTAAGTTGCATACTGCTTTATGGTAGATAAGCCATACTTCCAAAATTTTGTATTCACAGGTATACACTGGAGTTTCTAAAGTTGGGGTCTGTAACCTGAATGTTGACCCATAGCACTGTGACCAGACAACATTGTGGTCTCTTGGACTATGCTTCAGACACGGCTTAGATTTGCTTTGGCAACATCAGGTCATACCTGAAAGTCAGTTCACAAACCAGTGTCATAGTACAGGTAAAGGAGTTAGGAGGAGACTCCTCTGTTTTAGCATTAGGAAAGGGTTTTGCGAGAGACACTTGGTTCAAAACACTGAGTAACATTAGCGACATGAGAGCAAATGGAAATAAAGTGTAGCAGAAAAGGAGATACTTGACACATTGGTGTGAGAATTTCCTCAGTCAATAGCTCTTCACCACAGTCTCTTCCCTTCCTAGCACATCTGGTTCAGAGGGAGGACAAAGACAAGTCATCCAGTCTCTTATCTGACTTTGTTAGTTTCTACTTCTTTAAATGGGTACTGCAAAGTGACATGATTTCATGTACAAATTGCTTATATATTGATTTTGCCAGCTAATGCTTAGTCAGGGAGACACAGATAAAATAGTATTTCTTAGTTTATTCCCAGATATTCCTTCTTTCGACTGTGCACAGAAAACGGACCAGATCATCAGGCTGAAAGTTCCTTATCACTCAACCAGATGGAATTCTCTCTGGAAAGGAACCAAAGTAGGTGGCTCTGAACTCATACCAAAGATATAAAAATCATAGGCCACCAAATAAAAGTATTCCCTTCATTCAGTATATCACTAGGTGTAACACACAAATCTGCCAAGGGAACATCAGGGATAGGATACATTTTGCAATTGCTATAATTAACATGAATCAACCACACTGATTCGGTTCTCTGGAGCAGCAATGCTTCAGAGCTGATGTAATCTTAAAAACCAAGGACTAATTGTTCATTTGTTATGCCTGTGAATACAGAAATCATTACCACAGGAGAAAGAAACCAAGAAAGATGTGTGCAGAACTGGTACAGTACCAATCATTTGAAGTTCCATTCACTTTTCCCAGTTTTCCTGGGGATATGTGTAAGCAGATCAGTTTTTGCCTTACCAAGATGGAGCCCTTTATAGACAATCCTTATAAAATATTACAGCAGTCTAAGAAATGAACCAGAACATGACAGTAATACTGCAGTAATGGTTGGTGACACTAATGCAGACCATCATACCACGTTGTTTTTAAGAAAAAGGGAATGACAGTACACTAAATCAAGTACAACTCTCTTTTCAGCGTGGAAAGCTAGCCACACCTTATTAATAGACAAATTCTCCACAGATAATATTAGTCTGTCTACTGCATTCGTCATGGTTTGTAATCCTGACTCTGTTTAACTGAGAGTTTTACCCGAGATTTCAGAGGGATTTTACCTGCTGCCCCTGCTTTTATGTAAACTTCCTGACCCCTGGTAAAGTGCATGAAGAGCCTAAAGCAAAGGAAGAGCTCCATTCTGAACATACTCTCAAACTTCAAAAACAGCCTATTTTGAAAATTACAGCTACTGGAAATCTTCTTTTCAGAAGTCTACGGACATGCTATTTTTTTCCTTACTAAATTATCAGCCAGTCCCTCCCCACAGTCACATCTGATTTGCTTCCACATTCAAGAATTTTCAACAGAGCTTAATCAATTCAGCAAAAGAGAAGTTGCATTAAAAATACAAGGAATTCATGAGGCTAAACTTTCTTTGTAGGACCCTATCAAATAGCAGGGGATTTCTCGTGTGATCAGTGGCTCTTTCAATTATGTCACTGGGGCAGATTCAGCCCTTTAAAACAACAGTAGAAACGAAGAGGAAATCCATGTACTTAGCTTTGTCTCAGGGGAATTCACCTAGATTTACACCACTGTCAATGAGATCAGAATTTTGCCCATTGCTTAGATTATGTCACTTTGCAATGTGATAACAGTACTTCAGAACATTCACTCTCAAGAACGCATCAAGTAATAGATCCCACTACCCTCCACTTTTTCAGACAACGAAGAGCAGAATTCAGCCTGCACATCATTACATAATAAAAACAATTAAAAAAGCCTCACACCAGAAAACACCTATTGATTTAAAATTGTATAAGACCCACATGGAAATACAGTTTCAACCTTAATGCCAGCTAAGTTGTAAAGTGCTTTAACCGTGGCAGCCATTCCCCTCTCAAAAAGATTATTTCCCAGCAGTGGTCTACACAGATTTTAAAAGTCAAGAGAATATTGAATCTTCAGCTAAGAAATGCTTACTGAATTTCAGGCAATACCAATATTCAAGATATTTCTTCTGCCATGACAACTTCCAAGATTTTTTTGGTGTTCCTCTTCTAGTTTGCATTTAGATAGGAAAAAAAATATATATCTGTTTAATGGATAAGTAGAAAGAATACGTGGTAGTCTTTCCAAACATCTAATTGTATAAGTAGTAGTGATTCCAAACTGCATGTAATAATTAAAGTAGCATGTTCCACTTCAGGAAAATCCATTTTTCATATTGGACGTTACCCTTGGTTACACAGAGTGGAAGAACATTTCTGCTTTCTGTTACACATGCTTTTCATTTGGTATCTAAAAGTGATACTGCCATATGATACGTAAGCAAAACAGCAAGTTGGTGGAAAAAGTACTTAGAAGACTTTTAAACCTTCAAGGCTTCTCATAGCACTACAGGTACCACTTTTAAGCAGTTTATCCCAACATCTACTTGAGGATTATCTTGTTCTATCTGGTCCCGTAACCTGTCCACATACCTGAGAGCAGCTCTAACAGCCCCCTGCCAGCACAGGCGGCCCCACTGCCCTTTATTTCTTTCCCCCAACCCAAGAAACTCCATCCTCTGATTAATCCCTTCATTTCCCTACACTGAGTAGACAAGGCAAAATAAGGGATTTGAAACCGACTGACAAGTTGACCCCAAAGACAAATCCTGTCAGCTTCGCTCAGACATAATGGAGTAAGTGTGAGCGGTCTCCCCTATATACCAGAGATCCTTCATTGTATGTTTTTCTTCACACTTATTTCTACAGTCTAGCCAGTATCACACAGCATGATTTTTCCCCATTAGGCACACTTAATCAAAACGAAGTAGTCAAACACAAGAGTCTTTCCTTCCACTTCACCTAGCAGACAAGTACAAGGAAGCTTGACTGAGTTAGTCCCAATGAATTATCTAAAGATTTTAAAATACATCCTTCATTTTGTTGTTCCTGACTTACTGTCTTGCTTGGTAATCCCCATTATGAAACCAACACAAAATGGGTACTCTTGCTCTACAGGTCAAGCGTACCAAGATCATCTCTCAGCTTACCTGTGGTATGACCTAGAAAGATTAAGACTAGAAAGTGGCACCAGGCCAAGAGACACATGCTTAGTTGGACCTCCCCATGCAAAATCCAGCTTCTCTTGACACGGCCTTTCCCAAGAGACAAATTCTCACATCCATTCACCAACTCAGAAATTCTCACTTGAGTGAAGACTGAGGTAAAGTCTAGTAATGAGTTTTTCTACGACTTGTCTCACTGGCTTGTTCTCAAAACTAGGCAAGATGACCAATAGCATACATACGTTCTTGTCTGCAAGACAGGGTGCCTAGCTATACACCTGATTCAACAAATCCCTTCACATGATCTACTGTTTTTTTCAGTAGAAGGAGATATATAAAGTGAGTAAAATTTGCATGACATTGTATTGCATGTATTCCTGTTAACAAACACAATATCCAGGGATGTAAACCATTGGAGGTTCATAAAAGAATATTTAAAAGATGTGGCCTGGAAAATACAAAATCCACAACAGCAGCAATGGAACATCCATTGCAATCCCAAAATAAACACAGCAGCAAGGTTTGCAAATTGCCTGCAATTTGCAAGAGGCAAACTTCCCTAGGTAAAAGTACTTACTCTTCAGCAAGGCTTAGGTTTCCAGTAAGTTGCTCTCTTGAGATCTGCTTTTATAATCATTCATGTCTCGAAGAAATATAATATTTGCAACAGACCTGTATCAGCAAAATCACATTGGCCACAAAGTTTGACTGACTGGCTGGCTAGCTGCAACCTGCATATGCACTGTTTTCAATTGGATTGTGTCTTTTGGGCCTCCTCCATTTGCATGGGACACAAATGAGAAAGTTTTTTGATGTCTACTAATTGACATTTGTCCAAGCAGCATGAAGCGAGCCACAGAAGCTTCAACAAGGCAAAGTCAAGTGATAAACCAAAGTTTTCAGTGGATTACTGCAAATCCACACTTCACCAAAACTGACTTTGAGCTTTTCATCTTGCCACAGTAGTTCTATAAATACAGCATAATGTTCCCTATTAATCCTCTCTATTACGTAGTCCTGCACCCTGTCTCAGGAACTAGTGCCCTGAGCCCAAAATGCAAGTCTCTCTAAGGCTGGAATATATTTCATGGCTATCTTACCAGTTAGTTTGTACTAGCAAGCCTCAAGTTACAAACCAACCAAGCTCTTTGGGCTTGTTGTCCTGGAACTAAAAAGTTTTGTGGAATATGAAGGAAAAAAATCACCCTCCCAAGATCAGACTTCTCATATCCTTGATGGCATAATAGAAAGTCATTAGTCTACAAGCATCTTTTCCTTTTACAGAGCATGATGTAATGTTGCTGACAGTTCAACTGAAATTTATTTTAATCATTTCTTCCTCTCCCTCATGGCACATTGGATGTTCAGATCAAATACCATTATGAAATCACAGAAACGTGGGAATCCTAGCTAACAAAAATCTGCTTATGGTGCTATTCCCCCATCCCCCCAATGTCGCCATCTTTTAATAAGATCACCATAATTTCAAAAAAACATAACCCAAGTTATTCATGCAGTCTTGCAACAGGTGAAATAAATTATTAAATTCCTTTTAATGACAGAGCACATAGGATCAAACCTCAATAAACTCACCTGTATCTGGTTTGAGATTAAGACATCTAATACCCCAGCATCACATCGTGATATTGTAAAGGACTTCAAACTGAGCCCAAGTAGAAACAGGGAAAAATTAATCTCTTTTTTTTTTCCCTCAGGACTAGCATCCTCCAGTATGCCGTACGTAGAGTCCTCTCAGTAAATCACAGAGTGCTTGAAGAGATTCAAAATACAGCTACCTTAATACTGCTACATCCAAAATGGTTTCATGCTAGAAAGCCAAGGCTGCTGAGAAGAGATAATATTCTTTATTGTTCCAGATATTATTGGTGGAAAAAGGGGAGCAACAAACAGCAAACTCGATCATGCATTTCAGCTATATTAGTAGCTGGGACAGAAGCTCCCCTCTACACATCTCAGCCTGTTCAGAAGCACAGGGACAGTTCACAGCCACAGAGGTCTTTTCGACAACCCACTAACTCAGTGGGCAAAATAATTCATTCGTGGTCTTTCTCATCCACAAATTGGGCAAAAATCACAATCTGCTCTTCTTTCATGTTTTTACAAAAGGAAGTAGCGGAAAGGCTGCAAAGTATACAAAAATCCAAGTGTTTATTCACCTAATATGGGACAGCAAGTCTGGGCTGGAATTCCCTCTCAAGCAAGCGCGCAGTTGTCTTTTGATATACTTTGCTCTTCAATCTTAATTTAAAAAAAAAACAAACAAAAAACCCCCCACCAAAACAAAAAACCACACCCACCTTTAGAACAGCATCTCTGTCTGGTCTTCCTTTTTTGGATCTAACCAGGATGTTTCAAAGAGAACAGCAAAGTTATGACCAGATAAAGTAAATGAACTATGCTGCATTTGGACCCTATATATTTGGTGGTGTTTCCTTTTAATGGCAGCAAGGCTATCACTAGACTCTCTTCTCTGAGACTCAGGAAACCTTGTTAAACTATAAATTTGGAGAACTGCTAAATAATGCTAAAGGTTAAAGTGGGGTAAGATCTGCTAGACAGTTCAATGCTAACAGCATCCACGCTCTGTGTTGGGGTGTGCTTTTCTGGCTGGTAGTAATAAATGGTGCAAGAGTACAAGTTTTTATCATTTCCTTGGGCATTTACTCTATAACAAGAGACAGCCCAACGTTAATCTTTATACAGCAGCCCTTTCAAATTTGTTGGGGATGAAAACAACACACCACAAAAATAAAAAGACATTTCTACATAAATTAGCCTATTAAACATAGCAAAAACAATAGTAAACTTTTTACCAGGTTTTAAAATTAGATCCTATATCAGGAATAAGAGTCTTCATTCAGTTGTAGGAAGGTTCAGACACGCTACATAAAGAGTATCAAATCTAAAGGCTTTTCTTACATATGCTCACAATGGTGCAGCACTTATTTCACAGCATTATAAGCAAGTAATCTTCTCAGTTACCAGGGATAGAGGGAGTTTGTGGGTTTGGCATGCAGCCGAACAGGATATGAACTGCAATGCAACAACAGGCAAATAACAGTGGCATTCTCCTCGCAAAATCCTTTAGTTCCTGTAGCTAGACCTCATAGCCCCAGAGACTCCCAACACTTTCATACAGGCATTTTAGAGTTAATAAGGTAGTTTTGGTTTGATCAGTCTGCAGACAAAAAAAAACCAAAATAGAAAAAAAAAACCACACACAAAACCAAAACAAAGCAAACCAAATAAATACAAAGGTTCAAAAGTATGTCTCAGTGCAGGCCGGGCTCCTGTCACAGATAAGTCATCACAGATCCCAAAACATGATCGCTGTAGCCAGCACTCGGAAAGGCTGCTCGCTGCCGATACTGTAGTTCACTGTTAACTCTCTATTTAATTGTGCATGAAAAAACAACACAACTCCAATGTTTTTACTATTCAATAATAAAAATACTGATCAAAAAATTAAAATTAATTTCAACCAGCAAAAGAGCTTTAAGAAAAAAAATACAAGGCTGATCCATAACCAAAATACTACATTAGAGAACTGGAGAGTACAGCTGGCCCTGAGCATGCACACCCTATTATGCTTCCAGCTAAAGAAATTAAAATCCTTTTACATGCACAGACAATGAACCCTGCAGATAGAGTTCAAACCTTGGGCTTTCAACCCACCATCACAAGGCCTCCAGATCCCAGCTAAAGAAGTAACAGGTTTAGATGTGAGAAGCAGCAGGCTGAAACCACAAAGCACCAGCTGCTACAGTAATCACATTCAGAACAAGAGCATGCAGTTCTTATCCTAAAAATGTTGTCTTAGATAAACAAACAAAATTCATTCTGTCCTTCTCTTACTGGGTAATTCGCTACAAGCATATACTACAAATAAACACACCTATCTACTGAAAGAATGACAGGTGAGGTTTAAAGGGTTCAGCTTTATTTCATATTTGTGTTGTGTTACACTTCACATCTGCGTGGCACAACCACCTTTCAAGGCAAAAACCAAAAGAATTGACACTGTGTGTTAATCAAACCAAGGATGTGCATCAGTGCCAACAGGATGCAGTAGTCCTTTACTCAATGATACATCTCCTTACCTTCCCCCAACTCAAAATTTTAGTAGTATCAGGTCAACATGAATTCTTGTTTTGAATAAAAAGGAAGAAAGCAAGCAGGGACTTGAAAGAGGAGCTGAAGGATACAGCTCTCATCCGATCAGTTTCCCTTTCCAAGTACATTGCACCAGAATCCAACCATCACATCAGCCCAGATGCCAGCTTCTTTGTGAAAGACATCATATGAAATTAAACGATTCCACAGAGCTACTAGACTCTGGAATGTAACTTTTCAGAACTCAGATTCTCTTTTCTGTCCAGAAAATTATGTGCAAGTGTGATATGATAGAAAAGTCTGACTTTATACATTCATTTCAGATTCTGTTACATAGCTTTGTATGAATAGCTGTATGCAAAATCACTTATTATGAATCCAAATCCTTATTTACAATGGGATCTTTTTTAAGGGACATGGGAAGAGAAAAAAAAAATCAAGAGTGGTTTTGATTTTATGAATTGCCAATGGCCAGGACATTACTTTTAAAATATAAAACCTAGAAATTCCTAAAAATGTAGATCCTACTTGTGCTGATTTCCGCTTTCATTTTAGGATTGCATTAAGATGTTTTTTGTACACAGTGGTGGATACACTTCTCTGTATCTACAGAGAAGATACGTTGCAAAAAGTAGGGAAGAAATGTATCTTCCTGCTGCCTCCTATGTAGGTATGTTCAGGTACCCATGAGAGTTTAAAATAATTTCTTATCAAGAACTATGGACGTCAAGTGCTGCATTTTCACTACAGAAGCTGAGAAGGCCAGACTACTCTGCTGACTAGCCCTTACACAATGAATATCACCGATACACCTACGTAAACTTCTTAAGCAGAACTGTCCTGCAGATAATAGCCTGTCTGTTAAATTACAAAGTCACACCATTGCAAGCACTGGGATTACCCTGAAACCAACACAGCTTAGAACCAAAGCCTTGGCTTTGCACATACTGTATAGTGACAGCACCACCAGAATACATCATCCAAATTTTCTTTGCTTCCTTTTTGTTCTGATAGAAAGGACAGTGGATGAACAACAGAAAAGCAACCGAGGCATCCCATACCACAGAGCTGCTGAAGGCCAGGTCATTTGTCCACAGCCACAGCAGGATACCGTCAAAAGATGCGATGTTCAGTTGCTGTTTGGATGCTTGCCCTGCTTACCAAGTGTGCTTAAAAGGCACTTGAGAAGAATACAGCAATATTCTTGGCCTTTCTGCTTTCCGCCTCAGCCAGAAACAGAAGTAGAAAGGGACTCAACAGAAAGCATATACAAGCACTTTAGACAATTTTGTCTGAAGACCAGTTACAAATCCAGAGTGGCTAAAGGCATGGGGTAGCCATTGTTTTTACCCCAAGTGATTTGTTTCTCCTCACAGCGGGATGAAGGACTCACTAACTAGTTGCATCACAGGTATCATGGCAAATATCCCACTAGAATCAAATACCCCATCTCATCAAAACCTGCTTGTAGAGACCAGTAGAGAAAACGCAAGAGAAGCACAACAGGAGAACAGTTTCTTAGAAGAGTCTCATTTTTGTTTGCTTTTTATTAGAACACTTTAAGCATTTCCATGGCCTAACAAATGCTACGCTGTCCCTTCTTCATTTAATTTCCCTTTATTCCCATTGGCTGGCAGAAAACATCCTACCTATTTTAACAAAAGTCTTAGGACATTAAGGTTGATATCCAGAATGGAATCACTTCAAATTGGGGCCACTTCTGGCTATTGCCTGCCAGAAAACAAACGCTTTTCATGATATGCCCTTTATTAAAACACTGTACTTTATTCAGAGAACTTCAGCATTGCTCAGGATTACTAAAGCTCACTAACAGTAAACATGTTAACAAGTGTATTGACTTTTTTTTTTCCATAAAACACAAAAAACCCAAAACATTAAGATCCCAGAGAATGACAAAAGAGGGTGCTTCAATAAAGGTGGCGTTTTTCCTCATGAAGGATTGAAGCAGAAACCTCAACCTTCAAAATGATTGAGCTGCAATATATACACTGAGTTTTCAGCTTTGTTTAGCTTTCTCTGACTCTCAGCCACTCCACTGCAACATCCTTTTGTTTTTTAAACTTTTGGTAATAAAAGAACCATCCATCAGCTGTCAGGAGAGCTATCAGGAAGCAAGTTTCTAATCCCCACTCGTGTATCGCAGGCATTTGCTGGAACACCTGCACTGACAGTTTCAGAAAAACTCCTGGGCAGAGACACGAAGCTTTGAGGGGGCACAGACCAAACCACGTAAATAGCAGCAGTGGCAAAGCCACAGGAATTTATGTGTGTGTGCGTACACATGTGTGTATGTGTATTTGAGGACTCTAGACAAATTTGTTCAGGGATCAATATGGTTTTGTGGATACAGCCTTTTCACCACGCTACCCTGCTGTTTTCCTGGCTTTTGGTAACAGATGATAATTGGATACACTACCCTAGAGTAGGAAGAACATAATATGAGAAAGCTGCCATTAATTCAACACACAGGTCTTTTCCCTGAGCTCAGGGACCAATGGTTATGAGCCTCATTACAGACGACCGGGGGTCGCAATTTGGCACCAGCTTTGGAGATTTTTATCATCTGATACTAGTCCTCATAGGAACAGAACCAAAACCTTCTGAATGCTTATGCAAAATACAGACTTGGCAAGAGATTAATTTGTTTTTTCCTGTTTTTTTTTTTNCTTTTTTTTTTTTTTTTTTTTTTAGTGTGAACCTTCTTTTTTCAAATAAGAAAAGTGACAGTTTTTGCCTATGACCAAGGACAGGAGAGGCCCAGGTTTGACCCTGCTCAAATGAAAGCTGAAGTTTCGATCAATATTACTTTTGGAAAGAGAGAACACTTGAATGTCTCTCTTCCCCACAGGGCAGCTACAAACACACCTCAACATACCAGCAAATCTGTTTAAGTGGTTTCAAATTGTAGGCATGGGGGGCAGGGGGGAAATCAGTAGGCAAATTCCCCATAAAACAACCTGAATGAGAAAACATTAAATAAGATCCTCTACATATTGGAAAAGGAGTGTCAAAACCGATCACACTCTCACGCATATTGTTACCCTTTTCACCCAGGCAGAGAGGCAAAATTCAAGATGAGATGGGCTGTTTCCAGGAGGAGGAAGAAACAGCGATGGAGCTGAGTATCTTCTATGCAATCCTGTTTAATTAAGAAGGATGCACACAGCCCTGCTTTCCTGCAGAAACACAATGTCAGTTTTGTTAGACATTTTTCTTTCAGTCTTCATGACCAGTAGGTAGCAGACTTCTAGATGTTTCCGTTCATGCCTCTGTATGACAGGTTCCTGAAATATCAGGAAGACTAGATACTCTTCCGTACAACTTTCTTACATAAAGGAAAGTCTGCTTGTCTACTGACAAGACTGCATCCACTCAACATGAAGTCACAGAAGATTTATGGTTAGTATTTTGGGTTCCCCTTATAATCAGTGGCAAAAAACAGATTACATGTCAGGTGAATAGTTTATAATTGCCTATAAGGGAAGTCTAGACTAAATTTCAGTGACATAAAGCCATTTTTTTTTGTCTCAGCCATGACTCTGCCAAAGAAGGGACATTATTCCTTCTTTTGGTGATGCTCTCAAACAGTGATGCTGTTAGATTAAGATTCTTTGTGTGTGTCTCTCAAAAAAAGGTTACTGAGTAGACAGAGTTAGTTAAGCCTGCAAAATAACTGAAAAGTCTTCAATACACAGCCATAAGCTGGGATTTCTAGTGTCCAGGATAGAGCCAACCTTCTGAATGGAATCATCTGACTTTCATATTAGGATCATGTTGGCTGATATCCTGTCTCTGACTGTAATCATTATTTGTGGTACAATCTACCTCCCACAAAGGTCAGTTTATACTTTGGCTTCTTTGGGAAATAGATAAGAGAAAAATCAAGAAGAATATGAAAGCATGTACAATGACATACCAAGAGAAAAAAAATAGTACTCT
>RSEF01000004.1:59261196-59386647 GCA_003993805.1 Himantopus leucocephalus | reverse complement strand
TCACACTGCAGTAAACTAAATTTCTGCTTTGAGATTATGCTATTTTTATGCAAAGTATTTCAGGGTTAGATTCCCAAATTAATTTTCTTACGTGTTAGAGGAATATAAAATCAGCAAAGTTAGATATATATTTGTGATTTCAGCCATTAAATAGATGACGTGCTTTTTCTATTTATCAATGTGAATTAAGGTTCACAATCTCTTATGTTTGGAAAGAGAGAGCGGGTATAGAAATTGCTTTTGACAATTACTTATTGCCTATATTAGAACAATAACTGGACTGTGTCATTACTCAGAATAGATATAGCAATTAAAAGAAGGAGTGACTGTACCATAAAAAAACACATTAATTATAATTCATTAGTTATTTTGGCACTGTTACCCCCATGTGTTGCATGCTGTATCTTGCATCCTCTATGTTGTAATTTGCATCCTTAATTTCAGTATCATTATGGTGAGAGTCAAAGGATACCATTGTATGTTGCTTTACATCTTCTTTTATTTAGCTGGCAAGCACTGTTCAGTCTTTCAAGAAATGCTCATATTTTTAGGTTTAAGTTGCTGTTTTTCTTGCAGGAGCTGTCACAAGTTAACAAGGTGGTTTATTCTATGCTTAAGTATCTCTAACTAGAACTAATTCTTGAAATAAGTCATTTATAAATAACGTCTTTGGCATTGCTGTTCTAGCAGTCTAGGAAAGAAAACAAGGATGAGGAAGAACATCTTGTATCCTCTTTGACCATCCCTGTCACACAACTGGTGAATGCAGTCTGAAGTAAACTAGGAACATACTCAGACTCCACATCACCAATTTCTCATCCAGTGGGAACCAGCTTGCATGACCGGGAACATCTGCTACCACTTAGCCTTAGGATGATAAAACTTACATAAGAGACTATCTTATACTGTCAACAATTCTGTTTTAACTTCATTGTTCAGGTACTGGCTATCCTTAAATAATTACAGCAGGATTTTCACAAAGAACAGGAATGTAACCCCTTTGCTGCATATATCAATTCCAGTATATCCTCCCCTCTATAGTAACTCCGATTCCTTGAGTATAAATGCATTTTATTCACACTAAGACATAAGATAAAAAGCATCCATTCCTGGCTGCTGCTTCCACAGTTACACCAAGACTAGATTCTCAGGAACTGGAATGTTGCTTTGGAGAGTTATGTACTGCACGAGCATTTTCAGCATTTCAGCCCTGTGTTACTTAATGTTTTCACACTGCATTGAAGGCCAGCAGCAGAACACTGTGTTCAGGCCTTAGTACAGTCGAGTTTAAAAACCATCAAATCCGGTTTGAACTAAATACTTTCATAAATAGGATATAATCCTTCTTTGCAACGGCTGCAGGACTGAGTTCATAATTTTGACGCTACAAGAACAGTATTTGCATAGACGCTTAACATGGCACGTGTTTTCCCCATTAAGTAGGTCATGCAAATGGCCCCATTGCATTTGATTAAACAAGACAGAAACATACAGATTTTGCAGCTAATGATGAACACCACAAGCTAAATAGAGGCCACCCTCTGTTCTACCCTCAGAACGTTTTCTGGGTGTATTGTATAAATAGGAAAAAAATAAATGTTATTCAGTTTATGTACATCACTTTAGCTAGACAGTCAAAGTCACGGCATAATCATGGAAACCAGTGGTTCCTTTTCCCCTATGGAAGGAAATACGTTTCCTTGCTTGTATTTCTATAGCTGGCTTTTCTACCCAAGTGCTCTACCTTCGTTCCCTGTTTAACAACATATGATTTAGGAGCTCAAAGTGCTCAAGAACACTTAATTGAGCCTCTCACCATCTTTTTGCTTTGTTGTACCCCCACTTATGCTGATGTGTAAATTCAGACAGTACACATAAACCAGTTGCCTGGCATCTTGTTGAAAGTCATCCTCCCACTGCGAGTCCTGCTGTACAATAAAGAGACATTGCAACAATAGGATGCTTTGCTCCAGATCTTTTCAACACGTGACAGAGCAGGGACGGTCAGAAAGCAATCAGAAATAGATTCCGGATTATTTTCCATCTTTTTTCTTGGTTTCTGCTTCTGAAGATTTTTAAGATACTTGTAGCAAAAGCAATCTCTTGTTTTGTGAGTTGCTTCTATTTAGCTCCTAGGAAATGATGACAAGTGAGGACTACTCTGCACCTCGGTACCACAGAGCACCAGTGCCCGCCCTGCCGCTTGCTTCCCCTTCCCTGCTGCTCTCAGCTGTTTTCACTCTTAGTCTCCAATCTCTGGTTTCAGCTTCCACAGCATGCCTTATTTTTTAACAGAGCAGTAATTGTACGTGTTAAGTATTAGAAGCACCAGCCCATTAACAACGTAAAACAAACCTAAGAACCAAAATGGCTACAAGGAGACAAAACCAAATGCAGCAGCGTGGTTAGGCCATCCCAGTTTTGTTCCAGAAAGAGGTAATGGAGGGGTTTCCAGTGACATGGTTTTCCTATCAGAAATTTGCCAAAACTTTCTGGAAATGATTTCAACAAAGAACTTTAATCAGGATGGAATAAAAGAGATGCCCAGCACGTAGTTACTTCCACAGAATGGAGTGTCTCATCAGGAAAGAGAGGCAATCTAGGAAACCCTTAGCACAGTATTTAGTGCACGCTCCTGAAACGGTAAAGGTAGCACGTCACCTCCACCTTCTCTAGTAGGAAAGGAATTGCTTTGAAGCCAGATTCTCCCTCAGTATACTGCCCTAGCCAGAGGACTGGCTAAGCACTGAGGAAAGTCTTGTTCTTCCCTCAGAACAAAAAATAAATATTTTTTTAAATAAATCTTATTTTCACCCCAATGTGGATATCTTCATGACAAAAAAAAAATCTATTTGGCTAGATCGCCGCATCTGTGACTTCCCTCTTTTACTGAAAGCTGAAGGTTTCACTGTACCATAGTAATGCAAAGGCTTTGGGCCCAATTTGACTCTTCATGAAGTGTGAGCAGCCAGATGACATCAGCATGTGTGTGAGCTTTATCTCATCACAGTGTGCTTTATCATTTCCTCCCCTGTGAGGTAGCAGTGATCTATGCAATTCTTATGCGGCAGGGAGTCTGCCAGTTATGCAGACAGTGAGAAATTCCAGCTGGTATATCCTGTGGCTGTCTGTCTTCTCCATCGTCTGCTTTAAATCCTTCCACTGAACACCAGTTTTGGTGTCAGCTGAATGCACTGATCTTCTTCAAAAACAAGAAATTAATCAAGCTCCAAATCTCTGAAAGACTAAAAATTAGGAAAGACTCCTTTGGACTTCAGAGAACTTAAAGCCCAAGAACTTCGAGAGCTGAGAAGAACTCAGCCTGTCTTAAGGCTCACAGGAGATCTATTTAGCCTTAGAAAAGCTGTCAAAAAGAACTATTAAGATTAAGCCAGTATGGCCATCTTACAAAATTCTCTAAAATTCATTCAGCGTCACTAAACTTAAAAGTATGAAATCCATCCCAGGATGTATCAGGAGAACTTTGTCCCAGTCATAGTCTTTCCTAGACATCACTATTGGCAACTACTGGAAACAGCATACTGGGCTACACACTGAGTAGCTACTTGCTACTCTGGCAATTATTCTGTTACATCCTTTTTGAAACAGCAGTATCCTCATGTTACACTCATGTTATTCTACTAAATCCATTCCAAGCAAGCGAACAGTAATAACCATAGCTAAAATAAAAATATATGGAGATTTTAGCCCTGAAATTACAGATGTGTTAGAGATTGCATTAATTCACTAAGGTCTTTGTCATTGAATTTACTTGAGATTCTAATTCAAGTATCACAGGGATGCCTTGCAGTATAAAATAAATGGAATATATAATAGAACATGTTACAGAAGATAACAGCGTCAAGTGAAAATCTTCCATCTTAATAAATGCTTTCCACAATTTTTCTTCTTTTAAGCCTTTCCTGAGATTTCTTATCCAATCATCTACAAATTCCTATTTCCACATCTTTCTTTGTTTGACACTTCCTCCTTGTTATAGAAAACATTAAGCACGTGAAGTTTGGCCACTTCAGCTACTGGGTAGACCCTTGAATCATTGCTGCAATCACACACAAAAAAAAAAACCAAAACGAAACAAAAAAACCCCACCTAAACAAAACAAAAAACCCTCAACATACGTATTCGTTACTCAACAACTCTGTTGTAAAATTTAATAAGAGTAAATGGAGTAACATCAGTACACACTAGTACAAAATCAAATGCAAAATAAAAATTCTCACTAACTTGAAGCAGCATTATAACCTACAGAATCAGAGTTGTGCAGGATCATTTTGAACACAAGTGCATGAGCTAAATTCATACTTTGTTTACTAACACACTGAAATATATGAAAGAAAGGCCTCTATCATAGATCATGTCGTGGTATTAGCACACATAACTATATCAAGAATTTTATTTTTTTTATATACACACCCATGTACATACATAGAGAAAGCCTTATTCTTTTTAGTTCAGGAAGAACTGCAGAACAAAACTAATTACTTCAGATCTACAAAACTAAAGTTTTATTTTTTTTAATGAGCTAATTAAAAGATTAATATTTCTAATTGGGACAAAAAAAATCAGTTCTCTGCTTTTTTTTTTTCCTACGAGCCTGCCTGGAATAAAGAGTGTTGTCTCAAATAAATGCAATTCAAGAAAAAAAAAAAACAACAAAAAACCCACCTAAGTATTCTTCAAAGATAACTGATGGATTGATTACTAACCAGTCGATATGCAGCACACACAGTGTGACATTTGAAAAAGTATTTCAAAATTTCATTTTAACACATACTCCACTAGTAATGAAAAATGTGCTGTCACTGATAAGTGGCCTTACCAGGAGAGTTTGTGGTGAGAAGGCTTTGAAAGAAGGAAATGGAAAGGGTACGGCCTTTCATTACATTAGGTAAATCTATTTGACCACAGAGAGGTTGAGACTCTGCTGCTGAGGTTACAAGCTAAACAGGCCATCAACTTAATTAATGTATGACTTTTCAACCGAGGGCTCATTTTAGCTACACCCAATGATCAATGTAATTCCTTTACAAGGTTAACCCTCTGCCACCAGACCTGAATTTGGCAGATAGCCTGCGAGCAGCACGGGCACTGCTTGGGAGCGTCTCCTAAACCACCTTGGGGGAGCAGCCAGTTCTCAGGCTGCTGGCGGCCAGCTGCAGCCAGCTGCACGCCAGGGGAACGCAACCCTGAGTGACATGCCAGATGACTCCCTTCTCTCAAAAACATGGTGGAAACAACTGCCACTCCACTGCCGCCAAAGCCTTCCTCCCCTCCCCTACCACGAGAGAAAAAGGTGGCCAAATCTGGGTGATTAACAAAACCATGTTTCCCACAGACTTCGGTAAGCACATCCTGTACAGTGACAAGCACATTATCCTGTTCTTCAATTCTGTCTTGAAATCCCATTCTTCCGCCTGACAGCTCCTGTCTTGCATACAAACCCAGTATTTTGGATTCCTGGCAGCAATGTTGTCAGAGGGCTCTTGAAGCTGGGAACTGTTACTCATGCAGAAGTTTTGTCCTGAAACTTGAAACCAGGTGAAACTTCCCTACTTCCTCCTTCCCTCCCTTCCCCCAGCCCGAGAGCTCTCGCCAGCTTTGCAGAAGCTTTTGCCAAGTTTCAGGAGCATTTGAGCACACCTGGGTTGAGCCTCAGAAGCCGAGGAAGGATGTGTAGACATTGATGGAAATTACGCAAAGCAAACCCAACCCCCCCCCAAGAGGTTTCATGTCACTTCTGCTGGGCTCCTGGGCTGCTATAGCTAATACAGCTTCCCAGATTGTACAAACACTGCTTTCAAAACTGCATTTTGGGCCACTTTTGCTGTGGGCTAGAACTACATTCAAAACATGCCTGCCTTTCTCTACTTGCAAATAGTGTCTGTAGGCTGAAATTTGTGATATTAAGCACAAGAGCACCACCGAAATAGAAACACCTCAATATTGTAAGGCAGTTGCATTTTATGGCACATGTCAAGGACCTTGTCTGAACAGGGGGCTTGACTGAAACGGGTCACAGTTACCTTGTGCCTCACTTCTCCCTCTGGAAACCCCTGAATGGGGGGCCACAGCAGACCCTGTCTGTCCGGGGTCTAACCCTTTAGTTTCCTGCCTGACCCCACCCCAAAATACTGCATCCTCTAATGCTTGCGTGAAACCTATAGATCATGCTCAGCCTAAAGTTTGGGTTTTTTAAAGCAAGATATTCGTATTTTGTTTCATAGGCATTGAGTGACAGAGGCACAAACCCAGATTAAAAGGGAATTATCTAAATAGAAATTCCATCTTGGATGATAACCACAGCCAAGGTGTAGGTGCTAAGCTCCCTTTTCACAGACACATTCTTTCAGAACCAATCACATGTCCCTAAAGGGTCAAAGGAGCTACATAAGCCTAAGAGAGGAAACCCTATGTAGTGAACAGAATTTGCTCATTATTAGTCATTTATTAAGTAGTGTTACATATGTGTTATCTCTATAGCATTGAACACAAACACTGGGATTATTTCCTGTCTTTCTTCTTACAGAGTATTTAAAAACAAAAGAAAAAAGTTTAGGCAATTTGAAAATGTTTTCTTGTCTGCCAGCACAGCAGAATCCTACCTGCCAACTCCATTGCTGGCCAGAGCTTCAGCAACCAGCATCAGGCAGTTTCCTTCTCTAAGAGTAAAAGTTGGGATTTTTCATAGTCCACGTCTTTTTTTTTTTTTTTTTTTTTAACTTAAAAGTTAAAGACTTTTAAGTNTGCCACAGAAGAAAACAATCAGCCATCAATCACCACTTCACACTTTGGGCAGGGAGAGCAGTTCAGACAAATCACTTCCTTTACCTTTGGGCTGTTCACACTCCTCCTTCTACATCAGAAAGCCCTAGAGACAAAATACGAAATTTTAAAACGCCTCTGACTCACATCCATAGTGTAACTCCAAGTACCTCAGTCTCCTTGCACAGCTAGGTCTGCTTGAGCTTGCTGTCTTTGAAAAAATGCCACCAATGGGACCTTTGTGCCCGAGGAGTGATGCCCACTTAGAGTACCAGTGCGACAGCAGCACAACTGATAACAACAGGGCCAGAGCTCGGGGTAAATCTGCTGCAGATAATAGTTTTTGACAAATTCCTGGCATAAACTCATCTCCTTTGCCAGCACGTTTGCGTGCATCTCTTTCTCTGCATCACCAAGACGGGCTTGGTCTGGGAAAGCCAGGTAGTAAATGCAATCCCACTGGGAGCCAGAGCTTGCTTGCTTTCTTTTCAACATAGTAAAAATGGGTCAGACAAAGCATCCCGATTTACTCAGGTGGACGGATGGAGAGGAATGGAAAAGGAGTGGGTGCGGTGGCTTATGCTAATTATCATCTATTTATTTTGGGAGATAAGCTACTTATACATGGTATGTTTGGTTTGGATTAACTTGGGCAGACACAGAATGACTGTCCACAGTTTGACCTTGACATGAGTAACTGGCCTTTGGCAGGGAGGGGGGACATTGACAGATATTGCCTGAAGAAAGGGATCAGTCACAACCCAACTGCTGCAGAAGTTGCTCTGGGCAACAGATCGGGGCTGGAAAACACTGGCTAGAAATGGCAAAGCGAACAGGGAGAGAGGAATACAAACCGTGGTCGGAAAAAACGGGAAGCAGGGTTGATCGGGGGTACAGACACCTCCTGTTAATATAATTTGGTTTGGAATGGCAATGTTTGTACCGAGCTGAACTCGAGGACAGGAAAAGGCAGACAATAGCAGAAAGCCGCTGCATTGTTCGCCCCATGTGCTCTTTTCTTTCCCCTTGGCTTACCCAGCTGATCATTATGCAACCGATCCACTGGGCTAATTTTCAACCTGTCCAGGATATTCTCAATTATGTATTCTTCATAGAATGTCATGGTTTATTTTTAAAAGGTCCAGAATATTTCCTGTGATTAATGTCTGGATTAGTTGTTGTTTTACAGGGTATATAGACTTGGGTAACAAATCTTAATCCCGACTGAAAGGGCAGTTCAACACGAGCAAGCTTTTAATTTAACTATCTTAACAAAGGGATTATATATTCTTCCCCTTTCTTACAAATCTTCAGAGGAAAAATACAGCAATGGCAGATGAAGTGGGGCATGAAACACATTGTTTTCTGTTCTGGGAAGGTCTGCTTAAAAACTGAGCAGATTTCAAAATGACAAAACAATTTTTCCTGGCAAGTTTGGTATCAGGCTTTGTTTTGCTAAACCTGATTATGTACTTTGGCTGCTCAGCACAAGCATATGTTCCAAACCAATTTAGTCCCTGCTCAGAATGAGTCTCCTTATTTGTCCAACAGCTTCGGAAATCATTTTTTCATGCTGACTTTGAGTGACCGTGTAGCACACACTGCAAAGGTATTCCAGGGACAACAAACCTCTGCAGCAACTGAAAGTCCAATTCAAGACTTTTTTTTTTTTACTTTTCTGGTCAAGCTGCTTTAATAAAGCTCTTCTGTTTGTTTTTAAACCTGCTAGCCACATTACACATGTTCAAAGGGAAGAAGTGTCAGTCAGAGACTGCACTGACTATATAGTGAAGTAGCACAAACACAGACAAAAGGGTAAAAAAAAAAAAGGCCAGGATTTCCAATATAGCCCTCATTTGCATGCATAGTACAACATGAGAGTCTTTGTATGTGCAAAACTCAGAATTAAAGATTAAAAAAATGCCCAGATCTGTCAGGTAACACCATAGCCTCTTGCAAGATCTTGGCTGTTCTTTTTAAAACCCTTTCAGTGCTCTGTCCAGTTCAGTTTCTAAATCCTGAATGAGAAGATTTCTAGTGTTGTCTTCACACAGGCTGGACCAGAGGGGAAGAATGATGCACAGGTCTCAATAGCCAGAACCTCCCCTTCACGTTTAGCAGACAGCTTTTTCAGATTCAGGACTTTCTCATATGGACAAAACTGCTAAAATCCTGTCAAATAGTGCTGTACCTTCTGCAAACACCCCTCCACTAACACTAAATACTCTCCCTCACTGGCATCCATACGTTTCCTATGCAGTAAACATTTACTGGACATCCTTTTCCATTCCTCCTGGGAGGAATCTGCAAGAACACAATACAGTTGGTGTTTGATATGAAAGTAATGCATCTAAACAACAAAACAACCTAATAGCCACCAAAACTGTCACCTGATTTGGACTACAGGTAAGGCTCTCTGGGGCCAATGAAATGATACTAGAAGAACTGGGTCTCCCCATGAATAGACAGTTATGCATTGCCAAGCTGCTTAGTTAGCCACCTCTGCTGTACTCCCTGGCCATGGTGAACCCATTTGTTGCCTTAGGAAAACCTAGGCTGGGTACATTACTAGAGGCTTAAGACTCACAGCTCAGCTAGAGACCCCTTCCCTGGCAATTTCATTGTCACAGCAGTGTCACCACTGGGCCTTATCAATGGGTTGGCCAGGCCACCCAAGATAACCCATAATAGGCAAGCAGAAGCAGTACATACCAATGCTTTTAGCTATGCATAGTGACAGTGAGCAAACAAACTCTATTGAACATTTTGGCCGGTGCTAATATGACTTGGCTAATATAAGAGATTAACCTCTGCTTCAAATCACCCTTCCTGCAAATGAAAATAAATATACCAACTTGCATACCTCAAGCAAAAACTTTAAGCAATAACGACTGTTGACAGACCGGCACTGTAAAGTATCACACTCTGCTTTTCCTCACTCAATGGGAATGACAGATATTTCAGAGTTTCTGATTGTCTTTCACCTTCATGGAACAGAGAGGACAGGCAGCCCCAGCACAAATAAAGTTGCTCCCTTTGCTTTCAGACATCTCTGATCTGTTTCTGGAAGGAAAGAGTCAGGTTTGCAGCTCCATAGATTCCCATGACAGGTGGACTGAAGGTTCTCAAAATAATTTCCTAAAAATCTTTACCAGGACGCTAAGAAATCTCCCTACAGTGGAAGGGAGGCAGAAATCTATTATACAGAACAACAAGAAAGCTTCCGTCCATAACTTGTACCAAATTACCTGTGGGTACAGGATGGAGACAATGCAAAACAGGTCCTACTATCATCAGCTCTACAAATCTAGGCCCCATCGATCTCTTGAAGAGCATCCTCCAGAGATTTAGGGAAAAGCCATGCAGTTAATATGGGTCTTTTGCAAGAGGAAAATCACTCAGCCTGTTTTCATGAAAGCCACTTACTGAGCTTGGTCACATTTACATTCCTCTCTTCCTTCCAGAGCCACATAAGACAGAGTCAAAAGATCAGAATAAGGCATCCAGAATAACAGCCTTCAGCAGCAGTGCCCACACATGTCTTTGTAGGAGGTTGGAAGTTTGATTAATGTTTCCAGGCCTCCCCCGATTAACCATGGTACCTTCTGCCTCCAGGTACTGAGCCGAGGGGAACAGGCCAGTCATACTGACAAACAGTTTCTCAAAAGTGACAGGTTTCTGCTGCTCGTGCATGAACTCACTCCAGGATCTTCTTGTAATGTAATCAGGCTGAAATAAACTCTTTCAGTCTGAAGTAGTGGATTGTGTTTCTGCAGGCTCAGGAAGGAGAGACCTGGAACAGATAATCTTTTGTTGCTATCATGGCAATCCCACCCAGGGCACTCTCCAGGGACATGACAGGGCTTCACGCTCAATCAGCTTCTGGTTTACAAACTCTGGGTGGTCGGCCACACAGCACCTGCTGCAAAATGCTCAAGCCTTTCTTCTGGTCCAGGGAAGTCCATCCCAGAAGACAGAGCTTGGCCAGGCCAAGTCCAAACTGATCTTCTCTAGAGGAAGACAACCAAAGGAAGGAGGACTAGTGGGCTCTTAACTGTCCATTAGATTCAACAAGGTTGCACTCACGGCCCAAAGTAATAGAGTTTTCTCCTGTCTCAGCAAACTGCAAAAAACCATGGCTCACAGCTCCCCCTCTAGTTTTCTCAAGTCCACTGGCAAGACAGCACAAGCCAACTTAATGACTTTTTTCTCTTAAGACAGTAGAAAAGAGGAGATATCTGTTCTCCCAACAAAGCAGCTGTGCAATATCTCACAAAAAAACGGTGCTGACCTAATTGACACATACCCTGCCCCACTCTCCTGATGAAAAGGGAGATCTTTAGGTCCCCCGTCCTGAGGGCACTAATAGGCCTTAGTTGCCCTGATCAGCCTCACTTGGGACCCTCTGACTAGGGGCCCAGGAACCCCATTGAAGCTAACTGCCCAGGATCCTGCTCCTTCCCCACACTAACTCTCTAGGAGCAGGGCTAGACAAGCCAGGAGCTGAGCAGGGCCAGGGTGGTGACAGTGAGAAGATCCACCTACAGACCACTGACCATGCAAAAAGGTGAGGTTACAGGTCAAGACTGAGGTCAGGCTGGGAAGTCCAATGAAGACTAGTAGGGGAACACAGTTGGGCACAAGCACACCTATGACATAGCTCAGGTTCACCTAACTGTCAGGTGCTGGTATCTTTGGACATCAAGAGTTCCTTGACATCTTCCAGAATGAATTTGAGTCTCCAAAGTCACTTCCCGTTCCAGCTCAAAACAAACCTCTTAAACCAGACAACAACAGCGAGCTAAAAATAATACACCTTTTTCAGTGCTTGCTTCTTAACACCTTTTGTTACATCCCTGTGCTCCAGAACAACTGTTGTCACCAAGAACGTCTCCTATAGTGTTGTGTGCTCACTACATGTTTACTCCGATAGGGTGGAGCCTAACTCAACAGCCAACTGCTTGATCAGCAAGTTTCACCGCTTTCCTTCTTTCATCATTTCCATCAGTATTTTGATAAAAGCCCTTCAGTCACCATCTTGTGCATTTAAGGCCATGGAGGGTTTAACATCTTGAGATGCAAAGCCCAAGGATGCTCAGATGAGACAGTGACACAGAAGTGGAATTGGAGGACAAAGGCAACGGATTGACCCTAAAAAGATGACACCTGCTCCCACCCTTTCTTTTAATTTACCTTGAACGCAAGGTAAGGACAGGCATATCACCAGGAGGTGATGAAATTTGTCAAGACTGCATACTCAAGCATAGAACCATTCAACCGCACATGCTATAAACTTAAGCATGGGTATTTTAGCCATTCTGCTCGCTTTAATGCTTTTGCTCTGGTGCTAACATCATGCTTCCTTTTTATTCTGATAAACCCACTTCTTCTGGAATGTTGCTGTCAATTGAAGATGTTATGGCATATTTCATAGACAAATGCATTACAGTTATAAGTTAATTACTTCCTCAAAAACAATTGCATTTAGCCAGCATGAATTGAAAAGTGCTACTGTAAGATGCAAGACGCTGCCCACTTGAATACACATAGTTGAACCATGAGAAGACATTCACCAGGGCTCCCAGACCAGGACTAAAAATTTTTGCTCGAGCAAGCACATACACAAGAAACTCAAACTGTGTAAGGGCTTCTTGCGTAGATGAACAAGATGGGGTTGCGCAATCTAGCAATAATTTTCCATTTTCTACTGCTGCAGCACTTAGGCACAATGCTCCCTTGTTAATTAAATGCAATTCCGCTCTCTACCGAAAACATATTTGTTTCTAAGTATTTGGTTTTAAGCTATTCCAGGAAACAAGTCCTCTTGCCTGTTCCTCCCCTCCATCCTCCCACCTCCCCCCTCCATCCCCTGGAAAGATGCCTTTTAATTCTGACCCTCCACGTATCTCCAAGCTAATCCATGAACAACTGCACTGAGGGGGAGAAAAACATGACAGCTCCGCTTGGGGCCCAGGGAGGCGAGTCTTGCAGAGGCCCTTTTGTTGTTCCCCAGGTAGGATGTGTAGCTCTCCATCCATGCAGCCCAAATTCCTTTCTCACCACACCCAAGGTCATTTTAATGAAAATTCCTAAGCCCATGCCAAGGGGATAGAATTGCTCCTAATCCTTCAGCAACACGTCATTTGATCCCCGGGCCCACTGGGGTTATTATTGTGTGTCTGCAGAGCACAGCAAAGCAGACAGGAGTAGAAAAATGGCAACCACTGCAGGAGATCCGCTTCCCTTTCCCAACCTTTCTTTCAGATTGCCTTTTTTTTTTCCCCCTCCAGAGCACATTCACTGCCTGCCAGTTTTCAAGGGATAATGCCATGTTTTAAGTCACCCTCTGCCATTCCCTAGAAGCTGCACACGTTTTTAATGAAATTAATGAGGAAGTTTAATTTTAACAGCAGATTGTTTCCTCTGGTTTGCATTTTGAAAGGAACTGCATGTCTGTGTGGTCCGCGCCTTACAGTACTGTACTGATGTTTTACATCTGTGTTCAAGCAATGCTTTAGCATCATGAAAAACAACACAAAAAACAAAATTAAAGCAAAATAGCATTTTTGGCAGGATACGGAGGAGGGGCAGAGAGCTAGTGAATCCAGTACAACTTCATTTTTTTTTCTAGACTTCTTCCCACGCTGACACAGTGGCCTGTGTTTTACATAGAAAGCTTTTGGTGGATAAAGTAAGGTTGAATTCTTCTCCTCTAGTTTAGTTGCCTCCCTGTGGCCTATCTGAGCAGCAATTCCCTTTCCTTATCATGCTGAGATCTAGAAATCCACTGCGTCCTTGCCTTCGGATGCCCCAGGCCTCACACAGATTTGCCTGCCTTTTCTCATTAGCACTACTTGATTCCTTGGCACAGAGATTTCAGAGCTTTCCACCCCTGCCAAGTAAGATGCAGGCTTATAAATTAGAAAATTTCCTCACCCGTATTTAAGTATTTGTAGGGCTGAGCTCACAAGCTATTTCCTACGCTCTCAGCTCTTCCCAAAACATGAAAATTTCCAGTGTTTCCTACAAGGAAGTAGGACAGGGAATTTCCTCCTATAGAAAAAATAAAGCAATCATAGTCTTGCACAAAGGCTGCAACTGCTGTAAAACTTACTACAAAAAAAACCCCTAAAGATTTGCAGTGAAATCTGCCCAGTTCTTGTCTACTACCTTTCACTAGCAGATCCCGGAGTTGGGCATAGCAGAGGGTAGTATTGCTATCTCCAAGGAGAAACAGTAGCAGGAGAAAGAGAGCTGTTTGGCCAAGGTCACCAGGCATACAATGGCAGAGACAGCAACAGAAAGGAAAGCTTTCAATCTGGGCCAGGAATGTGTCCCAGTTTGCTCTAGACCTGATCTGGACAATAAGGGACCAGTGCCCCAGAACATCTCCCTCTTCCAAATGAGCTGCCTAACTCACATTACTATGGGATGAGGGATAAGCCACAAAGTTTGATCTTTCAGAATCCCTTTAAGTGTTTCACTGAACTTGCAGGCACTTAATTTTCCTAGCTGCAGTCAGCTAACAGTGTATTGGCTCCATTGCATACTGCTAAAGAAGCATTGCTCCTACAAGTTACAAAAACACGGCTACTAACAGTACTTTGGCCCATACCTTAGAAAGTAGCACATTTGAATGAAGAAGCTATGCTACTCCAACTGCTCACCTCAGCACAAATCCTGTAACTTGAATGTTACCATTGCGCAGCTGAGCCTGTCCCTCATGCCACCCCCCAATTCCTAACACTTGTCGAACTGCAGAGGAACAGGTTCAATTACACTGAATTGACACTATTGGTTTTTCTAAAGCTAACCCAAAATGTACACCTGCCCACAATACTGGCAAACTGGTGATCCCATCAATAGAAAAGAGAAATTATAACTGCATATACTATCGGACTATTGCATTGTTACCAAAGTCTGGAGGAGTCAGGAGATATTTTTTTTTCCTAGAATTTTACAAAATACTTAAGAATTGTTAAAAACAGAGATTGCTTCACAGTATAATTACAGTGTTTTCCCGGATACAAAAGTGTTGCCAGAAAAAAACTCTGAAAGTCATTGATATAAGTGACAGAGAAGCAAGACACCACAGCAAAAAAAATGTATTTTATAGATATATAGGCACACACAATTTTTTTTTATATATATTTAAAAAATCTACTAATTTCTACCAAAACTGGGGGCTGGGAGTATGCAGAAATTAGTACCTATACAAATGCCCAAGTACTACCACATCCTTTGCCCACACATGGGGCACACCGTGTATATTATCACTCGCTCTCTCTCTTTAATTTACTTTCATTCACTACTAGCTTTTCCAAACAATTATCACGTAAATCATTCTTTTTTTATATGATCTACTTCACCATTAGCTATAAAGAAACAGTAAATAGGGCCAAATCTACTGATAAACCGAGCTAGTGCCAGGGATGATGTAAACACACTTGCTCTGCCAATCCACCTTCTTCCATCCTGACCTGCCATACTCCTGTTATTCTAGGTCTGGGCCTGATCAGAGACAGTTCTTTGTGCCAAATGATTAGGTAATCACACACACATACACACACAAAACGTAATAAAAAAACATAATTAAAAACATTCATCAGAATTGAGTTTGGGAAAGAAAAAAGCGCAAAATAATTGACAGAAAAGTAGGGGACACATCAAGAATAGGTGGATTTTTTTTCCAAGGTTCTTTTACTTAATTTTTTTTTTGATGGGGCAGTCTAGCTTGTGTTATCCTGCAGCCGTTGCGCAGTATGATAGGAGACTGATTGATTGATCACAACTCAGCTCGTCAATGACCAGCATTATAAAGGTTGATGTATCCCCTGTGGAGGAACTGTGCAGACAGATTTGACTGATGGATTGAGTACAGCAGAGTCCCACACTAGTCTGAATTGTAAAAGTTAATGCCATACCATGCAGGGGTCCTCCTGATTGATAGGATGTTTGACTGGTTGGAGCCCAGTCCCACAAGGATCACAATTCTGGGGGTTTATGGCACTCTGAATTCCTTAACCTGACACAAAGCTGCGCTCCAGTTCACATGCCTGTCTTACATGCTAATCAAGAAGGTTAATTCATGACAGGTGAGGACTGTTGCAGCTTTCTATTTGTTAAATAAAATGAAGAAATAACTTAATGTGGCACCTATCTTGTGGATTGCTGCACAGTTTTGGGGACAACGTCCTGCTAATACAATGCATGCAGTGTCACTGCTTTGTTCAAAGCTGCATTATAAAAATCACTCAAGACAGCTTTAAGTCATCAACCCTTTCCTCAAATCATGCTGTCTGTCTTTAGGGACTGATTCTTTCTGTTGAGGAGTCCTTGAGCCTTCAAACTGCATTGTCTCAGTACAAAACCTTTTAGTAGCTACCCTAATTCTACAACACTGTCAGCTTTGTGCCTTTCTGCCCTACTGCATTCATACCAAAATAAAATGTGAAACTGTAGTAGTAGGAAATAACTGTGTGTACACACTGACCAGTTATTCTCCCAAGATCTGGTATGCTTTTAGCATAAGGAAATTCTACATAATTTACAAAATCATAATGTGGAAGAAATTGCCAGAGTTATCAGGAACACAGGTTCTATAGCAAGAAAACGTGTTTTGGATCACAGGTGGCTTTGGGGTTTTGTTTGGTGTTCAAAAAAATCTTGGGTCCATTAAATCTCATCATTTACTGCTGCTACTGTTATTAAAGATAATGATTTCTATCTTATTGGGATCTTTTCAATATCTTTCAGTTTTAATATCTAGTTTTCTATGCATGCAGTCAAGAAGCCTTGTTCCTTTTCAGTAATCTCCCTATCAATTAGTGTGATATTAACAAGAAATTATGCAAATTATGTGTTTACTCAGATTGGGGGTAGATAAATTTACTTGCTAAGATAACAGTCTGTATGCCATCTTCCTTTCGTACTTGGTTTTCTTGGAGAAGGGAAAGAAAGTTCTGAGGTGCGATGAAGTGTAAGCCTTTAAATATTGTGGAAGTGAAAGTACAGAGTCTAGAAGACTTTCACTTTTTTCCTCACAGCTAACATGAACTGAAGTCCCATGGAAAGTCTCTGCACTACATTTGTTGATGTGCAGGATGTATCTTGCATTCAGTGCATTCAGATCTTTCAAAAATCCCAAAGAGCAGAAAAATTATATGTGGCAGTACTGCCCATTATTGGCAAAGAACTAGCACAAATCAAATACAGATATTGCATACATATATTGCAACTATGGCAATATATTGCCAGAATCCCTTCGAAATAAGAAAGAAAACAGTTACCACAGGCCTTATGCAGAACAGAAAATGCATGCTGAAATTAGAGCTAAATCCAATGTAGCCTCTGAGCTTTCCTAACGTCCCAGTGATCTTGCTGCTGGTGGGGCCACTAAAGAGGGAACAGGAGGAAATCCCCACCTGGAGTTTTTGGGCCATTCCATTACGTCCTCTAAAGAGCCAGACAAAATCCAGAAGAATGGCAGGTTGGAAACCACAACCGTTCCCCCACAGGGTAACATGCTCTACTTGGCAAAGGAACAACAGCTGCACAAGCAGTAAAGGGAATGGCTCTACTACAAAGGAGCACAGCACCTCAGGCCATTTTGAAGAATAGACATGGGTGAGATCCTTGGACGATCACACAAAGCAGCAATGACAACATTTGCCTGTCACCAGATAAGCAAAAGATAAGCTGCAGTTAGAAAGGTTACAGGAGTTAGCTGGAGACTCAAGAAAACAGTAAAACACTAGCATGTAGCGCCAGACCAAGAGGCAGTCTCCCTTCCTCTGAGACAGGAGACCATGGCCAGGACCACAGAGAGGCAGAGGCTGATGGGAGGAGAAGTCCTCAACTGGAGGCATCAAGAAGGAAGCTCATGCCTACAGCAAGAACGCCAGGTGTGGTAGAAGAACCTATATCCAGGTCTGCCTCCAGTTCTGGTTTAGTGCTATTAGAGGAACAAAGTCCTGTTATGCCACTACCCAGCTCATACTATTTGAGCTAACATCACCTACCCTAACCCACCCTAGGATGTTTCCCATGCCAACACTTTTTGCACAGATCTCCGAAATTTAGCAGAAGCAGCCCTTTACCACGTGTAGGGATTTTCCATGCTGGGGGAATTCCTCCCTGGACAGAGGACAGATTTCTGCCTGGCTGTTTGCTCCTACGCAGGCCTTCACTAGCTTGCAGAGACACATTTTAATGACGAACCAGGCCCAAGGATCTGTGGATTCATTACAGATATTTTCACTTTTGCCTCAGCAATACCTAGTATTGACACTTTTTAATTTAAAACACAAAAGACACAGCTGTGGCATTCAGCAGGCACCCACTCATTCATAAGAAATTCATAAGGGTTAATACCCCTTCAGAAAGAAACAGCAGCATAACCACTGCTACTCCCACACCGTCTGTGGTAGCAGAGGGCTGTGCCCTGGGAGTGTTGCAGTGGCATATGAGCAGCCAGGCAGGCGCAGCATGTTGCTTACCCATCCATTCCAAACATGGAAAGATAAGACTCTTCGTCAGAGGGATTAGAGTTTGAACATCTGGAAGTTAAACATTTCCTTATTCAGTTAAATCTACCAGTTTTGTTTAGTTACACTCCCTCCTCAGCAGCCTCATCCAGTTGACTGCCATGTCACATGTTCCAGCTGTTGCCTGAGCCCACGATTCCCGTACCACTTATCACCCGCATGAAAAAAGCCACCCCCACCTCCCAAAAGACGCTATCATCTCCAGGTACTGCAACACTGACACAAGTAACTTAAAAACTTAATTAGGATACAACACATTCATCTGAAGCCAGCAGGTCTCAGCTGGTAAATGGACCTACACAAAAGTAACGAGGACCCACACATTTGCTGTAGGAGAAGTAGCCAACGGTAACCTATTAGTAGTGTGTACAGGTGCCATTATAGCCTCTAGGTTGCAACACATCTGAGTTCAAAATACAAGACCAGTAAATCCTAAAATATTCTAGAACTCCATATCTTTCATCATTTTAATGACTGGATGGGAGAGGAGGGCATTAATTTTCCTTTGTCAGGAGCAGAGGTAGGAACTTATAGAAAGGCTTGACCCAGAACACCACCAATGGGAAGACTTGCACCTGGATTAAGAAATGCAGCTAGGATCTGTTATTATATAGATATGTATTTCTGCTCTATTAGAAATTCAGACACAAATTCTACTAACACATGGTGAGTGGAAAATTCTGACTTACATGTTTCCACTGACTCTTACATGTGAAACACAAAAGGGCAAAGACTGCATAGGGGAAAAGAATTAGGGTGCTAACATACTTGCTAGTGGCATGGAAAGATACACATATTTCAAGTTCTGATGTTTGTAAAAATAAGGGTTTATTTTGAAGTCATCACCCTCTGCAACCAATAATTATGTCACCAACAATCGTGATTCAAGTAACCTCACTAACATGGTTTGAATGCATGCATGTTTAGGAACTTGCATAGTTTAAAGGGGGAAAGATACATACTTAAGTGTTAGAGCCTTTACAGCAATAGCAAAACCTTGACTTCTATTTTGCAAACAATTATTCTGGATACAGTTATACCTTTATGACCAAAAGGTATCATATCAGCCTTACTTTAATTTTAAAGTCCTTGTACTATTCCAGTATGTGTCACGCACTTTTTGGACATGGGAAAAAAAACTGTGGGCAGGTCATACATTATTTGTACTGAATACTCACAAAGGAAACGTGACAGAATCAAACTGATGTATGACTTCTTTGCCATGAGTCAGATACATTTTTACCCCCATGCTTCTATTCCATTCCTCCCACTGGTAAGGAAAAAAAAATAATCATCTCCATTTGTGTATAGAAACATAAGTTCCACGCTTGACTCATACCTTGCTTCTGTGACTCCTTCCAGCCGAACAGTCTGAAGGTGCATGCAACAAAGTTGAACTAATTGCAAAGATTCACTTTACCGGAGTAGCTCAGTCCAACACACTTTGCATCATTCCCTTGCTGTAGATACTGCTCTTCCCTCCTGCACAATAATGTTCTCCCATCAAGCTTTGGTTTTTTAGCTGTGTTATCTTCTTCACTGGAAGACCTGATAGAGCATGAAGAACTCCCTTGTTTCACATACTACTACATGGTCCTGGCACAACCAGAGGCTTTTTGTCTTTCACCAAGAACCTTTTGAACACTTTTCTTTCATAGTCAATCTGTTTCTCAGGCAAAATCTGGCAGGTGCAAGCCTAAACACATATAGGCTTCTTTCTCAGTGAACATGTAACATAGCCTAGAAGAATTGCATTCCCCAAACTGTGAGTTAAGTACAAGCAAGCAGTCTGGCTACCCATGAGAAAAGAAAAGCTTGATTCTACATCTTCTGCCCAGTTCTGAGCCAGGACTTGAACCTACATCCCTAGAAGATGCCTAATTCTAAAACCTGTTTGTTCTCCTGTTACCTTTCTGCTTTCTACAAATACGCCAATATTCAATGGATACCATATACTGCATGAATACCTTAATGGTGATATTAGTCTCCCTTACTCTCTCCCTTTGGCCTAATCCCGTATCTTTTTCCTGGGCACCTCTGACTACCTTTTGTTGTCAGCAAGTTATTTTACTTGCAGCTGTTAACTACAGTCCCATAGATGCAAAAGGGCTATTTCAGCAACTGGTTGGAACCCAAGACTTCCTTTCACAAATACCAAACAAAAAATAAAAAAGCTTTTATACTTACTGAAAAAAAATCAAAACAATATTAGAAAATAAAAAAAGGAATGCCTTACCACATCTTCTGACATTGTTTAATGAGAGTTTTCATACTGACTGTGTTCAGTGAAGGGGGCTCCTCTGAATGGCATTTGGAAAGAATGTAGCCAAGACCTGGGTGGGGTAGGGTGGCCTCCCTGAAGATATTTTCCTTCTCTATTCACATAGCTACTCTGATCTTCCTTCCTGTAACTTAATCATTAAACTAACATCAGAGACTGCTCCCACTCTACCCCAATGCATCACAGGGTTGACCCTTCCAGAAGATGTTACCAGCCAAATAACATTTTTCGTCTTCATGTTCATTTCCAGTACAGTCAAGGGGGTGGGAGATCTACACGTAAAACTGGTAAAGTCAGGCTTTTGGTCAAGACATGTTTGCAAACAGGTGCCATTGGGAACTTCCATGCTGCGGCTTCTTTGTTTCATTTTTCCAAAGGAAGTGCTTAGAGAAAGTAAATAAGGAAGAGTTGCATTCAGTTAACCAAATAAACACTGAAGGAAAATGACAGAGCCTTGAGGGATAGAAAAAGGGAAGTGATTTGAGGATATGAAAATTCTTTTTTCACACCTTCTTCTTGTGTATAACAAAAGGTAACTTAACAGAGATCAAAAGTTATGGTCATCTGTTGGCTCTGATAAATGGTGCAATATTAAGCTAAGTGACTGACCCTAGTCACTTTTGGACACTTCTACATAATTAAAAATCACCACTTTAATTAGCACAAATGGCAATCTCATCAGCAGTTTTACCGCAAACATTAAGGACCAGCCAGCCTTCAACACTGGGCTCCTGTTAGCTGCAAGTCCTTCTCACAACACTGATGGGACACCATGAAGCATTTGCTTCCCTAGTGCCCATATTGTGCCATGGCTAAGTTTCAGATGTTGGACAGAAGCGTAGGTATCATGCCTCCAGCCACCTTCTGAGGCGATTTCTCTCTTGCTTTGCTGTACTCATCGTTCCATGTCTTTTACATTCTTATTACTACCCATGTTTCCAGAGTGGCACTAGTGCAACAGCTGCTACAAGTTTTTTCCCTTTGCAAGGAAGGAGTCCACAAGCTACTATTTCCCTGCTACTGTACTGGAAGGAGAAGTTGAACATGCTCAGTCCTTTCCAGCTAACTCAAGAAAGAGAGCATTTTACAGTGTTTCAGGATCAGGAGTGGGCTTTTGAGGTGAATCTCTCCATCTTCCCTACTTAACTGTACTTTGGTTTAAAAGCCAAAGAAAAGGTGGGGAAAAAGGGACTATTTACCAGGGAGCGTAGTGAGAAGACAAGGGGCAATGGTTTAAAACTGAAAGAGGGGAGATTTAAATTAGATATTAGGAAGAAATTCTTTCCTGTGAGGGTGGTGAAACACTGGCCCAGGTTGCCCAGAGAAGCCGTGGAAGCTCCATCCCTGGAGGTGTTCAAGGCCAGGCTAGATGGGGCTTTGAGCAAGCTGGTCTAGTGGAAAGTGTCCCTGCCCATGGCAGGGGGGTTGGAACTAGATGATCTTTAAGGTCCCTTCCAACTCAAACTATTCTATGATTATACTGCAAGGCTGTCTCAGGGCACACAACCTGGCTCCTTGTGGTGGAAAGTAGAGATATGCTCCAAGTATACAGCTAGTGTCCTTCACTTGCTAATGAACATTCATTTCCTAAGACTTGACTAGAGGTAGTCTACAGTGCATGAAATTGATTCAAGGAAGAAGAAACCAAAACTGGGACATGCACTCCAGGAATACACCTAACACAATCCACAAATAATGGGCACTCACTCCAGACCAGACCTAGTCCAAGATGAATCCCCCTACAATGCATAGATTGTGTACATGTCCACATCCCAAGCGCCACTGCAGTTTACACATGTTCCTACCAGGACATGTAACAGTCAGGATCCATGGCACAGGGTACTGCTTGGTATCTGGTCTCTCTAGCCCTGCTTTAGAAGATCCATGAAGTGGGACACTGTAACAGTTTACGTGGAAGTGACTCCTCTGTTTCTGTCTCTAACCAGCTAGGCACTCTGGCCTGATTTTACAATTGTCATTTTACAATGCTCAATTACTAGCAAAAGAAATGAGCACGGGTAAAGCTGAGAATAAGCTTAGCTCCCCTTGGCAACACTGAAGAGCCATATATCACGACTAAGAGCCAGAACATTACATCAGCATCTCAATATATGTTGATGCAGGCTCTGACAACCTCTTTAAGTCCCTGTGTCATTATACTTCAGTCTACTTTCCCTTTAAGGTATGGGGAGCACTTTTTGGCTAGATTCAGTTGGCACACACTTTAAGTCAGGTGAGATGAGTGGGAAGGGAAAATACCTACTTAAGAATCATACTAGTTGAGGCCTAACAGCCCAGTGCTCTCAAGATTTAGGTGGCTGTGCAAGTACAAACTAGCAAAAATGAATTTACCAGAAGTTCTCAAGCAATTATGCTATCAGGTGGCAAATGAACAGGGATTTTAAGGAGTTACCATTTAGGTCCACAAGTATGCAAATATGGAACAAAGACTAAAAATTGAAGACTGCTATGTAAGCTCTGATCAAAGGTCCATTGTGTGTAATGTAACAGCTATGACAGTAATCAATAACATATTAATAGCAAAGTATAAGACCTGGAAAAGTAATGGTACTTTCCTGGTACCCTCTCCCAGCCTTAAATGAGCTACAGGTCAGGGTATTCAAGCCAGAAATAAAATATTAAATGGTTTATTTCTCCCATTCATTTGTTCAATTGGTGGATTTTTTTGAACTAATATTGCAGAAGGTCATACATTGCCATTGGCAAAAATTAGAAAAAAATCCCGTAAGTCCTGACTTGCAGTCACAGTGTCTTTCCTTATCTAGGAATATTTTACTACGTCCCCAAAAACAAATAATTAGACAGTCAAATTGAGCATTGTTTGTTCATTTGTGATTAGTAACCAACAGAGGAAGCATGTAAAAAGGTGTTGTGTGTTCAGGGTGATATATTTCTTCTTTGTTCATCTAACCACCAAATACCATTTCCACATCTTAGGCCTTATATTATTAACATAAGACAGTTATTGAGCCTATAAATTACTTAATTTTTTTTCTAGTTGTTGACTAGGCACATTGTGTTTAATTAGTTTAATGACACTGGGATTTTAACTTTGACATCCATAAGTGTCATGGGTGCCCAGATCCTATAAAACAGCATTAATGTTTGTATATTTAAGCAAATAGATTTCCAACATGGATTTTAAATCAGTCTGTGTGATCTGCTTGTCCAAGTGTATATTCTGGAACCTATTTTCTGCTTTCCTGACACTGCAATGCCCAGAAGAGCATCAGGAACATAGAGAACATTGCTCTTTGACCTTGTGTTAGATGTTTGTGACCAAATATAGAAGTAATAGAGCTCTGTGCTTGTAGGTTTCTTTGGGGGGGTGGGGGGGTGGTGTTAATTATCTTAAATATTTTGCATATCAATGCTATTAAAATGAGCTCTGTCACTCATAACTGATGTTCTTTTGCTGTGTGTCTGCTTTTTATTAATGTTCAAACATAACACTTGCATAAAACGCAGTCTGTAAAAGCATTGTATGGCCTCAATTCTTATTTGGAGAAGAGGCTCCTCAGCATCTTGCAGAGATGCTATCAAAAGGAAGGTGTTGGAAATCTTATTCCTGTCTTGCAGATGACCAGACTATGTGCTTCTGAAATCTTTCCTACAGTTTGCAGTGGCATCTGCAAGGAGTAGAATTAATATGCTTCTAGCTCATTCAACTACACTACGTCACCATACCAATGAAAGCCTAAAAGCTTATTTTAGGAATTAATCCTGCTTCTTCAATCCTGTGGTCCCAAGGCTGCAGCTAACATACAGCCTACAAATAGTTCAGGTCAAAAAAACATTTAGAAAAGACAATTCAACATCTTGTCTTAGCAACATGTCAAGCTCTCCATTGTGAAAGGCCTGTACAGATACAGCTAATGTTGGCTCACCTTGCTGAGTTTCTTCTTTAGTACATAGCATATAGAATTAGGGCAGTGATACATGTAAGGTTGACTGTGGTTCCTAAAGGTAGGAATAAGTGAACCTTGCTGCTGACAAGAGTAAGTATGGTTCTACTGATGCAAAGTCCTTGGGGGTACTGGCTCCCAACAAGGATTTTTCCTCCCTTTCTATGGTCCCTAGGGTTCCTTCCAGGATAGATAAGTTCTTCCTTGGAATTAGGTAAGGAAGTCAGAAGAGAAAAAAAAAAATAATGAAAAGGGGGCAGAGCAATAGGGAAGGCAACCAACACACTTGGTAATAATGAACAGAGTCGGCTAATTATTCAATTATTTTTCCAGGGAGTATTAATTTTCCCCAGAATGGCAAAAATAACTCAGGTTATCCAAAAGCCATGTGACTAACTTGTTTCTGAACTCCAATATTTGTAGCTGTTTGGGGGAATGAAAGGCTAGATTAACACAACTGTTGCTCCTCCCTCCTTTCCTTTTGTTCACTTAAACTTGGGTTTCTCAAAATTTACTTTCCTTCCTCTGCCCAAGGGAACCCAAATCAGGATGCCCACCTTGTGGTGACTAAGTTTCTGGCTAGAAATATTTTTCAGACCATCTTGATGAAGCTGATACACTTTGTAAAGCTGAGACACAGCAAAATGGGTCAAAAGGCTTTCTCTCACTTCGTGTAATCATCCGTGGATGACATATCACTGTCACAAGGCCTTGTTTCAGTAGATGGTCTCCCACTGAAGTAGCATCAAAGAAGAGCAGAGCTTAAGAGCAACCTGGTAGTGAGTACATTCACTCTTGGTGAAACAGGGGTAACAACCTACACCAGTGTGGCAGAGGAGTTGTCGCACCTGACCTCCCACAGTTCAGGTGAATGATCTAAATTCCTTTACAGTCACAACACAACTCTTATGAATCCAGTCCTTCATTTCACTTTCAAAGGCCCAAAGCACTTGGGGCAGGGCAGGGGGAGAAGACACATACACATCTCAGATAAAAGAGAGGGAGAAGAGTATTAGCTGCTTGCTCCACACAGAGCTTTGTCAATGTGACAGCTGAAAATATTAAACCCCCACATTCTGAATCCCTGCAGAGAGGTCAGGTGCATCTCCTCAAAATATCTGCCAAATTTTAAGCTACATCTACTCATCAGACAAGTACAGTAAGTGCTCAGAACAACAATTGCCAGATAAAACTTTCCATTTTGTTGAAGATCTTTAAGTTTAGTTTCATTCTGATTAGAAACAAAAAATTCCATTAAAAGAAATTCTAGGGACAAAAAAAGTTTAACCCAAAAAACATTATGGGTTTTTTCCCCTACTGCCTGAAAAGCAGAGCACGGATTCCACATTTCAAAAGTATTCTGAAATAACTATATCAAAATTTTGTCTCCTAATGATAAAAAGGTACTTCAGACTTCCTCTTTTTCTTCAGAACACTTCAATGAAAACAGTTTCACAGCCTGCCTCCATTTCACTGAAACTGAATTTTCTGCAAGAACCCAAATGATCCTGAAAAGGAAAACAACTGGAAAGGAGCACATAAGCTGTATTTCTAAGTTGCAAAGCCATCTGTCCGTAACAGTAAGATCTCCTGAGAAGAGTTTTTTGCCGAATATTCTGGTAACCTTGCTACTGCACATTCTGGGAATGTAGTCCTTTATAGTTGCTGTGTATGTGAGGGAACTATGTGGTTATTCTGTAGACCTTACCTATACACAAGCACCAATGGGGAAGGAAAGAGAGAGCAAATGCTTGGGGCAAAGACAAAGTGATCTCTACACAATCACTTTCCATGATTGTTGTAGCAAATGAGTTTACTCGAAGGCATGGCAGTAGGAAAGGAACCTTTTATGCAAATATTTTTATGTATTACCCGAAGTTGAATTAAAACATTTACCTCAAAATCAGGACTTTGATCATCGAGTTACACTCAGATAATCAAGACATGGATATGATACCACAGGACACAGAGCCATAAATTTCAGAGCCTCAAAAGCTTGGAACTTACAAATATTTAGCCTGAGAAGACACTGAAGATTTCTTGAACAATATGCATCATAAAGATGATTCTCCTAGATCATCTGCTCAATAGTTTTGAAAAATAAATGTGAGAACTGTAACTCATACATAGCTCATAATCTGAATCATAATCTTCCTCTCCTGAACTATTTGTTCGCTAAACATTACTTTAACTCCATACTTAATAGAACACCAATTAGAACGATAATAAAAGAGGGAGAGAAACAGTAAAAAAAGTATTCTCAAACTAGAAAATGCCAAATTATATCCAAGGCAACTATGCAAGGTACTGAACTATCTTTGTGAGTAATTCCACCCACTGAACTCCTTCACAAGCAGTCTCACTATTTCTGAAGGAAGTCTGTATTTTCTGTATTTTCCTAAAAATAATAATAAAAAAAAGCAGGATTTGTTTTAATCCCAGGGGTATTGGGTAAAATTTGAGATTAGCCTCTTTATGAGTAAAGGACATAAAATATCTGCAAGAACATGCTGGCGTCGTAAGACTTGTATCATTTATACCAGGCTTGTGTTCGACTCCAGCATCTCATCTCTGCTCATGTATTGAGCAGGTCAATTGTGTGGATAATCCATAGCATCCTTTGCAATCTAGTCCTGGAGTCACTGATCTAAATCTCTCCAGGAAGAGGAGGTCTATAGATCATACTCCCTACAAAGAAGATCTTCCTACTGAAGACACAGCTCTTATGGGGCCTAGCCAGGCAGAATGGATTTCCTGAAGCCCAAGAAAAGATGATAGTTGTATACTATCATCAACAGATATATTTGTTCATCAATGGATCTTGGAGGGATCCTAAATGGAAAGGCAGCAGGAATATCCAAAATACAGGGTGGAAATTTCAAATTTTCTTAAACTGATCAGTTTGTCCTAAACTCAAGTTAGCACGGTGTTTCAGCTAGGGCATTTGTCACTATGTTATAGAGCTTATCTCTAAATGGTTTATGCTCGCACTAAAATCGAAAACTATTTTTTTCCAGGAAACTCAGTCATATGCATGTCTGTGTACCTGTTGCATGCCCATCTCACCAGCTCATTTTGTACGGTATACTTCCGTACATTAGAGCTCAGTTCCTATACACTGACAACTGCTATTTGACCAGAGAGAAGAGCGCAGTCCTGTGCTTAATGTAAATCCCCAAAACTTGCAAAAAGTCAAACAGTTAATCCAGTAAGGGGCCTTGTTGCTGCATATTTTGTAACTCATCAGGAAAGTCTGTCTGCATCTACCTTCGCGGCTGTAGATTCACGCTTGCTGTGGTGTGGGTGTGAGCCACGCTGCTACGCCTATCATTCTCTTTCTTGATGATTTCCATGAGGAGATGCTAATTCACTTTCCCTATAGTTTCCTGTTTTACTACTTCCCCCCCGCAACGGCCCTAAAGGATAGACACTATTAGCCATTTAATGTCAGCTAATAGTAACCTTGAGACTTGAGTTAATCTCAGTGAAGTAAACAGAAACTGCACCTGTTCCATATCATACTCAGTAAGACAGAAAATATAAGCACCATCATCATTGCTAGATGAAGCTCTCAAGTGACAAGAACTCATCTCTCCCCTTAACTGTATAGGATTTCTCTCAGGAAAGAGAACCCACAACAAAAAGGCAGCCTCTGATGTTATTGGCAGCAAGCTAGCCCACGAGAAAGTCACACACAGTCCCATGGAGAAGCGGATCGATATTTCTGCAAACCCTGTCCATAGACTGTCTCTATCCCCAAGTGAGAACCCACCCCGCCTTTCTTTCACATGATAGTGATGACATTAGGAACTAGAGCCAAAAGGAGTTAGCACTATCTTTTCTGTGAAAACACAATTTGTGGGTTTTTTTCTTACCCACCCTAAGAGTGACAAATGTCATGATAACTTGTGAAATAGGAACTGGTTCTTCCCCCCCTAGAAGAATACCTGTTTGGAAAAATTGTCCTTTTTACCTCCATAGGCAAGTTTTATTCTTCCCTAAATCAAAGAACTTGTTTTCCCCCCTGAGTGCTTAGGACACTTCTCTTGTGAAAAAAAGCTAAAGTTACAGTAGTAATAGAAACCGACTTCACACTGATTTTTCTTGTAGCTTTCTCTGTTTGCAAGCTGCGTACTACATTGCCTCCTCACCTTGCTGTCCTCATTCAAGCAAACCTCTTACATTTGTATTATGACTGCAAAGTCCTCTTGACACAAGTTACTTACAATGGGGCATTTTGTTTAATTTTAATTGCAATTTGGCCACATCCTAAAATAGCTACAAACTCTGAAGTTGGGGACAGTGGATCACTGCAAAGTCTGTGTGATTAGGCTGACATATAGCAATACTGCCACAATGATTTCCCCCCCCGCATCACCATTTCTCCCATAGTTAATAACTGAATTCTGTGTTCAAATAGTTTTTTCAGTTCTGCTGCAAGCCCCTCTTCCTCAAAGTGTCCTGAGCTTTCACAAGTCATTTGCCCATTAGCTAAAGAAAATTGGGTTCAAAGCTGTAAAACAGCAAATGTCATGTCAAGAGCAAGAATTTGTAGCAAATACTGTGACCTGACTGGTTTATTTATCAGTATCAAGTGCAACTGCCAGTCTCAGAGATAACATTATTGAAATTCCAGCACCCCATGAACAACATGCTGCAACTTGTTTCCTAGCACAGTTTATTACTAAGTAATTCTTACAAGAAATTCAACATACTTCTGTCCAGAATTGGAACATTTTTACCTCCTAGACTCAGAGTTTAGGGTTCCAGAAGCAAAGTGAGAGTGTTTGCATATCTGCAGGGACAACAGCCTTTCCCACTCTTGCAAGACAGAAAATAACTATCAGTGGAACCTCCGTATCTCCAGTTTCACAAGTGGCTGGCGCAAAGAGAATCAGTAAAGATTTTCATTTAATTTGACAGAAACATTTCTGATGCTATTAATTCACTTATATTCTCCACAAAATAAGCCCTAATTTGCCTTTAATTCACAACTGGAACTTTAAACATCAAACACCTTCACTGTAATTCCTCTGAGAGGGCACATTTTAGACCATTACAGATGTTCCCAAGAAGGAGCATGTCTGCAACAGCATTTCTCCTCTCAATAACTAAAGCTCTTCAAGAAATTCAATAAAAAGCAAAGGAGAATTAAAATTAAAGCTGGGGAGAGGGAATATCCTGGAGGGGAAGCGAGAACAAAACCACGCAGGCTTATGCAGCCAGCCATCTGCAAAGCTGAAGGTTTCACAAAGAAAAAAAAGCCTCTACTGTTCCTGAATCAATGACTTCCCATTTACAAGCTAGCTGTATAGAAAGAGATTCAAAATGGCTCTCAAGGAATTCATGCCAACCGTGAGGTCTGTTTTCTCAACTGTATTTTCCCCCTTTTTTTTCACAGGCACAAGGATGTAAGTATTTATCAGTCCTGTACCCCTGCCAGCATGCACTGGAATGAGTCAAAGGGACCTGGCACTGAATCACAGGGATTTGTGTTGCTAATAAATACAGCAGGCCCCATCCATTGTTGATTAAGTTTGACTGAAATCTAAACACCAAACAACAAACACTCTTCTGAACTGCTTTGGTACCCATTAGTTTGATGTGTTTATTAGACAAGACTGTATTCTTTCAAGTTTATTACCAACAGATTAGACCATCTGCAAACAAATATAGGAGTTTTATTATTTAAAGGTGTGGGCACTATACACTAACTTTTTTAGGATTTGACAATAAATAAAAACAAAAATCCCATATCAAGTTGTACTTACAGTGGAAAAAACCCTAGTTAATATTGAAGAGCAGCACAGTGCCAGCCCTTCATGTTTTTAGAAGTTTCAGCTCAGAAGATGACACCTCTGGAATAGCACAAAGATTAAAAATAAATTTAAAAACCACAAACAACAAACTGGGGAGGAACCATAGAAAATGCGTTAGTTCATAGAGGGTTCATAGTAATAGGAGGGGTTCGGTACTTTTGTAGTACATTTTGCAGCTAAAGAAATTCCTTTAAACCCTTTATTAAGTTGCAGGAGATTTTATTTGCCAAATCAACGTAAAAGTACTCCAGCAAAGCTCAGCAAAACCATCAATTGTCACTATTAAGCTTTGCGATTTTTTGCCCCAAAGCTTTTGTCTTGCAAACAGGTGTTTACTAGGCTGAAGCATCCAGTAACAACCAAACAAGCTGTTAGCAAAACATTTATTTGCTAGTTAAAGTTTACAAACTCTTTGCTACCACCCTTGTCTCTGACAGTCAGTTTCCTTTGGTCTCCACAGTCTTTTCTCTCCACAGCTCTCTATGCTTCATTTGCAGAACCCAAACTGCAGCAGATGCCAAGAGAGATGCTGTTTCATAACGACACTGGCAGCTGTTCTTGCGCTATGAGTGACTGACCAACATCTCTTGAGCTATTCAGGAGCTGGGCTTCAGTGAGGCCTGCCAGATAACTCAGAGCATCAGCTTCCCCAGGAAACGAGACAGTAGGGATACTGCCACAAATATCACCAAGATGCCTTAGTTCCTAACCACATACTCAACCTTACCCTGGCCTGAAATGAAACTGAATGAACCCAGCAAAAACAGTGTCTTCCCCTGCCCATGACATACTCCTTGAGCTCTCTGAGTACAATATGGAGGAAGTACAATCTTGGCACTCAGCTTGCAGGCTTCGAAAGGTTAACAACCTTCCACTGCACTGAGAAAATGATTGCTTTTCCAAGCCTGGAGTTTCTTAGTTTTAGGAACTCTTGAAATACTGCATTCCTCCGCTTCCAAGCTACAAAGCCAAGAAAGGCAAGCTACCTAGCTAACTTTTGCAAAATAGCAGCAGATTGCACAGCCTCTGGTGGTGATATCACATTTCTAGGATTATCTAGCGTGCATTCTCAAAACTAAATGCGACAAACTCAAGAACCACTCTGCTGAAGTCAGAGATGAGCTTTGACTAGGATGCAAGTGGTCACTGCAGAAGAAAAATGGGCAAATATTCATCAATTTTCTACTTACACTATCTGTTCAAGAGTCTAAACAATAATAAAAGATCATTTCCCTTAATCTCCTGCCAGAAATAAAAAAAAGGGGGTTGTCTACTCTTATTTTAATTCACAGACTGATAGCATATATCAATACGCTTTTTGTTTCTGTCATAAGTTTGATTTTAGTTAGTTATTTCTCTTCAGACGTTCTCAAGCCTTTGAGTTTAGATGCCAATAAATTAAAGTGCATCATTATTACTTAGATGGATGACAACACTTAATTATCCTCCCTGTTTTCTCATATGGCATTTTAACCCAATCAAGGATCAAACCAAGGACAGTTCAAAAGGATTGAAACACAGCCTTCTTTGTTTGATGCATTGAAGTCAAATAATGATTTCTGCCTCAAGGGAAGTATGATTCATAACCATTAGCTAGCAATATTTTAAAAACACATGCTATTAGAGTTTGTATCTTAAAGTTTTCGGAACAAGCAAAATTCCAGTCTATGCACCCTCGACAGACTGGACTCAAAGATGCAATTACAGTTGCTGGAGATATTTCCATGGCAGCTCTACCTGATGCACTGGGGCAACTGCGAGAGACTGCGCTAGACTCCAGAATTAGAATTCTACATCAACACTCTGCATACTTGAGGGGAGGTTAATATTTAAATGGTGAGAAACTCACCCATGTTTTCAATAACATAATAATATATACTTTATCCTTTTCTTTTACTCAGGTGAACATTCTTCTTTTCTATTTTGATTGCCACTGTACATCAGACATATATTTGCACTGAGCGGGCTCTAATACTCAAGTCTTAGGTTACTTTAGTTAATTTAAAACTCAATAAGTAATTAAAAAAAGTCACTGCTTTCCAATAACAGCAATCTTATCCTTGTAACAGAAACTTTAATTTCTCATCGCGTTGTCCATCACTAGTTTTATTAGAAATTTCTGAACACCCTAATAAATAATCCTCAATAAACAGTGATGAAATGTTTGTTCCACAGATCAAATAGTCAAGTACCCCAATAGCTTTTCATTTAATGGACTCTTTCAAGCATTATTTCAATGTGCTATGTTGTCATAACAATATTACAATGCCTGTTATTTGACCATAGACTCATTCAACAGGAAAAGTCATGGTGATCTTACCAAGGCTTATTAGTTTTCATTGTAGATTCAAATCTTATGATTTACTAAAGATGAAGAGTACCTAATAGAAATTTTTGGGGTTTGAGAGGTTGTTTTATTTTACAGTTTCCAAAAGATATGGAAATCTTTTGGCAGAATATCTCCCTATTGTTTTGAAGAACCTATCTTCATAAGCAGATGCAAACATCATTATAGACAAAAGCTCACAAGAAGGCTTTGCTTTAGAGGCTTATTCATTACAGTGTTTTACCACCATCTCCACTCTGGCTTCTACTTTGTTCAAATCCTTTCATATATTCCTATTTAAGAAGGTTGAACACAACCACTCATCCAATTTTTCTGAAATTCTCATAGTATGTTCTGCTCCCAGAGCCTATAGTTGCCATAAAGCAGGTTGAATTACATGGGAAAATAATGTTTGCACGTTTTCGCTGGTACATGAAAGACGACCTACCAAGTAAAGTTCACCACACTTCAGTTAAATGCACCCAAATAGTTGTAAATCTAGTTTTAAAGTTAGGTAATTCACTGATCTCAACTGAAGTATTCTTACTATTTTTTCATGTGCAATTCGAACATATTTGCATCCTATAAGCCAAGTTGTTCACAGAATCATTGGTCAATATTCTAATTTCTACATGCATTGCTAGAGTGTTTCAACTGAAGCCCACAGACTCACCAGAAAGATTTCAGAAATCCTGCAGACTACATTCAGGCAGTGGTAGTACACCTTCTGTGCTGACCCTATCAGCTTTTCACATTTACATATGAGAAAAATGCAGGAAAATAATACCAAGTCACTGCATTGGATTTGGAAATGACTTGCCCAGAAACAAAAGGAGAGAACTCATCTTGGTGCTTTAAAACTTTGCAAAACTCTATCGAATGTGACTCTTACAAAGATTCTTGAAGACATTCAAAGCTTTCAGCAATACGACACTACACTTGCATCACTAGTTGCCCTCATCCTCCTTTGGGCTTATCAGTACAATTGTTCAAATAGAACTATGCATTTCTCCCAGCGTCATACAGAATAGCCTATATATTTAGGTCTATTAAGGCATCTTACCAAACACATTGAACATGTTGGCTAACTACCAATCTCTAAAAGACCTTCTGACCAATACCATGCAGTAAACAGAAAGCATTTCCAAAACCAAAGCATTCTTTAACACTAGATATTTGGTCCTAGACAGTCTGTATACATATAGTTGGCAAAAAAATTTTACCATCTCTAAATGTTAGGCAAAGCAGACATAACTTCTTCAGACAATCCACAACAGTTTCAAAACACTATCATTCCTTAAAAAACAGTCCCCACTGACTTGAAGGACAAAGTCTTTAAAAATACATCTGCTGAAGTTCTTTTGTTCAGCTGTGTTTCAGGATCTGTTACAAGATCAAGACAGAGCAATATATTAAAAGCCAAGCATTTCAGCAGGCTTTTCAAGGAATTTCCAAACCAGGTACCTTGTCTTGAACTAGTCTTCCTTTCCCAGCTACTCAACATAAACATACAGCCACCTCGTAGCTAAAGCCGATACAGTCACAGAAGGAAGGAGGATCAATAACCAAGTCAGCATGTGAATACTGTATTATTAATTATGACAAAATACTTATGAGTCAACAGTTGCAAGTCTATTGCGTGGCAGTGAGGAGCGGGGTCAGGTTACAAATGAAGGGTTTTGATTGCTCAGGAAGCCTAAGTGACTTGATTATAACAGCAGTTTGGTTGAGTGTTATCATGGGTATTGTATTAGTTATGCTAACCTAAAAATAATGCAAGGTGGAAACTAAATACCCCTAATCAATGGTATCCTACCACCACTAAGCCAACAGATTTTTTTTTATTTTTTTTTTTTAAGATGTGTTCATATCAGAGAAGACTCAGGAGGTACACCTCATTTTAATTGGTAGAAGTTAATATTCCTGAGCCACACTTTTAGTCCAGGGGTCAACACAGCCTGAAACCAAACCAGCTTAAGTCACCATTGTCATCTTGTTTGGGGCCAGCATTATGAAAATATTCACATATACCTTTTCCTCCCCTTCTCTAAATCCTTACCTAGCCTGCTGACTACTTAGGGCATTGGTTTAACTTTCCTCCTAACAAAGCAAAGACCCCAGACTGACCTTGAACAATAGCTTTCTAATAGCCCTCTCTCTAATAGATGAGATACACGTAAGCATAATCCATGTTAAGCTTAAGACAGTGCTACGAAACAGAAGAATTCTCACTCCCTTATGGCTTTAAAGAGAGATTTTTATATTTTTCTCCTGTGCAGGTCAATTTGGCATGAACAGCATTAATTTTGAAGGAGGCTAACACTGCTAATGAAGGATTTTCCAAACAGCACAAAGGAAGCATTTAATTACATTTGGGCCTGTTGAGCCCAAAGCCTAGTAAAACAAGTCAAAAGTGAGTTGAGAATAATAAAACAGCATCTGTGTTTCACTCTGATTCCCTGAGTGAGATAGGGAATTTGCATAACATTTTAATGTAGAGTAAAACTGCAGCTCTTTAGGTTAAGTTCTTTCAGCAACACACTAATGAGACGAACACCTTACAACTAACTCTACTAATGAGCCTATGTAAAATTTAAATAAGGATAGGATTAGATGGGAAATTCCTCTTTTGCATGGTGAATTAGGAAGATCTAAAAAGATCTGCAGTGCCTGCAGAGGCATTGAAATCACAGCCCAGATATAAGAAATACTAAGCTCATTATGCCACTGAGATGGCTACTGTAGTGCTTCATTCAAAGCCTGGGTTATAAATGCATCCAGGGACATTTCATACACCACTTGGTTCTTACTTATATGTCTCCTAAGGTTGTATTTCCCCACATGCCCCCACAGACTAACACATTAATACCTACAACTTGAAATCCTTTTATTTCTCTGTTTACTAAAACCAGCAAGTGTTCAATAAACCTCCAACTTGTCCCATACAGTCATGTGTTTCTAAGCCACCTAACAATCTTGTAGTTATAGAAAAGGTATTTGCATCATTCATTTCTCATAGTGACTGGCGGGAAGTAATTCACTTAACTTAGTTATCTGTGGCATTGTGCACAAAATGATCCCAGTTTTTGTTTGTTTACGGAAACCAACAAGCATTTTGTAGAAAACAGTTCTAAAATTGACTAACATGCAGTATTTTCTAATTGCTTTCAGATCAACAAGATAGCACTACTTTTAATTTCTACCTTTAAAAATCTTTCCCAGGATCACGAACTGGGGCACAGTTGAATTGTGTCAAGCCCATTTGATTTGGGACTTTGTTCAAAAGACGATTTGAAAGTAATCTTCCCAAATCTGTCTTGGTGTACACGTATCAAAGGATTTGGCAGGTTTGAAACTTATCATGGGTACTTTTCCCCTGAAAAGGTGATTAAATCAGCAATCATACATTTACAGGTTAATTGTATGAAAACTTACTTTATACCTTAACTTAGGAGTCTACATTTCTTGTACAGTTGGTAGAAAAAAAATCCTCCAAAAGATGACTGAATACTTTTTGCATTTTAAAGATAGACTGCTATTCCCCATTGCTTCAAACTCTCTTCCTGAAAATAAATTTTTACCTCATTGTGTTCCAGCTGACCACTGCTTTTTTTTTTCCAGTGCTGATCTCATTATTTCACATTGTTTTAAGTGTCAGCATCCTGAACTTAAAATTAATAAATGTCCCTTCTGCTATCTGTGCACTGCTCTGTTCATATTCTCCTATGGCGCTGTTCCCCTAAGGAATTCCTCTGGGCTAATAGCTTAATTGTCAAACCTCTTCTCCAGGTCACACACGTTCTACAAATTCTTGCAATATAATATGATGCATTACTGTTCACTTATCTTTTTCTCCAAATATCAGGCATCGTCTTGCATAGGTTATCAGAGCTGGCACAGTTCCACAGGCTGTTCTGCACACAGTTACCGAGTTTTACATGCCTTTCTCAGGTATCAGTACTTTTGTATCACTGCTTTTAGTGTCATAAATTTTCTGTCAAGTCCTGGCACATTTCTATTACTTTCTCTAGGTATAAAATTTTGAGGGTTCATTAGCAACTTCAGGAAAGTTATCTTCCAGAATACAGTTTGCCTCTTATCAGACATTCAGTTAAACTCCCAAACTTGAAATATTGGCTTTTCAGCTTGAAAGAATTTAACCACTTGCAAGAGACTTACTTTCTTTTTGTGCTGTCATTACTCTTCAGAATGCTATGACAGCATTTGGGCTGGCCTCCTTTGCCTAGTGTTAACTGAAACTGTTCAGGTATTGTGGCAGAACTGTCTACTGTCAGTGACCGTTATTTGAGATACAGACTGAAGCATTACATACTCTTCCTCTTCATTTTCCATCTATATAACCAAAGAGTTTCAATGGCTGTAGATGAGTTAACTGTTCAGTTCTTCCCAGAATATTATCTTTGGCTATTGCATTTTCACCACTGTGTATTTGTTCAGTAATCAAAGCTTTTGACAGAAGCTTCTCCACCACCTGTGTTCTATAGCCGTTGCTGCTATTTATTATGGTTACTTACACAACACAGCAGCTGCCTTCTACTAGAGTCTCTTAATAGCTCTACCCCATTGAGCTTCTTTTGGATAACCCCTTTCATCACCTCTGATCTTTAAAAAGAACCACTGTCATGTCCAGTATTCAAATTAAACCTAGTTGGCTACCTGTAGCAGCACAGAAAAGTAATAAAATGTCTTTACTATCTTTTATTCAAGCTGTTTCTGTAATACGAGTTCTGCCTCTACTGATCTCTTCAAGAAAACATCATAATTTCCTACTATTAGATGTTCATACACAGTGGAGATCTATAACCTCTGCAACACCCAATTGTAACAGCACAAGAGGAGCCTCAGAATGGCTTAAAAGCAGCAGCAAAATCTGATAGTTTCAAGGCTTTATTTACAAGTCCTAAATATCTTATTTCTATACCTATTAAAGTTAGTTCCAGGATTTGGGAAGGACTGTCCTAGGTTCTGTACAAAGCACAAATGCAGATACTCCTCCCACTGTAGATTATCTTAAGGCAGTAAAAAAAAAAAATCAACCCCCAAAACCCCACATCCTCACTGTAGGATTATTTACAAGAGTTAATCAAGTTGTTCAAGTTATCAAGGTCTCTCACAGAGCTGCCCAGAACTTACTTTATTGGGAGGGATAGGGTGAAAGACAGACTTTGGTTCAGATTTAAAACACTAGAAGAATGGGAGTCATTCAGACAAGTCTAACATTTGAAGTTGTTTCTGTTCACCAACCAACTCCCTCTAATGAACATTTCCAGCATGGGGTCACACGACTGACTGCAGGGGGATGAACTCAATAACCAAAAGCAAGAGACAAAACAGCAAGCCCCTCACGAGGGCCAACATATATATTCATATTTAACAATTCCAGCTACACTTACATAATGCGTTGCTCCAGCAGGTCCACAAAGTGCTTTACTATGCAAGTACAGATTTAATTTTAAAATGAAAGTTTTTGTCACTGTCTTTTTTTCTGCCTGTAAAAACAGTCAGGGTAGTAGTGCAATATGCTACCTCAGACTGGAAGGAAAAAAGGAAAACTTGCCATTTCGTTCAGCAGTGATCTGTAATTTAGACAGTCTCCCTCTGGGTCTAATACTCTGACTAATGACATTCAGAAAGACAGTTCAATAAAAAAAAGGAAACTAGGAAACTGAGGCTGTATCACAAACTACCTCACAAGCGATCAAACTTCAGACCTCTATATTTCAATTAATCACAATCCATCATATCACATATACATTGGAAAAGGTATTTCAGACTCCGTATCAGTCACTGTAATTAACATAAAGAATTAGAGTCATGACAAGCAATATAATTAAAAAAGGCAGGCTTAAGAAGAGTTGGAGGGGAAGGTTGTTTTGTTTGGGTTTGGGGTTTTTTTGTATATTTTTTTTAACAATGTCATCTTCCAGTAACTTTCCTGTTTCATCCTATTCCATCTCAGCCTCGGAGGTTACAGACTTTGCTTCAAAGAATTTCTTGGCACTCTCATAGTCATAAAACAAATATTCTATAACTTCCAACATCAAACACTTTGGCGGGATGCAAAATAGCTACCTCTGCTCCAGTTTGGGCAGACAGGCTTGTAAAGTATTGAATTTTTGCCTCTGCACCTGAGCAGCACATGATATATCATGAAATATGCAGGTCTTCATTATGCTTGCCTTTCAAAAAGATTGCTTGTCCTTCCCTACAACTAGAACTAGTATCTATTTGAATGTGCTTTTCCAAAATGAAACCAAACATGTCACAGGATCCATAAGTACCTTTTGTACTTCTGAAATGCCAAGATTCCTCCATTTTAATAACAAACATTGCTTTTAATACAAGTTCCACTCTCATGGGCAGAGACTGTTTGCTAAGGATTATGTTCTTAAATGCTATAGTTTTTGAAGGAAAGTCGACTTATTTTGGAAGAATCTTTTAGATCTAAGAACGAACAACGTTTGCTGATTTGTGGTATGGGGCAAGAGGACATAAATGACACCAGTACAAGAAAAAACAGACACAATAAAAGCCCATATACCTTCAAGTACAAATGTTTCTTCTTGTTTTCTCAGTAAAAACTGGACAGGAGTAAGTTTAAAGGTGAAAGGTAGTTCGAAGCCTTAATATAAAGATAAAATAAGCCTTAAAATAAAGATTGAAGAAAAAACAAGCAAAGTACATCAGGTTTTCCAGCCATTGAAGCCATTCATGTCCCAAGAGTCTTTCTTACAGACGCTTACATTTAAGAGACACACACGCAAACTTCAAGATGAAACAGTAAGATTAGCAGAAGTATTCCTGAAGGACTGAATTCCCTGCTCCAGAGGCTGGAGAGGGAAGAAAAACATGATTTCTAAGCCATTCTGCATTATCTTCTTTTCTCTACTGCCACCTAAGTCTGGGTCAAGTAAGAGGTAAACGCAGTCCCTGGATAACACATAGCCACAGAGCGCTCCTCCAGCTCCCACCCTCCTTCCTTCCAGTCATGCAAGGACAGACATCCCAAGCTCCCTTTAAGCCAATATAAATCTTCCCTTCTCTCACTATGGCAGCTTCCCAGCTGCTTTGCACTACACAGAGCAAAGCCACTGGAGCAAAGACTAAGCACCTCGCTGACTTTCACTGTTAATGCAGTCTTTCATTCATTATTCAGTAACGCAGAACAGGCGTGCGTCAAGCATATATGTGATGGTACTCCAGAGATGGCATGTACACAAGGAGGCCACACACCAACCTGCAAAACTATTCCGAAACAGTTATCTTCAGCATCTTAGACTGAACTGCCAACATGTTTGACTTCAGCAGAAGGAATTAATGGGGGGGAATGGACTATGCATATAATTAGTCAAGCTGTTCAAGAACTTTCCATCAGAAAGCTGTGCTTCAGTGGAATGCACACATACTGCAGTACCATTAACTCCTCTGAGCCTTTCAACAGAAACCAAATAAACTGAGTTACGCCCCCCAGTAGCTGCTTAATTCCTCAAAGTCCTCTGGCTACACGCATGGTAGGTTCCCAAATTCACTGGGCGAGGTAGGGTCTTAATATTACACCATAATATATGTAAATCTTTCTGCTCTTCTTTTATATACCACATACACACACGTTAATTACCAAGTAAAATTACTAATATTTAATGCAATAAGTCTAAACATTTAGACTATTACAGTAGCTTGACCTTTGAAAAGTAAAGATATTTCAACTTTGTAATGTAAATTGAAATCAGAAGCAAAGCTAAACATTTTTAATGAAGTTTATATTTACACACAGAGATATGCGTATATACATACATAGACACACAGCTCCACTACTTCTTCCAAAATATAAATTCAGAATTTTGTTCTATAGAAAACACTGACTTGGAACAGAAACATTTAAGTTTCCAAACTACCACAGAACTCAAACACTGATTCCCAGCATGGTTCCTACAGTAATAAGTGCCATGGAAAAATGCAAGAAGAAAATTAATGAGTTAGTATTCAAAGCAGGGTTTGAAAGACACACAGCAAATGACTCACAGGCCATGTTTTGAACAAAAAAAATAGAAGACATAATATAGAATTCAGTAAGCACTAACGTTCTCAATGATGTAGGAATTAAGGAATTTGCAGGGAAAAAAGTATGGGCTAACAATTTTGGCATTTTGTAACTTGTGGCAGAGTAAAGCACTCAGATGTTCTTTAAATACTGTTTGTGAGCAACAGCGCAGACTCAGAAGAAAACATACGGATACCATNTGGCAAAGTAAAGCACTCAGATGTTCTTTAAATACTGTTTGTGAGCAACAACGCAGACTCAGAAGAAAACATACGGATACCATACTGATACTTCTAACTAGCTTCTAGCACTTTCCAACATAATTCAAAACTATGCAACTATAACATGACTTCCTCTATACATATATCAAGACAGCAAAGTGCAATTTGATATAGATTATTAACCCGACTTAACTGTTTGGAAAATTGATATACGGAGGTGAAGCGAGTTGCCTAAGGTCAGACAAACTGAGCAAGCAAGAGGAAAAACATCCACTTCTCCTGACATGGGGGATCTTAAACAGGATTTACTGCTTTGCCACTTATTTATCACATAAATGTTAAAATTCCACTTTTTCCCCACGGTTACTTATTCACTTACTTATACACTGTGCTAATAAATAGGCTTTACAGGTCAAGAGGATCTCAAGGACTGCCAAAGGGAATGCTAACAACTTTAATAATAATCAGACAGCATTAGATGAGGAGACAGAACAAGACAAAGAGTTGGACAGGCATGTGACCTCAGCATTCAGGTGAGCTCTCTCTCTTCTATGTAACTTTCAAGCTTTCTTCAGAAATCACTGACAGGGACTTAGAGGCAAAATCATAAGGTGATTTTAACAAAAAAAAACCCACAACACACCAAAAAAACCCACCAACAACCACCAACCTGCTTTCCATGTGCAAATATTATCATCTATCTTTATTACAGTAACAGCCAAAGACCAAGGAGGCCCTGTTGTACTAGGCACCCATCAAGCAAGACAGTCTTTTCCCTGGAGAGCTTACAGCCCAAATAGACCAGAGAGACAGCAGACAGGGGAAGTACAGAACATTATTCATCCTGCCAGCAGCTCACAGCACCTGAGGATCAGTCTTTTCTGCTCAAGGTGAGCAATGCCTTACCCACGCACAGAAACGCTATTTTCCTACTTATTTTATCTGACCACACTGTTCTGCACAGAAGGCCTCTGAAAGCCCACGAGCACAGAGCTGCTCACCCTCAGCCCCACCTTCATTGCAATCAGAGAGCTGCATCAGAGCAATACCCTTCATATTTTATGGTGTAGGACAATGAATCACACTACTCCATCTCTTCAGCAGTTGACATTTCCCCATAGTCTCACACTTTCCAGGAGCTATTGAAGCTCCGAAGAGGCGACTGGTATTTAGATGACAGAATATTGAAAAGGTCAGGGCTGTACGGCACAATGCAGCCATTCACGGGGCACACCAGCTACTGAAATGCCATTCCTTCTTACTGATGACAAAGGCCACAGAGCACAACAGGAAACAAACCAGCACAATCACACGCTTTCAAGAACAGGCTTTGATTTCCTTCATAAATCACGAGATAGGAAAGATCAAATTCTTTCAAATGTGGAATCTTGAGCTTCCAACACTCACCACTGACTGCTGTGCTTCATAAGCCAGTAGCTTCTTGCCATCTCCATCGCAGACTGATTGCTTCCCTGCTCTCCCATCATTTTTCAGGCAGGAGTATCTCCTCACACCTGCTAGCACAGACCATGCTCAACAGTAGCCAGGTGGCCCTGGGGTAGATGTTTATGCTACCTCAGCCTAGTTTCCCCTATTGAAGCTCTCTGAGCAGAAAGTGACACCAGTATAACCTCTTTTCTAGACAGACTTAAGATCATAAAGTCCCATGAGACCTTATGGTAGAAATGCAAGAATGCAATTATTTTTTTTTTTCCTACAAACCTCAACCAAGACACTTCATGGTCAGGACTAAACCTACTAATGGTGCTAACTTTCCAGACTTAAGATTTCCTGATTTTGAAGCACAAGGCTCTTCTCCATTTAAAAATGTGAGGGGTGAAGTAGTACCATCATTTTCAGTAAGAATTACTGATTAACAAAACAGCCTTATTTTCCCAATTGCACTTCTGATCAAGGCCAAAAAGCCTCCATGCTACACAATGCTGGGGTCAGTCTACAAAAAAAAAAATCCATCCCTTGCAGGCAAAGCTGTATTTTGTGTCAAAAAAAAACCCCACAACTTTCTCAACACCTTCAGCTCAGCCTCCCTTAACAAGAAAGGGATGTCATTTGCAGATGAGATCGATGATGGCTGATAAGGTGGGAGGGCTCTGCTTGCCTAATTAAGGCATGAAGTAGGATGCTCATATCAACAACAATACAGCTACAGTTGCCACATCCCAGTCTCTTGCTGGAATCACCACTGAAATTCTGCGATTCACAGATGTCATTCTCCAAAGGTTTCAGGATTCGTATTACTCCCCTTTGCCTGGTGCTCATTAGACTGTACCAGTTTCAGTAATCCCAGTGCTAAAAGGATGATTGATAAACTTGACCAAATTCAGCAGAGGGCCACCAAGATGGTGAGGGGGCTGGAGAGCATGACAGACATACACAGTTTGAGGGAAATAGGCTTGTTTAGCCTGGAAAAGAAAAGGCTTTGAGGGAAGCTACCAGCAGCTTGCCCATATGCAAGAGGAGATTACAGAGAAGACAGAGACAAGCTTTTTACAGCAGTGCAAGGCAGGAGAAAACAGACCCCACTTGTAAACTCAACCAGGAGAGGTTCAACTATATTATCAGGGGGGGAAAAAAGTTACCACTATAAAACTACTCAAACACTAGAACAGTTTGCCCAGAGAGGCTGTGGAAACTCTGTCCTTGAAGAATTTCAAGATCCAACTAGCAAGAGGCTGGGCTGGACATCCTCCTAAAATGCCAGATTATGAATCTACACTGCCTACTACTTTTCACCTTTCAGCAGTATCCTGATCCTAAAAACGCTGCACAAGTAATAGCCCTGATCTTACAAGTATCCCCAGTGGACTACATCAAAGTCAGTGCTGTTCCTGGCTGATGATTACTCATATTGAGCCAACAGAATTGAGACAAGACCTAGAAATAATAAGAGCTTAAGCAGAGATCATTCCACCTGCATTGAATATTACTGTCTCTGGGGTTCTGAAAAAATACGTGAAGAGTATTTCTTTCCAATTGAAACTTCCAATGAAAGCTTAGGAAGTCATCAAAATTGGATTTAGCCAGGTTATATGACAGGATAGTTATACAGATCAATTCTGTCACTATCTTTCTTCCACTGTCTGCATGTGTCACTTCCATCTCTCACAAAGTGGACTGAAAACCAGATTTTTATAGACATGCAAACTCCAAGACACTCAAAAATTATTCCCCATTCAGCTCACCACATTCTTGACCAGTTCTTTTTCCTCATTGATTAAAAGCATTCATGCACATGCATCTTCCATCGCCCCCACAGACTATTCGCCTTTTCTCATTTCTTTTGGTAGCAGTCTATTCTCTGCCCAATTGACAGAGACAAAATTATCTCTGTAATTTCCTCTGCCTTAGCCATTCTGCACTTATTTTTCAGCTATATAATTTCTTCCCTTGCCTGTCCCTTTTGAGTTCTTTTGCCATCTGTTACTCCTCTTAGATGTCTTCAAATTTTTTTTTCCAGTATATGCAATCTCCTTTTTCCACTGTTTTGGAATTGAGAGCACGTAGTATCCACACATCTTCACCCAAGACCATTCAAAGAGCAGGATCATCAGCACCTTTTCAAGAGATTTTTCTTGTTTCTAATTTTTTTTGTCCAAGGTCTTACCAGTCTGTTTATAACATAGCTAACAAACCTTTAGGAAATGACTAAGGCTAGGACTTCAGGTGAAGAAGTTTCATTAGAACTAGGTGAGGAAGTAAAGATTGTACTTTCATGCAGATTTCTTGATTAAAATCCAAAATGAAAAAAATTTAAAACTACATATCAAGTTATTTCAGTTTAAGCTGATTTACTTCCCAGTAATTTTCACAAATACCAGCCTCCTTCAGAACAGTGCAGCTGGATGCTTTCAGACCTCTACCACTAAGTCTTCCATACACTGGCAGTCAGACACCTTGATGCAGACCATTAACTTGGATGAGAAATCACTTCTGGTTTATTGCATTTTGTAATCAAGGTTTGGTACTCTTGAACAAAACTAAACCCCACTATGCATTTTTATTTAATTCTGCATTGAGATTATTAGGATAATAATAAAAATTCTGTAAAGAATCAAAACTACATTGTGACCCTTACTACTTGAGTTCCTCTCTAAGCATGTACTGAAGCTATAAACCAAAAAGCTTCAGCTTGCTTTTGTTTTATTAAATCTTCCAAATACCTTGCAAATTTAAATTATTAAAACACAGCCACAGTGTAAAAGAGGTAATTGGGGTTGACGTTTTCACAGTTGAGTGTATTCAGAGGTCAGCTGCCCACCCTGTAGCTAGACATACAGTTTTTAGTAATGCATAGCACTATCCAATCTCAAGAAAGCTTTAGAAGACCGCAGTGTACTTGCCATCTGTGAAAAACTGTACTAGGTTGCTGAGGTTCTTCAGTATGAAGAGACAATAGCAGGCAAATAAATTTAAAGAATGGTATAGATGGACAGACACTACAGCAAGACTTTTTTTCTCAAAAGCTGCTGCCACCAAGAAGCTGAAGCAAGAGGGACTGCCCCAGGAGTTTATTTGGGGTTTACCTCCAGTTTAGACTTCTGGCTTCAGCAAGCAATATGTACAACGTTTTCATGATACCTTTTATGCAATTTTTTTTTTCTTTAGAAGTACATTTGAAGTCTGAAATAAAAAGATTGCTTCAGGGTAATATATTTCAATTCACACGTCATAGTTCCATAGATGAAGAATGTGAGTTTGTTCCCATAGTCAAGTTTATATTTCATTTATAACTCAGTTCAACATGATGTTTTTCTGTTTGTTTCCCCAGTTCACATCCTCACTGAGGTGGCTTTGTAAAACTGACCTGTCAAATTCTCTCCTCACCCTTAACCTTCCTCCAGTTGTAAACTGAATGTACTGCATAAAAACCTAAATAAAACTAGAGCTAAATCATTAGAAAGATCCATGACTGATTAGAATGCTTTTCATTTCCTTTGGCTTATATGAAAAGTAAAATAAGAAAAACAAACAGAAGAGATAACTGTCCTCTGTTAAAAGATAATCCTTTAATATAATAATTGTCTAGCAAGGTTGAGCACCAGAGCAGGCAAAAATCCAGTTAGCATTTCGTAATTATGTTCCCATTTATTTGTAAGAATTATGCTCCGACACAGGTTCAAGTCATTTAGAAATGCGCCTATTCCCCAAGGCTTCAGCTATATTTATAATGCAGTATCCCATACTATTTTCCTGGTGTTATGGCAACAAGGAATACAATATTTAGAGAGCTATCAAGTTCTGACAAGGCCAGGCAGCAGACTCTGCATCACCCCATCAGATTAAAATGGAGCAGGACGGGTGTGCGTGTGAGAATGTGTACACATCGTGTGTGCCCCTCTGCACTCAGATGCATGTCTGTCAAGTCTGCAAAAATAACAGGCACAGAAATGGCACAACAAGAGGATAGAGGAAGGGGACTAAAAAAAAAAACAACTGTGTTTGGTTCTTCTTTAAATCTCCTGGCCAGAGGCACTTAATCATAGTATAGATTAGACTGTGCTGACTCATTTAAAAAAGAACCTGAAATTCAAGAAAGCTCACTTCCTTCCTACTTTTTTTTTTTTAATTATAGAGTGAGGCTAGACTCACAAGGTCATTGAAAGCTACAGAAGTATTTCTTTCTACCTCAATAACTGAGGGACTCCTTTGCATGTTTCCACATCTTTTAATGTTTTTTCTACACATCAGTGAACACAGCAAGCTTAAGACCCACCACACCAGGTTGCATGCCACTATCAAACACGTTTTAATCTAAATGGATGTTCAGCTCTTGCACTAACTTCAGTTTTCTAGCACACTCGCTTTGCACCAGCCAGCAGGTCAAGATCTGCATTCACCCACATAGCAAGTGACTGCACCGTGCTAATGAACCAGTGTCAAGAGATCAACCCGTGCGACTCAGTATGAAGCCAAACCAATCCATACTGCTGCCACCAAGAAGCTGAAGCAAGAGGGACTGCCCCAGGAGTTTATTTGGGTTTTACCTCCTAGTCTCCTAGCCACTTCAAGCAGTTAGTTCACAGGATTTCTTGAGTAAGTTTACATTAAAAAAAAAAAACGAACAGAAAACACTGTTATGCTGCCTGCTGCCAGGGACCTTTCAGGCTTATCAGTGAAGAGAAGGTCTTAGAAATAAGTTGAAGAAACTCTGCTCTGAGTAGTGAGGCAAGGAGAAAATAATTAGCAGATATAAAACTAGCAGTGAAGCAGGAGACTAGGTCATCAAGAAAAGTGGAGAGGATGAAGTGAGACAGCCTCATTACCCAGCTTGTCTTCCAGAACAGACCATATCCCCAGCCCAGAGCCCTGAAACAGAGCAGAGTCCTTTTTCACACAGCCATTGTCCTGGTCTGGAGATGATGAGATTTTACTCTCTCACTTAGGCTAACTTCTGGAAATAATTACTAATAGATGAAACCAAAGTTCAGCTGAGCTGGTAAGTGCTTCACTGAAAGTTTTCCAAAATTAGCAGCTGTCGTGAGTCTTGAAACTTGATAAAGATTCTCTGAAGATTGGGCTTCCACAACAGTGCTGCTCAGTTACAGCCATGTCAGCGATACCACAAACGCGTTGCCACACTACCATTTCTAAAAGCTACTAAAGTAAGTGGGTGAGGGAGGAAGTTGTCTCCTTTTTGTGTGTTGCACATATGTGCAGATGTCAAAATAAGTCACTGTGCCGTACCAGCACTTACTATAGAGGAAAAACAGAACAGAGCAGAATCATCAGGACTATCCCCTGCTCACATCCCACTGCACTTTTAAATGGTGACACTGCCTCCATCTCTGGCAAAAATAAGATGTTCAACCTTTGTAGGGAAAGGAAATTCATGTAATTTAGTCTGAGTCCAAACTTGTACTGTTGCACAGTAATGGATCTCATTTTATTTGCTTCTGAACTCCAAATTGCAAAGCTATTCTGTAAGCTGCTATTCATTTTCAAAATTAAAAAAAGAAAACACTACAGCAATGTTTCTTATTCAAAAATATAGATGTAATACATCTCACCTCTTGATATTGTTTTATGGTAGCTACAATGCTTTGTTATTAAAAAGTATAATTACTTGTTTGACAAATCACAGGATATGAACCACAAAGGTGCAAGATTCCCCCCCAATAATAACCCTTTGAAGCCATCTTTTCCTTCACACAACACCTTCCTTTAGGTTGTCTATTCTTAAAAAAAAAAAAAACAACAAAAAAAATTACACTTGAGAAACAAGCTAGGTATTTTACACATATTGTGTACTCTGAAAATACAGAGAAATACACACACTTGGGCAAAACAACTTCATAATAAAAAACCCTCTTCTGTTCGTGACTCCATCAGCATTCTGTGGAGTATGAATACTTCATGAATATTTACACAGCACATTTGTAGCCAGACTGTTCCCTCTTGAACATCAGGCTCTGGTGCCCATCATTTTTTTCCTTGGTCAAGGAAACTTGCCCCAATGGCTCTGTGCTTACCACATCTGCCGCAGCACTCACGGTGAAGGACAGCCTGGTACCACTGCTTCACTGTTGACATAAATCACACTGATGAAATGTGGAGAACTAAACTGTTCCCCTCTGGTGCCTGTTTTCAGACACTTGTTTCTGTTGAACTACCTGCTCTAAAGAGAAAAAACAGTGGGTGGGCAAAAAAGCGAGGATCAACATGAGACACCCTAGTGCGTCAGTCTTAATTCCAGTGTAACAAGGCTTTGGCACTATTCCTTCTTCAAAAGGGACCACTGACCTCAAGACCTGTATGAGCCCCCCATTTAAAAAAAAATTATCTAATACAGTGAATCTCTATAGAATGGTAAGATATTTCTTTAGTAGGGAGTCTTGAAACATGAAATGCCTGTACGCTTCTTCAGTACCTTAATTTTTCCTGGATAATCACAAGCCAAACTGCAGAATCTATTTTACAAACTTTTTCAAAACACTTCGCTCATACCTTAAAGCAGTGGAAAAAAAAAGGGGGGGGGAGATATACTAATGGAATTGAGAGACCGGATAAGAAGTTCTCATCTGGATCTGAGTACATCCAGACACACTCCAAGTGCCAATTGCGCAGTAAGCTTGATAATAAATCTAGCACAGGAGCGTAAGAAGTAGATACAAGAACTAAGACTTCTTCCCTTAAGAAGTGGACTGTAAGGACATACAACTTTTCTAACCACTAAGCAAATAATAAATACACAGTTTATTTGTGAGCAAGTCTGCAGACCTGAACAGAGCTCTTTAGGATTACACTACTCTGCTTTCACCTAACTGCCTTCCTTTAGATTACCTTCTACCATTGTCTGAAGGACTTAACTGTTTGCATTTATTTTTTTTTTGGCCGCACCCAGCTTGTGTAAAAGGCCCATTGCCCTCTTGTGGCTCTATTACTTGTGATCCAACTTTGTCCGCAAGGAAGCCGTATCTGAGAATAGCCCAAGACAGTCTTTCTGTACCTTTTAAGATGCACATCACAGAAGGAAATGTTGGCTTATGTCCAAGCCCATGATTTACTGTAACCTTCCAAAGGAACATCCAGTTGACTAAAGCAAATTATTAGCCATGCCAAAAACAAAGGTAGGCAATATTTCTGGCACGTTCTTTTTCTAAAGGCCCAGGCATAATAAGAGACATTACGTCTCTGCTATTTCTACATTCAGAACCTCAGTCACTCTGTTCAGTTCTCTTAAACTTAAAGTCAAACATTTTTGGTGTGGCTCGCTGATGTGTCAGAAAATGAAAGCTCATCATTGAAAGGAAATTGTTATTATCCTCCCCAGACAATAAGAAATGCAATTACACTTGGTCAGACAAGCCTTATTGAATGCACCTTCTTGAATACAGAAATCACTTTAACTTCTATAGAACCAAACCTGAAGACTCCAAATACTGAGGAAAATTACCTCTTAAAAAAACCAAAACAGAATACATGGAAATATTCACCAACGCAATATACAGACACACATAAGCAGTATGAAATGGGCAGCAACACGAAAATTAGAACTCCAACTTTTACTCCCAAATACCAAAGTGTGGTTTGCTGCTCTATGATTTCTGATCAGCGCAGAGACGTGCGTCGACTGGCATGAAAAGCTGTTAATTTCTGTTCGTCTCTTATTCAACACTTCCCTCCTCTTCCCTCACATCTCATCAAGCAGCTCTTCATAATTTGCTCTTCGTACCTAGATTGTCTGAATCCATCACTCACACAGAATCATCCATCTTCCAACAGCATTTTCCACACAGTAGCCACGAGAACAGTAAGATGAAGTGGAAGACAGTCAAACAGGTTATTTTTCTGTACCAGTTGTAAAGTAAGCATGCCAAAGAATCGAAAACAGATAGACAGATATAACTAAGACCTACAGCATCTTTATATTATCTCCAAAATATTGTGACATTAAAGACAGTGGTGATCAGATCTAATGCCATCTTATTCAGTTACAAGTTGGCCATGCTTAATCACCATGACCTACCTTTCTGGAGATTGTAACTTACTCATCTAAGTTGCTTCACTTTCATTAGGTGACCATATTTAACAATATGTACAAAAGCACCATTGAAACACCTGAATTAATCTGTGGGGCAAAGCCAAGAACATTTCTTGTCCATCTTCCTACATAAGCTGAAGAGTCTGAGCTAAAAAAAAAAAAGAAAACCCACACTTGGAGCTTACCTATGTGTCAAAAGAATCACTGAAATTTCTTTGTGCCCAAAGCACAAAATAAAGAATCAAAACCATTAAGAAAAAAAAACCAAAAAAACAAAAAAGAGAGCAGTCACTGAGCATAGAAGTCATACTTGGTTAGCAGAGTACTTAGGATACAGGACATGCAGCTTTATCTCACTGTTTCTGATTACAAGCCTCAACATCTGCCTCTCAGAGTAGATGCAAATTTGGTGGCAGATGTTTCCAAGAATCACAGAGGAGAGACTGTTTTTGCAGTTAAAAGTGCATAAGGCAAGCTGTTCATTTTGCCACATTTTTGTCACCCTTCCATTTTAAACCATCACCCTTCTCCCTCTTGTCTGTCAGTCTTGGACAGGACAAGCCATTTGGCAATATCTTACTGAATTAAACCTTCTCTTAAACATGTCCTCATCATCCTAAATTCCTAATCTTTCCGTACCTTCTCCATTTTCAATCCAGAGATCATAAATGATAGCTAGCACCACCTCACATATTTTACACATGCAAGCACAGCCTAGATGTGAACATGGAGATTGAACCTCCACATCCATCAGCTACATTGCGTTTTGCCCTTCCATTTTGCTCTAGTGGTTCCCTCTACCCCTGCATAGCATCCCCGAGAGGGTCACTCACCTCCAACACACCTTAGGACCACCCAGCACCCACAAAATGGGAAGCTGCTAAAGCCCGGTTGAGAAGCAGGAGAATTGTGTTAACAACCCCTTCTCTATCCCCATCCCCAGTGAATACACACAGCATATAAACCAAAGTTACATTTTCCATTTCACTCTGTGTTAATATTACCTCCCTCCTTGTTCTGTGAATACAGCCTTTGGAGAAAAAGCCCCTACAATCAAAATTCAATTGCTAACAATACAACTTTCTTCCAGCCTCAAGCCTCCTTTCACTCATGAATACTTATCTGCTCTAAATGAAAGAGATATCACATCTACCACCCTTGACTCCAAACAAGTTTAATTTCCCACAGAATAAGCAGACCAAGTGCTTGTCTGAATTTTAGAAGCCTGATTGTACCCGTTTCCCACATTCACCTCTAATGTGAAAGAAGGGAAAATAGTATATTCCACGCTAAGATTGTCTCAAATCATATATTTCAGTCTTGAATTAAGCTTTTGACCAAGGAATCAAAGGATGCTAGATACTAGTCAGTGCTAGTAAATCAAAATACTCCCACACACACCCCTTTTTTTTTTTTCCTCCTGAAAAGGAGTCTAGCTTCACTCCCTGAACAAGCAAACCAATTTGCAAAACACTATAGCAAATGGACAAAGCACTCTTTGGAAATCTAGCACTTTGCATCCGTTGTAACACTGGCCTTTGCTTCTTTGTTCATTAGGGGCCTTTTTCGCTCAATTTTTTACACTAACACCTCAAAGTCCAGTCCAGTACCACTGCAGATAACCATAACTTTTAGCCAGTATAAAAACCTGAGCGGCACTTGAATTCATAACCTACAGGCAAATGACTTCATATGCTTTACCAATCCTGCAAGCCATCTGGTCCCCCACTTGGCACTCTCTTGTTGCAGCTCCCTGCCCTGTGGCTCTTGCACAGCTGTTATATTCATAGTCTTGGAACTACACAGAATTTCTACTTCTGTGATTGCTCCTAACTTTCTGTTGCTAGTTGATATGCTTCCTAACGTTTAGAGACACCATGATTCAGTTGGTTTCAACAATGTCCTATAGACATATGGTAATAGATAGCAAGTATTCCAGAAAGTAACAAGGAGCATTCAGATTTACAAGTGCCCTTTTCAGCTGCAATTAGAAATGAATTCAGTTCAGAAGTCTCTCTGTTTTGTGGAAACAAGCATTGAACTTCTTTGGATTTCAGATCTGGCTATGCTATCTCTAAAATTCCACTCGAAAACCCTGGAGCCAAGTAGTTGCAATTGTGGGCAATTTCAGATTCAGATCCCAGCTCTGTAACTTAAATTACCTGATTTGCACCAGTTGGGCCTGTATGCCTCAAACAGCCAAATAGTCCTTTCCATGTTATGAAAATATTATACAAACACCCAATAGTATTTCCTAAAAGAAGGATGCTGTCCCAATGCTCATTAAGCAAAGGAATAAAGAAGCATCTTTTAATTACTGGTACTTTTAATAATAAAGCCGTATCAACTCAATAGCTATGCTCTAACCTGCTTTGAGACAAAACCAGGTAAGTCCTCCCCCTCTTTTCTCCCTTTGTTTTTTCGAAGGCACAGAGGACAATTCTATTGCAGCTCACCACAGGAACTGTGAGCTTCACAGAAACAGCAAACAGAACATTTCCCAGGCCAAAGCCACAAGACCCTTTTCCTTCAGCAGGAGGACAACACAGCTGCTAGTTTCATAAAAAAATGGCCTGAGGCACATCTTGGAGCAGTACCTATTTTATGCAGGAGAGGGCAGCGATATACACATGCACACACACAATTAAATTGCCATGCATTTGGACACGCTTCCTTCAAGTGTACAACTCTCTTGGAGGTTCAGAAGCTACCCATGATCACGCAATTAAATCAAGGGAAATCTCTCTATAGCATACAGCGACCTCATGATGACAACTCAAAATGAATGCAGGTAGTTTGATGAGAGTGATCAAATGCGTGGGGTTGAAAAGCGACTGTAAAAGGCGCAGGATATGCTGGTGGAGAAACAGATTCGGCTTGGGAGAAAGCAGAGATCCACAGCAATATGTCACTTCTTTAAGAGCTGACAATTCAAATTATTATTTAAATATAGGCACCCACAAACATAAGATGGGAGAAGGCAAAGGGAAGGAGATTCCTGAAGTGTCCAAAGCCGAAATCTGCAAGCCATTTTGTCATTGCATTCAGTAAGACTTAGGCATTTAAACACTAGCATGTTTTTAAGTCTGGAGTATGTTTCAATAACAATTTAGTGACACTTGGAAAACCTGAAAAGATTCTCTTCTAAAACCCTGTTTACTAAACTTTCAAGAATATCTTTACTTATGCTTTTCAAAAATATTCCAACTTCTTCCCATAGCAGAAGTAGCTCCCAAAGACATTCATTTAGATTATGACTTTTTTTCCTTTTTATACAGAGCTCAGACAGAAAACTTTAAGACAAAAATAATACTCCATAATCTAAAAGACCAGAAATTAACTAGCATGATTTAAAATGGACTACTTCACAAACAGAAAGGAGCAAAGATGAGCTAAAACCAAGGAAATGCTCTCCAAGCATCTCTGAGTCCAGTACAAGAACCACCAAGGTATGTTTAATACATACCTTAGAGTAACTAATAGCTATCTGCAGACATTCATTTAGTAACAAATTTGTATTCCACCAGTTTATAGGAGACCCCCCACAAGTGCACCGAGAAGCCCAGTACATCCCACAAAATGTCTTAATGGTGAAGCTTCACAGCTGAGGGAAGCGGGAAAACCCAGCACACAGGAGTGCTCATCCCACTGCTAGAACAAATGCAGTCCTTGTGACAAAGCTGTTCTAATCAGCTGAAAAGCACTCCAAAGACTGTCACTCAAAATAGGAGCAACAAAGAGTAGAAACTGGAGCAGTGCCCTGGATCCCCTGGGAGGAACAGGGCATGGACAGCACAGGGGTGAGCACCCTGAAGGGTGACACTTGAACCTTCAATGCAGCAGAAACTCATACCAAGGCTATCTGGGCAGCAAGAGCAACCAGGCAGGAGGCAGATGGAGGCACAGCGCAGTGCCAGGCTAGGCAGGCAAACATGGAGCAGTTTCAAGGACAGCAATTGGTAGTACCAGCACCTAACAGAGACAGTTTTGCTTTGTGTGCTGTCTCTCGACAATGGCACTGCAATATCAGTGTGGTACCTAGCACACCTTCCAACCTGATTATCCAGAATCCTTCAGATGGAGAACCTGGCTCGATTCAACCAGAACAAATCTGGGGTGGGGGGTGGGGGTGGGGGGTGAGTGGGTGGGCGTGAACAAACACCACAGAAGAAATGACGTGAAATGAAAGAATTTTTAAAAGCCACCCAAATTTACACATTCAAAGACAGCAGTCTAGATGAACTCCTCTCAAGAGTCAGAAATTAGTATACAGACTTAAAAACAAAATACAAATCCAGATTCTCCTGTCTGAAAGGAGCCATAGTAAAGGATAGGAAGATCATCTGGTCAGGCAAAAATAGGAATACAGTTACTTTGCCTAATACATGCCTCTGCAGAAACAAGAAGCCATCAGCTTGCTTACCAGGTCAGCAAGCCCCTGGGTCCCATAACTACAGCGCAGGTTGTAGCCAGCCAAAAGAAACACTTGAAGCTGCTCTGAATCAAGTCTAGAAGATTGGGTACTATCTGGATATACCAGCCCCTACCCATCAAAAGCCCTGAAACAAGTAGCCTTGGAGTAGCCCACACCTTTCCTTTGGGGATGCTCAGTATTCCCTTCTTTGGTGCAGCTCAATCTCATTTAGCTCAAGAAACCACCCACCCCACAGAAACACCACACACCAAGAAAGATGACATTGCAATTTCCAGGGAAAGTATCCCTTTGCTAAAGGCTTAGGAGGAAGGAACTGCTGCTTGAGCAGTTTTTTGGAGAAGAGGGTGATCTGTGGATAGGGGATATGTTTGCAAACAGCACCAGCATCTGGGAGAGGTAACCAGGGGGCTGAGCGCCAGGTACTCAACTCTGTACTGCTGATGCTGGCTTGTATGACTGTGTATTATATTCACATGGCTTATACATGCACATGAAGCTGAATGGCATAAAACTAAGTGAGTATCTAAGCTAATGTAAACAGCCTACTCATTTAAAAAAAAACCCAAACAACAACAACTAAAAGGATACAATGAAAGAACAGCTCAAATACGCAAAGAGTACACAAAAAGATCTCTATTTCAGTAACTAAACTGCCGTAACTAGAGCTGTATCAACAGTACCTCTTAGTGGCCACAGTAATCTGCTACTAAAAAAGGGAAGAAGAAAAAGAGGGAAAAAAAGTCCTAAGTGAAAACATTAGTGAGCTAGGGGAAAAAAAGAAAAGAAAAAAGAAAAATGGCAGAAGTAGAAGGATCTGGTACCCCTACCTGGAATAATCTTGGAGACATTGTTTCAAAAATAATGTTTTTTCCCCCCTTCATCTTTTAAAGAGATGAATGTGAGCTGATATCGCTCAACCTATGTTCTGTGTGCCACGTGCACACACTTTCCACAAGTCCTGCTAGCATAATTCCCCCAGCCTTGAAAACTCATATTTAATATGTTTAAAAGCATAGAACCCATTGGAAACATTTCAAATATGTAAAGTAAGTTCCAAACCAAGGTAAACAATCTTCATATTTCTTTCCGTGTGGGCTGCGGAAGGGGCAAATGGGTAATGGGATACATATATCCATTTACAGTGTATCTAGATACCTAAAAATAACAAAGCATGAAGTTATTTTTTACATCCCTGTACTTCACTTCTGCAAGCTGTGAAGGATTGCCAGACAGCTCGATGATCAATTCGTTTCTGGAAAAAGGTGGAATCTGAAGACGACAGAGGCACATGTAAACTGTCTGCAGGGCTGGGAAACACTTTTCTTTGCCCTGCCTGGGGCATCGGTACACAGATCGTGAAGCGCAGGGCACGACCTTCAGAGCACAGTGCTAAGGCAAAGCTTGTAAGCATAAGGGATAAAGAATACACAGGCTATTTTGGGTAGATCATGAGTGTACACTACATTAAAGTAATGAAGTGGGGAAACAGCGAGAACACTAAGTAAAATCTTCCCAGATGTAGCCACACACATACTAGAAGATAAGGAATGAGAATGAAGCCTGCTGCCGCCCCCCACCTCAGCAAGACAACCCAGGGATACCATTCACCAAGGGGATTGGTATTGTGTAACATCTTCCACCCTTTATAAGTTTAACATTCATTCAATTTAATGAATGTTGACCACTGGCTAAGTTTAGACTAGTATCTATTTGGTATACAGGAGCATTCAAATGTCCTCTACCTATCATTTAACTGCAAGCTGGAGTGCTAAATTTCCTCTGACTCTACCTCACACTTGTAAATCTTCCAGCCAGTCATTAACTGCCTGGTAAAGGACTGGCACCTCATATATTGTCACTTAATTATGTTATGCTACATTGGGCTTCCTAGGAGGCACTCATTTAGCACAAAAACACCTCTAAAGAAAACTATGTAGACAGCCTGCCCGAGCCAGAGACGAAGAATACTGCTGACAGGGGAACAGAAATGACAACTAAAACAGCCTTTGGAACGGAAGGAGAAACCGTAGTGACGGGGAAAAAAGAAACCAAGCATGGACATTTGAACCATCAGATAAACAGCAGCTGACAGGACATTTTAGATCTGGAAGGAGGGGGCAGAGGAGGAGGAGAAGTGCACCAAAGTGGAAATAGAAAATTACCCTCCTGAATGAACGAGATGTGTTCGGAATGAGTCACAGGGGAAGGCGAGTGCAAACATCAGCAAGTCGAGAAGCTGACTGCGCGGTACCTTGCTCCTGAACCCAGTCTTCACAAATGAGAGACGGCTGAATAAACACAATGAGAAAACCAGCCTGTTCTCAGCTCCTACCTTTGCGATGTTGAAATTAAAACGCTTTTTGGGCACAGTCCTATGAGCGCAAGGAAGACATCACCACTGCTGACTTCAACATAGGCAAAGGACATTCAGCACCTCAGAATTGTCCTTCCTTCTCACCTCAAAGGAGAGAAACAAAGAGATGCTTCGATCTTTCCTGCTATGGAAGGAAAAATAACCCTGCTCTTGTACAACACACACTGCCTTCAGAACCTATTGCCAAAAAAATCCAGACCAGCAAAACTGAGCATAAAATAGCCATATCAGCAAGGGATAGAAAACAACACAAACTCCGCCACATGGCAATAACACACACGCACTTTCTTCAGTCACTAGAGCCACTGTGGATGCTACTATGGATGCAGCATTTAGAAAGAAGTCTACAGGAAGGCAAGATTGGATCTCTTACTACTCCAAAACAGAAGGATTTGGAGCACTCAAGATGACAAATGGCTACAGTAGAAGCTTTACTCCCCTCCCCTGGCTAAACTTTATTTCCTCTCCTATCATAAACATCAGCATTTCTCTCAGTCCCAGTGACATCTACCTGGCTAGATGTCAGTGCCATTCAAAGCACAGTTGCAACTGCTGTGCTTGGCAGCTTTACACTTAAGTCTGGTGTCATTCAGCTATATCAAATCACTGGACAAAGTCAGGAATTATGTGGAAATTGCCAGTGAGTGCCAACATTCAGATAGGCTCTTTTTTCCCCTCTCAAAATAGAATTTTTATTGGATATTACCAACTTTAGCGTGGTCCAAATCTAGGTGAGAATTTAGGTTCAGCACCGAAGCTGCATGCACACATATCACTAATTTGAAAAAAAATTGTCTTTTTTTCCCTGTCATTGATAAATTGATACTTTCTACCTGTGAAGAAAACCCACTTCCTGAGAAAACACAAATATGGCAGGGAGTGAGATATTGGTTTGCTTTGTATCTTTCTTTGTTTCACCTCCCAGAGACTGCTCAGGAAAAGTATCCTTTGAATCCATGGATGGTAAGGGATTAGGGACACTGCTTGTTTATAGAAGGCTGTATTGTTTGCTATCAGATCACTGCAGATAAGGAGCCTTTCCAATACTGAAGAAGTTTGCTGAATAACTTTGGGTTCCTACCTGTGCAATTAAGCAAGCACTGTTAGACAAGCCATTGCCTTGTATGCTGCTGAAACAATTACTACAGACTGCACTTAAAGGATTCCTAAAAACAAGAGGCAGCATTGGGGTGTATTCCTCCAAGGTAGAGAAGATAAGTGAACTGAAATCTATCCTTTCCCTTTCCTTATCTTCACATCACTTTGCCAGCAAAGGTCAATTACATGCTCACAAACAACCAGCTCATAGAATCTGCAATATTAGCGAAACCTTAGTCACCAGTTCCGGCTGCCTACAAGTATAAAAAGAAGCAGTGCTGCAAGCATGTGTTAGAGCTGGTCAGGAAATTATACCCCTGCTTCCCAACCCACACAAAAGCATTTTAGGAAAGTGAACAATTTCCAATTTAATTGGAGGAGTTTCCAGTTTACATACAGAGTTAAATTTTGTTTGTTTTTGGCAACTAAAACCTTTTCTCAGTTCAGTAAGTTTCAGTGTTTTTGAAGACAGCGTAGAAATTCAACCCAAGTGGAAAGTTTTCATTTAAGTTTTTTATTTCATCAGAAAGTTTATTTCTCCCATCCCACAGACTTTTGATCAAATTAACCAACCAGCCTCACAGGAAAAAGTCCCTTTCAACAGACAGGACTTCTACCTTCTTACTTAATTATTACACACTCAGTTCACCCTGTACTGCCTACACCAAAAAATCAAAACCCTGAATGTTTATCCTGGGCTTTTTTCCTAGTATTATTTACAAATTGATTTCAACCTTTGCAAAACTTACTCTAAACTAGTGCAAATATGTTTTGAAACATCCATTGTAAATGTCATCAAACAATGCTGGTATCAACATTTTAGACAGCTTTTACGTGTACTAACAGTGCACAAAATCTGAGAAGATTAGCATCTCACTACAAGACTAAAGGCAGATGACAAGGCTTCAAATAAATTACAGCAGCATAAATCTGCACTGTTTTCAGGTCACCGAGATCTCTGGACACACCTGAGGGCTGTCTTTTTTTTTTTACTATAGGGAAAAAAAAAAAAAAATCCACACAAAGGTGCTGCATACAGGAGCTTCCAAACCTCTGAATAGTTCCACTTTTACAGAAGGTGATTATACATGTAGCATGCAAACATGGTAATTGCCAGTCAGACTGTCTATCAGAAGATATAATAATATTTGTGTTCCTTCAAAGGACAGAAATGTCCTTTAGCATCCACTAGTTTTCAGACATAACTGTCAAAGACTGTGCTAAATTGGAATCTACAAGTTTTAATATTTTAAAGTGTAAGCCATCTGATCACCTCAGTTTAATTTTGATCTCCATTTTGCTAGCAACCCCTGGCCTACAAACCTCCATCAAAACTATCAAACTGAAAAGGGAGTAAGAGAAGATAATAAATGTCAGAGCAAGAAACTGCACAGATAGATGCTATCTGTATTCCCTAACACTGCAGCTCATTTCCATGGATCCCCATTCTCTTTTCATACATTAATGTCTAAGCCACCCCAAGCTGCAGTCAAGAGTGTTAGAGGGAGACAACGTGTTGGCCCAGCAACTTCATAACAAGATGGGATCTTTAGACCATGCACATGTTGAGCAGGGACTTACTATTAGCAGGCCAAATTCTCAATGGTCAAATTCTACCAACTAATGAAGCTACACTGTTGATTATTTGGCCTAGCAAAACAGGTTTCCACCTCTTCCTCCCTAAGGTTGCTTTCTGACTTATCTCTGCCTCTTTTGAACAGGTCATCTTAAAACAAATGAAGACAACCAAAAAGCGACTGCAGTAGAAACAACAGCTCCAATCTAGATCCTTTTTTAGCATCTAACCTGCCTAGGAATCCTGAGAACTGCAACACTGGAGCCACAGGCGTTCTACACGAGTCCAATTGTGTGAAGACCAAGTCAGCAGCTCGAGGGGCCACAGTCTAACCAGCTCTTAGTTACGAGATGTCATACAGCAAAAGCACATGTTGCCCCTGCTTTGTAACCCACACACCACACCCCAGCAGCCACGTAAACAGCAGCCATCTCCCAGCGAGCACACCCAATGGTTTGTCCCAGAGGTTTTCTTTGTCTGCTTTTTACAGGCCACCCTCGGGACTCCAGCATGAAACATAATACCTTGCTTTGTACTACTGTGTTTGTCCCTACAGAATTAGTTTTCTTCCTGAATCCAATAAAAACAAACAAGGGAATATTTTTATGTTCTTTCCTCTGCTGCCTCCTTAACCATACTTTAAGACTCATCTTCTAGTAGAAAATTTCCACTTGGAGAAAATTTTTCCCTGTTTCTATGGAAAGATAAGGACCATGAAGTTAAATGGTGTGAAAACAAATCATCCTCCACAGTGCTTCTCAAAGTCTCACCATGCCTGTTAGAAGATCAAATGATACCCGTGGAAAATGATCGAATTTAACTATTGGTTGTGATAGACACACGTAAAACAGTTCATTCAGTTTTTATAGGGGGCATCAAAGATATATTTAAAAGATATTTAAGTTACATGTTTTGTAAAATATTGTTTTATTTAATAAGTTCAGATCATCCCAACATTTCCTTGTTTTTTCTAAACAGTAAGTATTTTCACCCTGAAGGTCAAAGTGCTTATTATATAGAGATTGCTTATTTCAAAAGCCATAGTTAAGCCATGTGCTGTACTTTATCCCTGTATTTATGGTATTCAACAGAAAGCTGCACGTTCCTATATGGGATCACATCTTCACAATCTATGTTGAAAAATATACACCATGTGTTTGGCATCAAATTAGCCAGGTAATCACTTAACAGATTGCACCATATTTCAGAATATTCCTGTATCATAGTGCCCATTGATATCAAAGATATATATTATCCCTATAAATGTGGTTGAGTCCAAGTCTCCTTGTCTCAGCACCCATGCTTCAAATGATAAGAGATTTATTAGCTACTTCCAAAAGGGTTGCTCTATCATAATTCCTATTCAAGCACACCAAGTGGATACTTTCAACGTAACCACTCAGGAAACATCATGCCTCGTCCCAGTAAACCAGGGCTCTCAGGGACAAAAGGAAGTGGGAAAGAGCCCTTAAACCTTTAAAGTTACGTCAGGCAAATCTTGTTATAAGAAACGTGCAATCATAAGCAAGCTTTTGATAGAAGCAATAGTTCACTATGGATTCTGCAAACTCTGTAATAAAAAACAATTTGCACTTTCCAAAAAAGTTATTATACAATGGACAAGAATGATAACCAAGTACAGAAGATTATTAAATCCTGTCTTTAATATAGTCTAAAGAGCAGAACATTTTAAGTTAAGTATAAAGAAGGTTTATAATGAATGTATTATGCTTACCTGCTCATAGCACCAAACTCTGCTTGGAGAAAAGGTGCATTTGGAACAAATGAGCCAAGAAAACAAGAACAGGAGTATTTTAGTGTAATAGAGTCAGATTGTATTCTCCCAGAAAACAAGCTGGTACTTAGACAACAGATTTTTTGGAGCATATATTCAGTGGTCTCAGGATAAACATGCTAACCAAGTTTTTTTACTCTGTTTGAGGAATCTTTCACTTTTGTCATCAAAATAAAAATAATCATCATCTTGTAGCAATATTCCTACTTGTTTGTAGATAAGGATCAGTTTTTTCTGGTAAAAAAGTAAACTCACATTGAGTAGAATGCATAGCTTGTCCAAAAGTATCATCATATGAGAGCAGAAATGTCTCTGTGCTCAGGTTCAAAATGAACCTCTGTGGGAAACCAAGTGCAGATGATGTAAACCCCATTGCCTAGAGTCTACATTCCCACGTTACTACACAAGCACAAGTGAAAACAAACTTGCACTACGAGTTCAACATCATGACTTTCCAAGGCTGGATCAATCCCGGAGTCCTCCTCAACCTTTGCATCAGAAACTATATAAAACAAGCAGCCACTGTGGATTGTGGAACCATTCTGCTAGAACCATGTGACTGGAAAATACTGTGCTTCAGCTAAGGTGCTTGCCAAGTCCCAGACTGACACATACCTAAAGGGCTAGATCAATTAGCACAGACTTAGTAAACCACCTGGAGACATCTTCATGACTATGAAATTATTCTTCAGAACCCACCAAGGCCACATTTAAACAATCTATGAAAGATCTCTACCATGATTAAATTCAATGGCACAATCTGGACCAACAGAATTTGAACTTCTATAAGGAGATATTTCTGCTCTGCTTCTTTCCTTACCTGTTCCTCTGATACCAAGTGTTATACCTTGCCTTGTACCTCAAGACTCCAAGTAAAGTTGTACAATCTAGCCTAGGAATCATTTTTTCCTTCACTAGGAGAAATTTCAGAACATGTATTTGCATACAACCTGGCAGAATACAGTCCAGACCAGAGAGATTTCTAAACCTCTGACACTGAGGTCACCTTCTGCACTGAAGTTAGAAAAAGTTCTGCTCCAAAGCACAAAGTTTCTGGCATCTGTGTATTACCACCAAACTTATTTCAAAATAAATCCCACCCCCTTCGCCTTTTTGAGGGAGCGGGCCAAAGCATTTTGTCTCAAGTTTTCCCAAAAAAATGTCATGGCTAAGACAGGCATCCAGCAATTGAACATTTCATCTCAAAGTGTGAAATGTCTAGCAAAATTTTAAAAAGCTGTGCATGATATTACAATAGAAAACTTTGTGGGTTACCAACCTCACCTATAACACCTACCATAGATAGTGACTTTGAACTTAATCTTTACACGCCAGTATTTGGGAAGTTCCCCATATTCTCCTGGGGAGGTACTGTGACTGTATCTAATATTTGTAGGCTGCAAACATGCTGTATCTCCACAGCATCCCCTACTACAAGATGTATGTTAAAGCCATAGCTGAGACCTACAGCCAGGAAACAGCTTTAGAAAAAGCTTTCTTTTCTCCCTGCCCGTTTTTCAAACCACTGACAGTTGGCTTGAATTTATTTATCAGAGGAATGCAAATGCTGGTTAACAACTGGAATACACTGACAAAGGAGGATGTGTAATCTCCATCAGTGAAGCCTCTTCAGAATAGGTCAAATATTAGTCAGAAAAAATTTGGTATAGCCAAGTCTGCTTTGGGGGAAGGAGCAACCCAGGGTACCTGCTGGAGATCAAAGCTTCCAGCAATGATTGCTCTAGGTCCAGGATATGCAAAAAAAGCAGAAAAAAGTGTTCTTGCATTAAGTTCGTTGAAATAGAGCTGCTTGAAATGTTCACATCAAAATCAAAACCAAACTGAACTTCTCCAGTTTAAAGCTCTGCTCCACGGCGAAGTAGAAATATAAGCCTATCATGTGTGAATGAACTCTGAATAATTTGAGCTGGCTTACAAATTTACAATGAAAATCAAACACCCCTGTGCAAAAACTAAGAATAGGTTTTAAAGTTTCACAGAAAAAAAGAAAAAAAACACCTCTGAAACTTGAAAACAGTCCTTGATTTTTTTGGTTCTTTTTACCACCTCACGACAAACAAATTCCCTCGACTTTGCATAAATCCAGTTGTATTTTCTACAGTTTGCATGACTGACAAGTCTAAAAGAAATCTTCAAATACACCAAGCTCAAAATAGAATTTTGCAGAAGATCATTTTTATATGGAAGTCATCAAATCATAGAGAAGATTTTTTTCATCCTGTTGTCCTCTAGGACTTGTACTTTGAGCAACTTTTCCAAGAGCAACATTGGTTATGTTTGCAATTCATCTCTCCAGTGAGCATTTTTAAACTTGAAGTAGTAGTAGTGGGGAAAAAAGGAGAGGCCAGAACACAAAAATGTGAACATATTGAAAACAGGGATTCTATAGGAATGAGACAGTTCAGTTTTGCGTGAATGTATTTTAAATTTAAAGGAAGTCTCACTTACAAGGCAAAACCACCAGTGGTGTGAATTATATGACTCCAACTTCCTCTAGTTTGGCAGGGTGGTAAGAGCTCTGCGGAAGGCAGCCACTGTGGTTTGACTCTCACTGATAATAGCCGACCCTCTCTCCACCCCCTGAAAACTCAGCACTCTAAAAATAAGAGGGAAGCAAAAGGAGAGCCATTTCCTTGCCAACACCAGTAGCTGGGAGGCCTGGAATAATGCCATTAGATACCCTGCTATTTATTGCCCATTTCCACCCCATAGGAAGCTCAGGGAAGTAGTTGCCAAAAGAAAAAAGAAGGGAGAAAAATAAACCTTCCTGTTTGGCTTAACATTTGACAGGACAGAGTCAGATAATTCTAGCTCTACATTTTGCACGTTCTTGCCCACAGTTGTTTTCCTCCAGAGGCTCCTTCTAAAAACAAACAAGGATTTTTATACATCAATGCTTTCAAAGCAAACACAGGAAGTATCTTCTCCAGTCTCCTACACATACCTTCCTCTACTTTGCCTGCTGCTTCACTCTCTCTTCATTGAACACTTTCATTCTGGATAACACAAAACCAGGATATATACTCATTAATTCAGTTTCTTTCAGAAATTACTGTTTCATCAATACCAAAAGTTTTGCAAGTCAGTCATGGTTTTAACAAATTGTCTCAAATCAGAGATGTGACTCTAGGGGAAAGGAACGGGAAAAAAATTGGGAAAAGAGCAATTTCTGAAGATTCATTAAGTTTGTTATCTCCTCTCTGTCCAATTCAGAGACCACTCAAACTAGTCTCCTACTTGCCCAAAGAAGGTCATACCTGCGAGGCTAGAAAGGTGTCTCATCATATCCTCCTAAAGTTGTTCCACTAAATGTTTCTGAGGACTAAGACAATCACCTGGTGGAGCTAAGCTAGTCATCTAGCTGAGGGTCTCCAAAACCTGCTCCATTGAGGGCTTATGACTTAGAAACCGCATCAGAAGTGACAGTAAAATAGAAGTTTTTTTGAGGCTGAGATCAGGTGAATGTCTGAAGACTTATTTTTAAAGCGTCTGCTCCAAATTGAAGCTGGCTAAGAAATGGTCCAGCATTTCTTCCCTCATGTGAAAGGCACTTAACTCACTTCCAACTTCATTAACAAGATGCACAGAAGCCTAGTATGTGGATGAGGGGAATGTCAAAATGTGTAGTTTTGAAGCTGCCAGATTTTCGTTCTTTAATTCTTCATCCAAGTACATAGATATTTCCAGGTCAAAGTTACACTCATTTAAATTTTTGATGAATAAACAAACCACTTGTCAATAAAAAAAAAAAATCCCCAGCCAAGAAGGAAGCAAAACTACCAGCTTCCCAACCTCCCCTGCAAGCCTGGGTCAGACCTAATGCTAGCAGAATCTGGAACAGTCACATGGCTGCTATACCCTCCTTCATTCTTAATTGCCAAATAACTCAAGTTGTAAAAATTTTTCATTTCTACAGCAAGACACACCCTCTGAAAAGTATTTACCTCAGGGAACACAGTAGCTAGCCCTTTCAGGTCCTCTCTGACCTGCCGTGGCTGAGCAGCAGTGGGCATCCCAGCCCCAAGTCAGAAACCTAGGCGAGCTCCATGCTCTCTGCCCCAGCCTGGCTGCAGCACACAGGAAACGCAAGGAGCCATGTAGAAGGGTAACCACTCAATTTCTCCATCCAGGTCACCAGTCTGAGTGATCAGCACTGGGCAGATCAGATCCTGCCTGACCCACAGCCTGTAAACACACTACAGTACAATAGAGACTGCATATGGTGGGAACATGTGGAAATACATCATTAGGACAGGGTGGGAAGTTTGTTTCCTGTCCTGCTAACATTTTTAGGATTACAACAACAAATTCTTCTGCACCAGGACACAAAAGAGGAGACAGAGTGAGAGACATGTCGTCTCCTCCCCGCCCCCCTTAGGAAAAGAGGCATCCACACAGGACAGCCAAAAGCCCAGTAGTCATAGCTTGTAACAGTGAAGGAACAGGAACCTGAGAATCAAGACCTCATGTTTGGCAGAGACATCTCCTGCATTCCCAGGAAAAGCTTTACCCTCCGGGGTATTGACTATTCTGAGCTCTCTGTTCTGGCTTTGTACAAGAACTCAGTGCCAGATCACAGAAATTATTCCTTGCAAAAGTTTCATCCAAAGCAACAAGTTTCCATGAAAAGTTCTGATGAAAAAAATGTTCTCTTGGAAAATTCCTAGCAAGCTCTAATCTTCACGTTAAATCATGGCCACAAATTTACAGCACTTTGCTCCACACATGCTGACTGGAGCCTAGTAAAACTGTACTGAGCTCCAGTTCCTCCTCCACCCCTCCTTTGGGACATGTAAAGTCTTGCATCCTCTGGGTCCTATATAACCTCCTGGTCAAAAATGCACTATTTTTTTTGTTAAACAAACTCCTGTTATTTCAGGAGCAAAGCATCCAGGCCCAAGTCTTCGTAACTTTCCCTTTTGTATTCACCTAGTCATACCAAGCCATTCTCCCTGCAGGGTTCCTCTCAGATGTCCTTCCTGAATGGTGTGGCAAAGACTTTACAAGCATGGAAGGTTTTCTGTTACTTGCAAAGGGTTACGAGCAACTGAAAATTCTTCACTTGCTCCCTGCTGTTTCAGAAGAGCAGTGACATCTTCTAAATAAGCAGAGACAGCTGAAAACAGTAATGAATCTCCCCTCCAATGCAGTGCACAATATCATTGAAACTACTGCTGTGAATTCAAATATTTGATTTGCAATTCACAACTTTAATAGAGTTTCTGCCTGCGTAGAAATTAAGTTATTTTTTTCTTGGCAGCTTTCAATATCAAGTGGAAGTGACACTTTTCTTTCATGAGCAGTAAAGATCAGAAGGCAGTCTAACACCCCACACTTTAGTTTTCTAGAAGGATGTTTTCCTGCTCTTTCCAAAGCTTGCAACCTTGCCATTCACAGTCCCATTGTTTCCTTCTTTCAAAGGATGACACCGAGGACTCAGCACAAAGCTATCTCCACTTATGTGACGTCCTTATTACAAACTCTAGATCCATGTTAAATTTGGACTGAAGTACAACACCATTGTCATACTGACAACTAGGAAGTTATGAAGATCTTTGTCTACGGCCACACAGAAATCAATGAAGAGACACCGAGGACTAAGGTCACTTGAATTATCTCATATTTAATGTAGGCCAAGTAGAAGTACACGGACAGTTCCCCTGGAGCAAGTGATGTGCAGTAATGTTGTTATTCCACAGCAACTCATTTGCATGCTAAGCCCTTACACTTGTAGCTATTGATCAGTCAAAACACAGTGTTGATCTGCCTTTGACAAGAACTAGCCTGTGAACCCTCAGTCTCTGAGCAGAGGTTTCTTCCTGTCCAGGTGTTAAAAACATAATTATTCATTTTGAAAAATATCTCCAAACAATCGGCATACATGTGAAACAATAGCCTACCTAGGACAGGAGTATATATGGGAGCCATTCGAATATGTCATATAGCCAACACCACTAACTCTACACAGTTTTCTCTTACATTAAATAATCAAGGCTTGTGATGCCAAAGCTGCAATCCAAATTCTCTCACACTACTAAATTCTGAGAAATCAGTGTCAGTAAAGAAAAAGCTACTACAATATGTGTGTTACAGATGTATATGGCGATTGCAAGTGCGTTATGGTGCCTCCCAGTTTCTGTGAGATAGAGTAGAATAAGGCAAAGAAAAAATAAAGTTTTCCTTTAAACGTCTTTCCCCATTCTGTCAAAACATCTTCTTATCCTCCCTAGCTGATAGGGCTCTGCACTTTTACAGTGTTTGTACTTGCTCTGCTTAGAATTCAATTTCCTCTGGCGATCTACATGCAGGCAAATATTGCCAACGGCACTAATGTATATTTGTTCTTCTTGAATTGCATACAGAAATATTGTTGCTATGCGGCGAGCACAAAACAATCCAGAAGTCACCTGACATCCTCCATCAAACATTTAGGAGTCATCAAACTTAATTTCCCCTTTGTGCCATAAAACACCAAGAGGAAGCTTTAATAGATTGCATTATGTAACGGTTCTATAAAAATAGCAGGCCAGCACTGGAGCACTTCCTTCCTGAGGCCCAATAACCTATGCTGAAAGGATACACACTGGTTTCCCTGGCAACCATGAGAGATGACACTAGGGGAAAAACAGCAACAAAAGGACCATTTTTTGCTTAGTAAAATAAGGTCTGGCTTCAAGCTTGCGATACAGTGAATACAGAGTGCCTGACAGAGAGAGAACCAGTTAATAATTCTGCTCAGGTCCCAGTGACCTCGCAAGGCTGTTAATGCTTTTCATTATTTTTGTTCTGCCTATTAAAAAAATAAATACCAAAACCACAACAAAAAACTCACCTCAGCAAGTATTACAGCATTTGGGGTTTTTTAAAGCAAAAAAAGAAAAAAAGTTGAGGCAGGACCATGTTAAGCAATTCATCTGCCAGGCTAGCATTTCCACAAGACATTCTCTTTCTTCCCTTCACTTGCATAGATTGCAGGATTTTCACATTTTGTTTCATAGAACTTCTTTCTGTTTCTAAGCTTGCCATGCTTAGTACTCCATTGTCCAGCAGGCAGCTGTTTTCAAGATGTGGCCTTTGCAAGTAACCGAAAAACAAACTCCCTCCCCAAAAAACTCATGATGATACACCACTATGCTAAAGGCACAACCCAGTGGGCCAGAATACTTAACAAGGTCATTTCTCTTGCCTTATTCAGCCCTTCCACAGCCCCCATGCTCCCACAGGGAGCCAGAGAGAAAAGTGACAAAAATTCTTTTCCTTTCAGTCCAGCCATCAGGGCTGGTAGGTTCCTTGTGGCATAATCACATGAGCTTATTCTCCTCACCTTCAGCTTTCCCCAGCCAATTTTTAACCCTTGCTTGTTGCACCAGCTCCTGCTGAGGCAGTTCCCACACCAGTAAGTTGCTTTCTTCACTTCCTTCTCAAAAACCTCTGGCACATTTGGGTATTATATAGTGGCAAAACAGCAGTGGCAGTGAGTAAACACGCATGTTTCCAAGAAGAAGAAGAAGAAAAAAAAGAAAAAAACCCAGTTTTCTCTAAAATCTGGAAAGCAGCTGTCCCAGGCTCATTTTCACCCTGTATGAAAAACTCTGTTCCTTCTTCCTGTCAGTCAGTAACAGGGGAGGAAATGCATTTGAACAGGAAATGTAGTGGTACATAACTTTCCTGCTGAGCAGCCCTACCATCTTGAAGTGATCCCAGGCTCCTCACGCAAGTGAGGGAAATATCACACATACTGCAGAAGAGGAAACCAAGGAACAGAGAGACTAGGTGATATATCCACAATACCTCATTACTCTATAGCAGCAGAAAAAGGATTTTATTCCAAAGCCTGATTAATTTCTAGCCCTCTGCAGTATCTGTAGCACATACATATCTCAGGCAAGAAATAAAAACATAGGCTAGCTCCATGAAGGGGCCTCTCAAACTGTCCATCACTTTCCCCCTCAGCTGTAACAAAGTCTCTCTTGTGTTTTCAAAGAAAAAACTTTGCATCGTAACGTGATAAACATCGCGACTCTTCTTTGCACAAGAGTTGACTTGTGCAAACCACTATTTCATTTGGCATCACACCAAATAACTACTTTACAAAAGAAGAATGAAAAGGTACATTACAACAACATACGCAGTGTACTCACAGGAGCTCTTATTTGACATAACACCTCAAAGACGGGGTAACAACATGTTACAGGTAACAAGAATTTCACCTTCCTGACTGTCTTTGCTTTAAGAAATTTTCAAATCAGTAGCCTGCCCAAGAAGGCATTTACCGAAGACAAGCAATATTAAAGAGCATGTAACAGCACAGTTCGGTTTTGTTCTAGATTCGAGTTGGGAATTTTTTATTGTTTCTGGTTGAGTGTGGGAGGGCTGTTGGTTGGTTTGCTGGGGGAGTGTTAGGGGTGTTTTGTTTTGATTTCTATGACCATCCCACATCACTCAAACACTCGCACTTTAATATGTAACACATTGCTAAAAATCATATTACTAATGAATCCAAAGTAAAAGCAAATACAAGTCCCATACAGATAAGTCAGTCTCTAACCTACAGTTAACCCTATAAGGTTACAATATTTACTAAGCAGTGCAAAGGGTGAACTAAACCCCTGCATAGCTAAATCAACAAAAGTTAACTCATTTTTACATTTGTTTGGGGGTTTTGTTTTGGTTTTTGTTTTTTTAATAATGAAATCCTCTCTGGCAACCTTCATCTTTCTATGTCCATAGTTTTTTTGATATATTTGCAGCAGGCTAGATCTTAAACACAGTATATAAAGACGACTCCTGCAAAATAACGTTACTGTGGTTTTTTTCCAGCAGTTTCACAAGGCTACAGAGAGAGGTGATGTTTCAGTCAGGACCCGTCCCTGTTACAGAAACAAACACAGTAAATGATCTTTCTTTATGATGCCATAGATTCTATCAGTCTGCTTTTATCATACACTGACACCAGGCCAAATTACTTTTTCACTACATCGGTATAAAGACAGAATATCTTCCCTGTAATAATGTGGTTTAATATCAGGATAACAGCAAAATCTGGAGCACAGACTTTCAGACAACATTTTAAAACAAGTTCCTGGCCACTTGTGAGTCCAGAAGTCCTAGGGCAGTTTTGAAAGAAGCTTTAGGTTGTTAAACACAGGTATCCTGGCTGAAATACCACTTCTGGTCATTATAGTTCACTTGTTTAAAGTATGTCTTCAGTCTTCAAGTGGATATTTGGATATTCCTCTTCATTTCCTTTTGGAAGTGAAAAGGTGTTTGCTGTGGCTGTATTTCAGCGGTGGATTAAGTCACCCCTATGTGTTACCTACTTCACAGGATCACGCACATTCCTCTAGACCTGTTCACACTGGGTGAAATTCTCCCCTATGCTGAAGGCCAGCACAAGGCCAAGGCATTGCATAAGTATTTAAGGGATTAAAGAGGATTTGAGGGGTGTGTAAGCACTGCAGCTGGATAAATTTCCTTCAAGATGATTTAATTCTGACACACTGACCCTTTCAAATACATACATGAGTCCTTTATGTAGTGTCCAGTGTAGTTGGAAACTGGCAAGAAACAAATGCTTTCATCACTTTCAAGGAAGTCACACGCACACACTCTCTTGTACACAAATTCTGCCCACAGTGGCACTGCGAACAAGTCACCAGGGCACTGGTGCAATGCTCTGTGGCTCCCAGTCCTGAGGTTAGCACTGACAGAAGTCTCCACAGTAAGGTAGCAACAGACCATAAGGACAACTGTCACAGAAAAGTTCAATTCCATTAAATCCAACTGCCCAAGACAACAGGATATTCCCCAACCAAACATGGGACGGAGCCTCTGAACTGCGCAGAAGCAGTAGCAGCGAGGCAACCTGGCCCAGAGTCCAAAGAACTTGATGAGCCCAGCACTAGTGCGATGCCACAGCAGCCTGGTGCACGTGTTCACCCTGTGCTCCTTCAGCTGCAAAGTTCGCAGGTATGGAGGCAGACAGAGTAATTACTCGCGTGTTTAACAGCGCTTGCTCCTACCTGCACTCTCTATCTGGGAGCTGCCAGCCAAGCAGCCAAATTTGCTGACTTTGTTGCAGGCTTCATTAACTCAGACAGAAAACCCTCTATCTATCAGAAAATGTTTTGCTCACTGCTCATCGAGCGGCTACTAACAGTGCCCATTCATATTCCTGATAAGATGCCAACTCAGACACAACTTACTTGCAGCACGGTTACTTAGTTACTATGTTAATTAAGCACCTAAGTAGGTAGTACATTAACGTGAGGATTTCAAAAGGCCATATGAGCTCACAGGGCATTTCCACTTCCGAGTCACAGCAAACAGCATAGGAATAATTAAACCAGCTATAAACGCCTCAAAAATGTAAGCCTCACATAAGAAGGACCGTTCATTTGGTATGAGATCAGAGTCCAACGCTGTTTGAATTTTAAGGGCAAAAGCAAACAATATATCTGCTTCATTTTTTTTTTAACACAGTAAAGGCAAATTCACAGTGAAAAGATTTAACCCTACAAGATTACCTCCAATCTGTATAAGACTACACAAATACAGGGAACTTGCAACGGTACTGAAGCAAACTGTAAGGGGGCGAAACAGACATTTGAAAGCATGCCAAGGCATGTTAATGTTGCCAGTTAGAGTATGCTGAACTTGCAGTCACTAGTAACTGCATACTATCCTGGATATACATTGCTAGAAGCAGACTGTTAACCTTTAACCAGGACACTGGGGCCACAGTGTTATCTTATTGACAGCTGTGGAAACCTGTACAAGTTCCCTGGCTTTAGGTTGCGCCTGCTCAGTGAACAAGAAGAATGGTTTCAACTTATACAGACACGGCACTCTTGGAAAATGACACAAGCAACTTCCCACAGGATCTGTCCAGCCAGGGGTTAGGCCTGGATTGCAACAACTAGGCTAACACCCACAAAACGGGAATAGGAATTAAGGACAAATATTCTGTATTCTCAAATTAGTCATTTTCCCAACTACACGACTATGTAAATTTTATCATATCACCTTTCTGACCCCATCAGAGAGAACAGGACCCCCACAGGCAGCTGAAGCGTTTAATATTAAAGTTTGAGAGAGAGCAAGCTTTGAAAATAAAGCATATGTCAGGATCAGGTCCTTCAGATTTGCATCTTGATCCTTCTACAGTAATAAGGTCTCAGCTGTTTAAAGCAGGTGCCCCTACAGTAATATTTTCTATTTTGGAGAAGGAGGTTATGCGTGAAAGTGTAAGAACAACCATGCTGTCCCAAAACAAAGCATCTACCCCAACAGCCTGTCCCCTAATAGTAGCAGAGAGCAGATAGAAAGAGCAGAAGAACTGGGTGAGCACATACAATGCCTCCCTGGCAGTCTCCCAGCAGCCAGCTATTTGAGGATCAGACTTCCTGTGCCAGACTTCTTTTTATCTATTTAGTCACCCTCAATTAATTTCTCTTTCATGAACCTGTCCAGTTGACCCTTGTACTCATAAAGCACACTATCTGCTTGCTTTAAGTGGATAGACAGGTATCCATGGTATGCGAGTCAGCAGCATTTTACTGCTACTGAAGGGAGGAAACTACAAACCAAGAGCTTTTGCAAGACTACATGCTTAACAGCTCATGATTTCACCGCTACCACCCCCCACCATACAGGCTATGAGGCAGAATCAACAAGTAACAACAAGAGTTAAGAGTTAACAGTAAGGTAGGCTAAAGCCGTACATCTAGATGCTACCAAGTTCATGGGGAACCTGAAAACAACTCAGGATTCAAGGGTTTTTTTAACCAGGCAGCTAAACTCGGCCTCTGAAGTATCCGAAAGCAACCAGAAATTTGCTGGTGCATCCCTGTTTGAAGTGCTACAAAGGTGACTCTGCAAGATGCATTAGAGGATAACACAGGAAACTATTTTCTTAGCTCCAAATCCATGATGGAGAAATAACTGAAACCATCAAATAGCAATCTTTAATTAGTCCCTCCATTAGAAGCTTGGTTGTAGTGACACATTAAATGAAGACAGAGAAAGACATGAGAGTGTAAAAATACTTCAGAGACACTACCATGATTTTGAAGTCAAAATTCCACCAATTTTCATCACAGCAAGATGTGATGTGAAGAAAGACTAAAACTAACTCCATCAGAATCAAAGCAAAAGCTACTGTCTCCTGGCACTTCTGAAAGATTTACCCATAATCCTCTTTAATGTCATGCCAGCAAGAACTGCAGTACTTAAGTCCTACTTAAGCATTGAAAATAGCCTTTAAGTGGGCTTGAAGTAAAGCAAAGCAACCGTGCAGACCCCTTGCACAGGAGGGAATTCTGCCATCTGTGTTCAGCACAGAAACCAGTCAGTACTGCATCTGTTCAATGGATCATCTTCTGTTTCTGTGCACAGTAGCTGAACAAGGTACCTTTCCCTCTGGAGGCTTTTCTGTAGTGAAACTGAAGTACATCACCTAATCTAGTCCTCCTATACCAAAGAATTACTATCCCCGTTTTACAGATTCAAAATGCAGCAAAGAAGAAAGTGAAACTTCAAGACATAGAAAGCCCCTTTAAAAAAGGCTCGAAAGACCTCTGAATAGAAACCCAGTCTTTTGACCACAGAACAGAAAGATTCTTGAAGACCTCTATTTTATTCACTCTGCATTGAGTAACTTTGACTGTAAACCAGAAAAGGATAATCCAGGTCCCAAAACAACTAGATTATTAGAGGAAAAAACAAGTCATAGACACTTAATGAGACCCTTCTAACACATGCATGCACACACAGAGAATAAAATCCTGGCAAATCACCTAGCATCTTCAGTTTCTTGCCCTGGAAACAGGCAAAGAACTTGCTTGCTGCCTGCAAAAGGACAGAAAGGGAAAGGTCATGATCACCCTTGCTCTCCACCAGCGCACACACTTCATTCTTGGTAGGGATGTTAGTGCTGTCTCTCTGATTTGCACTCTCCAGAGACCCCTGGAAGGAATCCTGCCTGAGCACTGTAAGGATTCCTACAGCATGTAATCCAGGAATACTATCCCCTACCATGCCACAGACAAGCCTTCTACATACAAACCCACTGCTTAGGAATTTATGCTCTCTAAAAATAGAAAACTTTATGCCTGCAAGCGTATCTCACCAACACACACTAGTTTCTGTCACTGGAAGTGTTGAGTAGCGTGCCACTTATAAGGCACACCACTACAAATCTCCCCTAAAATAGGCAGAGAAGATAATGGAAAAATCCAAAGAAAGAATAAAGTTTCTCATCTTGTTTTAGTTTCTTGGGTTTTCTTCCCCTCAGGAAGTATTCGGTTTGTAGCAAATATTTTGTTTTTCTCAAGTGCTCCAATAATGCCTCCTATGCACAGAAAGTTCCTTTCTCTCCAAGAGTCCATAATGCTCCTAACACAGGTCACTTTCACTCAGATAATAGTTGTGTTTTGCGTATGATCCTTCACTCTCATGAATATAGCTCTGCTCGAAACCTCTATTCAAGAGTGGAGACCGTTGCACTAAGCACTACACATCATACCACTCTCCCACAAGGGAAGACTACCTTTACACACGCTGAGGTCAAACAGTTACACAGCCAAACCTACAGTGGTCTTCTAAGGCAGTTTGTGACAACAAGGATTTATGGACTGAGCACATCATCATATTCTTTAGTGTAGTAAAGATTAAGACAAAATGGTTGCATTTGAAAAAAGGCCATTGTAATAAGAACCATTAACTAAAAAAAAAATTATTCTTTTTTTTTAAACTAAGCTTTTCACTTTTCAGATAATGAAGATTTTCTAAGTTTGGTTTTCAAATAATCTGTCCTCTGTTTTCAACTCCATGATCCTTTCTTCTCCGGAGAAGGAAGAACAGAAGAGAAAAATTCCCAGTGTCACTTTCTCCCTCTGTTTCTAAATCAAACAAAGTAGAAAAGAGATTTTGCTAGAAAAAAAAAAAGGCAAAATGAAATTCTACGTGTCCAGAACTGAGTCTACCTAAAATACAGAAAAACCTCCATGTTCCCTGCTGCTCCTGGGTATAAGCTGTAGCTTCAAACTCTGTGGATCCTGTGCTGTTAGCTGTTTCTTCCTTCAGGCAACTTCTGCAGGGAAGTTAATTCTGTTTCCGAGTCACATCTTCAGGCCTCTTTTTGCATGTTTGCTGTTATGCAGCCAGCATATCAAGGCAAACATTTGGAATAAAGCCTTGGGTGCAAGCCACGTTTGTTGTTGAATGAACAAAGCAGATGCTTTTGAAGACACAGAAAGCCCCTTAAAAAAAATTAATCATGCTTTGAGGTATAAAACAACTGTCCTTTTAGGCCACAGGAAGGAAACCACCAGCCACTCATTGTAGCCTCTCATTTGGATAGATACCTGGCAAGAAATACCACTGTCGTCTGAAGCACTGATAAAGGCCAAAGGCTGACAGCGGCTAGGAGACGAGATAAGCCATTGGTCTGACCTAGCATATCACATCCTTTGTTCATCATGTTTCCTGGGGATTTGAAACAGGTCTTCCAATTCTCTCTAAAACCAGATAGAGAGTGATGGCTTTAGAACTTTTCAAGTGACAAGAGCAGGAGGAAAGGCAGGCCTATAGTAATAGGCTTTAACAAGTGTTGTATCAGCCAACATAGGAACCCATATATTGGCTCATTGAGCAGATTCCTCCCACACAAGTAACAATAGTTTGCTCCTTCACATGTAACTCTAGTAAAGTTTTAGTACTTCCTATATCCATGTTCCTAATTTAAAAAAAAAAGCCAACACACCATCCTGAAAAGGCCAAACTACAAGACAGGATAGGGGGAAGAGGCTAGTTTTCAGCTAGTCTTATGAGTTCAGCTCATGAGTCTTATCTGATCTCAAGTATCTGATCACATGACAACTTTCAAGTACAACACTGAAAAAAGGCAATAATATTGTTGCATATTGCATAAGACAAACACTGTGTGCAATGGGAGAATAACAAAGACCACAAAAATCCTCTCCATGGCATCTGTTCTTACCGGTATTACACCACCAGAAAAAAAAAAAAAAGTGGTGCTACACAAGCATTCTGAAGGAGCGGAAATGGCATAATCAAGCTGTAATATACTAAGAAGAATTATTTGCACTTTTTCTTCCCAAGACTGTCCTGGAAGTTTACACTGTAAAAGTAAAGTCAAACTTTATGCACCTGATTATGCTCATCACACACTTCAAAGTAAATACGGTGAGCCTGATTCGGAACTATCTGAGAGAGAAAAGGTTCAACAACTATAGGAAGAAATTTATTTGACATGGTAAGTATTGTAAGTGAACCCTAAATTCTATCAGCTTATTTGCACAATTCTCACTCACAGAAACAGCCCTCATCTTTAGTTTTGTTCCTTTAAGTTCAGCACTTGTCTGAATAAATGTTGTATGCTCAAGTACCACAATACTGACAAAAGTTGGTGCAACATTCCATGGTGCTCTGCAGCTGGATAAGGAATCCACTCTGTGATGCTTCTGACAGTTCCTCTGTGCAATTCAACAGGTTTATCAAATATTTCTAGTTATTCTTTCACAGTTATAGAAGCAGAAAAGAAAATAAAGAGCAAACCATTTAAGAGCTACAGATAGAATACAGAAGCCCGAAGTTATTTGTAGATTTTGGACAAAAATGCTTTGTTTGTAGTGTTCTGCCATAACAGCTTCATAATGAGGAATAAAATAATTCATCTTTAGACAAAAGGGGGGTGTGTGTTTTGGGAGTCTGTGGGTTTTTTCCTTTTAAGACTCAAAAAGTAATTCTCCTCACAGTAAAGGATGTTTCACAACTTTAGAGCACCTACAGATCAGTGGAGGAGACAAAGACATACATGGTGTCCACCACAATTTATGGTAGTTTCTACCAGAATATATACCAGCAAGTGGCCTCCAAGATTTCAAGGTGACTGTATTTGAGTCCCATCAGTGAATGGCTGGTCTGTTCCAAATTTAAAAAAAAAACAAACCACCACACCACAAAATCTGGCTCCTTTCAGAGTTTGTCCAGGAATAGGTTTGAATGAAGTTGGTGAAGAAAAAGAGAGTCCCATACAGTGTATTTGTCTAGTTTTAAATGTCTTAAACCAATGGGGATCCCGGAAATCATTCTAAGAGATACGTATTTTCCCCAAGCACTTTTGTTGGTTCAAACAAAATTGTTGTGCACTCCGTTAGACTCAAGTAAACTAAAAACCTCAGAATTATTCTCAGGTCAAAAACCATGAGATCCAAAGGGAAACGGGTATTTCACATAGTTTGGATACTGAATCATATGGTAAAGCTAGGCTCACACAGTAGATTTTAGGAAAACGTGTTTACCCAAAACTTAATAAACAAAATCTGTGAGGAGTTCACCCACATCTGCATTTTTAAAGAGTTCATTCTTGGTACAGATGGGGACAACTCCCATCAGCTCAAATGGAAGATTCACCTGTTTATGCCAGGACTAATTTTGGTCTCTAGCACCTACAAACGTAAGGCAGAGGACCTGCTTCCCCACAGCCAACTGAAGTTTTACACCTTTGCAAGTTTACTCTTTTTGATGAGGTAACACAGCAGCAAAACAGCGGTCAATCAGGATGTGGACTAGTTTGTTTTCAGAGATGTTCAATATGCAGCAGACACTGTGCCATACTTAAGCAATAAAGGGCACTGCTTCTGTCCATCATAAGGACTTGTTTGGAATTATAAAGACATATGGTATTTTTAGAGGCTGAAACAAACATACTGACTCACACTCACCACTGCCAATTGAGAATAAGGCACATTTACTGATGTAACCGATGTTCCACTTCAATCCGCTTTCCCATCAAACCTCAACATTTTATTTTAGCTGCAAAAAGGTTTATTAAAACCCTGCAGCCACATGATAATTCTCTCAACTAAGAAATGCAATGTGAGGCTTAAAAAACCCCAAAACTTATGCAGTCCCACTCCTTTAAAAAAATAAAAATCTGTTTTCAGCATTCCACTGAGTTCATATTTTATAGTGCTATTTAAATGAAAAGAACAACCGTTGTTTCACTGATTTTTTTTTAACAAACCCAAAATCAGGAAATATGGGGTACTATCTCCAACTCTGTCACCAAATATAACTTCAGACAAATTACTGAACACTTTGTGGATTCACCTTGCTGTCCTTAACTGACAGATAATAATGATTTGTATTTGTACTACACCAGCATCACCACCCTCTTCCCCACAAGCTCAGGTTTTCTATTCTGTAAGAGTCAGACATAGCTGACAAGCATATAGATGCTTACCTACCCATTTCAGTAACAGCATGAAGTTTAAATCCTAGTACTTATGCTGTGTGGTGGTTTTTTTTTTAACTTGGTAGATGGAAGATGAACACATTGTATTTATTACTTGGTTGCAAAGATACCTCTTATACACAGAGCAAGAATATCTTTGCAAGAAGTTGCCTAAACTGGGGTCTGCAGTCTTCTCTAAATATTCACTGCTCCAAGCGAAATGCAGCCGAGTGAGTGACACACTGCTCTTCTCCTAGATGACAGCAAACAAAAAGCGCAGGAAAAATTTATACTGTAGTGAATCATATGCATATTTTGACTGGTGGAAGCTCTGCCAGAGAATGGAAAGAAAGATTAATTTAGTTGGTTTATCCCTTCCTTCAACTTCCACACAGACTAAAACAGTGCCTTCTTACAAAGCCTGCCCACATCCTGGCTGCCCTCCAGGGAGGCACTGGTGTATGCAGGCTGTGTATCAGACAGCACTTTGTCCCGGCCAGGATGTGGTCTGCCTTTGTAACAAGGCCTATGCAAATGGGCGCCCATGAGCCCTTGCAGCCGACTGTGGCAAATACCACTTGTTCCTTCACTAGACATAAATGAACTGTAACTACCTCAAAGCAGAACAAACAATATAAGAAAGGAAAACACCCAGATTTAACCAGATTAACGATAACGGCTCTCCTGAGGAAAGACTCCCTGAAGAGGAGAATTCAGGGAGTTATTAACAGCCATTAACCAAGTTTCCAGTTTGTGATGTGCCATGCAGTGAAAAATACAGGTCTATGACTTCCCTCATAGAAGTATTTGGGAGGATTACTAGCTTCACAGAAGACAGATTAGTCACAGTGCAAACTGCCGTCCTAAACATTCCATATTTGTTTTGCATCCCCAGCATCCTGCTAATAATAAAAGCGGCAGAAAAAAATAATCTGTGCTGGGCTTAGAAACAAATGTACAGCTGAACCACCAAGAAGGCCACCATTCTTCTACTGCACCAAATACTCTTTACTCATCTCAAACCCTTATTTCTGCCACTTCACTTAAGCCTGGAACACATGACTTGAGAAAAACTGTTTCTTATCACAAATTGCTATTGCAACATTTGTATTAAGAGACAGGAGAACAATGAACAGCAAGGAATTCCTAGAGATTTTCCTCCAACTTTCTTACCTTAGTCCCACCACCATGTTGTTAATGCATTATCTTGGGGGGGGAGGGGAGGGCGGGGATCAAAAGAATTTCTGCTGTGACTGGTTTTCAGGGATGCAGGACTCCATTTCTGAAAGCAGAAAGATTAGGGCGACTGAAATCTGAAGTACTGATACTGCACTGGAAGAATGGGTGCTGACAGCAAGCTCTGAACTCATCAGCAGGTGTAGATCTTGTCAACTGTATTCAAGCTAGGTCACAGAGTCAAAAATCCCATGAAAGCAGTAAGAAACAAGGAGCAGCCAGACTAGCCTCTCTCACGATTAACACAAGATATCCACCTCTATCCACATATGGACTCCATCACCTTGACTAGAGAAAACAGTTTCAAGGGACTATTAGATCCAGATAGAACACGTTTGGATAATGGCACACTTGGAACAAATTAAAGGAAAGTTGTGTCCAAGCCTGTACAGATAACATAGAAATAGCGCTCCTCTCAGAAAAACACTGAGCTGTACAGCAACTTAAGCACTGGGACCCAAGTGCTAAAGACCACAGGCCCTCCACTTTCTTTACAGATCTCTGGCCCAGGACAAATTATGAAGAAAATAGAATAGTTAAGTGTGCTGGACCCACCATATTTACAGCATCCTCAAGTAAACAGACTCACATGCCATCCTGACCCCATCGTAGAAGAGGTTCAAAGCCACTTTCACTAGGCTTTTACACCAAACTTTAAATCAGCAGGGTAATATTGCCACCTCTCACGTGCCAAGCGATAAACCAGAAGCTAATACCTTTTGGGCCATTCCAGTAAAAAATTCTGCTGCCTGCAACTCTTGCTAATTCAACAAGCTTCTGAGGGAATACTGTCAGTAAAAGCTCCCAACATCAGAGATCAGTTAGCAAACCCAGTGCCAATGATTTCCTTGGATTTGAACCTTTGGTCAGCTATTCCTTTTCTTTGGGAAAACTGAGGATCAACATCTTCCACAACTTTTTAAATGGAGATTCACTGACTGCCATGCAGAGACATACTGTAAACTACATCCAAACAACACTGACATCGTGCACTAGCATGAGCAGGTGCTCGGCACCATGCAGCTCCCTGTCCTTAGTTTAGGAAAGTGCTTCTCTAACCAAGAGGTCCAGGACAGAGCAACAGGGATACTGTTCCCTTCAGGTTTCTCTGAGCACTGTCTCTCAGCGCTCAGTACAGAAGGGGCTCAACAGCACTCCTGATCTTCGCTTCCTGTTCAATGATTTGGGATCCTTTTGTGTACTAAGCACCCACTGCTTACACTGCTGTTAGCAGACAGGCAAGTTACAGCTGGGNTGCTCAGTACAGAAGGGGCTCAACAGCACTCCTGATCTTTGCTTCCTGTTCAGTCAATGATTTGGGATCCTTTTGTGTACTAAGCACTCACTGCTTACACTGCTGTTAGCAGACAGGCAAGTTACAGCTGGGGGTCAAGTCAGGAACCAACACAGCAAAGGCTAATTTATTCCAGGGTACTCTGAATCAGTGCATAAGGACCTGTTGTGACAGGACATCCAGCCAAACCTCTTTCTTTTTAATCTCAGTTATTATCAACACTGTGGTTATATGATATACCAGAACAACCTTCCTAAAAAGTTAACTTTTGGTTTAGAAATCTTACTTACGCCATTACAACTCACCTGTGCCTGTCTACAAATATTTCAATTTGGCAATAACACTCTTCTGTGTTATAGCACAGTCTCCAGCAAATTCTTGCTTCACGTTCTGTTTCAAGTGTTTTTCTCTTCCCAGAGGACCTCCCTTTTCCCCAGCCAGTTCCATTCCACTCCTAACAGAGGTAGAGTTAAATTTACAAAGTGGTTTTATCCTAATTACAAGCCTTTCAGCTAGTACCTTGGTCTTAGCCTCAGCAGGAAATGATATGCAAAATATACTTTCATGCATCTGACAGTCCCCAAAACTACCGGTCATATAAATTCTGCCAATTTACTCTAATTAATGCTAAGCAGTGTCGTGTGTGCTTAAACAGTCAATCTGTCTTGAAGTAATTATACCTGAAGGCAGGAATACATCAGAGTTTCCTTCTCTTGGAATTAAACTCAGATGGGCAACTGAGAAACAGTCAAGGGACATTTGCTAATGATTAAATCCAAATCACATCTCCTTTCAGTGTTCTTACTAAGTACAGGCTGCTGCATGGATGCTGATAGATTTGTGGAGGAAGGAGGCAGATGGTACAAGGCACTTGTCAACACTGCACTGCCTACACAAGGCTCTCTCGCATACCCAATGTTGTAGAGGCTTGCGCTCTGCAGCAATGCATTAAGGAGTCAAAACGAGACAGTCTGAGACAGTGTAACATATCATATGGTATGTTCACTACCACTGGTAAGATATCATGCAATTATTAGTGTTTTGTTTCATTTGCAAGGTAACCACAGCATCTGTTGAAGATCTGTTTAGTTCACCTTTATTGTCAACCCTGACCACTAGCATAAAGATGATAAAAGCCCTCTTCCAAATCAGATGCTAAACTCAGGGCTTGCTCTCTCTCCCTTTGGAAAGCTCTCATCAAAACTTCACATTTCACTCGGACTGGTGGGGTCAGCTGATTATAGGGACCATCAGATTGTAAACAGATTCTTCATGGAAAGTTCCTCTTTTAAAGGGACACAAAACCACCTGAGCAATCTCATGTTTTGCCATAAGCAAAGATGGGAGAAGAGCCATCAGGCAGAGCTCCCAGCCAGCAGGAGAATGTTAAAGTCCCACCTTCCATACTGCAGTGTCAGAAAACATCTCTCATGTCTTGATGATCCTTTAGAGGAGACCAAAAATGACTTCTAGAAATTGACAACAATATTGATTCAGTTAAGAAAAGATGAAGAGACTGCATTGCTCTATCCAAATCCTCCTTCCTGCTCTCGCATACAGAGCAAGGAGCAGATAAGGCAGAGAGAGAATGGGAAAAAGAGAAATCATTAACCACTGACCACACTTACACAACCATATTTTCTGTGCCACTCAACAGCATGTAACTCCAAATTCACACCACTCCTGACTAAGTGCTCAAAGACTGTTAGTCAGAAGGATGCTTACTTTGGCCCTCTAGGAGCTGACAAATTCAGCTTTATCTCTCTAGGATCTGATGAGCCCATCTTCTCACATGGGAAGATGATTATGAATGACAATGAGATGAGTAACTTTTTAAACAGGCAAAAAAAAAAAAATATATTCTGCTTAGATTCTCATCCTTTACGGTTCACCAAGTTGGTGCTAAGCTTCCTGAAAGGAGGACATAATAGCAGAAGACAGTCTACTTCAGCAGGGACCAAATTTGCTGCCATGCAGCAGATAAAAATACCAACCAATAAAAGCTTATATAGACACATCATTAAAAGATTACCTTAAGTCCAGGTTCAGCCTTCATGAACATCATTTGAAAGATGTGACAAACTAAAAAAAAAATCAGAAAGACCTGTGCAGCTATCTGTAAGCTACCCATGATTAGTCTATCCTCAAAACAAACCAAAAAAAGCAGCTTTTTGACAAGCTTAGACTTGTACTCCCTTTACAACAACAGGTGAACCCTTTTTCCCATTAATTATCTTCCCTATTTTAACACAAACATGGTTTTATTTTGGTTAAAGAATACCGACTCGTAGATTGGTATCCCTCTAAATATTTTATTCATTTATTACAATAAGTCCACCTATACTAATCACAACAGGCCTTTTTTTTCTATCCCTCTGAACCTGAGCCCTTTGCAAAATGCCAGAAACAGATCTCGTCAGGTGTACCTAAAATCATCTACTGGTACCGATTTAGTAGTATTCTGGGTTTTCAAAATGCAAGCATAAACACAGCAGAGATCATTCTATGACAGAAATCACTGTTTACCTTGTGTCTTGTTAAACTAATTCTAGGAGATTAACCTACTTAAATACTTGGGGTGAGGGAGAGGCCTTTTAAAAAGATGCTTTGGCATTGCAAAATGCACAATATCAGGCACAGGAGAGAAGGGAAAAGACAAAAAATAAAGAACACGGTTATCCATCCTCAGAGTAGGCAAAGCAGGATCACCTGCTTTTTGAAGATTATTTTGTTATGAAGGATCTCACAACAGAGTCCCCAAGACTGCATTTTCTATTCCAGTCTCACTGTGGAGTATTGGTTGCAGCATGACTGTTAATCAGTACTAATTGTGAAGACAGACACTGGGGCAGGAACAACTGTCCACCATGAAGTCAGCTGAGCTAGTAACTTCATTTTAGCTTTCCTAAGGACCATAGAATGTTACTGATTTCAGGTCACAAGCAGGAGCAGGTAGGTATGTGTCTGCCCTAGCAGTGAACGATGTTAGCACACTAAACTTCTCTCCCGAAATATCTAGTCTATTTTAGCCCAGCTAAACCCAGAATAAATGCTAACTTTTAACATTAAACCCAATTCCAGTAGTCTAACCCAAGTGTAAGGTTTCTCAGTCACAGCTGTCTTGCTCTTTAAAAAAAGGAAAGGGGAAAAAAGCCAAGTAAATATTCTCCATGGAGACATTTAAGATTCCCTTCCTTCCCCCGAGCAGCAGTAATGTATGTATCTTCATCTTTTGGACTTTTTCCAAAGTGCTTAACTTTGGAATTTACATATTATGCTTGCCGCAGCAAGTGTCTCTTTTAGACTAACGCTCCTCTCCTGTATTGGTCTATATTCTGTCACTCCTCCTTTTCCCCAGAGCTTGCAGTAATGAGTGGACAGTTTCTTTGCAGTAATTGTGGTCTGTCAGAAAAAACAGAGGAGAGGAAGTGTGTATCATTTGGCTGTCTACTTAATTTTAGTGTAACAATTCCATTTTTAGGTACACAGAGTCTATAATAGAATGGGCATATCCGAGTTTAGCACACAAAGCTCTAAATAAGACTGCTACTTTACAAAACCACAGCACAGAATAGCAATTGTTTCTAGCGTGGTAACCGCAGTGATTGAGAGATGCCCAGAGTAACTTGTGTTTTTTAAAGGAGAAACTGCAGTGTGTGGTAGTAAGCTCTGAAACCACCGACATAAATGGATTAGGCCGTGAGCACAACAAACAATAGTTCCATTACTTTGGCTTAGGTCTTCTTTCACAAAGCTACAGAGTACTTAAAGTCTCCTTGTTCTTTCCAGTATCACTGGAGGGCCGGATCAGGAAAGAGGTGCTTTCTGCAAGCGCACACCAGGATATGCTAAGTATTATCAAGCCTTCTGCTTTATTGTCAGGCTATTCTTACTTTGCTCCTAATGCTATATGAATGTTTGACTGCTGTTTCCAGTCCACATAACAGCTATATTACTGGAGGTTCCAGTCTGTTGTTTTCCTTCGAAGCTAGGCTTCAGTCTTGGTTAATGTTTGCCCAGAAATATGTAATTGCGGACTTCCTCCTCATAAACCGTTCCAGAGCAGGCTGCCATCCTTCCATGCTATTATTATCTGTGTGCCTGCAGGCTAGAGCAGGGTGTGCTCTCACATTTGAGAGGATAGATAACCCTTTCCTTGCAGGAAAGCCACTGAATGCCTTTGATTGCTGCAGCTGCTACTAAAGCAGACTACCTGGAAGTTTTGCTGGTGTCATTTTCTGCCCCTAGATTATAGAATAAAAATAGTTTTCGCACAGGCCTACTAGGTCACAAATAGATTTAAAGGAAGCTGACAATAAAATGGACCTTCCAAGCCATGTACTTCATAGCCAATGTGTGTACTTAATTTGTGCTTCTTTATTCTCTATTCTGCCTGATTGTCCACACACTAAAAAAAAAATCCAAGTTTAAAAAAGAAAAGCAAACCACAAAGCTCATTTTCTACATTTTTCCCATATTGTTAAATATTCTTGCCTGCAGAAGGAAAGAAAGAGCCTGGAGTAATTTTTGTATAAAGCTCAGATTTTCAAACAGGCTGCAATATAATCCAGCGTAAGAAACATTTTCTGGAAAAACAATCAAACTGAACACTTTTATTTTATTTTGCGCCCAGGTATGCAAGCCAATACAGTGCCAGAAATGCAGTATCAGCAATGGCAGTGAAGCCCCGGGCATTAGCAGAAAGGTAGGTAACGTTCAGAATTTACAGTGGTGAATATGCTCCAATAAAAAAAGCCTAATTCATTTTGAGCTACTGGAAGTACCTTTAAAAATCTCTTCTCTCCTGGGAATTGCCCACATCTTCCAGGGAAAAACATGGAGAATCCATGGCATAATCTTTGCAACATTATTTAAAATGACAGAAGGTTTATAGTAAGACAAACTCAAGAAACTTGAGAAATTAAACAGATCAAATCTCTTTAGATACTTTGTAGGTAATAGGTCTTCTAAGGTCTTTCCCAGATCCCTGCTAGTGATACCCTGGCATGCTTTCCAGTCTTGACATTCCCTCTTTGCCCTCAAACCATCCAGATCTGGGACCTGTTGGAGTGTGTTACTGTTCATATCCAGTCTTTTCACCTGGATTGCCTCTAAGGAGAAACAGGAGGAAAGTGGAAGTCAGTTTGAGACCAGAGTCTCACCCCAATACAGATTCAGGGTATGTCTGGCACACACACCTAGTCTCAGGAACTGTGAAGACCTCCTCGGTCTAACACAGGCATTCTCTAGGAAGTTCACTGTCCTTGAACTGGCAGATCACAGTAAACAGGGTGGATCAGGCAGAACTTGCACGCTAAACAAAATAAACCTGTTTCCAGCTCCTCTGCTCAGAGAGATTAGTGAATATCTGGAGTGCAATGAACTAAAGCAGTACCTCAGGTGGAGGAACAAACGGTACAGTGAAAAGCCTTCACTTCCTTCCAAATTAAAATTCCTTGACAAGAGCAACAGCTGGAAGAAGTTTAGCCATCACTTAAACCAAAAGGTATCTTTATTTCTGACAACAGCTGGTTTTGAAGCACTTGATCTTTGTATTAGCTTTCAGATGCTTCTTCTTCCTGAGCTCACTGCAAACTACGTGACAGTTTAGAGATAGGCTATGTTCCACATAAAAATGAGATAAAGGAGAAAGATATTCTAACACAGAACAGAAAAGTAGTGACAGCTTCAAAAGCTTTGGACAGACTTATAGCTGAAAGGTTATTTTCAGAAGGGAAGGAGGACTAAGCAAGTCTCAGGATAGCAAGCCAGAACTCTATAGACGTTCAGGACAGACGCACAGAAATTACTGAAAGACTAAGAGTTTATTCTCAAACAAATCATAATTTGCCACGCAATAGAAGTCACCTAGTCCAGCTGAAAACAAGGCTGTTGAGTACACATACAATGGAAATTATGTTCTGAATCAGTAGTAGCTTTACAAGACTGACAAATCCTACAGCAATGAAATGTTCTCGGTTCAGACTAACATGTATGATGAGTCATTCACATGTTGTTATTGCCTGCCCTGAGACACCAGGGTCCCAGGATATCACACACGCAAAATCTCTGGGGTTAACTGCGATCTCTCAGTGTAGTTCATGTCACAGGGGAAAAACAAAGCAAAAAAACCAACTGCACACAAGACAATACCTCTGATATTACTCAGGTACTGCTAGCTAGCTTGGCTTAGTAGCTTAATCACAAATATTTGCAATATTTTTTTTTATTAATAATTGCAATTTTAGAGGTGTCTTTTGGTGAAATGAAGAGCTAATGCAGAACTCTTAGTCATGTGATAAGGATCTCATGTTCAGCAATACTGAAGTCACACACTACCAATACCAGATGAAGTAGACTCCACTGAGCAGTTCCTGAAGGAGGTTTGCAGCCCCATCTTACTGAAAGCATACAACCTTTCAATGTAACTTAGTTTGTGATGCATCTAGGCAAGTTTGGTTTTTTCTTCAAAGTTTACAAAACTAATGTCTTTGATTCCATTTCATTAAATAGATGCTATTTATTTTTATGCTTTCCTAGACATCCCCTTAACATCTAAGGAAAGCTCATCCTCATAAACTCTCATGCTTTGCTTTGAAAGCTTAGCATATTTAACTTCTTAGCCTAGTTTCTACAACTAAAAACACATGGATAAAAAAACGTTTGTATTAGATGTCTGCTGAAAATCATCCATGAATTTACCAATGAAATTAACACAAAATAACAGCAAATTGTGCTTCCAATCCCAAGCCATTCCAAGTCATCGCAGTATACAGATACATAGGCATTCACACACTCATGACTCCATAGCCACACAAACTTATATTGGATAGCACAGCTTTGCTGTCTTCATTGGGTGAAAGAGTGAAACTTTACAGCCACTGCCCTTAGTGAAAGGGCTTTGCAATATTCAGTAACTACCCAAAAATATGTAAATTCAACAGCAAGGAAGCATTTGGAGAGGCAGAACTATCCTTTCTCACCAGGCTTTTTGTAACTTTCCAATAATTTGCCAATATCAAAGTAGAGTGCCACAAATGCATTAAAGACAGCTCCATTAAAATGTTAAAAACATTCTATATAGCCCCTCTATAAATAGAAATACTTAGTTTAGCAAAATACTCAAAAAGGTCAATAGGAGTAAGGAGTAGTAGAAACTAGAAGATGAGCTACAGGACTGGGCCGCTGGCATATAGCAATCACAAAATTAAAAAATAACTAGAGTGAGATAATTTTTGAGCATGAATTCCAAACAAAGCCAGCTTGTTGCTAGAAGGCTGCTCAGCTACTGAAAATTTGTCCTTGAGTTCCTGTTGAAATCAATCCATAAAAATCATATTAAAGGATTAGGCATCAAACGTTTGTGTGTTGATGTGCATAAGAAATTCTTCACACTCAGACTGGTGACCTTACATTCTTGAGAGGATCTTTTGCCCTGTAATAAAGTGTTCACTGTCAACAGTAATTCTTGCACTTCGTGCATCTGTTGACAAAGTCTGAAGAGGAAGCTTTTCTGCAGGTAAAACTCTTCAGTGCTGTGCTTGTACAGGGGCTTCGTACACAGCACAATGTAGGATTCTGACATTTTAGTGAATGGCATAGTACCAATCTTGGTATTTATGCTACAAGTGAACTACAAAATAAACAGATGCTACATGTTTACTTCAAAGATTGATATTAGACACACTAGCTTCAGGAACTAAACAACTATCTTTGCATAGCTATATTTCTGTTACCATATATATTCTTCAGGCACAGACACTTGTAACCACAAGTATGCAGAAGAACTCATAAGTGTACAAGAGAGTGTTTATATGTCAACAATCTTTGACTTGTGAATTACTAAATTTACTCTGCACACATTTTTATAAAAATCCACTATTTCAGATGCCTGCAACACTGATTTCACAAAGCACTGAAGTCATTCCTGTGCATAATCCATGCATAAGCATAACACTGAAGGACTGTGAAATTTGGCTTATGATGCAAAAATCCCAGCTCAGCTTTTACAGCACTGGTGCTATTCTGATCTGCATCTAATGCATAGCTGTACGTGTTCAAGGTGCACAGTTTAGCCCTTTTTGCCTGTCAAAGTGACATGCCCAACATAAGCCACCTGTGTTTGTAGGGAGCTCAAAGCTAAGAGATTTAGTAGACACCCAGTAGAAACACTTTCACTCTACAATTGGCTGACTAATTCCCAACAGTGCAAGTCCAGGGAAGAACTAGGCACCAAGCTGCCTCACAACTACTCTGTAAGCTCTGACAGACAAGGAAGAAATAAAATTAGCTCACTGCAAACAGGACTGCACTCTGCTTTCTTTCTCTCAAATCATGCAGGGTTACTGCTACCCTGGCTGGACTGAAATCCCTGCAGAAACACATGGGGCAGCAAGGTCTGCTGTGGTCCCTCAGTCTGTCAGCACCTTCAGTGGGGACAAGGTGTCTTACATGTTTTATCTTCCCTGGCCCTCCTGTCTGCTTACAAAAAAAAAAAATCTGTACTCCCATTCCTACTTGCTGGCATCTCCAGATGTTTCTTTGCTCACAGAGGTTGTATCACATCACATTAAAGCTCTCTGCAGATACCCATCATTTTGCATGCCATAGATTTACTTTCTACCTGTATTTAAACACACTCAGATACAGAAGTAACATCAATTTAATTAGAACTGATGTTAAGAAAGGTTGACTTAACACAAATTGCCAATCAGAAATTCTATCCTCAGTCCTCTGCAGATAATTTCTTAGCAGGGCCNTGGGGCCCTTGTGAGAGAGTCCTGCACAATGGTAATTAAATTTGCTGCAAGAAGATGGAAACAACAAATACAGGAAAATAAGAGTGGTTCATATCTTCAGGTAAAATGGAGCACTTGTGGCTTCTCCAGCTCCACAGCTTGCCCTGTTATCCCTCATCTATCAGGCACAAAAGCATCTTTTACTTTTCATAGAATAGTACACATTGGAAAGGATCCTTGGAGGTCATCTAGTCCAACTCCCAGCTCCAAGCAGGTCCAGTTAGATCAGGTTGCTCAGGGACTTGTCCAGGAAATAAGATATTCAGTATTAAAGCACCGGGAAAGCCATGAAACATTTCGAAGGAATCACATAGAAGAGTAATTAAAATTAACATATGGAGCCCGAAGAGAGGCACTGAGATTGATTCCAGTTCCTACCCTCACACATTAGCTGTGTACCACAGATCCCACATCCTACCTTAGACCACAGGTGCTGAAACTCAGAGCTTTATATTCTACACATAGAATTAAGAAATCAGGGGAGAGTAACAGTGACAGCTAGCCCCGCACAGCACAGGGTGGTTTCACTAAAAAGTGCTTATGCATTTTGGGAAATGCATTTTTAAGATACCTGTTATTAACCTAAAAGTAAAAGGATCAGGTCCTAATCTGATGCAAACCAGTGCTTACTAGCTAAAACCAACAGGCAAACTGCCTCACAATTCAATTTTGTCAAGGAAATGCCTTCTTAGTAAGAAAATCTTGCATCTTCTACTGAAATGCAAGAGACAAGTGGATTATACCAGACAATGCCTGGTTTATACTGAATTATTGCTAGCACATATATTTGAGTCTTACTCAGAAACAAAGGACAGAGCACAGGGTAACAAGCGATAAGTCACATCTGACACGCACACTATTTCCACAGAATTACTCATCTCATGAGGCCTGATACGTGTTAAAGGATTTTTCCCTCTTCACACACAGATGCCTTGTAAATAAATGGCAGCTATTCCTATGACTAAATAGCTACTTCATAAGTATTTTGACACAAGTGCTTATGGAGTTTCCAATAATGCCATCTTCAAAACAAAAACTACGTACTTCCCCTCCTTTCACTTGTTTTTCAGGAAACCACATTTTCAAACTTCCTGTAGCTGACACAGCCTGGGTAAGTCAGGCTGTGTTGTATCACAGCCCACAGCATATGGCAGAATTCGAGCTTCCCACGGTGATGCACCACAATATCAGGTGAGAAAGTCACACTAGAAAATGAAGAGGAGCTTTGATTTGTTTCAGGTTTTTTCCTTCCTGGCATGACCTATAGTTAAACAAACTGGCTGCCAAGGGAAACAGGAAAGGGATGCTCTGAGCCTAACTGTGTGGTTAGCACATTACATCTTTCTAGGAGTTAATATACAAAGCTAAATCCAAAAGATGGATTTGGGCATCTCTCTCTCTGGTAACACCAACTGCCTTCAAGCCCTGACCTAGCTAACCCTAATCGTGCACATCTAGATTTTCATCAGCAGATAAATTCAGAATTTAAGTCCCAAGGCACCAATTTTCTCAGCTCCTTTTTCTTCTGATGGGATTTTCAAGCTAAACTTTTCTTCTGCCTACCGCACTTGTAAGATTTGCTCCAGAAAACACATTGGCTGTGATCACAAGAGAAAAATCTAGCCCCAGACAACTTTCAGAGATACTTCTTGGCAGCAGGTAGGTAGAGCAGACACACCCAGCCCAGCCAGCAACTGTATTCATACAGTTTCCATATCGCAAAAGACTGGTGATAGGGGAAATATAAACAGCAGGACAAGAGAAGAAAGATGAAGTGAAATATTTGTATTCCGAATGTCCATTGGAGCAAGGACCTGGAGTCCTACAGCTAAACGTCTAGACACCAGACTCAGGACCGCTATCTCTCTTTAGCTTTCCAAATGCTTGATTACTTAAGAACAGTAGAACAATTCCAGAAGAATGAACCAAGGGCAACTCACTCCCCAATGGCCTGTAGGTGAAGATACCTTAAGCCAACACAACCCATGTCCGAGTCTGTAAGCAACCCTGTAATCTGGTCTATTCATCCTATGTTAACAGCCAAAGCCTGTCCATTACCATGCAAATGCAACCCTAAACAATTATTTTACTGCAAATAATTTTAGCAGAAACATCCAACTGACAGATTCATTCCATTATTGGAGACAGCTTGAGATTCTGAACTAATCATTATCCCAGAGTGTTGAGGGGGGGGTACAGCAAATCTAATCAAGTCTCCACAGAACTTAATCACCTGGAATCCCAATTTACAATGAAGTCTTTGAGAATCATCTCCTGACTTCCATTTTTCTACCTTTCAAGCAATAACAATATGTCACATTATACACATACTCAAATTATTGTCTCGCTCCTCTACAGATTTATACATTCATCAACACTATTTTCTTCCTAGGAGTGACAAATCAGAGAGACAATTCAAAATCCTTTTACACTTACAGTTTGATGTCCACACACTTATAAGAGCGTTAGATAATAAAGGGGTTTGTGACAAAGGGATTATAGCAGACATCACTAAGTTAGCTTTAATTTGTCTGCACCTCAGAGTGCCCAGGGTCAGTGCTGTTTCAGTACTCAGATTCTGCACCTGGATCAGATGCTCTCCACCTGGTCATTAATCACTCTCCCTACTTGTTAATAACACTACTTATCTGGGCCTTGTCTTCCAACACACTGGTAGGGCTGTTCCATTTCTTTTTGTGTCCTTGTATTTGCTAAAATGCCACCCGTGCAAGTTGAAGCTTTTGCTACACCCATGTACTATACAGCTTAATAGCTATTAAATGGGCTACACCCATTGCTCTGCACTTTTCACTAACGTGCACATTGCGGAACAAATAATCTGCTCCTTCACTTCGGAATCCTTCGGTTCAACACAAAAAAGAAAAATGGCATTCCTTGTCAAATCTAGAGCATAAAGGGCAAAAGCAATACAAGGAAAAATAAGCTTTTCTTCTGTTTGTGTAGCTATCTGCTGCATAAAGCCAGAATGCTCGACTGGAGCTGGAGAGAAACACTGTTGTGACACACAAAGCAATTCAACTTCCAGACTAGTTCAGTCCTGCTTGCTTCTAGTCTGTCGTGTTCATGGATTCCTGCAAAGTAAGACTCAAAACTCCTTCATGCAGATACTCAGGCTGGACTGACACAGCAAGAGAAGAGAACTAAGTGCTCTCCTCTTTCCCTCAATTCAGCCAGCCACTCTTTTCTTTATCTTGCTCCTCCCTTACTTCTCCAAAGTAACTGCTGGGATATATACCATAATTTTGTTTAAACCTTTCTAATACCATGACTGTTAGAATGACTTAAGCAGCAAAAATATTAACCCTAGATGCTTTAGGAGGAGACAGGATAAATTCTTGCTTTGCTATATGATTTATTTGAATGGTAGCAGACCTGGAAAAAAATTTAAAAGGTAACAGGGACAGACTTTATACGCAAAGGCACTTCAAAAAAAACTAATAGCGCAATATTAAACAAACATGGCAAAGTGCCCATTTGTCTTCTTATAAGGACGCAGTCCTCTATCTTTCCGCACCAACGTCTCACTGGCATCAAACTGATCACCACTAGCATAATCATGGGCATTAGTTTGCCATGCAGGATATGCTTCAAAATTCCAGCATTAGCTTGAAACACTAGAGCTCCATTTCTTTCAGCACATGAAGTATTAGCAGTCAAGCTGCTCTTAGCACCGAGTAAAATACATAAGGCACTTGGCTTTTGTTAACAATGCTTATTTTGGATATGCAACTCAAGCAATGGTTTGGATCTAAATTCACAGTAATCCTCAGTACAAAACTAGGCTTAAAAAAGTTACTGAAGTCCAGATGCTAAAATAAAGTCTTCAGGAACAGCCCTGGTGGGGTATAAGTGCTCTGTCCTTGGAATAGCTTGGCAAGGAATTGTCAGAATTCCTCCCTCCTCTTTCCTGGGGGGAGTGGATGCCGTAACAGCTCCCAAAAGGATGACACTCCCTTCCTTTCGCCTGCTCAGCTCCGTGCGGGGAATGGGTCTGCATTCTCTATGCAGGACAGCAAGGGATGTAATCCTTGCTCTTCACTGGATGCAGGCACAATCCAAGCTCAAATTATTGACTTGTAGTTTTGCCACAAAAGGAACCACTTGAGTTTTTGCTGCACTATAAGGCTTGTGCAAATCACTGTTATTGAAGTGCACGGGGCTTTCAGTGCTCCGTGAAGCCAAGATTTGAGAGGAGTCTCAAACATACATCCCCATCTTCCACTACAACACCACTTTGTAAGGGCAACGCATATCAGCACTCACAGCCAGAAATCCACATATGCATATAACCAAAAAGGATCATGAAAAACCTTGAAAAGCTACCCGACTTGTGGATTGCAGGGTCTGGCAGAGTGCAATAGCTTTTTGTTGAACAAGTAAGGAACTTTTCCCCTCCTCGGGCTCCAGCACATCACAGACTTTTATCATCTTGCGATGGCTGGTATCATCTTTTTCTTTTGGCACCCGCTGTTTTAGGCACTGGAACTTGAAGTATGGTTTACCCAGAGCTTTGGCATCACAGCTGTAACCTCAGAACAGAGATGATGAACTTCAAGCACATAACAAGGCGCACTTGTACAACTTTATCTTGTGCTGACACCACACAGACAAAGCCTGACAGTACTGGTCTTCTCAGGCTAATCAGTACAACCTTTGGCTCAAGTCCACACGCATTTGCTCATACAAGCAACCTTACAGGTTACACACCATGGGCTACACATTAGGGTCTGTTGATTACAGTGCTGCATTCACTTCTGCACCGCGTCTCTCACAAAGGGTACAGCAGAACCAGAAAAGACTAGAGAAAAAGGCAATGTAGAATGTAACAGGTAGAGGACAACTTCTGGACAAGAGGAAACTAAATAAATTAGGACACGCCAGCTGGCTAAGAGAGGACAGAATCAACACCTAGAAAATAATGAAGGGGATGATGTGGTAAAAAGGGAATTATTTACTGTGTCTAATAAAGGAAGTCAGGGAGCCTGTTTTTAAACTGGCAGCACTTTAGAAACAAAGGGAAGTGCTTTTTCATGTAACAATTATAGTGAAACTCAGTGTCCACAGGGACTGGTCGAGGCAAAGAAGCACAAAGGTTCAAATGGGGATCAGAGAAATGAATGATGAATACGTCCAGCAGCAGCTATCAAGCACAATGGTCTGAATGCAGATGTCAGACTAGGAAGTTGCTATACAACTCTGTCAGAATCTGAAAAGATACAGCAGGGAAAAGATCATTTCAAATAAATACCCCTTTTCTCAGGCCCTTTCCCAATCCCTCTCTTACCAGCCTCTGCTGGAGACAGGATACTTGGTCACAATAACCTTTGATCTAATCTAGTGTGACAATTGCTCTGCTCTCATAGATTTCACTATTTGAGCAAGACTCGTGCTGAACTTAACACATCATTGAATCATTTTTAATGTTTATTGTCCCAGAGAGCAACAGGATACATTCCTCCTTCCACAATTTCTTGTTTTCTACAGACAGTCTCAAAGTAGAAAACTGACTCCCTCTGTGCAGTTCACATTCAAGCAATTATTAGGGAGACCAAAGAAGGCCTCTTGAATATTATTCTGGTTTCACATATCAACAATGAAGACACAAAGGACTATACTGAAAACTTCCTATGTGATCTAGTGAGCCCTACATCATCCTCAATAGCGTTAGGTTGCAGATTCAGCATAGTAACCCCATTACAGATACACAGTGTAACATCTTTGGTGCTTCTCTTGGCCAGGAAGTTACTTAACAACACAGCTGCACAAAGTTCACTGCAACCCTCCAAGTTTATGAGGAGTTAGTTCACTTGAACATGGCATGCCCCTTTTGTTTACCTGCATCTCATGAAGCAACTAGACATTCTTCAATCACTTCACAGTGCTTGTAACATAGCCAGAGGCTTTGTTACCCACAGAAGATTGTGGTTTTCACAAATTTGTGTAGCCAGCCTTTGGCAAGTTATTCTTGCACGCAATTAAAAAAAACTATCACAAACCAGGTTGCAGGTTTCTCCCTTCCACTCCACTCATATCCTTCTAGCAAAAAAAAAAAAAAAAAAAAAAAAATCAAAACAGAGGGAGGCCAGTACACTGCAGCTGGTTGAAAAGGAGGCTGAGCATCCGGCAATGGAACACAGCTGCCTGCCACATGACAAACACCCTGGTACCAGTGATGCACTCACGGGCAAATTAATTGCCACTGTAGATCATCTTGTGATTATTTGCTACTCAATTTTCTACTCCCACAGCCCCCCTAGAGAATTTTTGACTAAACATCGGAAAAAGGGCTCTAATAATGAATAATGCAATACCAATTACAATATTTGAAACATTCAGCTCAAAAATATGTTCTGTTTCCTTCAGCTTGCTCTTTAGGCAGTCCCGTGTATGTCACCACAGCAGACACACTGTAGTGGATATGAAGTGATCAGCACAAAGATCAGAATTAAATCCAAATTCCTCTGCTTTCAAGGAACTGTTTGGTTTAATGATTAAAACCTCATGAGTGCTTGGATTGTGTGAACACCTGTCAGTGCACTCTGGAAGAAAAAAGGTATTTGCTTGCTTATTTATTTGAAAGCTTTAGCTACATATTAGTCAAAGGAATTTTATTTGGTTTTCAAAACAGAGGTGAGATGACAGTTTCAGCCAAAAAGTAAAGCTCCAGTGCAAAATCGGCACACACAATTTCAGTACTTAGCTTTTGTTTATGCAAGCGTTCACTTTCCCGTAGGGGTGCAGTTAGAACAGAGTACCACACCTTTAGATTTCCTACTGCTCTGCTTTTGTAGGTAGCTGTACTAATACCCCCACACCCTGCATATCTAGGAAGTCTGCATAGTTAAGCTGTTAAAAAAAGAGAGAAGTAGGATTTTAAGCATTTAAGGCTTTACTCAACCTCATCTCTGCCCTTACACAGCACATTTGCATTACTTTTCACAGAAATTTAGATAATTCAGCAATAAAAATAGTGTTCACCAAAAGCCTTTTCCTCTCTTTGAGAGTCACATCCAGGCAGCTTTCTACCTAAAGCTCATTTTTGACTCTGGATCTATTTTTCAAGAACGTAAAGAGCTTTTTTCAAAACAGGCAAGAGAGGTCCATTTCCTCAACTCTCTCCAACATTTGTATCCCTGCTTGGAAAATAAATAAATAAGTTGCAACATGGCAGAGAACAAGCCAGGAAAATATCAGCCCAAAAGAGGCAAGTTTTGGAAAGCTGAAAACAAAGGATTACAATAGGAATGCTTATATAATCTTAATTACAGAGGATGGTTCTTCCATAACCACAATGGCATACACATGGCCTACAACTGCATATATTAGAGAACACTAGCTATTCTACTAGCTTCTCTCTGGGCTTACCTCCCTCTTACCAGAGTTAAGAGGGCAAAAGAAATTCATTTGCACCCCCTCCCCCAAAACCAAAAAAGTTAACTATAATTCTAAGGGGAAATGAAAGCATTATCACTACTACAGAAGGATATCAATCTAAATAACCCTCACACTCAGTAAATCAATAGGATTTTTCTGGTTGCATAAGAACAGCCGCACAGTGTTTGCATAGGGAAACGATCAATATGAATGTCATCCAAATACGGAACTGACAACAGCAGGGGATGTGATCTAAGGGAGGAGACGGGGGGAGGGAGGGGGGCTGCACAAGAGGAGAAAAGGAAAGCATCGAAGGTGTTGGAGTCAGGAAAACCCTTCTAAGTTTTAGTGCCTCAGCAACCTCCATTCATATCTTGAGAAATGTCAGAAATCAGGAAATATTACTTCAGGTTGCATGCTTCTGTCCTGGCCTATCAAACATGCGGAGTAGTAACAGCAAATTACTGGAAACTGCACTTTGAACTTAGCCACTGGCAAGGATCCCAGTCAAACAGAAATGTAAAAGTTCCTTTCCTCCATGGGGCCTCTTGTATGGGGGTGTCCCCATAGACGTTTGATAGCTGGTTGCAACAGGTTGGAACGAGGCCCTGAGCCAGAAAAACAAGCCCTGACCAGCATTATTTCCTACTGCCTAATGTTGTTTATTAAAAAGATATTTTGGCACATCACTCCCAGCTTTGTTGGGCTACATTAGAGGATCGAGGCCCATCGAGGAAAAACTGGCACCATTTTCACAAACTGTTTACTTCTTTTTCCAGCATTCTGCCTCATGCTTCCCTGCATGCATGAATATAGGTGTAACAAAGATATATTTAAATAAGAATTAGGAACAGTCAGACTGGTTGCTAAGCAAAGGCTCTGTATTTCCTGCAAATAGAAAAGCAATTAGCCTCTAAACCCTGTCAACATTTCTAGCATAGACAGAAGTAACAACATTTTTCTACGCACCAGACTTTTACAATACGTTATTAAAAAAAATCCTACAAAGTGTTCAGGAACAGTAACTTAATGTTATTAACAACGTAGAGGGTGCCCAGTGAGTGCAGAAAGGCATTGTAGATTTCCCCCTTCCAGACGTGAAATGATCAAAAGATTGGCCTCTTTACAGTCGGTTATATTTCTGTCTAAGAAAACCCAATTTGCACAAGCAAATAAACTAGCTCATTATAAAACTAAAGGGTCAACCTGAGTCAGATAAACTCGAAAGTCAGACAGCTGAAGAAACAAACTTTTATTTAAGCCACAGCACAGGTGATCCTAGGAGGAAATGGTAAATCCCCATAGAGCCACAGCTTCCACATTGGGCAATAGAGAGCACAAGGAATGGAGGTGTGGGGAGAGAGTATTTTGCAATTTTCTGAAGGCACACAGCTCACTACACATTTAATCAGAAACAACAGATCCTAGCTCTGCATTTGACAGGGGAAAAAAGGCAAAGAGAAAAATCAAACATCGTAGCCACAATGGAGCAAGTCAGATGTTATTGCTCATACCTCACCATGTTTCTTGGCCCTACAAATCATAATGCATAATCAGTTTCTTGCCTTTTTTTTTTATAAAAAAGAAGAGACCAAGATTTCTTCTTATTCCTTTCCCTCCAGGAGAAAAACAACCAAACCAACCCAACCCTGCTGTGCTTTTGGAGATTCAAAAGGAAAAAGAAAAAAAAAAGAAGGGGGGCTGGCAGGGAGGGCAAGAAAAGAACCACAGGAAGAATCACAGCATTCGCCAGGTACTCAGTTTCTCCGTTTACATGCCTACCTTGGTCTTTTTGCCCACCCTTTGAACTGACAGCAACTTCTGCCTTAAGTATATCTACACATACTTCTCCCCATTATCAGCCTGAATTTACATCCGATTGCTCCTCCTACATTATACCAGCCTAGTAAGCAATACACCATCAGTTTGGTCTATAGCTGCTGACCACAGGTTCCATTTTTTCCATACTGATAAAAGGAAAAAATCTTGACCACATTAGGACTAGTGAAGAGGAACGATTAAAAAAAAGCCTAAATATCTTACCAAGAATCTTGAAAATCATTTTTTTCCAGTAAGTTTGAATATAACCTTCCTGATAGCCAATCAATAATGTTTTGTCCAGCTTTTTGTAAGATGGCTATGCATTTCATTTTCAAAAAGAAACTTGTGTAAGCAAATAATCCACTGAACCTCACAGATATTTCTATAGAGGCTCCAGATCCGTAAATCATGCTTCCAATGAGACTTACAAAGGTACATATGAACATAACTAGTGTTTTGTGACAACTTCAGCCCATTAGTGTATGTCATAAGGACAGTACCGTTTATGCTGTACTCTATACCTCTCCCTCCCTTTTTTTTTTCCTTCCTCTAACTGGAGTTACAATGCAGGTTGCTGCAAGAGAGATTTACCCCATTGCACTGCTTTCTATGCAAACCTAATAATTGTTTAGCATAAATTTGCCATTACTTCAGTAGGAGAAAGTACTGTGTATTAACATGTAGTCTAATTTTGTAGTCTAATCTGCTTCTTCTGCACTTGCAAACTCAACACATGGAAAAAAATTTAACATTTGAACTATCACAGTTATTTCTGTAAAAAACACATTAGATCCCTAGTCTGTGACACTAAATATTATTCCATGACAGGGGCTCAAGCAAAATAATGTCATATATCAAAATAAGGCTAAATATTTTGTAATGCCTGTACAGTGAAGGACAGAAAAGTTTAGACATTTAATAAATAAACAAACTGAGGCATTTACTGGTCTTCTTGAATGCAAGAAACATGCTGCAGCTGGCAGTAACATGCCTAGTCTCAAGTGTTAGCCATGCTAGCACCTTGTTTCCCTGATTCTTCTACATACATTTGCTTCAAGTACAATGAGGAACTACAATGTCAAGCATGCTTTTGTACCTGTGTGCAATCCAGAGACTTTCATACAGTACAGGATTATGGCATCTCATTGGCTTCTAATTTCACCAAGTGCTGTCTCATGTAAAATTTTGCTAATAGTTTTCACATTACACACCAAAATGTATTTCGGACTTTAAGTAGTTAATGCTAGTTTGAGGTTTGTTTGTTTTTAAACTATACTACTAGTTTGCACTAAGTGATGTGGGTTTATTGACAATAAACCTATAGAGCAAAAATTGAGAACTGAGCTATTCCTACAGTGCTGAATTACATATCTTATGAATCAGACCTGGAGCTGCAGGTGAGCAGGTTAAGTAGAAAGAGTAAACAGCAATTCAGTGAAGCACAGTTTTACTACAGAAAGTTTTAAAGTGTTACCCACCTTCCGCACTGCTTGGACTTTATGGATCACTGAAGTTATCCCAGGGAGTAATATTAGATGTCAACACAAATTCCACCGGTTAGCTCATTTCAACACACAGTTGAGAAGTTACAGCTGACATATCATCAGATGAGAAAATCCACTGAAATCGGGAGCAAGATTTGTTCTAGAGGATAAAAGAAGAAACAAATTACCATGAAAAAAAGGAGAGTTAGGCCACTATCAGAAGCTGCGTTATTAAACATTTTTCACTATTTATGATATCAGTGTACTGACTTGGCACTTTCATCGTGGAGATTGCACTACGTGCACCATGCAAGCACATAACTGGTTTTGAGGTTTTTCCCCTTGCTTTTCCCCCCTTTAAAAAACAAAAACACCCCACCACACAAAAAACTCATGCTGAGATTAAAAGGACAAATCAGAGTGGGTAAGCAATATTAAATCATGGGCTTGATAGAAGTTGCTCTGTCATGATCTTCTGTTATATTCTCCCCCCTGCCCAGCTTAGCCTTGGGAGGACTCATTTGTTAATACCACCTTAGCTTTCCAACCTTTTTATTTATAGCACTGGTTATTCTACAGTTGTGTTTTAGAAGATTTACTAGACTAATGTTTCCTTGCTCACCACAACATTTTGTATCCTGCCATCAAAACTAGGTCTGACTCCATGTAAAAACGTGCTTATCGCTTGTGTACTTTTTCCTTTTTTTTAGTTCTGCTTAAGCACTATGTATATATCTCACTTGTCCCCTAATTTCCTGAATATGATATATATTTCCTCATTGAAGTCACATGGCAACACAGGCCTGCACTACAGCTACAGCAGCTTTGCTCTATCCTGTCAGAGGAATCAAGTTTCCAGGAATGTCGATACACTTCGAAGGAGGAGTGGGTCAGGGAAGAAAGACAAAGATGTTTAGTAAGATTTTTCCAGAGAATACATGCTGCCCTGAAACAAACGCTTTAGTACACAGCTGATTCTGTTTGTATAGACAATGAAAGGAAAAAAAAGGAGAATGGTGGTTTTGTACAAAAATTTCCATTCCATGAACACAATATATAGCCCTAGAGTTAATCGAGAATCTCCCCAAAACAAATATGGAAGAGCCATCCTAAACGCTAGAAACCTTCCTATGGTAACAGCATGGACCATGCCACACGAGACTGTTGGCTTCCCAATTATGTCACATTTCATGCAAGGTCAAGAGATCAAATTCTGTTCTTAGTTGCACTGATAAGCAGATAATGAGCACTGTAACACCACTGAGCTTGCTAGGTCTAATCTCAGATTATAAAGGGGAACAGGTGAGACCGATTCCCTTTCAGAAGGAAACATTCTCTTCTCCAGCAGCTGAGCAGGCTCTGTAAGCTATGAAGCATGCCAAGAGGAGTGGAACAAGAATACAGTCAAAAGGAAAAAATAACTGGAGGGTGGGTGGGGGATGTGGAGAACGTATAAAAATCACAGCTGATACCATTTCTCCCATACACTAATACCTTGCGGAGTTCAAAGGTTTTCCATGCCTATGGCATTTGGCAATTATAATCGCACAGTAAAATACCTAAGGTTAATGAGTAACCTCTAAAGGAAGTTACTTCACATAATGACAGCAATTTCTCTGAACTAAATGTTAATAATCAGGCCTGTAATACGGTGAGAAGGAAATAGTGGGCAATTGGCAAATGGAACTCTGTTACCTAGTAACAAGTCCTTGAGGTATGAGCCTAAAAAATTTGAGCAGGCAAAACATTTCCAGGCTGTCAGAGCAGCTTGACAAACAGAAAACATTTTGTAAAACCAGCAGCTGTCCATGACATGGAAAGTGGAAGCAGGTGCCACAAATTATTTTGTTAACAGACAGTCTGAGGTAGAATTAACTAATGGCAAAGTAAAGGAAACACTGTCACGTAATCAGCAGCAAGAGCAGGGCAACAAGGTTCACGTTACTCTGTGCAAGCCATCAAGCAGCACCGCAGCATTTCAGCAGCACCGAAGATATACGGGAATCCTGTCCCTTACACTTACATTGTTCATACTTAGCTCTCCCTGCTCTTGTGCCCTTTTTCTGCCCACTAAGTAACAAGCAGAGAGCCCCGCAGTAACTTTAGGCACAGTATGTGCCAGCTGTGCATGGTGCTGCCAGTGAGCCAGTAACACTGCTGAGTCAGCAAAAACGCCCCTAGCTACCAGATTAGAGAAACTGTTGCAGAAAGGGTTTCAACACCTTTATAATAAATGGGGTAATACGTGCTCTGATCCTAGTTGGGGTTATTGTAGTTTGCCATGAGGAAGAGCATCAGGATGATTGCCACAGTCAAACGTGCAAAACAGGATTTCCCAAATGTTCCCTTACAACAACAAACATACTGTCGAAGTTGTCTTACAAATCCATCTCCTTTCAGTCACAGTTAAGGAAACCACATATCCTCCTCATTCTCCATCTAATAAAAATCCTTTTGACAGGTACAGGAACCGCACCGAGGCAGGGGAGGGGGGCAGGGAGGAACACCACAACTTTGTTAACCTCCTTCATGCGTTTTTTGTGACGAGCAAATCACATGTTTTATCTGTAAAGCTGGACAAACCAGCTCTTCACAGAACATTAGCAAATCCCACGTAAGCCACAAACGAAAAACATTTACTACAGCAGCCTTAGCCTCCCAAACCCAGCCCTTCCCCTGTTCTTTGCTGATAGGCTCAAAAGCATGTCCAGAACCATGCAAAGGCTTGGATTTGTATATTCCCTTCTGACTCGCGATCAATTTCACTGATTCAAGCATCATGAACACACAATAGAATAGTGAAAGATGCCTCATTCAGTCCTACCTCATAACATACAGAATATTCACTTCCAGAAGAAGCAAAATTTTAACAGTACTTATTAAAAATAAATCACGTATCTACATAATAGTCTCATTTTGAGTCCCTAGGTCACATGCTGATGTTTTTTCCTAACATTTCCTGGGAATGAAAGTTTGTCTGGAGTTACTGGCCAAGTTGATAAACCTTCATGTAGCTCTTGCTACCAGTGATAATTTCTAGAAAAAGCTGTGTGACCATGTTCGTATTGCCAAAGTCTCTGCACAGAAACAAAGATAAGACATTTTGTTTTGTAAGAGGAAAAACATATATATTCCTGACTGAAATTGTTCATTGATTTAAAACTAATGAGTGTGGCCAGTTTGTTTGTTTGTTTTAGTAAAACCTAATCAAATTTGGCCTCACCACATTTTCTTGGTGAAAGAAAATCCTGTTCCTGATTTTTTCCTTATCTTAAAAGCAAATAAGGAAATTTTATTTTAAGATGTGATGTTAATGCAAAAGTAAATTTGATTTTTAAAATTCACAAAGGCCAGGAAATTTGCAGTTAACCTTAGTTCTAACCCGTGAGCAAAACCAGCATTTTCATTTCATGATCACAATTCTGGACAGTGTAAGACACTGTTCAGTGCTCTTATATTTGCATAAATTCAGATCCAAGATAATCCCTGTAGGACATGACTCCAGGAAAAGGAGCCACAGTGAAGCCAACACATCATCTGGGGAAATGTGAAAAAACAGGACCATTCTTGCTTGGGTGATACACCATAGGCCACCGCATTCCCTAGCTCCCCTCGATTTCGCTTCTTTCAGTGGAATTCCTTGCAAAAGAGAGTTTTACTTAACTTGAAGACAGATCATACCCTATAGCCTAAAATTAGCAATAAGGCAGAGCTAAATACTTAAATAATCCTGATATTGAAAACTTGGGATCAATCTGAATTTCAAGTCCCACTGTTACAGCATTTCTCAGGAGGAAATAGCCCATTGGCTTTCAAGTGCGATGCTTACCACACATGCCCTTAATTGATCTGGTCTGATTTCATTAGCTTGAAATACTTAAGTCAGCTGTCTCCTCTTCATCATGTTTAGAATCAGAAGAGAGCTAGATAGAAGTGACCAAAGAAAACCATCCTCAGCAAGAGTCACATAAAAGCCTTTTTAAGCCATCAGATCTTGTTGTAGACATACAAAGAAAAGAAGGAAGATGAAATTTAGCAGAACTATGTTCTAACTATTTTCCGCTAGCAGAAAGCAAATGAATACATTTGCTCATTTAGACAAAAAAGCATATCCCTAAATCATTAAACTATCAGCACAGCTACACAGATTGCTAACAAACACCATCCAAGTCTCATAGTAGTGCAATGTTGCTTCTAACACTTGAGCAGGTTCACTTTGTTATTTTATCCTATGTCAACAAGTCATATCACATGTATGAGCAGGATGTTAATTTGGCGAACAAAAGCACTAGTGACCAAAAGCACACAGGTAAAGCATCAGCTATAAAAACAGAGAATGATACATGCAGAAATAATTACAGATTTGGCCTTTGCCGTTGTTCAGATATCCGACTCCAGGAACAGAGAAGCTGACTGCTTTCCAGGAACAGTCAAGTACCCACAGTCAGCCCCTTTACAGCACCCGAAAACAGCAGCAATCAGAGCCACAAAGCACGTTCTAACTTGTTCTGATAGAAGCTAATATTCAGCATTGCACATTTTGGATATTTGCCTTCAAGGAAGGCAAAGGAATGGGCAAGAATAAGGCAAGCCTCATATGGCCCACAAGCAGCATACCTCATGTGCCAGGGCTACACTGAGGCATCTGGCAGCAGGGCTGGACTGGCACAGGGGTGACTGGGCAATCAGAGTCTGCGCCCATGAAAGGCAGCAAGACAGCAGGAACTACTTAAGCCAATGCCACTAGGTCATCCTGGGACAGGGCCACATACGCAGCTTTGTTCCTTTCCATAATGGACAGAGCAATGAAGCTCCTGTGGAGCTGCTGGCAACACCACCTGCGAGCCGTTCCTGGAACACGGGCTCTGAGGTGCATGGTTTCTAGCCTGAGGCATCCAGCAACATCTCAGCTTTGGCAGGCAGCTTGCAAGGTCAGGAAAGCTGGCTGCCCCTCACCTAGAGTCTCACCCAGGGCAGACCGAAGTCCCTGGGAGGCCCTGGATGCAGATAGTCTCACCTTCTTTTTTCACAGTTGAATTCACAAGATGCATAGCCGTTCAGAAAAGGAAAATGAAGCCATAGATTTTTTTAATTATTTTTTTAACAATACCCAAACACTGCTGCTAAAAACCTTTCCTCCCTCTAGTACGTGCCCTTAGAAGCCTTCAGCCTGGAAGNATACGTGCCCTTAGAAGACTTCAGCCTAGAAGCTGACAATAAAGATGTTTCAAACAAACTAGACTCTGGACTCATCATCTGCACCTCAGCCTGATCCTGCCTTTGCGTATACTGCTTTTACAGTGGAAGAACTCTTATCAACAACCAATCTCAAGTGACTCATTTTCCACTTGTGCTAGGGAGATCAGAAGGAAGCCTCGTGACTTATAATCCATAGTTAAAACTGCAAGAGCATAAAGACAAGTTATCTGACAAAATGAAAGTTAAATAAATACAGGTGCCTTGTGGTTGCTACTTGCTGATCTGGCAACAGTTGTTAGTCATTTCATCAGAAGGCCCATCTGCAAGGATCTAAGAGTCAAAAGCTTTGATTGTCTGCCCTTCATGTTGTCTGGCTCCTCTTCACTCATTCTCAAGAGCCAATGAAGGCTCAGAGTAGTAACAGAAACCTATCCAAGCCATGCTGTTCTGCAGATGTTTAAGAGATAAATGCACAAACTGTGAAGGAGCTCACACAATACATGGCAAGCATTTTGATTAACTGTCCTAACTGGAAGTCATAGACTCTAGGCTCTCCTAGCGTGTGTTTTGGCTTTTAAGAAAGGAAGTTTGTAATGGGGTTTTCTGCAAGTGTCTGTCATTCTGAAACAGTTTAGAGCCAGGCTCACCCCACTGCTCTGCAACAGAAGGCTGCGCTGTAGTGGAACTGATGTGGGAGCACTGCAGGGAGAAGCAAGAATCAGATCCCTTTCAGGGAGGCACTGTAAGGACCCTGGGATGCTGCATCCACCACCGGGCTCAAGTCAGCTTCTGGGGAGCAGCTCCACAACTTCAAAGGGATTCCTCCTCCTTGCTTCACTCTGCCCAGTGGCCTGGATACCGGGGGTCAGGCATACAGCCCTAGGTTTGGCCCTTTGGGAATTACAAGCGGAAAGAACAACAGGGAACAAGCAGAGCATGAGACGGNAAATTACAAGCGGAAAGAACCACAGGGAACAAGCAGAGCATGAGGCGGCACACGGGACTTTCTTCACAGCATGCTGGGGGTTGGAGTTTTGCAGGAAGTCAAGCGACATGATGGTTACTTCTTCTCAGCCTTAAAATCCAGGACAATACCTGCTATAAAGGATTTTTTGCGAAAAGAGAGAAACCAGCATTATGTCCATGAAATACCTTCACGAGTCCAGCAGCAAAACTGCCCCAGGCAGCAAGTGGCTTGTGCCAGGGAAAAGGTCACATCCACACATGCAACTTAGATGCTTGCTGCTGAACTTGTGTCTCTCAAATTTCCTGTACTGAACAATATAGGGCAGCCCCAGAGACATGCTAAGCATTGCAAGGAGTGTCAGCACAAACTGACAAAAACCAAAAGAAATTCAAATTCAAGGCTGAAGCGCTTTCCTTACCTCATCCCATTGTACTTAGTTATTTCAGCACATAATTGCTAACATCCTTCATTGATCTGAAATTCCTGTGGATACAATAAGACCAGCCACGGATGGATGCTAGCCTTCACTCTGAGTTTACATCCCTTTGTTACAGCCCCTAGGCTCAAAACGTATAAAGCTTTCAAAGTGTCAGTGACCTAAATACATTTCTGAAAGCCCCGAGTATGTTTGTGGGCACCCCTCATGATGCATACAGCCCATTTCCTGCAACCACACCAAAAGGCTTCATCTCCCCTGCACACGACAGTTCCTCTTCCCAGCCCTCTTGATTTTATGACTGTAAGTGGAAAAAGGATGAATAATTTCCCCTTCCCTCCTGAGCTCCACATTAGCTATGATTAACTGCCACAGGACATCCCACTTTTAAACAATCTGTGCAGCCCCATCTGAGGGGTTTGGTGTCAATGCTTGGAGATAAATATTCACTGGAGCATAAAGGTTTTATTATTCTGAGAGTGGGGACAGACGTACAGGTGATTTTTTTTTCACTCCCAAGGTGAACGGGACCTATTGAGATTACTGTAACACAAGAGCATAATGTAAGAGTACTGTTGTATAAGAAAGAGGAACAAATTGGGAGATGTGTATGAAATACATATATATTTATATCTTTTATAGGAATATATCAATTTATATTTTATATATACACATGAATGCTTTCCATTAGTGAGGGGAAAGATTAAATAACAACAGATATTTCTTACGCCTTAAAAATTAGGAACATAAGTTTTTTATTTCAGTAGCCCACTATTANCATATATTTATATCTTTTATAGGAATATATCAATATATATTTATATTTTATATATACACATATGAATACTTTCCATTAGTGAGGGGAAAGATTAAATAACAGATATTTCTTACACCTTAAAAAAAATTAGGAACATAAGTTTTTTATTTCAGTAGCCCACTATTAAAATGCTAACGTAATGCAAGTTATTTGAACTCATGTACAAAATACACTCCCAGAAGCCTTTATGATTATTTCTAATGCTTCAGTAGAAACTTGATCTATTTAGCCCATGTTTGAAAATGTTTGGTTTGAAAATGATCAACCATATATTAGAAGCATATCACCCTCAAGGCAAGAAAAATATTTTAAGGTTTTTCTGTCAATTTCCAAAACCATCTCAGAAGACATTGGCAAAAGCAGCACAGAAATGACAGTCTGGGGTTTGTTTGAGAGAGCAATAGGATATAGAAGAGAAAGGGAAAAAAGCCACATGGAAACAACAGGTCCTCCCTTCCTGCATGTAGCATCAACATTTTTTGTTGACATGGAAGTCCTTAATGCACAAATACATCCAGTTCTCCAACAAATCTACAATCCAGATAAGGTAAAGCTAAAATAGACTGAACATCTGATTTTCATGGATATTGTGAGATCCTCATTATAAATAGCTGCTCACCCCCTCCCTCGCCTAGAATTAGTCTTGGATATTTTATACGTGGCTCTCAAAACGTAGATTCATCAAAACTGTGATGGTCCCTGCAGTAAGCAAAAATGCTGGAAAAGCACAGGTTTATTCCAGAACTAGTTTTTATGATTTTACAGTGGCTTTTCAGTATCCACCTCAGCCTCCTTTTGGTTTTCAAATATTATTAACCAAGATTCAAGATTCCCCTGGCTAAACACAGTTTCACGAAAACTCCTATTTTCCTTTCACACATGAGCCCTTTTTGGGGGAGGGCCGCAGCTCAGACCCAGGCTGCCTCACAGCTAAGCGCGCCCGGCAGCGGCTGGGAAAATGGGTCACTTGCTGACAGTTGACTGACCCCATTTTCAGGCTGAATTGCAGGATGCGTCCCAACATTTGGGGAATGGTGGGGTTTATTTGCCGTCAGGCAGGTGAGGGTTATCAGCGCGGATGGGAGCAGAAACAACCCAGATGTGCAGCAGGGCAACTTTGTCAGTGTAGGTCTCTCCCCATTCCTTCTTACGAGGCTATCTCAAGGCAGGTATAAAACCTTCTTAACTTACCACAAAGCAACAATGACCAAAGCCTAATTCCATGCATTTTAAACAAAGAGGTTCAGCACCATCTGGCCCTGTCTGGGGTACCTCAGGCTGAGGGGGCCTATGAGAGACCTGACGGGAGGGAAGGGGGCATGGCTGCCAGCACCCCTCACCATTTGCAGTCCCCCACCTCACCTCCCCACCACATACAGAGCTGGGTGGGTGCTGACAGAGATGGGCATAGAGGAGACATACACACCAAGTCAACAGGGCTGGAGAGGGGGGACACATACCGAGTTAACAGGCAGCTCCTGTGGAAATGCAAATGGCGCCACAGCCACCAGTGCCTCATCACCTTCCCCCTCAGTGGCCACAGCTACCTGCCATCTCCTCACAGCCTGGTGCACCAAGAGGGAAAGGGGTTTCTGCTATAATTCCTTTCTGTCTCCAGCTTGTTGAGTGCCACTGCTGACCCTTTCCAGCTGTATTCAGACACATGGCATGCAGGGTCGCCACTGCAATAGTAAGATGTGGTTTTACAGCACATCTCAAGCCTTAGATCACAAGTAAATTTCAAAACACAAGGTCTGCAGGCTGGCTCCCGAGTACCAGTTGAGCCACACATCCACTAGGTCCAGCTAGAGGGTAAAAAAAAATAAAAATTAAGAAGAAACCTGTATCTTGTCCTCCTCCAGCCTTGCCTCGCCTCTCACCTCACCGCGAGGCAGTGTTAGGCCCTTCACACATACAGCGGGCAAAGGATCACCCAAGCGCAGCCAGCTGACTCCATTTCCTATTACCTCAATATCTTTACTAATGACATCATTTTCTAAGAACCAGGGACAAAACCATCTCTCCAAGAGGCTGACGGGTGCTTTGGCACACCTAGACACTGCCAGGGCTCCATTCCAGCCACACGGAAGTGTTTTTCCTACTGATCTCACTGGAATTATAATCACCTCAGGCCACTTAATTTCACACAGATAAATTCTTGTGCCCACAGTGGCACTATATGTAGCATTAGACCTTATTGCCACAAAAGGAAGTTTTAACATGAAAGCACATGACCCTTAAAAAAACCAAAACACAATTCAAATATCTGGAGAGGAATCACTTAATGGCTCGCAACCAATGTCGCATGTCCACACTGTGCTGCAGTCTGTTGTATTGGTTTATGTCCCCAGTGACTCACAACATCATTTCAATCCGATCAGCATGCCAGGAGCTGGTTTATGGGAGATGTCAGCGATTTTCACCATCTTTCTTCCCTCTTTTCCCTTCTCCCCTTTCCCTGCCATCCCCCAAGGAGCCAGCTTGCACAGAAAACCCATTTTTTTTTTCAGGTCATTCTGAAGAAGATGCTGTTTTGACAGTGTCGTGCCTTTTTCTTGCAAATTCTGTGGAAACCCTGCCTAAGAAAGTGATATATGGCCAGAAAGAGACCCTCACCCTCAAACCTAATTAGAAGCCTTCACTGTTCACCAGGGTTTCAAGAGGACAGAAGCCCGAGGCAGCTGGATGGGAATACAAACCATACCATGCTCAAACAGCTTTCTCATATTCATTCAGCGACCAAGATCCATCTGTTTATCATCAGCTGCAATGCAGCCTGAGACAAAGTGCATTGTTAATAGGGTGTGTTTGAAAGAAAAGTCACAAGGAAGTGCCCTAAACTAAGTGATTTCTGAAAGTAATAGCTACAGAGTGTATACCACACAGTAGCGCTGCTCTGATGGATATTTTTCTTCAGTCATCGCCATTAACTGTGTGTTTTTGCTGGCAAGATTTAAAAACAAAACAGCAGGGGTGGCAAAGCACCTTCTCTAGTTGGGGGATACTAGTTCCAAACAGGGTATTTTAAGGTTTGTAAAGCGTGATGCATGAAGATGGCTGCAAAATAATAATGATATTTAAGAACAGGGAAAGCAGAAAAAGGATTAAGAGGATTTACCTAATTCAGTTAAAGATGCAATCTTTCTTCTAGAGCGGTACAGAGATTTTGGCCCCATGCAAAGATTTCAAACTTCTTTTTCCCTTTATCATTTTAGCAGGTAGTAAAAAGTGAAATAAGTATTTATGTAACTAAAAGAACATAGACACATACACCGAAATAAGTAGGTAAAAACCTCATAAAAACATATCCAGGCCCATGCATGTTCAAGGATTTGAAAAACTTGAATTCTAATTTTGATTCCTTTTTCTTGTAAGGAAAATAGGGTTTGCCATATATTATCAGAACAATAGTTCCTTTTGTCCATAAGCTTGTCTCTAATGGTCACCCAGGACAGCATTTCAGAGTAAGGTGAATGTTCTTCAGGTAACAGTTTTGCAGTACCTTGCACCTATGATTACATATACTAACTCCAAAGCATTAATTAGCTTGAAGATCCTTCATCACCCTTACTCAAGTTCCTCTGTCTCCAAAATAGTCATATATGATAATGTATGGGTTGCTAATTATTGCATATTATTTAGTAGCTGGATGTTGTGCTTTTAGGCCATAATCATGGTCTGTTCAGCACTGTTTGAGAAGGAGGAAGAACCAGGGGACCGCACCACCACACTTCACCAAGGCACTGTGAAAATGCAGCTGAACTGATGCCATTGAGACAGCCTGGATATTAGATTGATTGAGAGCTGCAAGTTTTCTGTTGCTGAAAAAGCAGCAGTCAAAGAGTCAATGGCCACATAAAATAATTAAGTATTTTTTAAAAAGTTAAAAACCATGTTAGAAGATGTCAGAGCTCTTCCTACAGTCCCAGCCTGTATATAGCTCCTGGAGTTCTATGGATTAAGTATGGTGGGTGCACAGTGCCACTTGGGACATGAGATGAAGAGCTGGACACCAGAGAGGCAGAAGCACCGTAAATGGGGGGGATTATGAAGCACAAAACACAATTGGACCAGCAGGACACTTTCAGGCAACTCTCCCTGAATCCTCTGTAACTCAGAAATAGAGACACCTTGCAAGCAACACACCCTTTAGTTTAAAATCAAAGGTTATAGGGTGAATTATTTTTTCCTGTTGCCCTTGTCTCAGCTTTCAGAAATTTAACGTTCTACACTATCAAAGCATTCATTTATCATCTTGATTTCTTGCCCCTCCCACTGTAAGTGCTATTATTCTATTACCTTTTACTAACTTAGATACAGTTGCTGTTCTTAGCAGGCTCACAGACTGTTGTCTGGAAGCAAATAGACACTAGTAACTCAAGCAAATTATTTCATGGGGTAGCAGGTATTTTATATGTATGTTTATTCTATAAAAGTTTGTACACTTATGAAATAAGAGGCAACTTAACAAAAACTCGCAGTTTCCTTCTCTATACATGCATACAAATGAAAGATTACTTTCTTTGTTAACAGAAGTTTGAATATCTGAGTTTGGAGTCAGGATAGAAATAAAAGTTCAGACTGGATCTTTTCCAGCCAGATCTAAACCCAGAAGAACTACAGCAGCCTCGTGATACAGCAAGGAGTTATACAACACTTACCATTGCCATGTCATTATTTCTAAGGATGACATCACAGTTTGCTCTATGGAACTGTGCAAGGTGATCTACTCAGCAGGTTCAATCCGCTTTCTGTCATTGGCACAAATGACCCCAGCATGAGAATCTATTTCATAAATTCATGAAGTGTAAAGCCAAATGGAACTATTGGGTCACCTAAGATCCCATAGTCTGTACAAAAGGCCATTTACTCACAGCTACCTCTCTGCTCATCCCAGCAGCTTGTGTTTGGTTTAAGCATTTCTTTCAAGTAGGCCCGCAGTCCTGACCTGAATAAATTGAGAGCTGGGGAATTTATCACTTTGCTTGCTAGTTTATTACAGTGGTTATTAAACCTAACTGATGAAGATACATGCCTAACTCTGAGTTTTCTGGTTTCAAGTTCAGTCTTGTGACTTATCCTGCTAAATTACAGAGCCCTTTAGTACATATTTCCTCTCCATGAAGGCACTTAAAGCATTGTAATCGAGTCACTCCTCAACATTTTTTGTTATAAGCTAAGCAGATTGAATTCTTGATCTCTTTCTCTCCATGCAAAACTCAAGCCTTTAAACTAGCTCTCAAGACTTCTGCGCTCTTCAGTCTTTTAACAGCCTCTTAAAAGCACAAGCAGGCAGAGGGTATGCAGTACTCCAGTGCTGATCTCACCGCTGTGTTGTTCATGCATCAAGGATTACATTAACACTTTTGTCCCATCTGAGCTCCAAATACTTTCCCAGATATGTTTTTATGGGATACAGGTCCCATTCAAACCTCAACTTTTTGCTCCTAGGTGAATAATTTCTCATTTGAGTATGGCAGAGCGCATTTTGTCCTCCTGCTTTAATTGCAGCCCTCAAACAGCAAAACATACAGATACCAGTTAATCACCTCTTCCCTACTCTGGCAGGAACCTTGGGAAACCTCTGTGACTGCTGCCAGCCCTCTGCTTTCTCTCAGCTAAAATACTCCATCATAAGTAGAATCATAGAATGATTAGAGACCTTGAAGATCATCTAGTCCCAACCCCCCTGCCATGGGCAGGGACACCTCCCACCAGACCAGGTTGCTCAAAGCCCCATCTAGCCTGGCCTGGAACACCTCCAGGGATGGGGCAGCCACAACTTCTCTGGGCAAAAGTAACTATAGAAAAATTAATACAAAATATCTCTGTTCATGTATGAGGGAGATGAGACTGATCCCTGACTGACTTACCATAGTCATGCTCATCAGAGAGGCAGAAGACCTCTTTTTAAAAAAAAGAGGTAGAGAATAGGCTTAGCATTTTTCCACAATCATTAGTCCCTACTTATTAGTCACAGTCCCCACTAAAAGCGTGATGTGAGGGAAAAGAAAAATGCCACTTCACTCCAACTAACATGTGCAGGCATGAATCTGGCCTCAGACATATCCTTCCCTCAGATTTATATATCTAGTTTTCTAATGACTAATGGATCTTCTCCACACGGCCTGTAACAGTACAACACTGTCCTGATGTGACATTGCGAAGAAAGGGACTTTGAGCTCTCTTACAATGAGTTTTGCCATAGACAGAGAAAAATACAGCAAAATAGGCAGAGCGGTGTTCTGCTTGAGCAAGGCGACAGGCAAGGAGCACTAACGCTATGCCTGATCTTGCAGCAGGCCTTAATCACAAGAGCAGGCTCATTAGCTTAGTCAGGGCATGTCACAGGAGGAAGCAGAAGGGAAAGAAGCCAGGGCACCGTCAGTAAGTGTTGGTATCCTTTTGTGCTGAGGGCAGTGTAGAGAAAGGGGAGAAGGAGGGAAGGAGTAAGTCACCTTGGACAGGGTTTGGGTAACAAAATTTTTGCCTCATGCTTTTTTCTTGGGCAGCACGTTCTGGCCCAAAACCCAAAGCAAACAGTTCTAGCTACCAAGAAACACATCTCAGCTGCAGAAAAGAACAAAAAGTAAAAGGGGGGGGACGGGGACGTCCCTCTTCATTTAGTAGAGGGCGTTTAATTGGAACTTATTTTTAAACAGACCACCCTTTACATCCCATTGCAACAGTCTTGACACTTTTCCCTTCAGCTTCCACTTGAATTGCCACTGAAACCACCATTAAATGGCAATGTACTTCAGATTAAAGGAAATAATCTCCGATTTGCTTTGTATTGCAGATGACTTTGGGAGGAAAAGCACATTCTGACAGCTGTTTCCATTTCATTGTGCTTTTTTGTTTTTGAAAAAGAGAAGACCATTTGTTTTCAATTTGTCTATAAATAATAGAGGAAAACACAGCTGAGGGGCCCAGTGTGATTTTTATAGAAAGTTCATTTTTAGAAATCTGATAAGCTTATAACCACATATGTTTGAAATCACAGTAATATAACATACAGAAACTTAAAAAACCCTACTTGTCAAGCAATCTAATATTTATTTTATCTAGCACTCTGCAGCATTTGTCAAATACCGTGTGTTGGGGGCAACTTTGGACCTAGATTCTGAAGATGCGAAGAAATATCTTGCAGATCTTCAACAAGGTACTGACCCAGAAGATACTCCAACCCAGAAGACACTTAAGTCCCCTGTACAGCCAAGAGGCTTGCTGGCCTGGGCAGAGTTCAGGCATGAGAGTATGCCGGGACAGACAGCTATTGCCTGCTCGCTTGAGAAACAAATGGAGACAGGATCTGCACTGCTAATCAGATGTCTGCCACCAACCGTATGCCATGACTTCAAGGACTCTTTCAGTTTCTCTGTCTGGAAAAAGGAATTAACAGATTGGGACTTAACCTTTTTGAGGTCAAAACTGTTTGGTTTTCCCCTGGATTGAAAGTGATCACACAACACAGCTTGAGAATTAACTAGCTTATGTTTATCAAAATGAGTCATGAAGGTAATGGACTACACCTCAATTCTACTCAAACTGATTTGGTATGGATCAGACCTAGCAGATTACACCAGTGACATCTGTTCCTCAGCCAGTACCTGCAGCTAGTGCAGAGGTAAATCTATTTTCAGATGCACAAAGGCGGCTAAACAAGCTCTGATGACAGTCAGAGTGCAACAGCAAACCCCCTAACTGGTCCCCTTATTTCCTCAGAAAGACTGTATAAAAAAAACCCCACACACAAGGAGGGGAATTATGCCACTACTGTACCAAGAGAAAATTCTCCACCCTGGAATACTTTACCTGACCATTTAGGAGGATTTCTGATCTACAGTGCCGATCTATAGTACAGCAATCTAAGGAGACAGGAGCAAAAGAGGGAGGGGGACAGAAAGGTAGCTCATCTGTAACAGTATGCCTTAGAACATTAAGTTCTCTCTTCCCAGTCCTAGTACTATAAAGACTGTTTATGATCCTAGTTTGTCCTCTATTTTCCTTAAATATTATCACTTTGTGCCATAGCCATGCCATTTAACTGATAGATTGTTAAGCTTTTATTCATAATGCAGTGTTAAAGAACATTTCTGACCTGACTTAAATTTTTAACCTGAGTAGTTGAAGCCATTGGAAACGGCATTCTTGGAGAAAAGCTGTTTTCAGCTTGCATCATAGCTTGTGAAAGCTACAGGAAGCCATTAATAAACAGAAAGGTTTTATTACAGAGGCTCTGGCTGCTACCTTGTAAGGTTTCCACAGAGTCAGAAATCCAGCCTGTTCGTATCAGCACGGTGCCTGGAAAAGATACAGCGTGCAGCCTGGAGAGGCTCCTAAATCTTCACAGGAGAGGTTGCACTTCCTATATAAGGAAGTAGGTTCTGCGTTAAAGGAAAAGTTAGACTTACGGGAAGATTTGAGGACATGAGAACACTTCCCATCAGACCAATTGGCTGGAGCTATCTGTCCAACACGGGAATACCCATAAGAGCTCACACAAATGACCAGGCAGGAAAGATGAGTTCACCAAGGGGCTGAAGACAGTACAGCAATCACCTCTGTCCTTTCGTATATGTCAAATTCTTCCTGCAAGAGCAACACAGGGTACGGAATAGCCCAGAGATGGTTATTAGGGAGTTGAAAGGGGAGGAAAGTGGGACAGCAGCCACTGCCACTATTGATGATGTAGGGTGAGCCCCACTTGCATGCCTTTGAGAATTGCTTCCTCTTCTGTCTTAGTAAGAAAAAGCCACAGGAAAGCCTGACATACAAAGTGACGTACAAAGATTCCTCTAGAAAAAAATAATAAATACATTTTCCTAAAGTTTTTAATGAGCTTGTGTCTGTTCTCTCCCTACAGCCTCCTATTTGAGAGTATGGCCTGCAGATTATATCACATCTAGACTTCCAGAGAGACAGAAGGGGAATTGCTGTGTCCACAGTCTTCTCAGACTTTCCTCCAGGTGCTCTGCTGGCAGCAGGCTCTACTGCTCCCCAGAGAGGCAAGCAATGCTCTTTACTGCAAGAATGTTAGTAGACAATAAGTAGTCATTTCAGGAGTATGTTCTGTTTTCAAATAAACACATGGAGCAGGCTGCTTGATGAAACAAGGCTTTTTTCACAAAGGAAACTCTGCACTGCTCTCAGTGGACCTAATCTTGATTGGGCTTGCTTTGACATCAGCCAGAGTAACCTCACTGAAACCCAAGGGAAGTATTTTAGCAAAGTGCATTAGGGCAGGTGGCTGCCTAAAGACCTCAGCCTTAGCCCCCAGTGATTTAGAAGCACCAAATTAAGAACCACCCCCCATAATCCCCGTGTTTGTAATATATTGATTCATATTGCCCACATACACACCCTGGGAGGACATGACAGATTTGTTCCCGTCATCTTTTACCACTCCTTAAGGAAAATACGTAACCAGCATCCCACCTGTCACATACTGAGTCACCTCCCAGTTAAATATATTTCTTATTTGTATTTTTCCTATTCAACAGATAAACATGTTTCATTTGTCAGTACAGCTCACTTCCTCAGGAAAAGAGCTGAAGGTCATGCTGTAACAGAATGCTAATCACCCACCAAAACACTTGCTGCAAGACATATGCTTATATGTATCTCTGGGAACAATAAAGGCATTGGGACCAATGCCAATTAGATGCTGAGGGGGGTGTCCTCTTAAATTGAAAGGGAATAATTCATTTGGCACGGTGGCCAGTTTTGTCATACAGAGTTAACATCATAGAATAGTTTGGGTTGGAAGGGACCTTTAAAGATCATCTAGTCCAATCTGCTGTCACGCAATAATTTAAGTGTGCTGGTTTTACACACTACAGTACAATTTAAACCGTGGATGGAAAGCTGTTAACGAGTTACTGCCCCAGGCTGCTGTGTGCCACAGGAACAGGTAAGCTCCCTGCGGAGCTCAGCTGTTTGTAGCATCCAACAGGTACCAGGTCCCCACCCTGACCAGTCGGTCTAAACCAGGAGCGGGTTGCTGTGGAGTCCAAGCCTCACCCGCATGCAAGACCAGTTGTGCCACACTATCCATCATGCTCACCTTGGTAAAACGCTGCCATTCCCCTCCCCAAACTGTTCAAAACACCTCCTGTCCCTGCAAAGTACGAGCGACATGCAGAATTTTTGGCAGCCTGCTCACAGGGCCACGGAGGCTAACTACTCATGCGCTTGTGATAGTTCCTACAGTGTGTATTCATAATGATTGTTGGACATACCAGGAGTGGTAGATTCCCAGCAGTATTATACAAGTTACTACTGAATTTTATTTACTGAAGGGTTCCCCCCCCCCCCCCCCCCCCGAGCCTTCATACACCAAGCCTCCTCCACACATTACAGGATATTATTTTCAATTCAGAGGTGGGCGCAAAGTTTAAGGATTATAAACCGGTTATTTGCTAGAGCTCACAGGCAATCTGGCAGCAGAATTACAAGCAAGTTTGACATGCCCACTATCTTGGCTTTGTGCTTTAATCAAACTTTATATAAGACTAAGGAGGCCCAGGAACTGGCCGTACTATCTCTAATGTCAGGAACTGATTACAAAGGCACCAGTGGTTCTCGTTCTTGCCAATACAGCTCCAGTCTGATAGAAAGTTATTTGACTGAGGGCTGGTTCAGAAAGGAGCTATAAACTGATAATACCCACATTACTACAGGAACCAAGAACTTAATCTCTGATGGTTATTTCCCAAAATAAATATTTAAATAAACTAACATCTAAAAAATAATAAAATGTAATTAGAGATAAGCAAGGTTATAAAAGTTATTCTCTCATAGGCTGCAGGAAATTTTATTTCCAAATCCCCTCGATGTTCGATGGGATTAAAAAGTCACTATGATAGGAACAGACATTACAATCTAAGGGCAGGTTTCCTCTTCATACCAAAAAGCATTTCCTGTAATGGGAACTTGTCAACAGACCCACATAGTGGCAAAACAGGGTTGGTTTATTTTTTGCATTGTCTTTAAGGAACATCTGGATATCCTGCCAATATATTTGCATCTGCTTACGGCATCCAGATTGATTTGCCACAATTGAGGACTCCAAGTCACTCATCATAAAAGGTGCATCTCTTATCCAGTAGGCATTATGAACACACACATTTTTATTCTTGCTTTTTCTCTTTCAAGATGAGAAAAAGTCTATTTTTCTGCCCTAAAGTTTCCTAATTACTATTCCTCTAATTCAAAAGTAAGCAGTCACCATTAATCTGTCTGTTGCGTCTTCCCTTTACATTCTTTAAAGCCTCCAAAAACAACATGCCAAGAAAAATAAATAAAGGAATCCATAACAAAGCATTGTAGTCCCATAACTCAGGAGCAGAGATTGCAGTGAACTGCAGCCAGGCAGGGCAGCGAGGCAGAGCATCAGCCCGGGTCCGCAGGCTGCCAGCTCCATCATCCGAGCTCAGGGAGGAAGAGGAGGAGCAGAGGCTGCAGCAGGTGCGGTGCTTCAATTCACCAGCGCGGTGACCCTCCCTAGGAGCATGGCAGGAATTTCAAATGGGATTAGCCACCCGGACAAGGGAAAGGTCATACTTGACATTTCCACTGGAAATTCTAATGCAAATAGACCTCTGATACTCATGACATTTTTTTCACACACATCTAACAGCCATACATATGTAAAAGGAAAATGATAAAATGCGATGACTAATTTATGTAAATCTCATAAAGGCAATAACACCAAGGGCTGACTGCATAGAAACATTAGTCAGGCAAAGGAGGACAATATTATTGTATTCCTCTTTTATTTGCTACCATCTTAAATTGGTTTGTTTTGATAGGGCTGTTATTTGTTTAGCTTTCAAAAAGTGCTCAGCGCTGTACAAGGAGTAGGCCATAGAGCCCTTGCTCGTAGTAAGGAGCGTAGCAATTTCTTGGCTTTATTTTGAATGGTTTTGGTTATTGTAGTGGGAGTAGGAGGTGATAGAGGCAGAAAGTAAGAGAGGAGCCTTATTTTGCCATCGAGGAAGTCAGTAATTTTTATAGCCTACCCCAGGCTTGAATTTTTACACACTGTAAAATCCTGGCTGAATACCCAAGGAAAGCGTGAATTTTTGGAATTAGACCCCAGTGCAATTCGAGTAGGATGCTTACAACATGAAGATTACATGGAAAATAGTTCTGCTACAACAAAGCTTTTCTCACCTCAAGGAGCCTTAACAAGAGCACCAAGTGGTGCCTAACTGCTCCCAAACACTCGCAGTTACGGCTATTGCTACGATGCAGCTTGATAAGCAAGTCTATCACTGTTGTCTTCTGTAGTCCCCAAATTAGACGGAACATAAGTGCCTTGGTTAATCTACCAGAAGAAGAAAATAAAAGGTATTGGGCTGAACAATAGCGGAAGGGACAGATATTTTGGTTGTCATGCTTTTGTTGCTATTTTACGAAGCAGACTAAATTGCACAGTGCATCTTTTGAAGCGCACTGTGGTATCTGCAAGAATCTCCCAATACGGGCAGGAAAATAAGTCAAAGCTAAATATAAACTAAGTAGAGAAAACCCAACACTGTCACAGGTCTTGTTCAGAGTTTTACTTTGAATGCAACTAAGAGCAGTTTTTAACCCACTTACCATCATCACCTGTTGTGTTTCAATACATTTATTCCCGCACTTTAATAAATATTTCCCCCACCCCCAGCCGGGGAAAATGAGATGCTGCCCTTTGAAATAATGTTAAACTCCTTAAAGCCTGTTTATTTTTCTTAAGGCTAATTACCTGCCCACAATAACTTAATTTTGTTTATTACAAGTTTTAAAATGATAGAAAACAGTGATATTTTAGCAACAATAAAAGGCCACGATCCTGCAAGCACTTATGCATATGCTTCACGTTTTGCATATAAATAGTCCCATTGATTAAATCCCAGTTCTTCGAAAGGGAAGAAAAGGCTGAAAGGGAATCATTGTTTTCCCAGGCAAACAGTGCTGGAGAAGAAAGGAACAAGTTAGGAATATAGAAAATTAACTCATTTCCCATTTCCCGCCACACAGACGCATACCCTGAAACTCGTGAAATGACTTCAGGTAGCTAAAGTGTCTTCTGTATGCAACTCAGTTTTTCAGCATCTTCATGTTTTAGGAATATTTCCAAGGCAATTTATTTAGGCAGATCTAGCATGGCAAAACACTTTAAAAGATTATTCAAGACAAAACATTGTGAGCAAGCAGAGACCAGCTCTGATATTCAGCCTCCTTGAATTATTTTAAAAGAAAACAAACCATCAAGGAAAACTGTATTCAAACACTGTAGAAATTAAACCATTCATCCCACACTTCCCTTAAGCTTCCCAGTTTGCTCCCTTTTCCTCCACACTGGATAACCACAGGCGTATGGCTTCAGATAAAGTCACCCTAGGCTAGAGCTGGCATGACTGATCAAAACAATACAGCTGCCATAACTGGTGACACTCCAGTGGCATCAGGGCTGTGCCCGACATGCCACAAGCTGAAAGTGGGCTTGGACCCAGCAGGGACAAGCCGAGGATAAGCAGCGCAGCCAGAGCAGTTTCCACCTGAGCACAAGAAGTCTCTTAGGTGCCCTTTTTAGCCAAGGGAGAGGAGCAGCTCACAACCTTGACCAGAAGCCCACCCCCCAGCAGAGGATGGAAAAGGTCAAGCCTCAGTCCAAGAGGAACCTTTGGCTTGAGGCTTTCCAGAGCCAGGTAGCGCACAGTAAAATCAATTCGACAGCCAGCTCAACATGGTAAAACCTGCAGCAAAGCTGCAGCGCTGGAGGCAGGTAAGGAAGTGTGTGCTAAATATGACACCAAACCAAGATACAAGTGGCCCCTGTGCCCCATCAGGGAGTTACAAGACACAAACTTTGACCATGCAAGCAAGCACCAGCTTCTGGCAAGACAGAAATGACTTTAAGAAGGCTATAACTCTTGATTTACACTTTGAGAAGGATATAACTCTTGATTTAGGGCATGAAATGACCAGTTGTTGATGTGGGTTAGAGCATGACTTCCTCTGTGAGCACGTTATCACAGACACTACAGGGAGAAGCTAGGTATGGTAGCCCACATTAAAGCCCACACTGCTGTGGTTAGCTTGCTGAAGTTTCAGCTGGCTTGCCTCTCTCTGCACTACAGCACTGCAGCCAGAACTGTTGACATACATTTAAGACCCTTCACATATGGGTGTACTGCGAGACCCGTGGGCTGCAGCCCAGCCTGCCCACGAGATGTAGTCAGTGGGTAAAGAGTTGTCACTATCTGTGGAAAAAAATCTGAAAACATGCACAAACAGCTGAAAACAACATTACAAGTCATGGGCACCTTATTGGCTAACAGTGGCAAAAACATTAGCAAGTGGAAATAGCCTCATATTACACATACGTGGGTTCCTACACAGGACGATGGGAACTAGATATACTACTTTGCCTCATACTGGGTCATGTTTTTTTCCACTTGATAAAAAGTCATGAGTTACTCTGAAGTTTCTTCTGCTATTATCAACTTCTTTCAAACCTGACTGAGTAACTATCATACTGCTATCACTGAACCCGCATGAGAGATTTGACAAGTGGAAAGAATAAATTCTCTAGCACGAATTTTCCTATAGCTGCTCTTCATCAATTCTCACTAAAAAAAAGTATCCTGAACTTACACAAATTAGAAACTATATAAAGGCAATTTAGACTGGAACTACTGCTTTGAGGTTCCTTCCAACCTAAAATATTTCTAAGATATAAATTCCCTATATTAGCAATAACTTAGGTATAGGGGAGAAGACAGAGCAGCAATCATTACTCTGATTACAACCAAAAGACATGAGTACAGCAAGCACAGAATGAAGATCTACAGCCTGTGTTAATTGAACAGTTTCTTGTAGCCTTGAGAGCTACAGCTAACACAACCTCTGCTTCTCAGCTGCACTTGAATTACCACCTGACAAATCTTCCAAGCCCCGCAACTAAATCTATACAAATATTCAATGCGTCTTACTGCCCAAAGATAAGATTTTAATGGATAAAATGGGTGCATGAGGGAAAGTGCATGGAATTCATCAAGAATCATAAGCAAACTCTTCCTAATCAGCCAGTGACTTGAATTGCTTTAACACTGCTTCTGATGAGGAACCTCCATAAGATGACATGTAGTTCTACCAGGTACAGAGCTAGCAAAAAAACACACACACAAAACAAAAACCAAAACACAACCAAAAAAACCTCTATCTCAAATCTCATACAGGCAATAAAAACAAAAGTTCAGGCCTTTAAACACCAACATAGGTAGAAATCAGACCCCATAGTTGCAGTCTATACATTGTACATACATTTTTACCCGAGCTATTGCCAACATTGCCAGTCAAATTTAGGCTGACTAACAAGTTATCATGTACAACAATCTGTTGTATTAGACAAGAGCAAAATGGAAAGGGAACTCCAGTAACACACAAATAATTACCTGCTGCACTTGGGGAACAGTTAGATGAGAAAAAAAATAAGTCACCTAAGAAAACTACTCCGACCACCAACTGATCAGCTTCACGAAGCTACTCTTCCCTGCTAAATCAGCATGAACTGCCTCACATTTTCATGTTGAGGGCCCAAGGCTACATTTCTCCCTGCTGAATAGCAGGAATACAGCGTGAGGCATGACCCACAAATCTCCAAATATTCCCAGTCACGCAGGTGCCTTGACAGAGAGCACTTCAGAGTTTGTTTTAGAACTTCATAAATACATTGTGCTTAAGTGTTTTATTCTTGAACTGAAGATTTTACACCCTAGGAATGCAATTAAATGCACAAAAAGAGGCAAGATTACTCTTTTTCATGGGTTCTTTTGAAAGACTATGAAAACACATGGATGGTTCTTCTATGGAGAAGTACATAGGACTGAAAACCTTCATATCTAGACTAACTGCTATTACTTTGCAAGTAATTCTTTAACAGCCTTTAAAGGGGAAAGTACTGCAAAACATAAGCAAATACACGCATACAGAGAAACACCTCTAAGTTTGGGAATGGCAACACTATCATTGTTTGCACAAACTGTATTTAACCTGCCTGACTGTATCTCACACAGCACATGTGTAGCACACACACTGCAAGTCTTGGATTGCACAATTAGGTGTATATTTTTCCCCCCCATAATATCTCTGCCTCATTTTGTCTATATTTAGTGGGAAGATGTTAATTTCACACACACACGCTGCCCTGTGTTGAAGCCTTACTACACAACACTCAAACCCCACTCCGCAGCGAGAATGATTATTTACTTCAGCAGTTTTCCCACTATGCTCTTCACCCCAGTAACACTTGCTCCACAGGCACTAATTTGTTTAGCCACCCCTATGAGACAGGCATCATTAACCTGCTTGTTTTAAAAGATAGAGCATAAAGCTAACTGACTTTTGAGTAGCAAAATTCTGGCAGAAATCGGTTGCCCCTGTGACTACCAGTAGGCAGCCGAACAGAAACACGCAGTTCCCTCACCTTCCTTCATCACANAACAGAAACACACAGTTCCCTCACCTTCCTTCATCACAGGCGTATCACTTTTAACATAAAGGATGATCATCACTGCACTAAGTGCCAGCTCCGAGGGGGACTTTATTACCCTGGAGGACACAGGGGTGGGGAAGGGAGGCAGCAGTGTTGAACACATCCATCAGATTTGGGGTTCNACACAGGGGTGGGGAAGGGAGGCAGCAGTGTTGAACACATCCATCAGATTTGGGGTTCTGTTTGAGACGCCTGGGAAGCGTCGAACAGCCCGCGATGGCAATGCTCTCCAGCTACCTTTGCAGGCTTTGGAGCACTGCAAGCCAGCTCCCCGGGGCAGCATCCCAAAGAAATAAACACCACACCATTATTTACAGCCTGCAAAAAATGAAATTTACCTGACCCGGGTTAGAAAACACATACAACTCCCCACAGCAACAACAATTTACTTTAAACAGACTGCATCCCTGCTTTTCCTGCACCCACCTACCAC
>RSEF01000004.1:59241046-59252727 GCA_003993805.1 Himantopus leucocephalus | reverse complement strand
TTTTTTTCCCATTGGTGTAATTAGCTTCAATGAAACTTCAAAAACAAATTTTAAGAGCGTTAAGGTTTACAAACCCTCAAGTGCAAAGTGTGTAGAGGGACAAAAAAAAGATGCATCCAAGTGCTCCTCTTCATTCACACCCTTGTAATGGTTTCATTCCCAGCTCTTCTCTCACTTATGCATCAGAGTCAATGCATGGTCTTATCTCAACCCTTTCAAGTTATCAATTAAAGGCAAAATGGANTAAGTGCTCCTTTTCATTCACACCCTTGCAATCGTTTCATTCCCAGCTCTTCTCTCACTGGTGTGTCCCTTATGTATCAGAGTCAATGCATGGCCTTATCTCAACCGTTTCAAGTTATCAATTAAAGGCAAAATGGACTTACAAGGTCAATATTTTTAAAGCCAGTAGCCTGTAGTTAGTTTCTGAAACCCATACGTAGGAACCAATTTAACGTGATTTTTCACAAATTTTAAGATTGCATCATCCAGAGAAGAGGCCAAGTTTTAGGTAGCCCTTAGATGGACTCATGAGCTTCACTCCAGGCTCCCATCCCACAGATCCATTAAGATGAATTTGCAACTAAATCCAATGCACTTGTTTTTCTGTTCTACGTGGAGCTGTTGAACCTGCAAAGTGCATTTTTGTTCTCTCAGGTGTACAAACACGGGCTGGTAACCTACACATATACATGCTTCCGTGACAACGGAGTGTACATCAGGAACTCCGGGATTCTTTGGTGTAAATTCAGTTTGAAAGAGGGGGAAAATAAATAGGAGGTGGGCACCTTCCTGCTTTGGCTGGTATTTCCCTTACCTGTGCTGGTGAGGCAATCCTTGCCACGTTTACAGGGCTGTGCTAAAAGTTACCATGCGTGACTGTTGGATTTGAACCTTACAGGAGAATCTCCCAACTCTTAGAGGGAGAGATCAGACACGTGAGGATTTCTACGAGGTTTAGCAATGGGTGCTTCGTTACCTTTTAAAGAAAGAGACCTGCAACATCCAGGGCACGTTTGGCCATCTGCGAGAGGTATGTGGCTTTCCGAGGGCAAGTGGAAGCGCTGTTGCAGAGTCACAGGTGGGAACGGTGATGGGCACATACCTGGGAAGGACTCTAACAGCGCGGGGACCACAGCGGTGCGGCGGCCTGATCTCTGCAGCTGCACGCTGGTCACCGAGGGTTAGTTCTGCCTCCCCTCCGGAGAACAGAATCTAATAAACCTGAAAACTAAGTGCAGGCATACAGGAGGTGTTTACGCTGCTAGAGAATGACATAGAGAATGGGGGGCTGGATTCTTTTTAGGTGGACTGCTGTGGTCCAAGGCAGCTTGCATTGACAAATACAACTAGATCGTAAATGTAAGTTACATGTAAACACATGTACTGCTACTGCAACTGACATTTCCCTAACGCAATGCTACAAGATTTAGAAGCAGTAGTAGCAAAAGCCAAAATTATTGAGCCTTTGCTAAAATGCATTGTGGTTTTCCAAAGAAAGGAAAATTTTTTCATGTATGCCTCCTGTATCTTCCTAAATTATCTGCAAGGAGCTGGAGAAAGGAGGAAATCGTCACAATCCCATAACAAAGCTGCCAGTGAGGCAATTTTACAGCCTGGCTCTACGCCTGCGCTCAGAATCTCTCCCTCCTCTTTCTCAGAGCTCCGGATGAAGATCAGCACCAGAGGGCACGGCCATCCGGTCATCTGCAGAAGACATACATCCAAAGTGCTGCAACTCTGCCATCCTCTCCTTCTTCTAGGGTAGTTTCTGTTGCGAGATTTACAGTCTAAACAATATCACTTTTAAGTCATAGAAGTAAGAGGGGCAGCTACGACAGGAAGGAGGAGAAACAGAAGTAGGTTATTGAGTCAGACAGTTTTTCCAAGTCTTGCAGATGGTGAGAACAAGAAGCAAAATCATGTTCACAGTTCAAGCTAATGAAATTCTACAAGCCTCATGGGAAGCTCAGAAACACAGGCATAAAGTGCAGAATTGCTTCTTGTTTTCATTTCTTTTTTAATACCTTGCTTACTTGTTCAAATGCATGTGGATGGAGTGCACAGACGGAATTTCCTCAGGTGCTGCTAGATACGTCCCCTTTTTTGGCTCGTAGCCCTATATCCATGTCTGCAGTCTCAGTAGCCACCCACAAAGATGTGTCTTCAGGCGGGGAAGTAAGGAGGGAGAGCAGATAACTGCCTCAGAGCGTGTTTAACACAGAGAGGCAGCCCTAAAGAGCATGTGCTGCCTCCAGGTATGGCACTGTATGACATTCCCCTGCCACCAGAGTCAAGCACAAGCAGCGCCTTCCCCTCCTTTCACTTGGGTACCCTGTGTTTTATAAACAGTTGCATCAGCATTACCAAGGGAGGCAGCAACTTCTCAGGCCAGCAGTCCCAGGACCAAACTGGGCCCTCATCGAGAAAGAGACAAACAAAACCAGAAGCTGCCTGGGGAGGGCAAACGTAGGTGAGGTGCCGAACACAAATATGGTTTGCTAACAGAGCAAAAATTTGAGTAGTGCTACTTGCACTAGCCAGGGCTTACTGGAGCAGGTTTTACCAGGGTGAGCTTTTCCATCTCTCCTCCACTTTCTGCACACATAAAGTTGGCAGATACAGAATGCAAGCGGGCATTTACATACTGGGCAACTACATTAAGTGCGCGGACGAATCTCCTGTGTCCTCAGGAAGTTTCCACAGCAAGGCCGAGTAAATAGTCAGCTCTACATGCCCAAAGAGAAATTTCTGCAATCAGCATGTCCAAAGGTCCATTTTTATTTTGCCCATTGTTTTTTTTTCAAAACTCGCCAGCGTACTGCCTCGCAGCCTACAATGNTAGCTCTACATGCCCAAAGAGAAATTTCTGCAATCGGCATGTCCAAAGGTCCATTTTTATTTTGCCCATTGTTTTTTTCAAAACTCGCCAGCGTACTGCCTCGCAGCCTACAATGTGCAGACACGAAATCCACTTCTGAAGGCAGGTGACTTATTCTGATGTTTACCTCTTCCCAGGCTTCCTCTTCCGTGAGGAGCCTGAGCATCCCAATTTAGACATTTTCTGCCTGCCCCAACCCATTTTTAGATAAATGCTAATAACGGTGCAAGAGCATCTTTTTTGCATCTTCTTCCTGGGTGTCCACAGCTCTCTATTAAGCAAATAAGGTTAAACAACAGACACTTATATCTTTATGTGGTAAAACAAGCTTCTGTATTTAAGATAAACTTTACAGGACAGGTGGTTTCCTCAAACTGAATATACACAAGAGAACATTTAACTATCCTACATAAACGTCAACAAGGTATGAAAAGTGTGCACCTAATAAAGGAGATAGAGGATACTATAAAAAGGGGCCCTAAATCAAAGAGCAGGTTCACAACAGTAAACTCTCACGTGCTGGGCTGATTGAAGCGGGGAGCTTGGCCAGACGGTGCTGCTGCTTCGCCTTCAGCACAGCCATGTCACTGAAATTGCCTGAAAACCCAATTTTATATCAGCTAGCAACCCAACAGCTCTGCTCTTCTGCTTCTTCATTTATTCCCTTGGAGGTACGTTTGACCCACCACTACCATCATCTCGCTAGGGTTACATCTGGGGCTGCATCCACAAGCCTACTGGTGCAGTATCTATCTATATGGGGACCTCGGTGTGTACTTCTACCTTTACCAGTTTTAAAAAAGAAAAAAAAAAATAAAAAAGGAGAAAAAAAAAAAAAGCAGAGCAAACATTATCTATTGTTAATTACCTGTAAAGTAGGGCTTTTGCCACTTCCCCAGTTCCTAAGAGCTCTGAAGTGAAACCTGAAAGAAGCCACCCATTGTTTTCCATTGTGCAAGAGCCAGGAGCAAATAGGGCTCAAATTGCAGCTCTGAAAGGCAACAGGAAATTGGCAGCCCGGTAATCTGCTCCCAACTATTCAGGGTAACAAAGGCTACATTCCTCCTCAAGTAGTCACCATTAGAAACCCAAGGCTGATCTATTTAGTAAGGCCCACAGAATAAATCTGTGGAAATAAAGGGGTTTAATTAGAAGGCCATAGGATATGGCTCTAGTTTCTAGACCCGCAAGTAAAGCGTATTATTTAGGCTCCTACCTAGTTTCCCACATATCCAGGCGCTGACACCCGGGGATCAGGATCACTGCCATTTTCAAATATTATTTTAAAAAAGAAAAAACTCAAAAAGCACAAAAACTAATAGATGTGGAACTGTTCATTACAGATAGATCATGCTGCACAGCGTGCTGTATCAAGAAGATTTTAAATTGTGCTAGGATTATGTATTTTTCCCCATAAGAGTATTAGCATTGCTTCTAAACCATCATAGTCAAACACCTGCACGCACACACAATCTATGGCATGTTACAACATACAATTTATAAATATTCCCCAGCGAGCGCTACAGTTTCAGGCACGAAGAGGTTTTTCCCATCTGTTCACCTCTCCGTGCGGAAGAACGACTTAGTAAGTAAAACACCACACTGCCGGTGGAAGACTTCTGGCTGTGCCGGTGCCTCACAGCGCGTCTCCACGCAGCCCTCCGGCCTCGGTTCTCCCACCAGCAAAAGGGAAATGTTTTCCTCAGAGCTGTTTTATCAGGCACAGTTGATTTAAAAGAATTTAAGTCCAAGTGCAAAATGTTTTGAGCTACTTGTTAAGGAGGTATTGCAATTTTTGCCACCCGAACAGATAAAGTTATCCCAAACCCAGCGTGTTAGAGTTGTCAGCAGGAACAGCAAATGAGATTAGCATTTCCAGGGGATGTTATCTGCACCTGGCAGCAGTGATGGATGACTCTGGAACTACCATGGCAAGTGCTCCTGCTGCAGTACAGGGCAAGAGATGGAAAGGGGGGAAACAAGCACACGGGCTCTAAAGCTCAAGACTTGAAAATCCATAAAAAAAATCTCTATGGAGACTCCAGAAGGGCTTCTTACAGGTCTACCATTTGCTCCCAGAGAGACTCTTTGACTATTTAATGCAGCAGAATTGACACATTTTCAACTATAGCAGTATTTCCTCCCATAGTCTTGCAGGTCAGTAAACTGAAGACCAGACACCAAGTACTGCCAAACTTTGGGAAAAGTTCATACCCAGATCTGAACTTTGGACCAAAACACAATTGTGAGATCCAACTATACTGTATTTCCCACCCTGACTAACCAGGCTTGTCCTCACTGTGAATCAGAAGAGATACAGAACACGTAGAAACGCACTATATCAGCAGGTGCCTCAGCAGCAGCACAGGTAGCTCACGTAGTTGTAGCATGTTTCATCCAGAAGAACTTTGCATGCTTTATAGAAAAACGAACAAGAGTACAATTATTCTCTAAAAAAGAAGGGGTTGGATAAATGAGACTTGATTTTGCTAAGAAATAAATGTTGCCAAAAATGGATTTTGAGCAGGGGCAGCTAGGAGACCTTGATATTAAAAAGAAGGTACCGCGCAATTTCCCAATATCCAGGCTGGAGAAAAGCCCCAGCACTTCCCCCTTCCATCCGGGCAACTAGCTTATTCATTTTCATTTTGAAGTGTCCTGCTCATAAAGTGCACCGATCCAAAAGCACCAAATTGAACACCACACAAGAAATGATGCTTTGGAGGGGACCTTTAGCAAGTCAGGTAACTTCAACTTTTCCTCCTGCTTAATGTGCGGAAGAGGAATCCTCACAGCACTGGAAGAACTGTCAGATGGCTTGGAAGTTGAAGAATGCGCCAGAAGACGGCAATTTCATTTAAAATATCCATTAAGTAGGTAATCAGTTACATGATTTCAGCACACGCTTAGGGAATTCCAGCTACTTCTCACAGTTACTTTATCATATAAACTAAGAACATCCTAACACAGATGAATGCTAGACATTCATAAGACACTGTGCTGTATTAACCAACCCGATTAAAAACAAAAAAGAAAACAAGGAGAAAACNCGTGCTGTATTAACCAACCCGATTAATAAAAACAAAAAAGAAAACAAGGAGAAAACCCTGCCACTGATATCAAGCCCGTTCGGCGCGGCTGGCAGTGGCATCAGGCCCCAGTGTAAGTACGCTGTCGCCTGGCCAACTTAAGCGACTGGTGTAAATCCATCAACTTCATTCAGAAGCAATATTCTGTGGTATAAACCCAGTCATACTACGGCAGCGACCCCGAAGGGTCAGGCGGGATGCGAGCCCCATTGTGCTCCGTATTGCACAAACACAATGAGGTTCAGCCCTTTGGGGTAGAGCCTCTTGTCAAACGTTTGTGCCTTTTGACAACGTGTTCTGTGGGATATTTGTTTTCAGATTGGGAGCACTGTACATCTATACAAAGGTTTACAAAACAGGGCGTTCGTACAATCCAAGAGAGGCAGGGCTACCAGGCACACCTTTCTCTAAGGACTAAAACAAATGTACGTTCCTTTTCTTCAAAAAAGAGCAATTCACAACAATTCCATTTTCGAGCTGAAGACAGCTGATTTTGTAATATGCCCAACGGTGTCATTCCCCTGGAATTATTACAATGCTGTCACATGCATATGTTAGGAATATTGAAAGATCCCGGTGAATTTCCAGTCCTTTTTTGAAGCTAAAACCAGAAGTTACTCAGTAAGACTAGGGTTTCACCCCGATATGCTTAAACCTAAGAAGTAAGACCATGTGTGGTCTGCAGGAAATCTGTCCTGTATTTGTATTTATTAATAAGTAAATGAGGAATTATCTTATCTCCAGACACCTTCACCAGGAGAAGAGGGAGTGGCAGCTGCTCGCATTACACTGGGAAAAACAACAGCGCGGCATCTCTTTATCACAAATATAAACCGAGCCGTAAACGTCACGCTGGGAATAACGCTTCGTTCCAGCTGTGTTGGCTTCTGATATGGTGGTGACCCATATGTCCACAGTCCTCTTTTAGCCTTTAACACACACTGAGTTTGGATTTAACACTCTGGCCAAGAAACACAGTGTCTCTCAGCATACGCGGATATAGACACGGCAAGGCATTCCCAACCAAGCTGAAGCGAGAGCAGATCGGTACCTGCACACCACCACCCGTGTAGGTAAAAAACAAAGCTCATTTCAAAGCACACAGAGAAAACGCAGCTGAAAAGCGTAACGGTCATCACAACGCTTGCAGGGATCTACGCCTCCTGCGAAGGTTTGGCGAGGGTCTGGGCGTTTGCACGGTGGGTGGTGGCGGGAACATGAACTGCAAGAGTTCTCAGCTCACAGCAAGCGACTACTCACAGCGCAAGGGTGCACAAAGAGCCTGAGTGACTGTGCTGGGACTTTTAAAGGCTGAGACAACACCAGAAAGCTGATTGCTGCCCAGCTCACGGAGCATCCTTATCCCACCAGAGAACAGTGGGGCGTCAGTCCCGTGCACCAGGGACAGCCCAAGTCCACGATCTAATATTGAAGCAGAACATGCTGAAGGAAACTTTCTGGGTAGCTTAATAGTTTTTTGAGTAGATCCTTCCAATAAGTATAAAGCTTGTTAACGCAGGCCCCGTATGGGTGGGCAACTAATGCCAAGGGTGGAAGCTGTGCCTTGGCTACTCCCGTCAGTGAAAGAAAGGTGAAAAACCACAACGGCGAGGAAGTACAAATGATTAAGAGCTGCCCTAAGAGCAACTTGCCCGCCGATGAAGGCTAATCAGAACAAGACCTGTGCAACCCACGCACTGCGTAAGGCTGGGAAATCCAGCTGGGTGATAGCAGGACAAAATTTCATTCCAGGTTTTTTGAAGCACCACCATGACTGACACAAATGCTCCAGCTGGAAGAAAGCCAACAATTAATCAGGATTCCTTAGAATTTGGAGGTAATTTTAGCAGAACAAGAAACACAGAAGTATCAGCGAGTCCTGAGCATTCCTCCAGGACAAAAATCTATTACTTCATATAAGTCCATTAGAACACTTCATCGAGCCCTTTTAATCCCTCTTAACAGATTTGCTTTATCACAGACAGAGGAGCTAATCCTCTCCCACCTGTCTTTATGATATGGAACCATAAACCAGAGCAAGCACTTTTCATTTGTTAAGCATTATCCCCCCTTGGATAACGCTATCGTCCTCCACACCAGCATTAGCGCAATGAAGCCGTCTTTAGAGAAACACCCCAACTCCCTCAAACGCTCACCCTAGCAATGTACTCCTCCAGCAGGGAACGTGGAAACTTATTTACCATCTCTTCCAAACACTCATCTCTACCCATGAATTTCAAGACACTAAGCAAACCAAAACCTGAACTCCGGTTTGCTGGAGGGACTTTTCCTTCATCCCAGACCTTACGCGACACATTTCAGGTCTCTGCTGTGGATAACCAGATGGCAGGCTTGTTCAAATCCATCACCGACCTACACAATTAGGTTAGTAGGTCAGCTGAAGTTACCGCCTAATTACACGATCATTTTATATAGAGTCCTCTTTATTTTTCAAAATGAGATCTCAAAGCTATCTGAAAACAGTCAAGAAATAATTTTTATGATCTACCTCTGACAGCCTGGCACTCTACAGACATGTAGAAAGTAACCTGAACAGCCCCCTGACAAATTTTGGGTTGAAGAACTGAAATCTGCACTTCAGCCTCCTAATCGCCAGAAATCCCATTAGCATTGTGCAAACCCCCTTACAACAAAATACAGTATCTCTAGATGGTCATTCCAGTTGCTATAGTGTAGAAAGTAGAACAGATTATAACGAGTGACCACACAGGGCATATTTAAAATAACTTTTGTCTCTCCGAGCTGTGGAGGCTTACTTCACCCATCTGTCAGATTGCTCATTTTTCTTCCACTAGAAAGACATCCATTTGCTCTCGTGCAATCCTGCGTGGTTCTACTCCACAAAGATCTGTCTGCCCGAAAGACGTCTCAGTCATTTCTATAACATAAGGCAAAAACCCTACATTCCAGAGGGCCTGAAAGCAAACTCAAATATATAGACGTGTCTTACATACAAATGATACAGTATCTAACCCAAGGAAAAACCTATTATTCTCATTGCTTTAACACTGCCTTCTATAGGTAACACCTGGCAATTAGAATACCATTTAAGACATACAAGGAACTTATCTTCTCATTGCTGTGCAGGTCAAAGTCAAATTCGTCTCCTGAAGAATTGCAACCTGAAGTTATTCCCATAGTTAGCAAAGGGAGCATTAGTCAGTGTGACTAACTAGAGTGTAGGTTAATTTTTTTTTTTTAAAAATCTGAAACAGTGCTGTGACACAGCTCATGATGGAAGATAATCGTTAAGAGACAGAGTACATGTGGGTCCTTTGGGCTTTCTTCCCTTCTGCTGGGAACCAAACCAAACCAAACCCCCACACAAGTCACCTCGCTGAANTTGTTAATTTTTTTTTTTTAAAAAAGAAATCTGAAACAGTGCTGTGACGCAGCTCATGATGGAAGATAATCGTTAAGAGGCAGAGTACATGTGGGTCCTTTGGGCTTTCTTCCCTTCTGCTAGGAACCAAACCAAACCAAACCCCCACACAAGTCACCTCGCTGAAAAAGAAGAGAGAGCCAGAGGTGAGCAGTATAACATATTTCTTGNAAAAGAAGAGAGAGCCAGAGGTGAGCAGTATAACATATTTCTTGAAGAGGAATAACTAACACCCTCCAAGCAAACTTCCTCAACACAGAGCTGGATTGGATCCAGTTACGAAAAGCCAGTTGGCTCGGTATTTTTGAGTGTCAGTACCCAGTCTTAAAAATGGTCCTATCTGACCGGCGGTGACCGTTTGACAAGGATTGCATTGTCTCCCAAGGGCTGGTTGCAGCTGCCACTGTTAGAGAAGTATCAGCGATACGAAAGTAGTGCAAAGAGTGTCGCCGGCTCCTCAGAAACATCCCTCTTTTGGCTTTGCTTCATCTCATGAAGAATAAATCTTGGAAATAGGATGTCGTATACATACGCTGCCGCCCCGCAAGCCTCCCAGCCTGGCAATTTTGTCACGCTGAGGCTGGGAGAGACGTATTACCAACTGTTTACAGCAACGCAAGCGGTTTCCTAGATGTAGCCACACAATGATTTCACTTTACACCTCACAGAAGTCATCCGTGCCACTTAATAAAGGCAGCAACTTTTCAGTCAGCTCACTATATGACACTGGATCAGCTTTGACGGAGTTAACTACAAAAGCCGAGCTTATTCAAATCATCAATAAATACGCTAGGAGTCAGAACAGCTTGAACATGACAATTCAAAGCAGCAGGACTTCAAAACACAAAATATTACACATTTGTCAAGTTATTACTGTGTTCTTAAAGTGGAGTTTCTCTAGAACCACTTACTCTGAATACCATGTGAAGTTACATCCGTTTAATAAACTTACTTTAGAAGAACTGTGATGTTAGCCTTGACCCACAGGAACAGAAGAATGAGGTCTCCCCATTCACTCTTAATGAAAAGCTGTTTTGTTGAATATGTGTTAAATGGCCACAAGTAGCCGTGACACTTAGGTCACCCTTAAGAGCCTTAAATTTAAAGACAGAAGATAGATTCTGTTGACATTGGGAAAACGCGCGGGAATAGAACCAAACAAGCCGTAGACATAGGCACAAACACACACAGCCCCTCAAATTTCAAAGCTAGCACACTACAGCAACACAACCGTTATTTTTTATCCTGCCTCTTGCTTTTTATTCAGATTTGAGCTTGGTAGGTTCATTACTTCAGCTGACATACCATTTAACCACCCAATAAGTTCTATATAGGAAAATTTAGAATAGGCTTAACATGTTAATTTGGTATTCTTTAGGAAACAAAAAAAAAAACCTTGAAGTTATGGGTTCCTCCTCCACAACTGTATTTCCAAAATGCTTTGGTTAATAAATAGGGCCTACACTTCTCGGCACAACGTATACATTCGATTGTATAAAATACCCCATAGCAAAAACTTACTTGATGTATAGTTAGCAAACTTAAAATTAGCTAAACTAAACTAGAGCACAGACTAGTGGTTTTGAAGTATCAATAGGAAGTTATTTGCTACCTGCTAGAGCGCAAGGAGGAGAAACCCCAACAACCCAGCAATGGGCATATGTAGCTCACAACCTGTCATTGTAACAAAAGAACTCAAGAGCCATTTTCATTAATTAATATATTTTCTGCATTATAGTTAACATATGTACTTTCTTCGTGTCATCCTTATTTCGTTAAGTATTGATATTTTGTTATATTCAGACATGAGTACATTTTCAAAGTCTTTTGCAATAAATATCATAAAATAATAGAGATTCACATAATAAATATTCTTTACAATAAAAAAAGTTTTAACAGACTTTTGTCTTAAAAATAGTTGGGATTCAACTTTGTGTTTTATACATAAAATATACAAAAAAGGACCACAATTTGTGGCTAAGGCAATAAAACAGGGACAGAATAAAATTATGAAGTACAGAGCAGAGCTAAATTCACTAAACCAAAGGATCACAAGAAAGTTTAAGGATTCAAGAACGTTTCGGTGACTCAATGACACCTGAAGGCTGTTTGGATATATGAACACCACCAACTTTAATATCAACTGATACTGATAGACTATAAAAACAGGAGTAGGAGGGTGGAGTGAGCAATATCCTTCAAAGATTTGACAGCAAAAGAAACAAACGAGTACGTTGCAGCCATAATGTCTCCAATGTGAAGATCTACATAGTGTAGCAAAAACTGAAGTTACATTGAAAATGTAAAA
>RSEF01000004.1:59204524-59240946 GCA_003993805.1 Himantopus leucocephalus | reverse complement strand
AAAAAAGAAGAAAAAAAAAAAAAAAAGAATCTTGCACGAAAAGTCTCCGGGAGCCTCCTCGGTACCTCCAGAGGCTCCAACAAGGCTCCTGCGCGCAAGCGAGATTTCCCCCCGCGTTAGGCAAAACAGGCGCAATTACCCAACGGGAAGTTTTATAATTACCAGTAAATTGCGAGCGGCTGAGCGCCGCTGGCCCGGGGGCGCCGAGAGCCCCGGGAGCCCCCGGCTCTCCCGCAGCCGCCCCGCCGCACCGGAGCGGGGAGAGGCCCGGGCAAGCTCGCCCGCACCCCCCGCACGGCGGCGGCCCCGCAGCCCTCCCCGCCGGCCGCGGGAAGCCCCTCGCCGCCCGCCCGCACCTGATCCTTACCTAAGGCCGAGGTGAACGCCTGCTTCCCGAGGCACATTGGCGGCCCCGGCGCGGAGTCCAGCCCGGGCAGTGTCGGCAGCCGCGCCGTCCCGCCGCCCGCTCCGCTCCGCGCCGCGCCGTGCACGTCCCCCCGCCGCCGCCGCCGCCGTCCCGTCCCGTCCCGTCCCGTTCTGTTCCGTTCCGGAGTGACTCCGGCCGCGCTCCGCCGCCTTTCAGCGCGCAGCCCCCGCCCGCCGCCGGGCCGCGCCCCCGTGATGTCAATGTGTCACTCCGCGGCCACCCCGAAATCCCGGAGTGGACTTCCCCGCCCTGCCGGGAGCCGATCCCCGCGCGGGGCACGGCCGCCGGCCGCACTCGCCGGGGCGGCCCCTCCGCCTCCCCCCCCCCACCCCCGGGGCGAGCCGCCGGTGGGGCTCCGGCGTGTGCGAGCGAACCTGCCCCTCACCGCCGCTGCCATCGCTCAGGCGGCGGCTCCCGGCCCCGCCGTCCCCGGGAACCCGCCGCTGCCGGCCGGCAGGGAGCGCGGAGGAGCGGGATCCCGGGGCGGGGGGGGCGGTGCGTGGGGACAGCGCAGGTTGCAGAGGCTGGAGGGGTCCCCGCAGAGCCCCAGAGCCGCCGCGGTGACAGCAGGGCCCACCTGCGCGGGTGGCGGAGCGGGATGGACGGGGAGAACGCGTTCCCTTCGCCTCTGGGCAGGGCAGCGGCTGCGGTGCCGCTCCCGGTAAGGCTCCGGAGGGACCCCGCCGTGCGCTCCGGCACCGGCGGCTTTCAAGCCGGGTGCAGCCAGAGGGAAGAGCTGTTCGCTTGTAGTCACGTTTCTGCTGCTCTCAGCCTATTGAAGAGGTAGCTGAGGGCTTCCGAAAGCGCGTACCCTCGTAACCCTTCCGTTAAAGATAGGAAACGGCTCGTCCCGCCGTTTTCCAGCTGGGACTGAGGCATCCAGACATCACACGGCTTCCCCGGGCCACCGCCGCTGCCGCCTTCCCAGCCCGGACTGGGCATGGTCCCACCCGAAGTCCATCACTGCCTTTCTCCCAGGGTGCTGAGGAGATCCCAGCGATGCCTTCAAAGCCTTGTTTTTGTGGCCAAATACTATCTTTGGGGGTTTTGTGGTTGGTTTGGTTTTTTTTTTTTTCCTTTTCTTTTTTGAGTGGCTAAAGTGTTTTAAAAGGCAACTGAAAGAACATGGAAAAATGATGTAAAAAGAAATCAAACTTCCGAGAACTATTTCGTAACAACATGCAGTGTATCGGAACGGTTGAGACGTCCAGTGCTTGGCTAAAGAGCGCTATAGCCCCGAGTTTATCTGACACATTCCGACCGGCTTTTTACAATCTCCTTCACAGAAATAATATTATCCCACCTTTTGCCCCCAAGAAAAATAATATGTATTACGAATACATGGAACTGCTTAGGACAAACATTCATCCAAAAGCAAATAATCCCTACAAACAGGAACGTACTGGTGCAAAGGCATTCTTCCGTGACATAGTCTGTCCACCCAGATCACACTCATGGATGTAGTGCAGTTATTTTTCATTAAACTTCACTACGCTTGGAAAGAAAATACTCAAACTACTTTTTTTTTTTTATTATTTTCATCATTATGCAAAAACTTTACTTCAACCACATTTGTCTATGAAATAAAACCTTTATGCATTAAAGGTTATATACTGAATATCACTAATACTTCTAAGTCTGTCATTAACAGACTGCTGATATAGACCAACTATAAACACTGTCTTCCAATTACAGACGCTCAGGTGACAAACAGCAGCATAAAAATCTTTGGCACGGTCGCAAAAACATCCCAATTCATCATGAATATTGCTAGGGGAATCAGAAAATGTGATTGCTCACCAAAAGCATTCTCAGACACACTACAAGTGCAAAGTACAAAACCATTTTCACTGAAATCCGTCTGAAAACTTTGGCATCTGTCACAGTTCAAATTAACAAAAATTCCTACGGAAGAACAAAAACGACCGAGAAAACTGACAAAAATGACTCCTGCGGAGCAGGGCTTCGCGGAGCAAATCTATCTTCTCCGCCTATATTTTAGATTTCTTTCGACAAAACAACTCTGTTTTGAATAAGGACAGACCAAAAGACACGGCATTTATGCAGGTGTGCAACGTACAGCGGGAGCACGGGAGGCGGCCGTAGGTGCCGGCTGGGTACCCGAGCCTTTCGGGTTAGCGGGGCTCCGCTCTACGGCTGAGAATACTCGCATTTAGCAACTGGCTGTCTTCTCACAGAAGTCCGTACGTATTTTTTTTCCTGCTGTAAAAACATTGCTTAACACCTTCCCTTTCACATCTCCAAAGCCGGCACTACCTTAAAAAGCTATGCCAAGCGTAAGAGCTTGATTTTAGAAATACAATACTGGGCTTAAACGGGTCAGTAAAATAACCAAGAATACTGGCAGCAGTTTACTGTCAACTTGGCACCCGAATTAACACTTCGCTGAAACACGGGAAAACCCTACAGCTATATCAGAAGGCTCTCCGCAGACTCAAGCAAACATGCCCGCATGTCACGCAAGTCATCTCATTAGATTGCTCTTGGAAATGACAGCAGCGAGCAGCTTTTGTTGGAAAAAGCAGAGCTAAAATTCTGGAGGATAAATTGGCAGCTCGGAAGAGGGTTGACACACCTTATGACTGCATCCTGGCACAGCCTTGATTTGAGGATTGACACACAGACAGGGATCCGATGCAAGCAAGTTATTTTCCATCTCCAAACTGTCGTCTAAAGGCGCCCGTCTCTCCCGCTGACAGCAAGTCAAGAGAGACCAAGCCCTCTGTGCCCAAAGTTAATCCTTCTGAAAAACCTCCCAGAATTAGGTTCGAGAGACTGAATGATGGCTGATAGCCGTGATTCAATCCCCGTTTCCGCTTTCACTTTGAGGATCATGTACTGGAGATAATCTCCACCTTCTGCTGTCGTATGCTACTTCTCCCTCGCGCAAGCTTCGGCGTGCCAAAAGGCACGTTGTACAGAATAAAAGCAGGGTCCACCGTTGGGTTTTGTTTGTTTTGCTTCCTAATCCACACCCAGAAGCAACTTTCACCTCCAGGTCACTTGATTGACCTTTATAGGTAGCGAACGACACCTTTGTAAAGATGAATTGGATAAACGGTTATCCTCCCACTATCAGTAAGGAGTAACACTGCTTCGGTGCTGCATCCCACCTGGGAACACCATTGTATTTCCCCCTAAGCGGCATCTCCCAGGCCCTGCTAAGGCACAGATCCCAGTCCAGGAGGAGGACGCGTACTCAGTCCCAGACGCTGGCCCTTCACTCCTCCTTCCAAGCAGCGCGAGGTGGCTTAGTCTGTGCAAAGCGAGAACCATCCTGTCTATCAGCACAGCATCATTTCAGAGAGAAGAGGTGACAAACAGCCTGTTCTTGAAGCATCCGATATTCACTGTTCCCGTCACTCATCTTCTGTGGTGATAACTATCTTGAGCCAATACGGCTTTGAGGAAAACTCAACAGGGAAAGTGTTTACCTTTACGCAAGTGATTTGTCAGTTACTAACCAACCTTCACAGCTGTAACAACATTTCTAGTTAGACTTTTAGAGGAATTCAAAAGCAATTTAAAAAAAACCCCCACACATTAGCATTTATAACGAAATTAGAAACAAAATTGTTGCACCAGTCTTACCTGGAGGATGTGTAAGTCCTGTATTTCCCCCACCAGCCGTGCAGCGACAATCCTGGGGAGGTGGGTGTTGGGAGAAACAGCCGGGACCTGCAGCTCCCCAAAGCTTTGTGCCTCGGCAGCTTTGCCGTCGCCCTCGGTGGAACTTTCCGGTGTTCGTGTTTGGAGGCTCAGGACCCACAGCGTGCTCGGAGAGCCTCGGAAAGTCTCAGTGCAAGGGAACAGTATGTGCTTGTTGGGGTAAGACCAGCATAACTGAATATTTAACGCTGACCTATAGGCCTATATATATTAAAAAAACCACAACAAACTGACAATAGCTATTAAACTTTGCTGCAGTAATAAGCGTCACGGACCGTTTCTGATCAGCTCATCGAAACTCTTGGCGGTCCTGGCTTAAGCTGGTTGGCACATGAGACGAAGTAAAGCTATTGGGAAGAGCGGGGGTACAACCCACAGGTGCTGTGGGGAAGGCGTACCCCGCAAGGTGCCGTGAATCATCTCAGGGCAAGGAAGAGAAAGTGAAGGATGACGTGAAGTAACATTTCCGATCACGCTTTCTGCTAGACAGGTTGACCTTTATCTGAGATCAAAGGCACCAGTAGCTGGGGATTTCTTCAGCTTCTGTGCGAGGACTGTTCTTAAAGCTCTCCGGAGGAGCGCGGCCACATAAAGCTGCTCCTTGCCGTCACTGCGCCGGCTGCGGATGGGCACACCGGAAAAAATCTCACTTGCAAATACAATCTTGAGTTTTCCCTTTAGAAGATAACATCAGTTTTTCTTAGAGGCAGAAGAGAGGGTAAGAGGCAGCAGCCAGGCAGACCTCGGAGAACAAAGGGACGAACCTCGACGCGAACCTGCTTCACGAACTTTTGAAGGTTGAGTCAAAGTGCAGGGGAAACGCTGCAGAGCTGGGGGGGTTTGGTGCATGCCCAAATTCGGCACAAGTCCCCATCTCTTGCACCGTATCAGAGAAAGCGGCATTTTCCTTGGGTATTCCTCCCAAGGCCGGTGAGCAGCTGGAGATACGGGGTCCGGTGGTCGGGTCAGTGATACACACCAGCTACTTCTGACTCACCGGAGGGGCAAGTTGGTAAATGGGGGATTAGCGAGAAACACCAGCGGGGGGGCTGCAACTTCGGTAGAATCTATATGATTTTTTTCGGCCCTCCCAAATGGTAGTTTTTAATGCTATCTTGCTTTTGCCGTGAAGGATAGCGAAGGAACTTTTGTCCTCAAAAATGTAATTGAAGGCAAATAGCGTTGAAGAAAAGCTGTAGGAAAGACAACACATCAGTAAAGGCACCTAACAAGAGGCAAAACGTCGCTCTCCTAAGCGCAGGCCACAGCATGTCTCTTCATTTTTCACTACCCGCTTGCCATGTAGGCAACCGGTACGTTTACTTTTCCCCTTCAGATATCCACCATTATTTGTGTTCTGATCAAGTTTATTTCTTCCTCTGAGAACTGTCCCTGCAGACTTTGTGTTTTGCTGCTGTACTAACTGTCTGCGCCGATACAAGATACTCTACTAAGGTACCGATGATGTCTTCATTACTTTGTATTAATCTTTAACTCCTTTAGCAAGTTAGCTAATACTACTTCATCTGCCTGTATAAAAAAACTTTGTGAAAAAGGAAAATTGTCCTTATTGCTTAATACAATTAATAATTTATTCATGTCTATTGTAAATGACATTACCTCCAACTCTTTGTTTCCTGTCTTAGCACTACACAAACGGCCTTTTACTATCTGTGGAGACATGATTCCTTGCACAGAAATTAGAATAAGCTCTGTGGCATTGCAGTTTTCACTGATAGGACAGTATTCTTGTGTTGAACTACATTATCACAAATATATCTCTCTCTCGTAGCTTTAACATCCCTCAGGAGAAGGAAACAAGGGTCTATGAACCTAAGAAGAGAGCCAAGTGTTAAAAGCTCTTTCTTTCTTGTCATTTTGGATCGTGCACGTTTCAATATGTCTCAGTCCTGACTCCGCAATGTTCGTTTGCTGTCAGAGGCTGCAGAAAGGCTCATTAGAGATGTATTAGTCAATTCAGAGAGTCATTGTTTGGGTGTCTCCTTTGACCTACCTCTTACTCGAAGGCCCGGTATCTGAAGGCTCAACTTTTTCTATTAAGGTGTCACCAGGTGAAAATTTTGTCCACACCTGAGACCAAGCGGCTGCGCAAAGCCCAGCTCCCCCGGAGGAAGCCGCGCGCTTGAGCCCGTCAACACAAAAGCCCGGTGCTGTGGCGGAGGGTGCAAAACGAGACCACGCTCAGCAGAGCAGTTCTCACTTCTCTCATTCCAACGTGAATTATATGTTGGAAAAGTGTCTGGATTCCTGGATTACGGCATCAAATCCCAGTCTCCCCTGTTGTATTCCGCTGCATTTTTAGCATGCAATTGAAATAAGCAAACCACAGCATTACTGTGAAGACTATACTGATTCAGTGGGTGGAGGAAACCTGGGTAATTTAATTTCTGCAACCATATGAGTTTAATTGGGTTCTCTCTCTCTCTTTTTTTTNTTTCCATTTCTCTTGCTTTCTTCTACAGCCGAGTCAGGTAACAAACAGGTAGAGCTACAAAGATTTTCCTGGTGGGATTAAGTACCATAGATCTGGCTGCGTAAGTATGTGCTGAGAGCTGAGTGAAAGGACGTGGCTGCTTTAATTATAGCTGATAGAAAAAAACTAGCCAGAGGAAATCCACCATGACGGAATAATAGCATTTAGCTTCAAAAACAACCGAGGAACAAACCTTTCCCATTTCTGTTTGAGAAGTGGCCACTCCCCAGGTGTGGACTGCATTATCAGAGAAAGAGGAAAAAGCTCTCTGCTAATTTAAATGCTAATTTAATTTACATGGCTCTGCGTATGTTTTTATTATCTAACCACTTGTGGCGACTCGGGTATTAGTGCATCTCCAGGAATGCCTACTATTCATCAGGTTGTGCAATCCGTCACTGTCAGCTGAAGGAGGTCTCAGGAGCAGCGTTTCTAATTTGATTTGAAAATATACATGGAAACTCTAGACTGCTTTTAGCAAGAGTGATGGGGTTGGCCTAATGAACACAATCTCTTTTGTCCTTCTCAAGAACGGTGTGTCAACAACTACGTTTAGGTTCCCTCCACAGCTGCAACAGCTTCTGTAGAGAAGCAGTAACTTAAAGTCTATGTCACGTTCTCGGTTCTGCTTTACCAATCGAAAGGCATTTCAATCTGATTTTAACAGACAACCTTCGATTCCCTGGAATGCAAGCAGGGAAGAAGTTTTTCCTTGGATCCCCTGAAATGACACTTGCACCAAGCGATAACTTTTTCACAGAAACTTCTTCCCCTGAACCTTAATCCAGGTGTATGATACCAAACAATGCTTCTGAAAGCACATATCTACAGAGCCAGTTCTCAAATAGCCACTGCTTTGAGACCAGAAATTGGCTACAGGAACATGAACATGCCACCGAATGTCTCTGTGGCAGAGCTGCTTGTATTTCTGGCTGCAGCCTCATCCACTTTGATACATAAGTATTTACGGATTTTGACTTCTCGTGGGAAAAAACAGACCAACCAACCCCACACCTTTCCTTTACTCTTTTATGGTTGAAAAGACATGGAAAAGATCTCTTGCCACAACTCTACAAGAGTACAGAAACATCAATTGTAGTTTGCTGGATCCCTATAAGAGAATGATAAAATATAATTTTGCTATTAACCTGATTTTGGGTTTGTTTTTTTTTTTTCCTTTTCCCATTTTCTGAGTCTTGCTTCTCCAAAAGATTCTGTTTTGCATTTGGCAATTCAAGTATTAAGTGCCAAGATATCCCTTGCATGTTTGCTGAGGTTTGTTGTACTCTATGAGAGCTTGCTAGTCACATCTTGAAATTTTGCTCTATAATAACAACTATCTGTCAAGGAATAGTCAGTGTCAAGGGCTGGATTCTGTTCCTAGAGGAATCAAAGTTAATCTTGGCTTCCTTTGGGACTGACAAAGTCAGGAGACTTCTGTATTTTGGAGATAGTTTGTGTGTTTGCTCTTTGTTCTAATTATATATCTAATATATCTGTATATTTTATATATATATATAAAAAATAAAAAATATTATCCATCAAGAGCTTTTGGGTCAAAAAGGTCATATTTCTCTCACCAAAAAGGATTGGGAAAACCCTTGACAATACAGAACATAAAGCACATACTGTCATGTTCTTGATGAAAACCCCTCTCATGCCCATCCGGGTGGGAGACGGGCCGTAGACGAGGCAGGAACCGTGCTGCTGTGATTCAACGTAAGGCGCTAGGAAAGCTTGCACTGCCTCTCCTGCTGGCGGGCACCCAGGAGAACATGTACGGACATACACTAACACGTGTATGTTATGACACCAAAAATTGTGCGTTTGTGTGTGTTGGGGGGGTGGTCCCTCTTTTCGATTCCCTCAATAACTCTCTATTTTGAAACCACTACTGTGATTCTTGCTTCTTTCTGCAATTCATTAAACACTCTATTCTTGAGAAGCCAAAGAATTTCAATGTATAAAGGCCACATCTACTACTGACGCATACTGGTTAAAGTATCTTAAAAGCCTAATTGGGATCTTGTATATATCGCTTCCCAAGTTCAGTAGTTTTGAAAATTATGCAGAAAATGGATTTTTTCCCCTAAAGTAGCATACTAAACTTCCAAAACACTGCAGCAATGCTACTGCAAGATGACATTTCTTGGGCCATTGCTGTCTGTAATACTGAAGTATTCACAAGGGAGGTACTGTACTGTCGCTTACGGCTGTTTGCGTAGATTTACAGTGGTGTAATCCAGCCTAAACGAAGCATCTGAATAAAGATAAAAATGCCAAGTGTGCCCAGTTGAAAAATACAAAAGGCATTGCCTTTTCCAGAATTCTTACTGCGTGTGTTTCCACTGCTTTTTTGGTTAGCTCGGAAGTGTGGACATCATTGCCCCACTGAATTCAGTGTGTGTAGTAATTTCTCATCCTGTTTATTAAATAAAGAAAAAGCCCCTGACGACAGTTCCTTAGTGGGTTCTAGTCTTTTATGGACGGAAGGCTAGACACAGGCCTCACAGTATTCAAAAAGGTCGTCTTTGGCTTCAGCAGATATTGAGGTCAACTGCTCAGCTGTTATTTACGTCCATACTTCTTAAGGTAAGTGAAATAGCTGTCATCACCAGACTGGATTTCAGCTCTGCAGAGGGTAATTATCAAAACCACCACTCTGTTCTTATAGCAAACTGACACTGCTTTTCTAATTCTTCTCCAAATGCCCCATCTATGGAAAATTTAAGCAGAAGCCTGCGATATTCTTATGCAGGTAAGACAGAGTTTTCAGTATATTGCTACCATATGCTGGGGTTTTGTTGAAGGTATTGTACAGGTTGCACATCAAGGCTCTCAGAAGCAGTGCCACTTGTATTTCATCACACAAACAGTGTGAAACATGGGAAGTAAACGGAAAACAACATTTTTGGAGCTGGATTGGTGTCAAGAATTACTTTTCAAAACCATTTGCTGTTCTTTTTTAAACTGGCCACATGAAAAAAAAAAGTTGAGTCAATTACAAACACTCCTGAAGACTCATTAGCTCCTGTAGACTCATTAGCTCCTGTAGACTTAATTTTCCAGGGTGCCAATTGCTTTAAAGTAAAAGTGCTCAGCACTTCTTGGGAAGGCACAGAACGAATCGGTTGCTCAGAGAGTTCTTTCTAAGGCAGGAAGGGAGAATTCCTATCGTCTAACCTCGAAAACACTGTCTTTTATTCTTAGCAGTGTTACTGAAACATACCGCCCTAGCACTAAATGCTGCCTAGGTGTCAAGTCAATCTATGGCAATCATCAATTTCAATCAGAATAAGTTACTGATATCACCTTATATATACTGGTCATGGCAGTATTGAATATACAAGATAACTCTACTGAAAGGTAGATGCAAAAAGTTGAAGCTTTTTTTTTTAAAAAAAACCCAACTCAAAAATAGAACTCTTACAAAAGTTTCTTACTGAAACATAGGAAATATTTGATATTTAAAATAGTACTAGAAATTGAGTCTGCCACCGAAAGACCTAAGAGAGCTGAATTTTCAGCTCTCATACCCACATTAATTGCAAACTAGTAGAAAATGCAGATTTTTTCTGATTGAAAGGAACAAGTTTAGTTTTCATCATGAAGGTTTCCCATCATGCCAGGAGATATCCTCCCCCTCCTCTGCCTCAAAGAAAAGAGCGAAAGAAAGGAAGAACCGTGTCAGGAAAAGCAAACAGGTTACTTGTCATGTGGAGAGCAAACCCAGAAACCATGTAGAAGATGGCACATCTGTGAGCAAGAACTGAAAGAGAAAGATAAGGTAGATGCATCACTGAGGAGACACCGAGAAAGCGACAGACAGCCGTGAACCACAGAAATGCAGAGGTGGATGTTAAATGACTGTGAGTTTAATTGTTAAGAACAATGAACTACCCAGTTCCAGTGAGCTGATAACAGTATCTGACCAGGACATCCTACCAGCTCTTACTACACTGGCAATAATCTCTGGTACCAATCAGGTTAAAAATTGGTATTTATAAGTGTTGGAGAAATTTTCAAGTACACAAAAAAGTATGCAAAAAACCCTAGTTCGCTTATGGGGAAAAACCAACTCGTTATAGTGAGCACTGAATACGACACTCCTATGTTATCAAAGGAGCATCAGTCAAAACAGAGTACGGAAACCCAAAAAAGAACACCTGAAAGCCATTCCTTCCCTTTGGAGTAGGACTGGGAAGTCAGACTTGGGAACAGAGCCATATCAATAAAAGCATATTAGCACATGTGTGTTCCCTGTCAACCGATGCTGAGAACTTCTGAAGGTATGCATTTTCTAAACTACACATGCATCTTTCCATGCACTGTTGAGTACTTGGACACCAATCTGTATACTAGTTGTACCTATAAAGATGCAAAGTTAACGCGAGAAGTGTAGTAAACGTGAAACAGTGCTTATTTCTACTTTGCTCCTTGCGGAACAGCTAACCGAGCTAAACTGTTGATATTGGAGGTAGTTTAGCCAGAAGACGGTTGGTCCATTGGCTCCATTATAAACTTAGCCTTTGAACCAAAAGAAAGAAACCCTGAAAAATATTTTCTCAGTGCATGTCATGAAAGATCACTTGATTTCATGTGAAAACACAATGCTATGAAGAAGGGGCAGACAAACGTCAGTAAACATTTTAAAAAAACATCAAGAAAATTGTATTTAAAGGCAGGTTGAGGAATAGACTCCAGAGCAAAGGGTTCAAAGAGCAGAACCCAGCCAGCACTGCACCTTTCCTTCCTCATCCTTGCCAAGGTCGCACATGCAGTGCTCCAGCACGACAGCCCCCGTTTCCTACTGCGCTTTCAAGCTCTGGGGAGGAAAAAAAAAAAAAAAAAAAGATATGGAGTTCCCAGTGCTGTGGACTTCACTAACGTTAAATGCATTCTTAATCTTGGTAATAAAAACTAAGTTGCATAGCCTCACCAAAGAGTAAAATTTGTGGATGCTAATGTAGGTGTTTAAAGTATTGTTTGACGCTGCTGAAAACTCACCGCCACTCCGCTGGGTGTGGAAGCAGGCTGTCGCACAAGGCAAGACCCACGGGTTAGGAAACGGCGTTAACATTCGGCGCTGACCCCACCAGTACGTTTTTTTATCTAGCTCCCAGCTCGTTTCCTGACAAAGATCATCACCAAAAAGCGAGCTTCCGAGGAAAACAAAAGCACGGCCTTCATGAAGTATTTTGCAGCTGTAAGCAGGAGCCAATTCGTACATTTAAGGCACACTTGCTGTTTTCAGTGGGAGCTGGATTGTGCCCTGTTTTGCAAAACCAAATGCAATATAGCTTTTTGCCATACACTTTGTCCACAATTTGCTTTCCCTGAGGAGAACTTCATATCTTTATCAGAAGAACGCTCTGGTCATAAGCAAATAAAAGCAGAAAAGTCAACTCCCAATCTCCTCACCCAGTGCTCTATCACACAGATCTCCCACTGACTTCACCGGAAAGGATGCCTCAGTAAAAGCTTACGAATGTTACGGTATTAAATGTTTGTTTGATGAAACACGCCATGTTCCAAATCACTTCCACATCATCAATATTTTCAGCACTACCTGCTGCTCTGCTGAGCTGCGCAGAGGACAACAATCCTTTCTGGCAGGGAACAGGAGAGAAGCAGCAGAACAAGGCCAGAAGAGGAAGAGGAAGGTGGAAAGGACGGAACAAAAGATGACAAAAGCTCAGCAGGAGGAGCAGATGGATAGAGTCGGACTTGCCTTTGGGCAGAAATGTGCCAAGAGCTTCTTCCTCATTTCACAAGAGGAGCGCGAATAATTCCTCTGCTTTCAGCACCTTTCCCCCATGTATCCATACACCGTGCTTGGAACCACTCTGCTCCCAGTTATTCTCAGAGGAGAGGTAAGTGAATACCATCTCCGTACAAGACAGGCAGTGACTGAGCTCCTGGAAAAGAAACAGCTGTGTGGTATGGTCCGTGTTCTGTGTTATTAGCAGCCATTAAATTAATTGCTGTATCTGTAAGCAGCAGAGCAAACACAAACTGATAGGTACCGTCTACGTGGCTGACGGGGCCATAAACACGCTAGACCGTTCCCACGGCATGGCAGCATCCAGCTGAGGGAAGTGTGACTATTTTTGAACATAACATCACCCAGCAGTGATTACTGATGAGATTAACACACCCAGAAGCCTTTCAGACTGCCGCTGGATGTCAAAAGTGAAAGGGGATTGCTCTGGGAAGCCCACTGCCTGGGAATCACCTGCACAGAGCGGGGCCAGGGGTTGCGGAGAGACCTGCGAAGGAGTGAAGCTCCCTCCGTTCCTGCTTTGAATGCCCCATCACAGAAAGACTTTGGTCAGGCTGCATTCTGTACTAACATTTTCTTTCACCGTTTCCCCACCCAGCTTCATCCAAATTCTTAGAAAGGTTATGTACAGACTTGTACAAGACGGAGACTGACACCAGTTCTTGGAGGATTTCCCAGAGCAAGTTTAACAGAGATTATATAACACGTTCAATCTGTGTTGGTTGGGGTTTTTTTATTTAATATAGATGTTATTATACTACTAGTTTATTCTTCCTAGCTTAACCCTCCAACCACCTTTTCGAATAGTTAATTATGTTTTGCAGAGATTAAAAAACTGAGGTTATTATACGCATTTTGTTTCCAGCCCTTATATAAGGCAGGACAAATGTGTTACAACTGGAGGGTCTCAGCAAGTCATAACAACCAGTATTTTCCTTCCACTCATGCTACTATCAAAGTTGGGGGTGTGTGGGGGATCTTCCCTTTAATTGATGTAACCGCAGAACTTTAGAGCTAGTACAAAACTTCACTTCTATACTCTATTCTTTAATCAGAGATCTCAAAAGTACTTTACAAAAGAGGGAGAAAGAAAGTCTCACGGGGGAGAAACAACTTCTAAAGGTGTCACAAGAAGAGCTGACTGGGATAGTAGTTCAACTCTTGACTCCTAGCCCAAAAACCTTCCTACAGAACAGCAGTTTCTAGATGGGGGGAAAGTAGCCTGAGTAAAAAATAGCCACAACTTTCACTTAAAGACAGCCTCAGTTTCAGAGAAAGAAAACATGTCCTACATGGCTATTTCATTTTGTCCAGTAAAGAATAATTTTAACATTGTGTGTGATTGAGAAGTATAGGATGGCTTTTAGGATGTTAAGGTATCAGTAGGAATATAATTCTAGATATATTTCATGCATATAGATGTATTTTAACTCATGCCACCCCCCAGACCCGAGGAAGGAAATAACCAGAAAGCTGAAAACCAGACAGCCCAAGACCAATGAGGGGGGAGGACAAACACAAGGCTTGCACAAAGCAGAGAGCACTTGGAGGTGTTTGTGAAAGAGCAACGATCAAAGCCTTGGACCTCATGCTGTCCTACTGCTGTGACCGCTCTTACAGCAGTAGAGCCCCTGCAGCTCTCAGATAACTGCAGCACGCTCAGGGTTCAGAAAACAGGGTGGGGGGTTGGGTTTTTTTGGGCCTAGGAGGCTTTCCTCCTGTCCCATGAGGACCAATTGGTGTATCTACCTATCCGTCCAAGGGACCTCTGAATGGAACTACTACAAAAATAACTGGAGTTGCTTCATTGCATGGCAAGGTGCCTCAACAGAGAAGTCAACTTGAACACTTTTTGCTCACACTTCCAAGCTCTACAGGCTCCTTATTCACTTCAGAGCACAGTTCAAAACATCAGTAGTCCTGGTCCGCACAGCTTTGCCTCAACTTCTTCAACTTCTTCTGTGGTCCCCCCACAAGACAATGAAATAGGATAAATCCAGCTTAAAATTATGGGGCATTCATAATATTGACTAATCCCAAAAAATCAGGCTAAGTTCAATCCTAACAGAACTGACTTCAAGATATAAAGCACATCTTTGTGCAAAGCCATCTCCAAGATGCTCTTCCAAATAAGCACTTTCGAAAACACACCCAAAGCAAACAGTCAACCATGCTCTATTCTGGAGGAACCACCAGACAAAACCCAATTCTTTTTGTTGAATGTTCTTGACTTTCATACACTTCCATTTTAGATACCACGATAATAGGCACCTGCAGTAACAAAGTTTTCTTTTTTAATTTAATCTACAATCATTTCCTTTCCAGGCTTAGGGCTTTTTTTTTTTTGTACTTAGTGTAATACTTGAGGACTTTAAAACAAAAAAATAAAGCCTAAGGGTTACTAACAATCCCTTCCTCCAGAGGATGCTCAGCATGAAGCTGATTTTGTCATCACACTGTGCAAGCTTCTTCCTGGATGAACTCGGACAACATAACCTCAAATTAATTTGAAATAGTCACTATGTCCATACCACGATGGATGCTACATCTGGTGGGGTCGGGGGGAAAGGAGGATTGTAACAGCAAATGGTCTAAATCTTGTTTGGGCAGCGTAGCAGAGCTTACTACAGTGATGGCTATAGAAATAGCCCAGGGCACTGCCTCGGTTTCTCTTGAGGTCACCTGGGCTTTGTGCAGCACAGAAGATACCAGTCCAAGGATGGTGTTCTTCTCACAGCTCTGCTCAAGCTCTGCCTCCGGAGACAGCACAGTGCAACACAGCTGTTCTCACCCAGCCCAGGCTAGGGCAGCATAAATTTTGTTTTAAAAGTGCTGTTCTGGGACCCTACTCTTCATGCCATGCCATCCTTTCTGCCTTGCATCACCTCTCCCCCACTGCTCCTCCTGTCTTGTGCAGCTTCCTCCACATAATTCCCACCAGGTCCTTAGCATGTCCTTTTGTACAAGCCACGCATCTGCTATCAGGTCCTCTCAGGAGATGACTGAGGAGACTTACATGAAAACCAGCAGCGAGGAACAAAATGGAAGGTTTTTCCTACCTATGGAAGGTACAAGATCCTTTTGATGGCTACAAATGCTTCCAGAAAAATAAAACCTCTTTGGGCTTGTTATTGTGGGTTTTCCTTCTCCATCTCATTGTTTTTCTTGTAGAGTTTAGAAATAAACAATGAACAGACTTAGAAGAAAGGAGAAAACTTTCCACACACACTTTCTACTCATTACTCTTCGTCCCCATTTTTTCTTAGATTTTTACTCTCCCAACTTTTCCCCTTCTTCTCATTGAGAAAAAGGGCAAAATTCCCCTCCTCCCTCTTGATACCACTACTCGATACTAAATTTCTGAAAAATTCAGAAGAGAATCTATGTCTTAACATTTTCGTCTCAAGTTTTTGCAACTGTGCTGAACTCTGCCAATGATAATGAAATATTTCTAGGAGGAAAAAAATTTGTAAAAACTCTGCACCCGTGGTACTTGCTGCACTTCGAGAGGGGTTGCTCCAAAGCCTTCAGAGAGGTCTCACTTCCATACACAGCAAAGACGATTAGTGCTGCCCTTCTGTGATCGTTATCTTCTCCAGTCAACAAAGCTGGTGATGGAGGAGAGGAGGAAGATGCGAGAATTTCTTTCTCCTGAAAGAAAGCAACTGGAAGGGTGTTCTTCCTGCTGCACGGGGAACACGTGGCGAGACCAGTGCAGAAGCCAGGACTGACCAAGGAGAATTTAGTCTTTGATGTTTAAGGAAAAAAACCAACAAACCCAAACCCAAAGAACATATGAGTCGTAATGGCTGCCACTTCATATACACCTTAAGTGTCTGAAAAAGTCAAGCTCCAGAAACACATCTGCTAATCCAGCGCTGATGGGGTTAATGAGATCAAAGCCAGATTCCACTTTGTGCTTAGCAGTGAGACACTTCCTACCATAGGGCCTGGGTGACTGCAGCCCTCCTTCAGCTCACCCAACACCGAAATCAGCATCAAAATAACACAAATCAGTCCCTACTCTGATTATAATCAGTATTCCCACTTTCTGTCTCCTTCCAACTCCATCAAGCCCCGCCTTCCCACATTAAAATCAGTCAGGGTTTAATTTCAGGGTAGTCTTCCTAATTCACATGTTTATTTTCACACATTTTCTCTATCTCCCCTCCCATCCTCCCCCCGCAACCCCTCATTAATCCGTAAGGGCTCTGATGCGGGCGTTTACCTTCTCACCCAGCAGACAAAGCGATCCCAAAATTCAGATCCCCAACAGTCAAGTAGATAAAGAACAGCTCTCCTACCATCTTCTTTTAAGTCTCTCCGGCAAGTGCAGGAAGGGGCCTGACAAAGCTCTATGCAGCCAATTGTGTTATCAAGGCACTTGGCACTACCAGCTGATCCTTGATTACTATTCATCCCTCAGGAAAATAAAACACCCTTTTGTAGTAAAAGTGTAACCGGTTACTATGATGCATTACATATTAACAAAAGCAGCTTTTTACCAAAATTACGGACGGTGAAAGCCTGGAAGTGGAATCAGACCAAGGTGACCAGTTGTTTCTACACGTTTCAGATAGAAAGCAGACAGTTTAACCAAGATTTTCACAGTGCTAAGAAGAATGCTGCGGGTGAGTTATGCCACATGTTTATACATAAAATGGCACTGAGTTCTGTAAAACGAATGTTAAGGATAACATTTTCTGTTGTAGCGACCTTTCTGGTGTAGCATCCTACGTATGCAACTGCCAGCACTGTAGTAACCTCGGTTTTCACGGGGTCTCTAACATTTTTGTGCTTTTCTTGACATCCACACAGGAGTTTTCAATATGCTTTCATATTTTCCTTTTTCCCTACCCTAACAGTACTGCTTATTAAAAAGCATAGTTGTCTGAAAGGCAGACCTTACTCTAGGTAGAATTTGCTGGTTTGGTGGAATAATCCCTACTTAGGTGGTGAGGAAGCATTCCAGAATATTAAAGGATTTGTTTGTTTGCTAATCTACTTAAGCACCCATAGGCCTTAACACCTGCAACTTGTGTGCTTTAGGGATCTTCCATGTCCGCGGCCGCTCTCAGTGTGGCAGCTCTGCGTGGAAGCCGCAGATTTAGACCGGCGGCAGTGCAGCAAGCTGACTAGCGGGACGCTCACCTGAAAAGAACTATATGGCTCTGGTGCACTCCCCCGCCACATCCCACTCCGCGTTGCCCATAAGCAGTGCGTATAAGCCTGTACGTAGCTGCAGTAGCCTACGCGCTCTGCTACCTGCATCTACCGCCTCTGCGTCAAACCCAACCGACTCTCAGTTGAGACAGCAATCCAACCGCCATGAGAACACCTCGCGCGTAACGCAAATGGGGCTGTATGAACATATTTCACATCCTCAGTTTGGGGAAAACTCGCTGACAGAGAAGGGGGTTAGCTTTAAACGGCATTAAGCAGAGCAGGCTTGATGTAAGCGCTTACCCCTGTGTGAAACTTGAAGCTCTTGCCAGCGGTGTGGAGGAAAGACATGACCTCATTATTCCACAGCCCAGATAATCCGTTCCTGGATAAAGTGAGAGCTGACAAGTGTTTCACCTTGAAGGTTATCAAAGCCCTTTCCACACTCTGCTGATGCGGAGGCATTTACTTTACCAAACAGGGATGTGAAAACTCCTCTGTGTTCGTAAAGGAGATAAAAAAATCGGGGTGGGGGTGGGGGTTAAGAGCACGCTGCCATGCCACGCAGACACAGGGACTGGGAGGAAGAGACCAACGGCACCTCCAGAACCATTTATGCAAACAGGATATATTTGCACAAGTTGATAAAATATTTTTCTCAATATTTTGAGAGTTACTGCTCTCAGTTCCTTCCCTCTACCTCTAGGTACTTTCTCTAGATAAGAGCCATGGGGCCTCTCTTGACATCAGCTACCCCTTTCGCACCCCCAGAAAGGTAGTTCAGCTCTTAGCTGGGATAAATCACTCTCTGGACCATCTTCTAGTGTCTCCCCAATGACTGCTGAGGGAACCAAGAGCGATTACGCTCCCCTAATCTTTTAATCAGATGAATCCAAGCTTTATTGCCACGGGTTTTACGCTGGCACGTGCACTCAACACACTAGCCTCAAATTTTGTTGGTAGGACCTATAATCTGTTTGAGCAATGGCTCCACACTAGTTCAAGGGGAAAGAATGTCATCTGGTTGCCATTGCCTTCTCTTGCAACACCTGCGCTCTTGCTGGAGGCCTGCCACGCAAACGCAGAGCGGGGCTCTCCCCCCTCCTCACCAGTCCGGTCCTTGGCGGAATAGCTAACAGAGAAAACACACATCTTCTCCTATCAGGACTCTGGACTCGTTGGATTTAAGTCTGCAGGGAAGAATGATGCCATTTAAAATATTTAACACAGAACATATAAAGCCCTGGAGAAAACGCGTAGCCGAGTTTCCTACAGAAAAGATTAATAAATGAACAGGTAGCAGCTGCAGAAAGAGCAGACACAAACCCCAAGATCAGGAGTAGGTTTCAGCTTAAATATTTGTCTTCCAGATGTTAACCTGCCATTCAAAACGTGCCCAACTACAACTGCGATTCTGCATGCCTCTTACACCTACTCCCTAAGAAAAGCTCTTTATTAAATTGCACACATTAAATCACCTATAGTATTTTCTTTCATGTCAAAGGGAAAAAAAAAGCAAAAGCAAAAGATTTTGAGGTTCATAGTCGATAAAAAGTGCAATTCACTACAACCATCACAACAACATGAAATACAAATACAGGGATAGTTTTCCGACCCATGAACTTGTGTCCATCAGTTAACTTCAGCTTACTGGGCAGTACACGGCAAAACACCAGGCTTTACGGTTCAGCTTTCTCTTTACTGCTCTCCATACCCCATCAGCACAGAGTTTGACGCCTGTTTCACAGGGAAACATCATCCACAGACAGCCTTCCCCCAGCCCTAACCCACTGATGCTCAGTTACAGGCACATTACGTGTGGCACGTGCCCAGTTTCTGAAGGGGAAGAACCACACTTTGACATTTCAAATGAGTAAAGAAACTAAAAGGCAAGAGCCAGCATACGCAAACCAGCAAAATCAACTTTAAGGACACAATATTTGAAAGGGCTGACAAGTCTAAGTTCAGTGATTTCAAATAACCATCTCTGAAAATTGTCTTTATTCTGTCCCTGATGTTCGCCCTCACACCTGAACTCACTAAGCCTTGTGTTCTGTTCTCATTTAGAGGCTGTAGGAAAATTATCCACAATAAACTTCATTCTTTTTCCAGGATTAAGAATTGTGTATCGTACTTGCAGTGAAAATCTGTTTTATGCATTAGGGAGAACACAGGACTGAACTTTTTTTTTCAAGTTAAGACATTTTTGCATTTTGATTATAAATATTCTCCTGGTCATTTTTGGCAAACCTGTCAAAAGACATTTTATGCCATTTTGCAAGACGTTGTTATTGGAGGCAAAAGTTAGTCTTCGTATTTAAACTAAATGTGCCTGAAACATTGAAAAGCTGATTTAACGTCAACAATTCTGCAACTCAAGCAGTGTTTGGGCCAAAAACTGGCTCCAAAAGATAATGGCAGGCAGGAAAAAGGCTGTATTTCTGAAGAACGTAAAGAAGTAACACTAGGAAACACTTCAGCAGTTAAAGAGAGGATGAGAGAGAGATGTTCTTCTCAGATGCCTTCTCTTCTGTTCACTGAGCCTCTATCATTTTATCAAAATTAAATCTCACAAACATCCAAACAACAATAAACGTGGTTAATCCAGCCGAAGAAAGAACGCCTCTATCTTTGATTTACTCTGAAGCATAGAGGTGTTCAGGCTTCTATAGCCTCACACTGCAAGCAATTTGATTCGGTGCCAAGGCACAATGTGTTCAGTAAAACACGCTGTGAAAAGTTCAGCTCTGAATTAAAACACACTCATTTAAACGACAGGCTAACAGAAGATACTTTTGAAGTGCTCTGTCCTACAGTGCCCTCATCAGTAAGTTCCAATGAGAGGCTGAGGGTGCAAAAGTGCTCACTGGGCTGGATTATGAAAGGACTACGTTGCTGATGTGCTTTGACCAAAACTGAGTATTTGGTCATTTTCCAGAATTCTGATAAGGTTTCAAGTTGCTAGTCCACAATAACAGCGATCTGACATTAGGAACAAGAAGGGGAATCATCATACCTTTCTTTAAATCTCAATTTACCTGTGGCTTGGGATGGAGTAAGATTTTGAGTGGCATCAGACTAGCCAAATTTTCCATACAGAATTTTACGCAGCAACGTAAACCTTCTAGGGACTTCACAAATGTGCCATAACTTAATCTTTTTAAGAGTATCTTACTTTTTTAAAAATCGGGTTCCACAAACCCAATGATAAAAGGGGAGTTTCCTACATTGAAAATCTCTTCAGGCACAGNGTAAACCTTCTAGGGACTTCACAAATGTGCCATAACTTATTTTTTTTAAGAGTATCTTACTTTTTTAAAAATCAGGTTCCACAAACCCAACGATAAAAGGGGAGTTTCCTACATTGAAAATCTCTTCAGGCACAGAGGTAAGCATCAAGAAATTTGGTACCATGTGGATAAATGTGGTACCATGCGGATGAGAGGATAAATGTTTGCAGGGATGTTTTTTTTCCCAAAGCACAAACAGCAGTCATGGGCCAGCATTCCCTCCTAATGTCCTAAAAATCAATGTGCAAAACTCCCTCTGATGGCAAGAGATGTCCACGTACGGAAAGGGCAGCCAGCTCCTACCTGCCTCTCTCTCAGTTTCTCGGTTCAGATTCACACCTTGGTGCACGTTCCCAAGGGGTCTGAGCATTTCCCAAGGAACGGCGATCTAGTTTTGCTACTCATCTGGAGCATCATGTAGTTTTATTTTTAGGATACAAAATTATAAACAGAATTAGTTATTGGCAGTAAAAACGACAGTCTCTCTTTCCTCCCTTCAGGAACACACACTGGAGGAAAGTGCCAGTTGAAAACGGTATGGCATTTAGTTTTTGGAAACATCAAAAATGTAACTGTTATAATAAATGGTTTGCATCCTGAGCTTCAGGTTGGAGTATATAGAATTTAGAAAAGAAGGATAAAGTAGTTTCAAATGCAGATTTGATCCCCAAGGCAACTTTTCCAGTTTATAATTTTCTTAATTCCCTTTATCTGTTGTACTATTAGAGTCAAACAATGAAAAAAAGAAAAACACCTACACATACATCAGATGACCAAAGTAAATGACCTGCTTTCCCTCTGATCCTTTTCTGTGACAGTAAAATTAAACGTTAATTATAGCAACAAGATGTTAGAATAGAAGTAATAGAAAAGTTGCAATTTAAAAATAGTGGACTTCTGCTTAAAAGCTACAAATTGTGTACAGAGNGAAAAACACCTACACATACATCAGATGATGACAGTAAAATTAAATGTTAATTATAGCAACAAGATGTTAGAATAAAAGTAATAGAAAAGTTGCAATTTGAAAATAGTGGACTTCTGCTTAAAAGCTACAAATTGTGTACAGAGTGGAACTAAGAGAGACAATCAATAATGAAGGCCAAGAGATTACGTTTTAAATTTCATATTGATAATATAAGTAAATACAGTAGAAATGTCTGTTAGACACATATATACAAATTTCTCATAAAATGATACACATTTCTAAATTATTATTGTCATGAATACATACATAATGACTGCGAGGAAGAAAAGTCTTCAGAACCATCAATAAACAAATCAAAAAAATAACCTTACATAAAGCCTGAAATGATATTTCTTGTTTACTCTAACAAGTGAAAGCAGGATTTGGCTAAAATTTTGACCTGTAANAATGATATTTCTTGTTTACTCCAACAAGTGAAAGCAGGATTTGGCTAAAATTTTGACCTGTAAATTCTTCTGCTTACCTGCAAAACACCAGGAAAACGCGCACTGAAATTCAGGGTTTTGTCATGTTTTTGGAAAAAAAAAAAAAAAAAAAANNNNAAGAAAAAAAAAAAAAAAAAAAATTGTTAAAGTTTGTATTGGTTTTGCTTTACCTTTCCCTTTATTTTTCATGTCTGGAATAGAAAAGCTCAGTCTTTCTATTGTGGGGAAAAAGGCTGAAAATGAGTTTGCTTAACTGCGTTTCACATTGAGGGCAAGAACAGAGAGCCCATAAGGACCTGTCGTCCCTTCAACGGACGATATAACAAAGAAAGAAATTGAATAAATTGAAAATATTTTATCTGTCCCTGAACTATTTTCTGGTCATTTCTAACAGTTTTTGCAAGGAGGTTTTCTTATTCATTAATGAGTATTCATTAGGATTTTAAGTGGCCAGCTTTAAATTACCAATCTATTGATTTATTTTATTTATCTATTTATTTTTATGGAAACAGACAAACAACAACAAAAATCCTCCCCTGACACCTGGCAGTGGTTTCAGCTTAGCCAAGGGACGTACAATTTTTGAGGTGCCTATTTCCCAGTAAGTGTAAAAAGGAGTTGTTTAAGACCAAAGAGAAACGTTTCGCTGTAACGAATCAGGATATACCTTAGCTTTATCTCGGAAAGCTTTACATTCGGCAAGCCTGTTTGGCAGCTTTTCTGGAGATCATAAATCAAAAGGATTCAGAACGATTTTCAGCATTTTTTGTACTGAGGCCACTCCCCAGGTCTGCGTCTCACTGGGATGGTCCCTGGGATTAAACTGTGCTTGAGGCAGGAACACATGAAGACAGTAATGACACTCTCTTTAGGGCCAAGAATCCACCAAAAATTCAGAATTTGATAATTATTTTTTGATACGCAGATATACATTCAGATAAACTGACTTAAACCAGCAATCTTATTACCGCAAAAATGCAGATTATATCACTGAGATTGTAAAATATAAAGTTTTGGACGATATCTGTTACACTCAAAACTTCCACACGGGCATTTATTACGACAAATCTGTGCTTCAGTTAACTTCGGACGCTCCACTCACTTACAATACAAAATTCTTTAGCTTTTGACAGCTTTACAAAGGAAACTCGCTATTCACGCTGTGAATGGGGGTATGTATTAATTTGCCTTTCAAAGCGCGTGCAGTCCACTTTGCTGCTGATAATCTGCATAAAACCGGATTAACGAATCGGGAATCCTTGGGGTCACGACAGTCAGCGCAGACCGAAAGTGCCGTCCCATGATAGACTTGGCATGGATGTCTTCCTGAAGAGCTAGAAGGGCTGCTTCTCTACAGACTGCTGCTATCTGCAAAGAAACAATAATAATAATAATAATAATAATAATAATAATAATAATAATAATAATCCTCCCAACCAGCACATAGCATTATTATTATAAAATACATTACTCGAAAGGAAAAAAGCCAATACAAGAATATCAACATAATCCAAATGCCAGACACTCGCAAGGACAGAGTTTCTTCGCCAACTTTTTTTTTTTTTTTTTAAATAAATGAGGTTGCGGGTGATTAGGAATCCAAGAAACGGGATATAGCTCGAAATTCAAACCGTAGTAACATTGCATTTCCTATTACAGTATGTTGCAAATTAACTTGCTAATCATATTACCTTGTGCTAAACTCCCCGCAACACCTGATAAATTAAAACCCCAATAACCAGCAATACATTTTTCTGTCCCCAAAGCGCAAGAGCAGATATTCCCAGGCTCTGCGGGCACTTTTCTTTCTCAGCTTTACGCTGGGAAAGAAGTAAAAACAATTAATTCAGAAAAGAAGGCTAGAAGGAGAGGGGCGTGTGGAAGGGGAGGAGGGTTAAGGTCTCATACCCTGCAATGTGTTTTTAAGCTCTCTGGACTTCAGACAGCGGAAACAGACTGATGCCAGTGTCACTCTAAAGACACATTACTGTGGTGAAAAGAGCTTGTGGAATGAAAAGAGATATTGTGATTTCCAGTGCAACAGGGAAAACAGTGATTGATATTGACTGCTCCCTTATATCTGTAAATGAAAGAGCCAGCTGAAACACATTTGTCCAGCTATTCAGCATATTTTCTCTGTTTGTTCACTTACTGAAAAGAGTTCCCCCGCTTATGCTGTGCTAATGGTTGCCAAAGCCGTTTAGTAGCTTTTTAGAGGATTTAGCAGCATGTTTAGGAAGCTTTCACAAGAAAACATGCATGGATTTAGATGGCTTTGTCAAGTTACAACAATATTACTATTAGTTCTGCGCTGCTCTAATGAGCAGTGAAGCTAAACACTGCTGTTACGCATTTTAATGCTTTTCAGGACTTCAGAGACAGTTAAACGTGGAAGCGTAGCTGAGATTTAGCACACCAGCTTCTTGCCGAGATAAGTAATACATCATCTAGAAAGTAACGCAGGGATCTTGATCTTTCCATTCAGGTTGTTCTCTAAGTAGACATTTTGAGTAGTTCCCCATCTCTAACACAAATATAAAGCTACTTAAAGAAAAAGAAAAAACCCCAAACCAGATCAAACCTCCTCTCCATCCCTGCCTAACACAAACCCAGAAATCCTTCAAAAGGGAGAAGACTGTTGGTGGAAAACCAGATCCCGAGCATCCTGGACTCTAAACCTGTGTTGGTCTTTGAAGGGGGAGGTTCCATTTCCCTGTGACAGATACTGCACCAAGGGCAAGTTTGCCACAAAATGAAGAGGAAGAGACCTTCTGGGGGTTTTCACAGGTGTTATTAAAAAACCCCAAAACGCGGTACAGCCTGTTTTGACCATCCTGTTCTGCTCACAGAGACCATCGCCAATCTACAGCATCAAAATTATGAAGCAGGGTATCACTACAGCACAAGACGTTCACTTGTTAGGAGCTGACACGTTTTGCCGAAGGAAAAGCTGAAGGAAAGACTGTCAAGTTGGCAGATCCAAAAAAGAAGGAACACCACTACCAGTCTTATTCCTTCCCATTTCATTTGTACACTGATACACTTAGGAGGAATTTGCCCATAAGCTGATACTTCTGATGATGTTTTTACGTTTTCTCTATGCTCTGCCAAGAGTATCAGTAACAGTGATGATAAGTAACCTCCAAAGGATTTCTTGGTTTTAATTTTGTTCTTAAAGACTGAACCATAAGTTCTGCGATAACTGAAAATTACGAGACGTGAGGAAGCACCATGAAACTGAGATTGTTTTTTGCTTCCCAGGAGCATTTGAGCTGCTTTTAAGGAAAGAGGAAAGCATTGTAAGGCATGAATTATCGGTGTCTCTTTTCCTGGCTGCACTCAGAATTTTTGTGGACTAAAACTTCATTATATTATTGAGTAATAAACAGCAGGCATTATGGCACAGTGTTTAAAATTTGGGCCCTCGCATCTGGTCGCAGGAGTCACATGGTGGTGTTTCCATTCCCTGGCTAACCCAGAGTCTCGGGTTTCTGAGGTAAGAGATTCAACAAGGCAAGTTTGATTATTTTTCTTCATTCAAGTATGCAAACTTTAAAAAAAAAAAAAAAAAAAAAAANAGAGTCCGCACAAGCATTCTCACTAGCTAGTAAAGCTAAATCACTCGTGGAAAGCAAACACAAATAGTAATATAGCCACAGTGAAAGGAGAGTGAATTCATCTGGTGAAATCTGCTGTGTTATTGGCCTAAGGTCTGTTGGTTTTTCATAGATATTTCCTGTGACAGTCACGTTAGGACATTTCTTACAAGACCAAGCAACCGAAGGGTTTTGAAATGGCATTTCTGCCTAAATTAAAAAACAACATACATTGGGTCAAGTGAGGCAAAGAGGGAAGGCAGCAGAAGGGGCTAATTGACAACAAAGGAAGAAACCCAGCAGCTTTGCAGCAAGGTAGGGGTCCTGCCCAGGCTTAGCGGCACTCCAAAACCAGAGGCTGCACCTCGATCATCAGTTTTAAAACCTTGCAACAGACCTATCTATCCTCCGTGAATTTGTCCAATGACTTTCTTAAATCACTTATCCTTTTGGCCTCCACAACATCGTCCTGTAATGAGCGCCACAGCCTGATCATGCATTGTATTAAAAAAAGCACTTTTGTTTGTCTTGAACCTGGTAATTTCAACAAGTGCCTCCAAGTTCCTGTGTTATGAGAACAGCGATTCATCTGTTGTTCCCCGTTCACCTTCCTCATATCATTGATGATTTTACAGAGTTTTATCTCATCCCCTCTCAGTCAAGTCTTTGCAAGCTGAAGAGTCCCCAGTGATTCAGTCCCTGCTCCGGCAGGAGTCGTCCATCCGTGAGCCCATTTGCCACGTTGGCTTTGTGTCTTCTGCTATATCCTCCCGCTGATGCGCGGCTGAAGCCACGCCGGGCACGGAGGGAGCCGTACCACGGCACAGCACTGTTTCGGGGTTGCTTGCAGTTCCTTTCCTACTATTGTATTTGCCATCATATTAGCGCTGAGATTATTTTTCTCAGAAAATTATCCCCACTGCCTCCAGTATGTTTTCCTGTGTGACACTATCCAATTTAGGTCATGTACTTGTGATTTTGAAGCCTTGCTGATTTTCTTTTCTCCCTATTGCATTTATCAGCATGAATGGCCTCTGCCTGCCTCTGTAAATGGATGCTGTGAACCAACACTACCTATCTGCCAGTTTTAAGACAATTCTTAATTATTTTCAAATACCAAGGGATTGCCATTTTCACCTTTTCAGTATAAAAAAAAAAACACAAAAAAGTGCAGTCTTTTGGATCTCTGTGTGTTGCAAGGAATAGGAATTATGTCCTAGTCCTGGTCCAATGGCAAAATTGCAGCTCGATGTATTGAAGGACAAAATAGATATTATTGACTGGACCTGAATACAGAGTGGCTTTCAGCATTGACTGTTAAAGCAATAATGAAGACATTAAGTGACTGACAGAAACAACAGTGATTAAACAGCAACAGACCAGGCAGCAGGTAATTAAGCAATAACTGCTGAGGTGTGGGGTGTTATTGCAGAGATGAATAGCGAGTCAGGTGTGGTACTATTGCACCTACGAGTACCAGAATATACCCTAGTTTGATTATTGATATCATTATAAATGAAAGTTTAACAAACACAATTCTCATTTTCAGTGGAATGAGAGCAAATTACTGACCTATGCTTTAGTCTGCTGTCTGCAGCCCTCTCCTAGCATGGAAATAATTTTGAATTCATGTATTAAAAACAGATTACCATTTTTTAAAAGGACTGATTTATCATCTGAATGAGTGCTTTAAGATCAGAAAATAAACAACTAATTAGAATCCTACTCCAAAGTAAAAAAGGCGACTGTATCAAGTTATCCTGGGAGGAAAGGAGAACTCACATTTGCCATCTGAACCACACACACATGCACAGAGATCAGTAATAAAGCAAAGCCACACACAAGCTCACAGCCATGGTGCAAACAACGGTGAGTCCCAAAAAGAAGTGGATTTACACCTAGTTGTTCCTTCCCTCCCCATTTCACTCCCAGCAACAATAAAATGCCCAGTGCCAGTTACCGTTCCCTTAATAAACAGCATTCAGCATAACCCATCTTTCTCCCGAAACCAATGGTTACACTGGCTGATTCAGCTTGGCCGATTCTCCCCCATTCTGGCATTAAGCACCAACTCTTTCCAGCGGACTGAAAGTCCTTTTCAGCTTCTTTGTATTTAAAGTGCTCTAAATAGCTTTAAAGAATCTTTAAAAAAAAAAAAAAAAAAAGGAAAAAAAGAAATGAGCTTCTGTGTTAAAGCCTTAGGTATTTTCAAGAAAGTGGTTTTGTTAGTGCAGAGTCTGTTGGGAACACCTGTGAATGTCGGGTTTAATTGGGCTGCAGCTGGTGTCGATTGTGTGCGCAGTAACTGGCAGCCTCTGGCTGGCTGTACATTGTGTTTCATTTTCCTTTTTCCTTCCTTTTTAACTTGCTCCTCCACCCCGCCAGTTAAAGTTGTAAGGGATTGTGTGTAAGAGGGATTAGGAGCCTGGAAACAGAATAGTACCCTGCGGTTTGTGAATAGGGCAAATTGTGGCGCTTCCTGGATGAAAACTACCTGCGAGCCTGTGCGCCCGTGCGGTGCGCGCCTGCCAAGCAGCGTCAAAGGAAGACTGTGTATGGGTTTGGGGAGTTTGCCTTCCCGCTCTGTTAAGGAGAGAGAAAAGGTTCACACACGGCATTTTAAAAAGACATGAATAACTCCTGGGTCAGGACATCTGTTTCTCACTCAGGCAAATTCCTACCCGTGACAGGCATCTGCTCTTGCCCCTCCGTCAGAAGCTGCTCTACGGAGAGCAATAGCCTTATCCCCACAAAACCAGGGAAATCGGAAAGCTCTCAGGACCCAGGGCCGTCACCTGATTGAGGAAAGTGGTGGGCATGGACACCTTGCCAAAGCAAGAAGAGCAAACAAATCAGGAGGAGGTGCACCGTAGGCAGAGAGGCTAAAAGCGAGTAGCAGGGAAAGGTTGCTGACTGTATTCTAAAATTGACATAAACTCAATTCAGCGCATAACTTTCTTCAAGGAATTTGTACGAGGCTCAGTGCAGCGCTGCGCAGAGATGGTAAACACCTCGAGGTTTCTGCCACCCCTGGCAGGTCACTCCTGCTCAAAGTGTGGGATGCCGCGGCCCCTCTTTCCCCCTCCTCCTTTGTGCAGGCACCACCCGCTGCTGGCTGCAGGCTCCCACCTCTCTTGTGCTGGCCCCGGCGCTAAGCTGGCCCTTTCATTAACTGATTCAATACACCAGACCATCAGAAAACTAATCCAGAAAAAAAAAAAAAAAAAAAAAAACCAAATATGGGNGACTCACAGGGGGGATTCGACAAGCGCCGGTTGGCATGGGAGGGGTGGAGAGCACGGCAAGCACCTCTTCCCCCAGTAGCAGAGAGCTGCTGGATCGCCTCATCAAGTTTTGCGCTCCCTTCCCCTGTGTTAGCATCCCCACATCGCTTCTGTTGCGCACGGCTGTCTGTCTGAACTAGCTCGGGTACCGCAACGTGATGCTGGCTGGGCTAGGGAGACGTGCCCTAGATAATGCTTTTGTACAACATACTACTTTTAAAGATAAAAACACTATTTTAAGATACCACAAATACCATTTCTTCCTTAAAATGGGCTAAACTGAGAGGCTCTTAACTGGTGAGAGGTGGAGTTTTTGATGTATTTCAAAAAGGCTTAAATATAGTACTTCTCTCGTGGTCCAACTTTCCTGTTTCACCTATAAAGCAGATAAAATGGGAAAGTACAAGATAACGTGCCTTTTTTCTCTCCTCTGAAAAGAGGAGTTCTTATGGACCACTACAGATCTTGTTCTCTTTGGGAGGAAAAGTTTCCAGTACTACGAAATAATTGATCACTCTGCAATAAGTTTTGATCTAATCTTTGAAAGACAAAGAATCACTCCTGTACGTGTGTATCTTCATTCAGCTCAACTCTATGATCTGTAGATTTAAATGGGATGGATTATACGTTTGGGCACTTTGTAAATGGAAAACAATCTGTTCTAATCAGAAAATGATAAAGTATATTAGCATAGTGCTTTTCATACAGTATCCATTCATTCCTCAGATTCACGTACTGTACCTACCAGTGGGGCTTTGGAGTGAATTTACTTACGTACTTACTTATACTTAACTTATACTTAACATACTTAATATATGATTGTCGCCCTATAAAACTTTCCTAACGAAAGCGTGCAAGGCACTCACAGGCCACACAAGTGCCTCAGTGAGACAGAGGCTTCTTTGATCTCTCAGCAACTATGTTTTAAAATGTTATTAAGTTTTCCTCGAGTTGAAGTGTATATATCTATTATGGTTCTGTATTCATGAACACTGCCCTGGAATGGATGAGTTCCTACGCATATTGCTGCCATCCTCTGCAATGATACCCTATAATTAAATATTACTTTTTATAAAAAGAGAGACTTCTTTTTTCCTTGTTTATTAAGGAGATATTCAATATGAGCAGACTTTGGATAGTCTACTTTAAAACAGGTCTGTAGTGATGAAGCAGCACCTTTGCAATTCTTAAATAAAAAGGACAGGTATTACATGTATCTCGTGTCTCTGATCCAACAGGCTGAGCAAACAATCTCTGCTATTCCTGATTCCTTTTATGAGAAGTTGTTAAGGAAATGTAATTGAACAAAACCAGCTCCTTTAACGATGTCTGTAACTGACCTTAGTTCAGAACAGACTGGCCCAAATCTTCACTATTTAATCTACCGTTTGCTTACTGGTGTAATTTTGCAGATTGATGTGCATGTGACCATGCACGTGGGTGTCCGCAGCTTACCCGAGGTGCTGCACAGGGACAGAAAGTGGTCGTGCCACCTGAATACATCTGGTCTGATCAGGACGATGGTTCCCACTCAGCCCTTTCCATGGTGGTGACAGCTGCCTTGGGAGGCCAGAGCAGAGACCGAGTCCTCCTCCTGCCCCCTCCTCCTGCCCTCTTCTCCCGGTCTCAGCCAGGGGGGCCAGGCTTCAGATTGACCTTGTCTACTTGCCGCGGTCACCCGGTGCCACAGAGCCTGGCGTGTCGGCCAGGGGCTGAGCCAGACAACTGGCCGGCTGTTCTTGTGGGACAACGGCATCACGGCAACAATTAATGAGAAAGCGGTGATCACAAAATGCTCCATTTAATTGCCAAAACCTGAGCACGGGTTGTGCCTGGGCGGCAGACAGTATCACATGTATCAGTAGCTTTTATTATTCTATAAAGCTTAAACACGCCCAGAGAAGAGAAGGGAAAGATGAGGTATGTAGCCAAAATTAAGCATATGTATCATAACTATAGCACATGATGACAGCTGAAGAGAATAAACCAGAGCCTTCAGTGGTACATGCTAAGTGTCATCACACATACCTCTGCTCATCCCAACATGTTCTAACAGAGCGAAGCTTTGACTCCATCTGCAAGCCTTCTCTTTTCTTCTTTCCACTCTCTTAAAAAATATTACTAGATGTGGTATCCTTCCAAGCAATATATAAAACATGTAAATTCCAATTTAACTTTTGCAACTACAAGCCCAAAATGCAGCTATTTTCCAAAACGCACTCTGTCGATATGGCTCCCATCACTTTGGCAGAGGCATGGCATAGCTGCACCTTTCACAAAGGAATTCCGTAACAAAACGAGTTTTTACATGCTGGGACTAAATATTTTTAAACAGCACTCTCTGCCAACTTCAAGTTTCAGCTATATTTGTGCAACTAAAATAAATAAATAAATAAATAAAATCACACACATGTTTCTATACAAGATTAAGCTGCATTTCTGGTTAACCTCAGAATTATTTCATTTTTATATAAACATTTAATGAGAAAGTTTAACTTCTTCCCTTCAATGAGGAAAAGGAAGCCAAGCCACTAGAAAAACAGAGTCTTGCTATATGTGTGTGTGTGTGTGTGTGTGCACGCACTCATTTTAATTAAAAGTAATTAACAGAATACTGTGTTCTCACTCACAGTATGCTGTTACTGCAGAGGACCTGTACACAGAGCCAATGCTATTTTGCTGAATGCCGCTAGCAAGACAGATTGAATTATGCAATTAAAAATTTTAAACTAGAAAACTTGGAGGACATCATTAGCTGTAGCTGTCGTGAGTTTCTCTCTAGAAAAGCAAAACAAAAGAAAAAGCTACAAAACAGATTTGGCGGCTTCTTCCTTACGAAACCTATCAGTGTAGGTGTTAAGTAGTTGCTGGTTTGCTTGCTTTCTTTTCAGATTTTGAGGCAGACAGATACATTCAGCGTATTCCATATTTCTTGCACTGAAAAATAATTCATGCCTTTGCTTCTCAAACCAGTAATTCCTTTCTCAAGTTTAACCTGGGAGAGTAGCAGAGGCCTTAGACTCCTATCAAAACAAAGCAAATAAAGCGATTCTGCAAAAGGAATTGGGAGAAGTGCCCTCCCTTCCCTAAAAATATTTATTGTTTTCATCAATAGAGCACAGCCAGTCTAGAACTGTCTTTCAACTCCTTTCAGCTCCAGCAGCATTTCTTTTACATTATATCACCATTACAAGATTGCTAGACCCCTAAACTTTTGAATCCACCCAGCAAAAAGGAAAGCAAAAAATTATTTTTTAATTTTTTTTTTTTTTAAACTCTCCCTTTCATCCTGTCTTTGGAGCTATGGCAAATACTGATTTGGATCTTGCATAGCAGGTTAATAGCAACTGTATTTGTAATTACCTACATATGAGATATCATAATACCATACAGTAAAAGCAAACAAACTCAGTTAAAAATAATAACCAGAAAGTCTAGCAAATCTTCTGGAGTCTTAGTGTTTCTATCAATTTGGACAGAAAGCATACAAATCCTATGATAATAAGAGAGATGAATACTTTCTGGGTCTCTGTATGGCTATTTACACATGCATACACATCCTGAGTTGAGGCAGGGAATGAAAAGAGACGGTAGTCGTGTAGGGTCTTTAGACAGACTGCAAGATGAGTAATGTCCCTAATGGAAGCTCTCTTGCTTTTTCATTTATTGGGTTCTCAGTGCCTGGAAGGTGCGAGATGTCTCCTGTGGAATATCTAGTTCCTCGGCAGAATGCTAGAGGAATTTCAGACTGTTTCTAAGTTTACCTCTTGGAGCTTCCCGTGGTACCCAGCTGCTCACATTTCCCAAGAAAATCGGGGAGGAGGGCTACTGCATGCCTGTATTCCAGAGAGGCAGAATATGGGTGGGAGGACAGTCAGACCTTGAAAGCAGTGCTGGTAGCCACAGCTAGATGCCTCCGTGTACAGTTATTACTCCTTAAGGAGGAAGCAAAAAGGCTGGTAAAAAACTTAAGTTTCAATGCGAGTTTTGCTTGTGCAAGAGAAGAAAATAANAAGTTTTGCTTGTGCAAGAAAAGAAAATAAGTAATTATAGCAAGAAAAAAATAAGAATGATACAAATATATGAAATGAAAACTGGTGTACCAACAATTACCTCGAGTTAAGGATTTATGTAAGGGGTATATTTTAATGGAATAGAAAGCCAATAAAATAGCAGTAAGATGGACAGGACAGCGTGACCTATGCTCTTCAATAGTCAGTCTGAACCAGTGATGCCCTGGTCACCACCTCTTTTTTGATCAGGCCCCTTGAGGAGCCTGTTCAAGCGCTAACCAGCGCAAACCTAATCCAGCAACGCAGAAGAGAATAGTTTCTGCTGGTTTAGCACCCTGAACTGGCTCACCCAGCATGCAGGCAGGAAGGCAGGCAAGGGAGGAAGGCTCCGAAGGCAGGGAGAGGACGAGACTGCAGCAGAAAGCAGGTTTAAAGACCACCAAAGCTGAGAGACACACTCAACCTAGATACAAATGTTTCCACTTGTGCAACTTCTTTCACTCATCTGCCAATTCAAAAGCCAATGCACAATGCACCTAATTAAGAAAAGTATATGCCTGGCATATATAGAGACATTCACCGGTGCAAGCGGCCTTGCGACTGTCCCTTTCAGGTGGGCAGCCCCACATTTCCCATAAGGATCTCAGTGTTCTGACTTGACACCCCTTGATCTACTGGTTTTAATACTTGCGTGCTTAAAAAAACCCAGTATTTTGCATTATTTGGTTATAAAACAATACAATTCTACTGTCAATAACATCATACCTGCTAACCACTTTTAGTTTCAATAAAAGCTTTGAACAATACATCTCAGGTATATCCGTGTTGTGTCTACTGTACATAGGGTAAATGGGTAAATGTTACCCACTGCTTCTGGTCCAAAATTACCCAGTCCAGTGAATCACTGAGTGCTTACTATGAGGGATTCACAGCACTATCCCAAAGTACCAGCTCCCTCAAAAGTGGAGCAGCCTGTCACCAGTATAGCTGGCCCCCATCACTCTGGGAACAAGCCAAAGACCAGAATAAGGCAGCATAAGGTAACGTGCTGAAATGTAAGAACCTGTAGTCAGAGCTGTCACTGACCTTCAGTGAAAAAGTTATGAGCAATCAGATTAACAAGGCATCTGCTTTTGCATTGTTAACATGAAAACTTCTCATTTGAGTGCCCTTCTGCAGCTGAGAAAACTGAATCCATGTCATGTCTGAAAGTCACCTCAGTATTCTGGATAACCAGATCTGCTACTCCATGGATAACAGATCTAATTTAGAGAATTCCTCCATTTCTTCTCTTTCTTACTTGTAAACTCCTTCTCACTTTGTGCCACGTTACTATGAAAACCTCCTTGGTCTCTTGGGTTTTCTCCCCCTCCTTCCTTGTCTAGGCAAGACAATGTAATGCAAATTTCCAGCACTGTGAAGACTTAGAAAATGGGTCATTTGCATTTCTTTTCACTTAACAAAGATGGTTTACATTCAAAATTTATCCTCAACATTTTTGCAAATATGCATAGGAGGAAGCAGCAGAGTGTCCCTTCTCTTTCCTCCGGGTTGTATGCAGCTTGCTTTTTAATGTTAACAGCACTTGAACTTCTAAGAAGTTGCAGACTAGCATGATACACAAACAATTTAAGGCCAGAAATTTATGAAATTCATGCGTAATAGTGTTCAGCTATGAGGATCCCCCTAGAGCTCTGTGACATTTGCTGTCCTTGGCCACAGCATGTCCTTGGCTCTACATTCAACCTTCCCCACTTCAAGCCCTCCTCTTTGTGCTTACATCAAAGCCCAGTAGCTCTGTGCCCTCTGCACAGGAGGCACAAATCCCCAAGCCCCGAGGCCACCCCTCAGGCCACCCAAACCCTGCTGAGAGGCATCCACCTTTTCCCAGCAGTGACGGAGGGAGGTGAGAGTGATCACACCCAGTAGGTAGGTGTTTAACGTTTGAGGAAGGCTGTCTATAGACACTGTCACATATGGTATTACTGCTTTCACAGTCCCTGAGATAATGCCAGGTGTCTCCCACCTTTCCTGGCACTAGGAAGGTTTGCCAGGATAGCATCTAACACCACGGCAGAGGCTGAGATCAAGGGAGGAGGGAATGACACCCGAAGGAGCTGCTATAGCTATAGCACGGCAGAGGTTGCCACAAGAGCAAGCTGAGAAAGGTCAACTACAACAGAACTAAGGACCACAGCTAAAAAAAAAAACCCTCAAAAGCCATTAAGAAATGTTAGTGCAACCAACAGGACTGGCCTGTGCAGCTGAAGTGCTCCCAAGGTGCCATGTTCAAGGGACAGTTACAAATTGAAGTTACGGTAAGGTTTCTTGTAGGACCATGCCTCTTGCTATGTGGTTGGTTTACCTACCAGAGCATCAACTCTGCCAGAGAAAAGATTCTGGTCCCACAGTTTCTACCACTAGAGAAAGGAATCATATCAGCTCTCTTTGTCCAAACAGCTACAAAAAGGAGGAAAGAAAGATGAAGGGAACAACCGTCCAGCCCAAACCACTCTATGACTCTATGATTATGGAGAGCAATAGGAAAAGACAAACAGGACCCTTGGGCTGGGAGGGCTTTGGGCAGAAGGGAAGAAGGAGAAAGTGAGGAAAAAAACCCCAGTACTGTGGGTTGTACAGATCCTAGCAAGCCCTCAAATCTATAGCCTGAAGAGTAAGACCAAAAAGCAGTCTTAGCCCGTACTGCAAGCCTCTGCACATGAAATATGCAAGCCTGGATCTTCAAGATATCTAGCAGTCTTCTTTGGGGGAAGCTGGGTGAATACACAGGAAAAGATCATCTGCTCCTCCTACCCGCAGTCCTGTGGATGCAATCCTCTTGACAGAGCCTGCAGCACACGTATGCCTTCTCAGAAATTTCCATAAATATTTTACTACGCTGAATTGTGCAGCCAAGTTATCTAATTACACAATAAAGCACAACTGCTCTCCTCGGTGCCATTCTAGCCTATCTAGCAGGCTCAGAAATCACCTAGCCGTCCACTCTGCAAGGCACAAAAACGTAGAGGAGGATGCTAAGGATGACAGTACCCAACAGCACATGCCAAGTGGCCATGAGTGGAAGATTCAGAAAATAAAGGACACCTTAATTAGTGGGCAACGTTGACACTGTCTCACACTGCTCTGTCTTCCTAGCACAGATTTCTACAACTGGTATTGTCCCCAGCCCGCTGTCAAGTGATGAGTTCATAAGATTTGCTCAGGAATTGCCTATGTGCATGAGAAAGCGCAAGCTTTCCACTTCCCAGT
>RSEF01000004.1:59148141-59196202 GCA_003993805.1 Himantopus leucocephalus | reverse complement strand
GGAAACGGTTCTGATAATCGTTTAAGCGTTGTTGCACATGCAACTGCCAAGAGTGAAGAATGCCTGTAGCGCTCCCCCACCTCCCCTCCCTACACTGTCCACCCCGCGGAAGCCGGCAAGCTCATCTGCTGCAGGACATTTGCAGAACATCTCATCGGCCGAACTGACAGATTGCATCACGTTAGAAGACTTAACCAGAACACATGGAAATCGTTTTTGTTAAAATCATACAGAAAAGATGAAAAAAATACCGAGATTTCATAAGGTAACTTGGCTTTTTAGAGCTCTTTTTTTTTATGAAATGGAGGTTGAGTGTTATTTCTACAGGCAAATGTTGGAATATTGCTGTAACTCTCTAAAAAGGAAAGGGGGTTTGTTTTTCTTCTTTTTAAGACGTGCTTTCCCCATATGTTTCTGAGATGGTGTGTGCAGTACTGCAAAGTCTCCCCATCTCACCACAATCTCGCAGTTCAGCAGAACTCGCAAGCAAGCGCTCGGCTGTAAGCACCTGAGCAAATCTCCTCCTCGTCAGCATCAAGGATCCTGAAGGAGGAGGGACTTGCCCTCGTTTTTGAAGCGAAGCACATGCCGACCAGCTTCCCTTTCAGTTGGCTTGCTGTCAGGCGCACGCAAGCCCGTGGTATCGACCAGGCTGCACAGAAAGTCGAGCTGTTCCTGGAACAGTCAGTGCTCAATCTCTGCCGGCCGGCTGCCTCCTTCGCCAGCCCCGTTTGTACTTAGAAAATGTGGTATCTGGAGAATTATTTAAAACGGCAAATTTCCTTTCAAATGGGCTTTCTTGTTGTTCTGCTTGTTTCGGGGGAAGAAGGCTGGAGCGGGAAGAGTCATTACACAGTGAAAAGCAAAAAAACACATTTTCATGTGTGATTACTTATATTAATACGTATCATTTTACATACATAGTACATCTACATATGGAACCTATTATTATTGAGGAAATGTTTTTTTAATGAGGAAGACTGAACAATACTTAAGAGAGAAAATGTTCAAACCAATGTTAATTTGCAGCAGAAGTAACAAAATATTTTAATAAAAAACAGTAAAGAGACTGGCCTTCGTATCCAGGATCAGCCCAGTCCTGTGTTTACACCTTGAGAATAGGATTTGACTTGCATGGCTTTTCCGAGCTTTGCAAACCTCCTAAGCTGAAATTTAAACTCTGACTCTGTCGAGGACTTTTAAGAGTAAGACCAGTGCTTCAGCGCTACAGGGAAACAGAGATAGCTCATTATATTTCTGTTTTCCAGATCCATGGAAGCATTTTCNTTTTTTTTTTTTTTTTTTTTCAGAGCCTGTGCCTGCCCTCCCTTCCTAGCCCCCAAACTCATCCAAAAGTAAAGGGATTTAGGTAATACAATCACTTCTGTATAAATGTAGCTAATTATATTCTCAATTGCTGAGCACTGTTTCCTCTCCCTGCATGCTGGGGTTAATTAAGCTTTCCTTAAAAAAATTGCATATGAATTAAGAAGAAACAAACAACAAAAAAACCCTCACTATTTTCAAATGAAAAAAATCTGGTGCTAAAAAGTTCTGGCAGGCTAAACATTAGTACAAGAAAACTGCTGGATTTTAAATGGTAAAAATAAAGTGAGTAAAAGCTCTCTGTTTTAAAAAGGAGAGACTTTCAAGAAAGACAGTTCATTGTAGAAAAGAGATACTTTCTTTCAGGAATCATTAGTATCAAATATAAACCTCAAAATAGACTCTCTCTTTTATCATAATGCAAATATTAATGCGTATTTGCTATTCCTGCCAAATGTTATCAGTGTTGTTCTGACTCGCAGGGAACAACCTGTTCTGTGCGGATCCCGACTGGGCTAGGACTGGACTAGGTTTATCATTTTAACACCAGTAATGTTGTTTTGTTCACCTTGAGAAACCACAGCACCAGCAATGATCACAAGAGGATACTGNGAGCCTCAGGACTGTGAGATCAGTACAGCAGCTCCTGTGGTCCAGGGAGCTGTCACTGGCCATGGCTCTCATCACCTATGTAATCTTATCCTCTTTATTTTCTCTTGTCAAGCCAGCAGTATTAAGCACTTTTTTTTTTTTAAATAGGTTGAATTACTTCTGCTGTCCTCATTTTTTTTTTAATTTAAATTTATCAACTTTCTAAGCTTCCTTGTGTGTTTTCCAAGTCCCTCTTGCAATGGTATGGTGTCAGAATGGCAGTGAAACCAGCACCAGCCGCTCCATACTGGCCTGATGCAACCTGCTGGTTACATCCCACGGGAGCCAGGCACCCAAACAAATGTGTGTCCTGAGAAAGACAAAATTTGTAATAATGCCCTACAAGTATTTTGAATGTAGCTCCCGATTTTGAATCTGTGGGGCGCAAAAACAGTCCTACTTAGTATATGGCAAGAAAGAAGGCAAATTATAATTTCTTCTGTTACTTAGAAGTAACACTTATGTGCCACCATAGATACTACCAAACGCAACACGGAACGCCTTCCGAGTCTTGCGTAACAACAGATTTCAAATTATAAATGTCACACAGGCATCATTTCGGGCTTTGAAATACGGTTTACTTGTTACCAAATATGTGTCAATTGATTTATCAAATTCACAAGAAAGAAGAAACCAAGGAGACAATCCAGCTTATCTCCCAGCAAGTCCAGGGCTGTTTCCAATGAAACGTAGACTGGCAGAAGAGAGATTTATTACCACAGTTTCTTAATGCTGTGTTTTTCAACGTGTGTTCCTATCGTGCTCCACATGGTACTTTTACCAAGCACGATAGGCTCACCTGGATTTCCACCACCTGCCCGACTCGGTGGGTCACTCGCTGCCTGCACGCCTTTGATGATGCGTTTCCATAGCTGATTTCCACAGGCGGAGCTATTTTTGAAAGAACTTACCGGACAGCAATAAACTCGTGGGAGCAAGGGAAAAAAAGACTTTGTTGCTTCAAAAAGACGCAATAAGAGCAGCAGATTTGTTTTTAAGTCAGGCTGATCTTTAACGTGCCTACAGTAGCATTGAGGCCACACCTAATTATACTCAATTTCCAAATGCCGATTAAAATGAGAGGGATTCATCTGGCCACCATTCCTCACAAACACTTCTAGCCAAGTCTCATTAGAAATCTGTAAAAAGCAATACTGAAAGACCTGGAAACATTTAGAATAACTTAGCTTGGGACAAAATGAAACAGAACGTGCCTGCTCTTTGATCCCATTAAAATGCAAGGGGTTTTCTTGGTCATGGAAAAATCATTTTGCTGTATCAAAATCTAATCGCACAAAACAGCATCGGATGGCTCATGCATCAGTTGGTTTGACAGAAATGAACTGCTAGGAAATGACAGGCATGTAAGTGACAGCAATAGAATATGGCTGCAAAAATACACCTTAGCTTGAAAATTAAAAAAAATAAAGCTTGATACAACTTTTGTGATTTCTGCTATCTAATTAATAATATACTTTAAATTAGAAGTCATTTTAATCTTTAGGAATTAAAGAAATAATCCTTGGATTTAGCAAGCTCAAACATGCATTTGATTTTAAGTGCATTAAATAATTCTATTGGTTACAAGGAATTTTTTATGCACATCAAAAACTTTGAAATGCTGTAGGGTAACAATCTAAACTTCAACTAGGCTAGAAATGAGAAGGTATTAATAGTCTGGCTTTGGTTGAAGTGATAAAGGTGACGAAATTTGGATGAAGAGTTAATTTCAGATTCCAAACTCTCTCAGGCTTTGAAACTTGGTCAGACCAATTTCTAATTAGCCATTAAGAAACAAGTATCTTCTTTGGTGCAACACGTATATGAAGGTAATGAAACATAAGTTCATGGTAGCTAACAGCTGTTTCAGATTTGTAAGCGCACATTGCAGACTATTTTTCAGTTCCTTGGTAAAGGGTACATCGATTAGCGCTGTGGTATCTCTGCACTTTCACGACAAAAAGACCATGAGCAGTAACACGCTTTCATAGATTGAACACAAGGACTTTACAGAGCTAACTAGAGATCTTCTTTGTTTGTGTTCATGATTAATTCCTACTTCTCTAGGTTTCATGTACAAATTAAGACAACTTGGAACAGCAACCTCACTAATTCTTTATGAAATCCATTGCACATGCAGAATCGAAGGAAGTTGCCTGCTGCAATACACATCAACTGGGACCCAGATAATGAAAACATTTTTGGTTTGGAATAGCTACAAAATGTAGTACATCTCCAGGATTACCTGGTTTTAAAACACCAGGTCTGGCTAGTGATTCATTTGCAGCTTTTGCTGCTTCACCTTCAACAGCACGTTCATTGCACGAGCCAGAGGATGTTCACTTCAGAGGAAGAGCTGTCAGACTCACTTTCAAAGTGGCAAAGACAGACCTGCGTATAATTAACTGCTAAAGACAACACAAACATTTACAGTGCGATGGATATGGTACCTATCGCCACCCAAATACGAATTTCTGAAAATCCTAAATCTTAGAGAAGTAATTAAATATATGGTAAAAGCCCCTACAATGCTTTCATAAGTAAGAAAGGAGACACACACACACACACATATAGTATACGCACATGCATGTTTGTAAAGGGTAACACAAGCAGGACACAAAACCCAAATGAACACACTGTTACTATACGAGCAGGTCAAATGAATGCAATGATAATACTACCTGAGCAATAATACTACCAATTATTTTTTTAAAAGTCTCTAACAAAAGTTGAAATCTTTTTCCATCACATGAGAGAGACTTTTTGGCTGTATTCCTATATCAGCCTGAGTAAACTGGCTGAATTGCAAAGACAGAACACTATCCTCGAATAATGAAAGGAAAGGAAAAATCTTCTGCTCAGGACTGACATTTATCAATACAGAATAGCCATTTTTGGCCATTGTTTGAAGTAAAGGAAGTAATTAAAGTAAGCAAAACCATTTTGATACCACCGCCCAATTCCCTGCACGTTACTAACGAAACGCCCCCTCCACGAGCCATTCATTAACTCTCGACAACAAACATCATACTTCCATATCACACATTCGAGAGCACTCCGAAACTGGGAAGTTGGGCAACGGCATTGCTTTATGCAAAAACAGCCAAGTCCAGTCAGGAAACAGATTAATTTGAAAGCCTTAATTAATGACTGAACATTTACACAGCCAAGATTTACGAGTTACAAGGAAGTAAGTCCAAAACATAACACTCCCTCCTGCATGCAAGCTCTCTTTTTAATGGTAAACAATTAGCCCGGGGTAAGATACTGTAAATCCTCAAGTTCACTTCCCTCCAACTTCCAAGCATTGATAGAAAACCAATTAATTTCATGCTTCTTTTTCCCCTCTGCTCTTCCATAAATATTGTTATTAATAAACAAGGGTTAACGAAGAGAAAATATAGATTTTTTTAAAAAATAAATAAACCAATGAGTTTATTCATTATTATTTTGCACAAGTGCAAAAACAGCATACGAAAGAAGAGGAAAGGAAAGAATAGACTACATCCTGGATAGGTAAGTTCACAGAACTTATTTTCTATATATGCTTGAAGAAAATCATAAACAAGAAAGGCAGGTCTTTTTATATAAGCATGCACACACACATATACTTATTAAAATGCATATAATCACATAAAAAACTCTCTAAAAATCCCAAAAGATCCCATTTTTTTTCTTTGAGTTTACTTCATTGAATTCACAAATACTTTTGCAAATTTAGTAACAACAAATGTTAGAAATGAAGAATAAGTTTCCAGCTTTTAAAATTTTGACTATATTCCACTTCTGAAGAAAACTGACATCTTATTATGATGAGTGCTTACTATTTGAATATTAAAACAAGGCTGCCAACTCTTCTTTGGAAGTCCTCAGGCCTTAAACTAGAAAAGTCCAAAAAAAAAAAACAAAAACAAGAAAAGTTTTGTTCTCTCTTGTTTATACTAAATTACTAGACACATTTTCTTGCCTGTAAATTTTGTTTCGCTAACAAAGGAGCATGGTTTGTTTCTTCCCATGGTTTATATAACATGCAAATACACAAAAATGACCACAGAAACGGTGAGATCCCATAAAGCCGTAACACATCTGATAACAAGAGTCTGCGATGAGCTCGTGTCCCTCTAGCCATACTGTACACCTGCCCTGGCAAGGGAACTCCCCAAGACTCCTCTCTCCAGGCACACAACCACAACTGTGACCTGCAGAGGTAACCAGAAACGCAAGCAGCACGTGGCTTTGGGGTTGGTTTTTTTTTTTACTTGCTTGTGGTGGTGTGGCAGTGCCGAATGCCCAAGCCCCTATCATTGCCTGTCACGAGAAAAATCCCCAACAGCCCGTCCTCCTGGCTTCTTCTCTTCAGTCCTTCATTCTTGGTGGAACGATGAAAACCATGCCTTGCAAGGGAAAGTGGCTGCCGAAGAGATATTGAGTGGAAAGAGTTTTCCTGACACGGATTCACAAAGACTTGGAAACACCTCACCCCAGATACCCGCACAATCTAATCTATGAGCCGGGTCCATTTTTTTCCCCCCTCTTCATCAGTTTCTCATCAAATGGAAGCTCACTGGGAGCAGTTCCAGAAAAAGATAAAGTTGGTGTACTCCAGTAAAAAGCACAATAAGACCAAAATACACAAGACAAAACAGAAGACAGATTGTTACTCTCCCCCTCCTCTCCCTCCAATGGCGTGTTTCACTGTGCAATGTTAAGTATAACAGTAATAGTCTAGTTTTATCAAAAATTTACTTTGTTTGCTAGGAAATTAAGTCTCAAACACCACAAAGCCAGTCTCTGTAAGATGCTAATTACTCTGAAATCATAACTGCTCCCCCTCCCAGCTTCCCTAAATAAGAAAATAAACCATCAAACAAATAAAATCCAAAGCAGCTCTTTTAAACTGGGCAAAGCGCTCTTGGGTCTCCTCCCCTGACAATGGGAACGTCAAAACCAATTAGCAATTGCAGTCATCTTGGGTTTTGCTCTGTTTTCTTCCACTGCAAGTGGTCAACCCAGATCCAATGGCTCACTTCTATACACGCAATGCCATGGACAAATTACGCAGACTAAAAGACCTGAAAGGTTTTCCTGCCACCCAACTATGCTTGACGTTTTCATTACTCAAAGAGAGGAGACAAAAAGCTTAAGCTGAGAACTAGGTGATAGTTTGAAAAAGTTTAATTAAAAAGCAAAACGGTCCACAGAATTGCTTCTAACATAGCTAATAATTTGCTGCAGAGTTATTATTGTGCTGTTTCCACCTGCCAATAGCCATTTAATCCTTTTGCCAAAGGCACTCTAAAGCTTTATGTATTTCTGTATGTATTTAAGGGAAACCATAAAAGATAACTTGGAAATAACAACTTCCAATTTTTGATCTACAAAAATCTGAGCTACAGTAGTGTATGCACCCATCAGCTTTTCAGTAGTGCTAAGAAACATTACCTGACAGCTTCTACTCCAGGCAATGGTTTGAATGCTAAGACCAAAGTTTTCTGCCAATACAAAACGTTCATTAGGATTCAAATACAAAACAGAAAGCCAGTGACAGGTAGCTCGCCTTACAGTGCCTTCTTCAGTGGGATTGCAGCTCTCCTCCTCATGAACAGCCAGTGTCCAGGCACGCCGTGAAAATAGAAGTTACGTGGCAAGAACAAAAATTTCCCTGTTTGACAACGTAGGTTTGGCTGCAAATATTTGAAAGCTTCCCTGCTCCCACATTCAGCATCAGCGACTATCTTAATTACCGACAACTTCTCAAACTCTTTCAGCATTACTGCTGAGCAGCTTAATCTCACCAAAAAGCCTCCAACTCCAACGATGATACTGCTAAAGTTTGTGGATAAAAAAAGAAAGCAGAACAAAAGCAGTATTTCAACTATTTTTTCCCCAAAAAATCTCACTTAGAAAAATAAAATCATACATAATCAAAACCTCCTTGAAAGGAATACAGCAGAGTGCATTTTCAAACTCAAATAGCTTAATGGGATGACAAGTGTGAAGCTGGCAGCTCGTACACGTTTTTAGGGATGGGAAGTATTAAAGGATGCTTAGATACTATTTTATTATTCATTATTAGGTTCCAAATTTTCACAACAGAAACAATTACTTTGCCGATGACTGCCAAAGGCAAACATCCTACTTTGTATGTACACAAAGAAACCAGTCTATGTTCAAATATTTTAATTCATACACACACCTCTCCAATCTTTGCAGTTCAGTGAAGTGTAAACAGTTAGTGTTATCATTAAAATACACGTTCTTCATTCACAGCAACAATACTCAGGTAGATTAATAAGCTTTTATACCTGGGCGCTATTATTCCTCTGCCATTCATTAACATTTCTTCCACCTTGACAGCAATTTAACTGGCACAGTACCAGAAATACAAGTAGGTCAGCACAAGGTGTTCCTCTGTATAGTTTCATCTGCTATAAACATCCTGAGTTAGCCTTCAGGTACTACATTTAAATATTCCTAGTGCCAGTTAAGATAATAATCAGAACTATTTTGGATATCATTGTCCAAGTACTACCCTTATTTTCGGTGACTTCCTTTAATGTGTATGCCTTATCTTATACTTTAGGACTAGAGTTGAGTCAAACTCAAAGCAGCGAGCTCACTCCTAACCACACACCCTGTGACACATTATAACTTACGAGGTCAAGAGCCAGCACTACAGGTTTAAATCAGAAAAACAGGTCAGTGTGAGGAAACAGTGCCTAATTTTTCTTTCTTCTCCTTTTTTCAACATAAAAGCAAATTCTACCACTCTGAACTGATACAAGCGTTTGTATTACATAAAGGAAAATACTTCAAGAGGCAGAAATAAACCAACATTTTCAATTCCTTCCTGATCATTGCAAATGCAATTTGCAATTTTTATTCTGAACATTAAGTACCCCCATTTGTGATCATTGGTCTACTGAAAGCATGTGCTTTAAGACATTCAAGAACAATCCCCACTGTTTGATTAAAAAAAAAAAAAAGAAGAATGAATTAAATTAAAAGTTGCTAGAAATAACTCACAGGCAAAAAATAAAACTAAAAGAAAACAATAGCAGTAGCCTAAAGAGACATATTTTTTCCTTCAGGAATGAATCCCCATCTGCTTTTAAAGAGCAACATGTTTTTCCATTGCCGGGAATTACAGCCAAAACCAGGACAATAAAGCAGCAAAGCCACAGGCAAGAGCAGAGGGCAAGTGAAGCTGGCTGACGGAGTATCAGTCCAGGTCCCTCTGTTATAAGCCTGTGTTTCGGTGACAGCTCAACAGTCCCCCGCTGTGCTGGCAACACACTCCCCTCTGCCACCCTCAACAAAGGGGAGCTCCTGGTAACTCCACCGCATGCCAGGTAGTGTGGAAAAAGGAAGGCAAGGGCAGGGGAGGGAGGCAAACAGCATAGTCAGCGCTGCCAGTAGCGCAGGCATCTCCCGTGGCCTCGGCTGGTTTGGTGAAACTACAGCCGTTTTATAAACGCTCATGGGAAGTGAGCAGCCCCGTCGGCAGAGGATCGCCTACCCCTGACGTAAGCGATGCTCCTACTGCAGGTTCTTTCTCCAAACAGCCATGCAACCAGAAACTACCCTTGAAAGGCACAGGGAGGACAAAAGCAAACACAAGCGCTCGTTTACAGAACCTGGGTGGACAGTGCCATTAAAATAGGCAATGAAGACACAGAAAGGAAAACAAAACCCCATATTGAAATTAGCTGTAAGGTTCCTGCACCCTATCTGTTTCAGCATTTAGGGAATCAAAACATTCAGCCCTTTGGGCTGTGTGAAGGAAGAAAATCTCAGGTTTGAGAAGCAGGCTAAATGTCATACCTCAACACTGCCCGGTGCTCGCTTGGGGGCTCATTCAAATTCCCTCTGGCATTTTCCCCAAGTTCCTCTGAGGATCACTGTTCTTTGAGTTACTTAGGAAGCAGTTTCGACTGTATCCTCCTGAGCTGTTAATGGGTCTGACCTTTGCGGAAACACTAATGTCCCTTCGGCCAGATGCATTAAATCTCCTCTGCTTGATTAAACTATTAGCAAATCATTATCTCCCTGAAGGATAAAATGTTCTTTCCCAGATGAGCAAGCCATGCATAAATTTCAGTGCAAATACTCTCCTGTATACCAAACCTTATGTTTTGCATAAACATGCTGATTGCCAACCATGCTTTATATACTCAAGAGGGTGAATGCATACAGTACTTTATCAGCCCACTTAGGGCAACAAATCCCCCCACCCCATCTCCGAAAAATGCACGAGGGGAACCAGACCTTTCTAAAGCGACTAAAAAGGAAAGCAGGGAGAGGCGGCACAATGCCACAAACTCTTGCGGTTCAGCACCGCCATGCCAATGAGTGATTGCCCTCGTTCCTAATCTGCCCAAGCACATTCTGCACGTACGAGGTTCTTGTGAGACCAGCAGTAAGCAAAATCCCATGGGAAGTCCTGTGTAGTTAGTTATTTCCTTTCCGGTGATTCATCGCGTTTATCCCAAACACTGATATTCGGAAAACATGCCGAATGCCAGGTATTTCCTCACCTTCCAGCCACCTGTGCCAAACACATCCTCAGCACTGATAAACGTGTGTAGGAAGGCGGTGATCCCATATTACCCATATTGGATGAAGGCTGAGTCTCTTTTCCTCACCCACCCACACAAAAATGTTCACTTTTCAATGAGTGATATACATTAACAGATCCTATGCATCATTCCAAGAGAAACTTCGGAGGTTCATCTGAGGCCTTAATCTTGCTACGTTTCAATTTGACGGCGTTTCTCACTTCAAAAACTGCGTTTCACTGTATCCTGGTGGGGAGCTCAGCAGCATTCCTTCAGAAGGAAAGGCCGTCCAGCAGAGTCAGGCCAGTCATTTCAGCCCCAGACGCTTTAACTACCCAAATGTGTTTTCAAATCACACACTTCTGATGAGACATACGCATTTTTTTTTTGCTGGTATCTTAGAAGTTCAAAATGTGAGGGCCCAGTCCCAAGGAATGTGTTGAGCACCTTCGACACCTGTTGAATTCAATGGGAATTGAACATGCTCTGCATCTAGCATAACTAAGCATAAAAGGAAGAAACATGTTTGTATTTAGAAATTAAAACCATGAGCTTTAGCCAGGACATGATTTGAAGGGTCTGCTGGGTTTTTTTCCCCACACAGAAACTTCACTCTTCTTTTAATTTTTTTTTTGATACCTTCACTCCCAAAAGCCCATGCCTCTTTTTAGGCTACTATACAAGATTGGATCTGTTGCCCTTTAAAAATGTTAAACAGAAAGCCTTTCCCTTAAGTTTGGGAGATCTTTTCCTTCGTGTAAAACTAGATGTAAAGAAGATAACACATCCTAATTTGTCGGATGCCCTTTTTCCCCCCTATATCTAAGCTCTGTCTCACCTTTACTGCAGATGCTCTTTACTAAACAGATTTTTTCCCAATCTCTTAAAAGACTCTTTAGCCTCCTGCACACCTATGATGGAATGCATCCTCACTTCTTTTGTAGTTGGTAACTTCCTCTATAAGAAAGAGAGGAGTTTGGGGAGGTTTTGGTTGATTGGGGTGTTTTTCTAATTAAAGTTTATAGTTTAAATACGTCAATATCTGGTAAACAAGAACATGCATGTTTTGGAATACATATTTTAAGAGTCAAAGGCTTTAGTTGATTCAAGCTAGTGTGCTGCTGCAAAGATACTTTTTTGGCATCAAATATGCTCTCATTTGAGCCAGAGCAAACCTTCATTGGCTTGCTTTCCCCCCCCCTGCTTCATTCTGTGTTCCCATCGAGAGTTATTGCAAAGTGAGAAAGATATTTTTTACATTAACTATTCTACTTCAACTAAGAACCAGTGAAAGATTTACAGGTTCCCAGATTCCCGCTTTACTATTGTGTCCTGTAAGCATGGAAACTGACAATACTATGGAAACAATGCCTGCCTTTGCTTTCACCATGACCTGCTTTCCACCAATTTAAAAGCACTCAGTCCCACTAGCTTACTTTTATAAGCACACTTGTCTTAAGAATATTGTCATCATATGCAGAATATTTAATTTTTTATTACTTCTAACCAACTTTAAACTCAGAACAACTCAACACTTGATTTCAGTTTCTGCCTAAAACCTCCCTCTCTGCCTTCTAAACTGTAACTAAACCACAATTTGACTAGGGCTCAGACAATAAAAGAAAGTCCCTCACTCTACTGGGTCTATTTTCCTTTTTATTACCTATTTTCTAGAGTAAAATATTTCTACATTGAGGAAACACTGTCTTCAGCCCTTGCTCGTCCCTTTTCGCAGAGCAATCTCCAAGGGTTTGAAGATGGACACACCCCTTCCACTTAATTTGTAAAGGCAAATGATACAATCTTTTTTTTCCCTACACAGGTCTAATAAAGACATCAGTCTTTGCATTTATAAAGGTAGGTGTCCTTCCTCTAGGCCAAGACACGTTCCAGCTACAACCTTTCTTCTTTTCTGTTTGAGACGATATATAATTTAAAAATTACAGGACAAGCAATTCCCTATTGGATACTGTCCATGTGACTTTTTTCTTACTTGCTCCAGAAAGTGCCTTGAGACTATTGCTGTTTTCTAATACAACAGAGAGCAGACAATAATTATGAAAAATCTAATCTGAAACCCGAATTAAAAAACTAGAGCACCTGAGTTTGTGGAAGGCCCATCTTTCCTAAAACAAGCTGGCTATAGCAGCATCATGAAAGCAAGCAAATGAGACCCAAAGAACTTTCACTGCTTGCACTTTAAAACATTGCTTTTAAATACTCCTGTGGTTGGATCTTTATTAATCGTACTTCATAGAAAGCACAGTGAGAAGTCAAACAGATAAAACTTCTTAGCATGAAGTACAACAGTGAAAATGCTCTAGGAAAAAGCTGTGATCAAACTGAACAATCTCCAAAGACATCCCAATTATATAAAACCATTAAAAAAACCCATCAGTTTTCTAAAAGTTGGATTTCCTGCAATTTGGCCCAAAATAAAATGCAGGAACACTAGAATAAACTTTATAAAAGTTTTGATGCAGCACGATGCTTGTTTTAACCATTTTGATGACTTTCAAGGACTAAAGACTTCTCCTCTATGCCTACCAGTGCTCCTTGCTAATACTACAGCATCTGGAGGAGCCAGCAAGGCCAGTGGTACAGGTTAGCACAGCACAGCCTCCTGCTGAACCATGCCAGGCATCAGCTGCCCGGGCACGGCCTTCAGTAGAAATTTCCTAGAAAAAAAAGCTGGCGGCAAAGACAAGAGGAGTTCTGACTGCTCCTCCGTCACACTGGTGAAACCTGCTGGCCTGTGTGCGAGGGCAAACGAGACCTATGGGTACTGCAGACCTACCCTGCGCACAGCTCCGTCACACCGGCTCAGCTAAAAAGAAGTTGAGGTGGTCCTGGGGAAAGGCAGATGCCTTTAGAGGGAGGAGGGAATGATCCTTGGTGTCAACACCAGCTCCGAGGCCAAACCTTGCTATTCAGAAACTTCTAAAAACAATTTCGTATTTTTCTGATTTACAGATCCTGAGGTATCCCTGAAGAAGAGCCTCAAGCACTGCTGCAGAGCACTACTTCAGAGGAGCCTGGAAATGAAGATCGAACTCAAACCTAAACATTTCTAGAAAGCCGAGGCTTTGTTTGACCTATACTATTAGCACAATAAAAGCTAACTGTAAAGACATTGTTCCTCTAATACACTTTTTTTTTTAACATTAAACTTCACTTACACGTGAGAGAAGGGAATTGTAATTCACCCTCATAAATTATCTTCCATCTTCTCTCACATGAAACAGTGGGAAGTAATCACCCTATTTTGCTATCTTGATATATCTTTAAAGGTACTCATTAAGAGAAACGTACATCCAGCAGGTGAATAGAGATAACTGGTCATAAGTGATGACAGGCAAAAATATACAAATATCTGATCTGAAAAAAGGCCAAGTTGGAAGCCAGACGCACACTGAACTATCCGCTTTACTTGCTGTTTATTCAGCTCATGTCAGGATGATTCAACACATCTTTACACGCAACTCCCTATTCATAGAGCATCTTCTAGTCACAAAACCAAGCATTTTCCATTTCTTTTTCTAAACAAAGGGTAGAACAGTGGAATGGGAACTCGCCATTCAACAGCGGAAACTATTTGTAAAGCTGGGAAGCTGGAGACACCAGGAAGAAAAGGCTTTAATGAAACTGGCCACTGTGCATGCCAACTGTCAAGACTTTTTATATATTCTTCCAAGGAACACTGACTGAGGCTTTTTCTGTATTTACTCTTTACGTCCCAGTTATTATAATTCTTTGAATAATGCAATAGAACAAAATGCATGAGAAATGCCGTAGTAGAAACAGGCAGGCTTTTTTTTTCCCCTGCAACTAGTCTGTAGCTGCACTCAATGACCCATTAACTTATTTTTGGTTCTGTACAAAGCCAGCACCAAGACATTTGCGAATCATTATCAACTAAGCACAGGAATTCACCACTAGAGCCTCAGCTGATCCAGATCCAAAGGAAATCCCCATATGCTTGGAATTTCTGAAATACAAGCATTACAGTTGTTGCCTGGTAAGAAGACAGTTTCCATACACAACAGAGGATATGTTTATATTTATGTTTTTGGAGGCTTATAACTCAGCCAGAGGCAGATAAATTTTCCCAGGGCAGCAAAAGTCGTATCACTGACATCCGGGTAAAAACACAGTACTGTTTCAAGTCACTACCCCAAAGCGTGGAGGCAAGTACAGCTGTGACAATTTCCCAGACCAACATTTAAGCCTGCAATCCTTTTCATTATTGTCTTTTTTTCATTATGAGATCCCACATTCTGCGGCAAAAAGATGTGCTACACAAACCAGCTTCGCTCACTACGCAGCTTTCATTCGTTCATTCCCAGAGCACAGTTTGTCCTCTGCTGTGGAGGAAGAAAGCTCTCGAGGGTTTGACTTTGGTGTCGGCTGTGACACAGCTTCCCGAAACGAGCCTGGAGGCTAGCCCAGACACTGCTGCTGCACACGGCAAGGTCTGACCCCAGCCCTTGGACTTGGAGCACTCGCAGCGGTGCCCTCACCAGCCAGAGGTTACTGGTAGGCAATGCAGCATTTTACAACATACCAGCACTTAAGTGATAGCAAAATGAGCAAAAGCCTTGCCTGGGAGCATTTCCAATGACCAGTCAGTTGAGAAGGTCCTTCAGCATTTTAGGAACCATACAAATACTTCACAGTCACCCTCTCTCTTGGACCAAGACAAAAGTTTAGCTTATTTCCCTGCCCTTATAAAGAGCACACAGAAAGATGGGGGAGCCGAGGCAAGCGTATCACATCTTCCACTCTGCTACAGAAAAAGTCAAAGGTGACTATGTAATTAAAGATGGTGTGATGATGCATACACTAGGACTGGCTACAGTTAGGTGGAAATTTTAATTCTGGTATTTCATACCTTTTAAGAGTTGAACTGGCAACCTTAATAACATTCTTTGAATTTTTGAAGTAATATAATTACTTTCAATTAATCAAAATGAGGAAAGAATGAAATATCCTTTCACGAGACAGTGACGTGAATAATATTCAGGGAGCAGAGTGGTGACCACTAACGTACCAATGCTTATTGTAACAGCCAGGCAGCAGCATCTGAGAAATTTTCTCCCTTCTACCCAGGACAGGAAATAACTGTCTGACATCCACTGTCAGAAGCTGACTAAGAAATAGCAATGAGCTATAACAGTAAGTGCTGCTGTGAGGTCTTGATTATGTGGAACAGGAAAATAGGAGCTTCAAAGTGACCAGTGACTCCCTTGCAATTCCCCTACACTGCCTCATAACTCTGCCTCTCCTCCCTCCATCTGAGTCTCACAGTCACGATTCTACATGCAAAAGATCCCCAGGGATGTGGGGAGATCCGGGTGAACTGCCTGGGCAGTCTGGGGGCACTTGCCCCCACCTCCCTCCACTCCTCCTGGCAGCATGTCCTTCCTGGAGCCACCCGTGATCGTATTAATGCTCACCCTGGAAGAGGCCCTTCCCCCGGCAACAATCCTCTGATGAAGATCTTGAAGGTAAGAAGCCCCATATTGTATTCTATTTTCTGAGCGAAAACACAGAAACCTTTCAAACATTCCCTTTCATAATTCCCCCCACCACTTTGAGAAGACTCAAGGGATGATATCTGGATGATACTTGATTTCAGTTTTAAGCACCGACTCGGTGGCCATTACCATTCAGAAAGTTTTACCTCTGCTCCTGAATACTTCTCGGTGTGCTGAACGAGCTCCGCTAAACAGACTTCATCGCTGACTGGCATGGACTGAAAATGAAGTTTGAAGATCTCCCCACGAGTGGCTGCATCTGGCAACGGCACGTAGATAATTCTGTCTATTCGTCCTGGTCTCAGCAAGGCCTGCAGTGAAAGCATCACAGGAAAAGTTATAGCACCTGGCACATCACATTAAGATAGTAAAAACTACAACTCAAAAACCACAGCGCCACCAAACAACCAACAATTCCAGCAAAAGCAAGAAGCTGCACAAGAACAATCAAGCTATGTGCAACAGGGGTTATTCTACATTAGAATGGATCAGTCGCTGAAGACAGTAACGCTACTCAGCTTGTGAAATACCAGTTTATGGAAAAAAGGAATCATAAAGGAACCATCATCATTTTCCTAAAATAATAATTTTAGGCTTGTTGCAAGGTGTGCTGGAATGTTAGGACTTGGCAGAAGGACAGGTGGCAACGGACACATCAGATCTTCAATCAAGACAAGTGGAGAAAAAAAGTTTTTTGAAGTGAAGCTTACATTCTGGGTTCATGTTGCTTTATCCCAAATTATTAGAGCTGCCCACGCTTACAGAAGAGCAGATTACTCTGACAGTTTTTTATGCAAAATGAAGTAACAACAGACAGGAGGCCAGTGATGCTCAGCTTCAAAAGGGGAAAGAAAAAACCATAGACTTGCAAAAGCGCTACGGTTAGTATGTTTTAGCATCAGCTTTGAACCGTTGGAAAAAAAACCTCGGTTTTTCTTTCACTTGTGCCACAAGACAACTGAAAATTCAACAGATAAATACAGTTACAAGCAAAAGCCCCAACTTTGCAGTTTCACACACGTATATTGGCCCTTGCACTTTGGTTTCCCAGGGTTACTCAGATTNTTCACTTGTGCCACAAGACAACTGAAAATTCAACAGATAAATACAGTTACAAGCGAAAGCCCCAACTTTGCAGTTTCATACACGTATATTGGCCCTTGCACTATTGGTTTCCCAGGGTTACTCAGATCATACATACACCGGGGAGGTGGGAGGGTGACCGAGCAAACTCTGGGCAGCAGTGACAGACAATGTAAGAGGGGACAACAGCCACAAAGGGCAGAGTGGAGGGTTCCGACTGGACGGGAGGAAAAAATCTCTGGAAGAGAAGCGCAGCCTCGGGGCAGGTCATCGGGGAGGCTGCGGAAACTCTGTCCTCGGGGGTTTTGTGGCTCGGCCAGACGAAGCCAAGCCCTCCCCGATCCGGTGCTGGCGACAGTCCCGCCTTGTGCGGGAGGGGGACCGCAGGGCCTCTGGAAGTCCCCTCCAACCAGCGTTTCTGTGGCTCTACACTTTCTGGACGGGGTCAAAAAGTAAAGATTATCTATATATAAAACAATTATATCCGATACACGGGAGAAGCCAAGCTTTAAATTTATGAGAAGAGAGGAAGCTCATTTCCCTGTTTTTCTAAAAAACTCCAAGATTTTTGAAAACCATCTACAGTAAAAAAGTAAAAAACTTCTCAGCCTTTCTTACTTGACATTTGGAAAATAAACCCACCCTGCGCATAGCAAATGCACATAAATAGAATTTAAGCTATTTTTTAAGAACTGAACAATGTTTATAAGATTCAGCATGTAACCTAAATTGTTTTTATGTTATGGTTGTCCCTTGGGCCGAGTAGTTTGAGTTCCAGATGACTAGAGATATTGCATGGCTGTCCTGGGCTGTCAGCCAATAAGTCTTTTCCCAGCCTGATCATGTCAGTGAAAGTCATGCTGAAAAAATAGTAGGAAAGAGCTTTCCTTCCTGCACAGCATTGATCAAGTTAACACCCTTCCTAGAGTTTCTTTAAAAAGACTGTTGTGGTGCTTCAGAGTGGAAAAATGTATCCTGAATGTTAAGGGATGTCTTGTTATTTTTAAAACAGAAGATGAAAACGGTCAGCAGAAAGTGCACGGCACTGCGGTGTGTTGCATTGAGCTACGTAAGGAAGGCTGTACTGGGAAGACTAAAGGTCCATATCCAGCCCCGTACCCTGTCCCTGGCAGCAGCCAGTGCTGGATCCCTACGAAAGAGAGCGAGAAGCAAGCCGTCCACTGATACTGCCTCAGAAGACTGTGCTGCTTGCCGCAGCGCTCCTGGTATATTCACCAAAGAACTCAACCCACCGGTGACAACTCAGCCAGTGTGTAATTCAGTGTCTAAATCATGTGTGTATCAGGATATTGCCATTTTTTGCCAACACACTTGAAAGAGATATTTGCATGTTTCAAGACGAGGCTTGGAGGGAGAGGAATTATACTGCAATTGTGTTCTGCATGCTCTTAAGGAAATGCCCATAGCTAATTCTATTATTTAGAAGAAACAAGAAATGTTCACATGAGTACGGTGGTGTGCCTCTTTTAAATCAAGGCAGGTTTAATCAGGGCGCTTAGATAATTAGAACGTTTTCTAGAGCCAGCTTAGCTTTACACTGATGAATGACCACGGCTGTTGTGCAAGTGGGACAGGAAAAATGCTTGATGCCAATCGGCTGGGAGCAAGCGCTCCTCTGCATTGCATCGGCTTTCAGTTCTGAGATAGTCTTCTAACATGATGGAGCACCCACGCTTGCAAAGCACAACTGCAGATGTAAAAGACTGAATACATTTTTATTGCTCAGTTACTAAAAATTGTATTTCCTCCAGTTTGTCCCAAATGCTTTGCGTTTTATATATAGTCATAGTTGGAGGCCCAAGTTTTAAACACGCTATCATTACTTTTTGCTACAATCAGGCCTAGGGACCTTATCCAAGACGGCCAGATGTGCTGGGAACTGTACAAAAAAAGCACAAGTCAGTCTCTGCAGTGCTTGCTGCTTAAATAGACACAGACAAAAAGGAGAGGAGAGAAAATATTCTGTAACCTCACTTGAGAGAAGAGTCAAATTCCCTCCAGCCCCTGGAGGGAAAAGCAGGTTGAACTGAGAGCTGGTCTCCACCAGCCCTCCCGACAGTCCAGCTGGATGGGAAATGTGGTGACCCTGGGCACAGCCCAACAGCTCCTCGCTCTGCTGTCACCACGCTTGTCCCTTTGGCCAGCCGCCATTCCCCTTCCCTCCACACTCCTGGGAAACTAAAAGTGGAGGGAGAGAGCGAGAAAGGGGCCTGCCTTGACCCGTCCTGCGTTACTGGAGGGCAAATCCCCAGTGAGAGGCCGTAGGTGGGCTGCAGAGCTCCTCTGCTGCTTGCTGGTCTGAAAGCAATCAGAGAGCAATAGCAAGTGGAGGCCATTCTCATTTGCAGGACATCATATTGCCCTCTCAGGCTTTTGTTCTCTGCATACTTCTCATGGAGATACTTTTCCTTTCCGGCCAAAATAATTCAGGACCCAGAACTGAGCTGCATGTAGAGGTCAGCAATAAGGGAACAAGATATCCCTCTTGATGTTTTTGCCCACTGAAGTTTCCTCTGGAGGAAAATGAGCTCTTTCTGGGTTGCTTTAGAGAAGCCTACTGTGGCATTTGGTGTGGGTACCTGCAGCAGCAGTGTCAGCTTGAACACCAAGGCCCAGGTCATGCTTACTTCTGCTGCTGGCAGCAGTGCTGAGTGACGGATGATGGCACCACCTTTTTCCTCGGTGCCTCCTTTCTTACAGAGCTAGAAGCTATTTCTCCTCTCAGCGGGGTGTTGCGTGATGCAGGCTTCCTCACTGGAAGGGTTTTGGAGGTGGTTGCTCCAAGCACACCATGACTTTCACAGGCCGTTCCGGAAGATGGAGCTTCAGTCTTCCAATCTGAACTTTGAAAATCACCAGGAGAGCAATAACGACATCCAGGTCACCTCTGGACCATGGATGGACCCACTGCCCATGGGATGCGTTGGGACCCCAGTGTTGACCCATTGATGAGGAGGTGAAGCCGCCTGGGATTGATCCTCGCTGCTGAGCGGGAGGAGGAGGAATTTGGCAGGAGAAGGTGGAGGAGGAGGAATTCGGCAGGAGAAGGCGGTGGCTTGGCTGTGCAGGAGGAGAGGCAGGTGGGGGAAGGTGAGAAGTCGAAGTGGGGCTGCAGGTTCAGGCAGATATGAGCTGCCGGGAGTACAAAATTAACTGCTCGCGGCTGGGAGATGCAAAACTGATTTGAGGCTAGGAGTACACAGAAGGTGGGAAGTTGATGGGGCCAAAATTAATTGATGTGTGTGCAGAGCTACATAATTCACTGATGGTGAGATGTGAGGGTTGCATAATTTATGCAGGCCAGGAAAGGCACAAAATTAAGTAATTGGGGTTTTGGTAGAAACCAGAATACTTCATGCCATTAAGCAATTCTTTTGCAAGTTTATGTAATTTTTCTGTTGTTACCACAACAGTTATGAAAGGGGTCTAAGTGCATATACACTGAAAGGTTACTAGTGGTACACAGATACAATATTCTTCAGGGGAGCACTAGGAAAGTGGGATAATCGTCATGGAGTACATAATATCATCAATAGCAAAACCACATTTTAATTAAGAAGAAACTGCTCCCGTTTCAAAAAGAAATGCTTCAATTCTTTGGTAATTACAATAGAGTATTACTTCAAAATATATCATTGGAAAAGAGAGCTAGTTCAAAAATGTGTATTTTGTGTGTAATTATGAAGATAATTCTTTCAGGAAAGAAAACTTAAATAGGTAAAGCCAGGAAAAGAATTGTGGTTCCTGTTAAGAATGGACTAGAATTAACCTTAGGGCTTTGCTAATTTTCCTCCTCCTCCTTTCCTTTTGGTTTTTTTTTTTTTGATTTTTTTTTAAAGCATCCATCTTTAGTTAGCTTTTTCAAAGGATAATTGGCCACTTCAAGAACTACATTGCCAAACAATGCAGAATTATAACACTGACAGAAGCATACCCAGCTGATGAGCTTTCTGTGGGATAGAAAATATAGCTTTCCTACTGACATACTTCTACAGCCATGCCTAACTCATCAAAATCATTCTTAATCAGATCTTATAATAAAATGTCATACATAAATGGTACAAGAGGGTAACCTGACACTGGAAAAAATATTAATTACAGAAATGTGGCAAACACGGACAAAATTTTCATTAGAAAAACGTAACTTGCACAGCAAAACATAAGCTGCAGAGTAAACAGCAAATTGAGGTGTGTAAGAGAGAGCAAGTAGGTTCAGCAGGTAACAAAGTTCATCTGGAGAATGAGTGTCACTGCATGTTCTCTGCTGCAATCAATCTCCGCAAGTAGGAACAGATTTTTATACTACATTTAAGACATTTCCTTTCAAGTAAATACATTTATTTTAATGCAGAACCTAAAAAATGCAACTAAAAGTTTAATCCTGCCTTTGGAGTCCATTGGGATTAGACCACAGATGAAAACGAGAGGACTGGAAATAACAGAACAATCTGTTTCCTTTGTAACTAAATCCTCCCAACTGAAATTAACAATCGCTATTTATGAACCCTGGTTGTGGTCCCTACTTACACAGACTCCTGAATAGGAGAGGTACTCTATATCTTGTAATCTAATTTGGTAATGCAAATTTTTTTTACTTTCATCATTACAGTATTTGAACATTTGTAAAGCATTTTAAAGTCAGTCATATTCTTCCTGTGCAAGAAATAACTGTTTGTGAGATCCTTTCAGTGTTTTTGCCCCCATGTCAGGACAGATGCACTGCAAGCATGGAAAGTATTGAGGTAAAAGGCTGAGGAAGCGAATTTGTTAGCAACGATGAAAGGGCCTTCTTGTGCCATCACTTTTATCTCTTGCAGGAGTGAAGTCAGCTCCCATAAAGCTGCTTCTCCTACGCTTTCGAGGCTCACCTCGGTGCCTGGTATTTTTGTTCTCACTCTGTGCCAGAGCAGGTCACGCTCCCAGCCCGACAGACCAGGAAGCACTTGGCGTTTTAGGATCTTTGAAGGTTTCAAGTACGGGAAGCTCATCTGTCCTGTTTGCTAGACAGGCTTTTTGCAACCATGGATTAATTACCAAAATTAGAAGGTGCTGAGGGGAAAAGACACGTTAGAGTGTCACTATTAAAGACTTAAAAACCACAGTCCCATGGAGAGCTAAATTTTATTTTTCCACAAGCTTTTTATTCCCTTCCATCTGGCACGCGCTCCTTCAGGAGGCAACCTTGAATTCCTCTGTTTCAGGTGACACGCTTATTTGCTGTGTCACAAGGCTGGAGTCTTGTAATTACAGGCTCCTGAGTCAAGCGATACTGCTTTTTTCTTGCCAAGAGCCCCTTTCCCCACACTATTCCTCCTCCCCACCTTCCTCCTTCTGTGCCAACATCTGTCACCACCATCAGCACATGCCAACATCTCTAACCAGTTCCCCTCTTTGATGACTTGTTTGCTGGTCACCACCCTTGTACTTCTCCCAAGATTTGTGCAGATTACTCTCTGTTGTCGTTACACAACATCTACAATTCCTCTCAGGGTGGAGCAGTTTGCTTCTTTAACCAACAGTATATCCACTACTTCAAAAACTGCACTCGCAAACAGAATTGTATTAGGTATTACTGGAAACTAGCTCCTACAAAATATTGCAGTCTCCTATTACCAGTCTCTATGCAAAGATTTCACCTTCCACATAGATTTCTAAAAATCAGGCTGTACAACCCTTCCGTCATGTCAGTCTTGCTCAAGACCTGGAGCATTGTGCAAGTTGACAAGAAAAGACATGATAGGTTTGACAGCAGGTGTTCAGGAAGAATGTGCGCTATCAAGTGGCAGTGAGCACAGCGGGAACATTTTACTCAGGCATTAACCCAAAGTACTAATTAAAGGCAGAGAACAAACACGTGGTTTGATACGCCGACAAACAGTAAACCAACTTGAACAGGGAAACAGTTTATATCATCTGAATCCAAACCGAGATGAAGCGATAACGGAGAGTTAACCATCTGAAAAATGAGAATGCAATCTGTCCTTCACTGCTATGCAGTCAAACGCCCCTGCTCGCGTAGGATTCATCTACTCGCTTTGCTTAGACTCCAGATCTACTACCATTAGTTAATCCTTTTCCTTCGATCACTGATTTTTACCCATTTCCAGCTCACCTCATCAACAGAGGGAAACTTTTCCATGTAATTCAATGTATCTTCCGGAATTGCTGTCTTTGTTGGCTACCAACAGGAACTAACACCTTCAGCTATCGCTACAGATCAGTCTCTTATTTATTACAGCAAAACACGGTTTACCCTACAGTTCCAGTATGCAGAAAAATAACAAATCCATCTTTCCTTATAAAGTGAAATCTGCCTTGAATCAATAGAAACCATTGGCGTCACTTGCTTGAACGACATACCCCGCTTCTGCATGTTTCACAGCAAATCAGCCATTTCCATTAATGGTGGTGATTTTAAACAGATACAAGCATTACTTAAATAACTAGGTTATTTAGGCAGCGCTAAAAGTGCTTCAAGAAAGCAAAAAATTCCAGATTTGATGTGAAAGCACAGCGAGCCTCCACACAGCCAAGCCATTCAGAGCTGCTTTTGATTTTACTTTCTTTCCCTGACATCCACTGTCAGGCACGGATGAGGTCCCACTGTGGGCTGAGTCCCTCATCGCTACCACCACCACCACTACCGTGCTACCACCAGGCAGCGCACCAGGCAGTGCTGCCTGCAGTCTGGCATCTGCACCACAGCTCTCGTCTCGCTGCCAAACCACGGGGTTTCGGGCTGCTCCGGGCTGGAGGTAGCTGTGCCTCTGCCTTTGGGGATGTGGCACCAAGAGGGTAGCTGCCTTATTTTGCCTATACAGCTCAGGGTAGAGGCTGCTGTGCCCTCCTGCCTCCTCCTAAGCTCGCCTCCCACGGTTCCTCCGGCACCAGACAGCTGCCATGGTCACGCGTGGAGAAGAGGGATGGATGGGTGGTAGGGTTACCTCCTCTCCACCATCTAAAGAAACCGCTTGTGGAGGCAAAAGCAGAAAAACTGCAAAAAGCCAGGCTTGTGTTTCCAAACCTGCACAAAGCTGGATGCACCAAAATATTCTCATCTTTTTATTCAGAGTAACACCGGTGTCCCGACCACTGTACATCACAGTCCTGCAACTGACAGAGTTTGATTAATATAGCTAATTCAAGGGGGACTGTGGAGAAAGAAGACTTGAGGAGACTTGTTTCGTTGCAGCAATGAGACCATGTAAACACAACTGTGAGGAACAATGTGCTCCTTGGCCCATGCAGACAATACCAGAGCACGTTTTTATGTGGTTTTGTTCAGATAGGATTAAAATATCTCAAGAAACCGAGTTTCAATCACTTCTCTTGGCAGAAACATCTGCAGGCAGACATTCTGCAGCTGCAGAACCAGTATCTCCATGCTTTTTTTTCCTCCGATATTTCAAACAGTTAAATTGGCCAGTTGGCACAAATTACTGCAGTGCTCATTGGGAGCCAAGCTTTGCCCAGGCCTCCGTCTATAAAAGTCTAAACCTGTCAGTAACGCAGCACATTTTCAATGCAGTAAAAGCAGTGCAAATCCAAGCAACCCTACTGATACAATTCCGGATACTCCAGTTTGGCACCACGGAAATTCAGCTCCAAATCAAGCCACGGAGGCACCGACAGGGAACCAGGCTGTCCTCCCCCCTGCTTTGTGAATATGGTCACAGAAGAAAAATGAAGCAATTTATAGCATATTCTCCACAATCTGCCCGTGCTTTCAGGACGCTCAAACAAAACGTTTTCAAGCCACAAACTCTGTAAAAAAACAGCGCCCGGTATTTCTTCCTCTGCTTGTTCGGCTGCAGCTGCGCTGTTCTCTCCTTGCCCATGGTGAGAGGCAGAGTGTGGGCTCAGGGCTGCGGCGCTGGCGTCCTTTGCAAGGGGGACTTCAGACACAAGATCTTGTTCTCTCCCCATGTCCAGTCTGAGCAGTCTTACCACAGTGGCATGCGGACAGAGGATGTCCCAAGTTTTGGCTGTTTTGCTGCAATTTTAGTAGGGAGCGGGAGCGATCTAGTCCTTTGCCACTTGCTGGGTCTCACAGAGAGGTTTTGATGTGAAGACGACACTGGAACTCCCCCCTCTTCTCTGCTAAATGCTATGCAGCTCTTCCTCCCCCATTTCTAATAAAATGATTTTTAGTAAAGTTAAAATTAACTGAAGGGAAAAAAAAAATCTATCATCAGCTAATAAACAACATAACACACCCTCTTCAGTGTATGTTTACATAAGAGAGTCCTCCGTGCTCCTGTCTAAGAGGTGCAAAACCTCAGGAATGTCAGTTCTTTTTTTTTCTTTTCCCTCTTTTTTTTTTGGGGGGGGTGTGGGGGTTTAATAAAAGAACCCCTTTAGAAAAGATAACAATTACATGTAATGGAACCTGGAACCAGACTCTTTTGGCAATTAATCATCCAGGAGCCGTTGCAATCCTGCAGGCTGTTTCTGACAGATTTTGAGAGCTTTACAGGAATCACTGGGATAAGATGTGCCTGGGCTGGCTTCTGACAGGGACCGATCATGTACAAAGTGGATTGTTGGTTTTGGGTTTTTTTTTTTTTAGTTTGTATATTCACATACACACACACACATATATACACACACACAAAGACATGTGCACCTATATACACATTTCTATAGGAGTCTTTCCTTACATACATGGAACAACTGCAGAACTCATTTATTAGCCCAGAGGCAAAAGAGAAAAAGAAAGAAAAAAAAAAGAGAGAAAAAAAAAGCCTTTTCTTCCTCTCAGCAAAGTAGAGCTATCCATCACTTAACAGAGATACTTCCTGTTTTCAAGCAGTTGGGAAGGCATGACTTCCAACCCAAATACTTGGCTTGGCAAACTATTCCTGTGTTGACAGATGCTTTTATAACCACTTCATTCCACCTGAAGTTTCAGTATAAAAGGAGGTGGGTTTTGTTGGNTTTTTTCTGAGGGAGGAGAAAGGGAAAGCAGAAAGGAGAGGAAAGAGAAGGAAAAGGAAGGAAAATACCACAATTATAACAGCTGGATGACAGAGGTTAGCATAGCTCTGACAGATGTTACCATGTAACCTCAAAATGACATGTTAGAGAAAAAAAAACAACCACCAAACCTGTTCCTTGTAGGAAAGAGAATTTTGAACTCCTGCCAAAATATTACAATTCTTTTCAGAAGCTTTCGAAAGCTGTAACAATGATCTACCACATAAAACAATATTTTCCATACATAAGCTATACCTTTATATTACCATTGCTCTGACTGCTTAAACCACCAGCAGGGGATCAGATTCTTTTCAGAGAGAAACTTAGCCTCAAATGACAAAAATCCACAGCAGGTCAGCCCCATCAGGACCTGCCTTGTAACAGCCTTTCATCTCCTACGTTCTCTTTTCATAGGATTCATTAACAGGACATGCTCTAAACTTTTCTCGACACTGAATACTTCAGTGTGTCACAAACAGCAGTAAAAATGCGCTGCACACAAAAAGATGTATTTGTAAAGCTGCGTGATCCATTTTATATAACCTTTGTCATATCAGTTTCTGTGTTGCTTACACCTGGTTACTTCAGTGACTACCCTACCACAAAAATCTTGATGACTTTACCTGGCTTGTGACTGAACTTTACAGACCTGTCTAACAAACTACTGATAAACAAAGTGTAAAAGAAATGTTCATGGAACAAACCAAGTCTGTGAAACAAGCTGCTTCTCAAGAAAGAATAGATCAGCAGAGAGGTAGGCAACATCAAGGAAACAATTCAGAAACAGTTTCAAAAGGAAATCAATGACTTTCCGTCCTTACAGCCAACACTGTGGCAGAAAAAAAAATAGTTTCTGGTTTGCATTACTTGAAAGATCTTATTTTACTGCCATGGCCCTGGAAGACCATTTGAAGCAATGAAGTAGATACTGATCACAATAACTGTAAGCGAAAGGAAAAATCATTCAACTCAGAGAGAGAATAAAATCATGATATAAGAAATATCACTCATTTGTACTTGAAATTGGAAACCAAGGTGATCTCGCCTTTTTAAAATCTGTCTTGAGGCTTATATTCCAAAAAGACAGGGAGTGAAACAAACAAATCCCGGTTTAAATCCCTCTCTTTGGGAGGTACAGCCCTCCTGCCCCCTCGTAACTAACACATACTGGGTACAATCCAGTTGGTGACACCATTTGAGACCGGCTAAGGTACCTTAGATATCTCCCTCAGGCTGGCAGGTATTACCAATGCGGCTTTCTCCCTGCCAAGGGGATAGCTGGTGGCCAGGCAGGAGCCTGCCGAGCAGAACAAATAGCACAGGATGCCTCTGTGCAGGCCCCTGAATCCTAACCGTGCTTTTGCTATAGGAACAACTAGAAGACACACTATAGGTTTTTAACTCACTACCCAGCAAGTCCACATGTCTCAACACCAATGAAGCCCTTTCAAAAAATGCACTCTTTATCAATTTTTGAGTTACAAATTGAGGAGAAAAAAAGAAACAGATAAGAATAAGAAAGAAGCCCCTAACCAGCGTCTGCAAAGTGGTGTGTGCACAGCGAAGCACTGCTTGATGTAGCACATTTAGTAGCAGACACTCAACATGAGTCTTTAAATGTGGCCACGCAGCCAAGGAGCCTTTCTGGGGCCAGAGGGGCACATCAGGGAAGAAGACTTTTTGGGAACAGCCAGATGCGGTCACCGAGGATGGCACTGGCGTAATAGCGCAGGTGACACAGTTCCAGAGGTTGAGAAAGTGCGGGTAACTGCACTGCACGCTTAACTATAAAATCCCAGGTAGCTACATTCCAGGATATTAATACAGTCAAGACACAGCGTAATTAAGAACAGCGGTGCACTGGTTGGGTCAGAAGCCAAGATACTCTGCTTGAAGAAAAGGCCCCGGCAGACATGCCTTCCCTTATTATTGCAAGCAGACAATCACTGACTTCCTCCTCCCGGATGCAGGAAGACAACCTGGTGGTTTTCTCCCTCATACCGGCAGAAACCACTTTGTGTGTTGATCTTAGAAACTTGTGGGTGGTGCTGAGTTTACATAAGTTACAGTGCTCACTGCAGCTGCCGGTTGCAAGTGACAGATAGAGCTTGGACTCTGGGATTAAAATATGTACTTTCTAGTCATCAGGCCTGGAGCGGTGCTGATGAAAGTCCTGAACTCATTTTACAGATCCGCTAAGTTTTTATAGCCCCTAATAGACATGAAATATTAGATGAAAACCTTTGGTGCCACCCCACTCACATTTTTTCCCTACACTGCCAAGAGTTCCTTCAAACAAACGTGATCATTGTCCGTCTGGCTTTCTCCTTGACTGTCCTCAACTTTGTGAAGTTACCTGTAATGTTTCCATCCCTAAGTGTTTTTCAATGGAGGAATTATTTTGGTCAGCCCCTTTCACATGTTCTACAGTCAGCCTGAAGGCATTCCTGCCATGGCAGACAGTCTGGCATCAGATCTGGCTTCATTCTTACCACATATCCTAGATATTTCCATCTTCATTTCTGGATAATTCAGGAGATTAAGTCTTGTTCAACTCCCTGACGAATCTCAGTATTTGTTATAAATTCATTCCATTTAATACCTACTATTTCCCTGAGGCATTTACTTTCAAAAGCTTTTAGACGTCTGTCTGTAGCTTTGGTGGATTTCCAGCTTTCACATCCAGCTGTTAAGGTGGAAACAAAATTTCAGTGGAAGACTCACAGATTGGTTTTAAATTGTGGATTATCAACACCTAAATCTTCTTTATGCTGGTAAATGCAGCTGCTGTCTCACTGATGTATTATACTTTTTCTTTATGGACATCCTGTTTGTTCACATCTTACTGCCACGCAATGTGAAGATGTCTGTTTTGCGTACAGCTTGTTTTTGTACCACATTATTGGAGTCGAAAATTACTGTGGCTTTCATTATGTCTATTTGGTTTTTAATTTACCTTCTTTTTTTNTTTTTTTTTTTTTTTTCTTTCTTTCTTCTGTGCATGAGTGTCTGTTGGTCTGTTGGATGTAGGTTACCTGGAAAACAACCTAGCTGTGGTTTCTGTTGAGTAACATAATGCATGTTCTACCTGAGTCAACTTTTCCTCTCCTACTCTCTCCCACTTAATTGAACAGTGGCTCCAAATAGCAGAGGTGAAAGATTGCACCTCTACTTGATACCATTGTCTGCATAAAAGAGGAGTCGTCCTGTCAATGTGTACTTCAATCAAGTAAGCTGCACCTAGAGCTAAAGCCTTGATGAGGCAATTACTACTCTTAACCCAGCCTGTCATTTCAAGATGTTACAGACTCAATCCTGATGGACACAGTCAAATATTATCTTTAAGTCCATGAGTGTAATCTAGGTTCTACAGTCAAATATTGTGTTTAAATTTATGAGCATAATCTAGGTTGTAAAACATTGGGGGAGGTGTTTCAAATGAGTGTTTTGTTGAGTTATGGTGGGGATTAAATCTGACCAGCACATGATCTTCTGTTCTACTGAACTTCAACTGATCCCTTTATTCTGCCTGAAACTGCACAAGGTAAGACTTTTCTACGAACAAAAAAAGCACAGCATCACACTAATTACTACAGTAGTTCAGGCCACCTTTAATTTCTTCTCTTTCTTTTTTGGCCTTTTTCTTTCTCCCCAGTTACACTTTTTCTACTGACTCCATACTTTAAAAATTCAGTTACTTTTACCAATGGCTTTTTTCATTTTCTGGGGCTGTATTCATTTATAGCTTTCCCTGTTTTTTGCTTTTGTATCAAGTCCTTCCCTTTATGCTGTGAGCTTTATGATGATATCTACTTATAGATCATTTATTTGCCAAGATCGACAGATTATTGCACTGCCTAGCTGTTGTGTATTACCATTGCTTATTTTCTACCCTTTTTGTTATAAAGATTTGGGTTTTTCCTTAGTGCGGTCTCCTGAAGTATATAAACATACGCTGGTAAAGTGTTTTCCTGTCACCTTTTTAGCACTTGTTTATGCTTCTTTGATAAGATAATCAATGTATCTCTCTTCTCTTTTTATACCGCATTTACTTACGGTATAATTTATAGAAAATGGGGTTCCCCCACCCCCCGAAAGGGTATGTTTGAATGGTTAATTTGCACAATTTTCACAACTTTTAGATCTATATAAACGGACTATGATTTATTAACACTTGAATGTCTGGAAAGCTGCATTTATTGTGCCGGCTATGAAGCTGTCAGGCAGAAAGGAGCAAAACAAGCCATGTTGAGCTCCCGAGGTAAATTTATTCTTCAGACAGGCTTTCTTGTTAAGTGCTGTGGGAGTTTTACTCTTCTTCAGTTTACAGGTGTGAGCTTTCTAACTGAACAAGCCTACTTTCCTTATGGAATGCAAATTTTGGAAACTTTTAGTAATTTGAAAACATAAATACTTAAGTTATTGCCATACCCGAGCTGTCCATTTTCTCAGCTAATACAGTGAGAAGCCATTCCAGTCCCATCCTGTTGCCAGTGTCACAGAATCACACTCTTGAGCACTGGGGAACTGTAACGTATTAGCCAAGCAGAAAAAATACTTGATCACATCATCATTTAAAAGAAGCATTCTGTTTTTCCTACCAAACTTCACTGGTGAGTTATTGCTCATCTGCAAAGCGGAAACAGGAAATATGTTCAGTATTCATAGCTAAGGTTTTCCCAGAATTTGGCGGTGTTTGATCCCGAAAGCATATTAAGTGACTTGCTTGGGAGTCACTTTGAACTACTAGATTTATCTTGGGACCTAATCACTGTTTAGAAATAGATTTGAACTGTAGTCAATCTAACATAACCATTTGATTACTCCATCTGTCTTTCTGTAGTAATGCTCTCAAGGTGTCATGTAGGCATGCACTGTATCATTTAAGACAGACAATAGCACAGTTCAGGATCCAGTTTAGGAATAATGCATCCAGAGCCTGATGTTGCCCAAGGGCAATGTGGCTTGTAAGAAGACGCCTATCTCTTTTTTATTGATCTGGATTTCCCGAAGCATTTGCAAATTGCAGGAACTGTATCGAGATGTTTTAAATTTAGATTACCCTAACTTCACAGGGACATCAGTACTCAAAGCTGCCCTCTAACAAAGAAAAAATATGAATGGTTGCCCTTTGAATACGGACAACTCTTGAGCTCTAGGGTCAGGATTTATCAAAGGAACCTAAGAAAAAAAATCCTACTTCATGTTAGCAGCTACATTTCTAACACCAAGAGCTTCAGAACTGGTGAAATTTCCTCCCACATATTCTCTAGCTTTCAGAATTATACTCATATTCATTCTTCAAGTTTCTGAATCCATAAAGCCATGCTTTGGCTGAAGGCCAGAATATGCAGGATCAAACAGAGAATTTCATTTTACTCAAGCTGCTCTGATGGAAAAATCAGAGTTTCAGGTTCTTTCTGGGGATGCAAAGATAATCTTTTGGTACCAATAGCATACGCATGCAGAAATCAACCTATGGGAAGTCTACGCCAGGAAATTCAGCTCCTCTCATGACGAGCACCAGAATCAGAACAGTCACAGAAGCTGGGAGAATTGCCTGGGTGTTCCCTGAATGCTTGCACATATTCCCAAAACCCAGATCTGGCACATACCAAATACCGGTGAAGAACTGTCACTGGCTCAGCCCATGCAAAAGTAGTCTGGGTAAACACTACACTAAAGCCAATGCACTCTCAAAGCAAGTTCCCTCCATGGACTTAAAGGGAAAACAGCAGACCTAAACAGAAGATGAAAGTCCTTTCTTGGCTGCTATCACTTGCCAAAGTGACCCCTTTTGAAATTATCACAGGCCAGATACCACCAGGAGTGAAGCATGTTGGTCTAAATTTAGCTTCTGACACAGACCACACTGTACTCACAAGATGCCACTCAGCTATGAGGAACTCCATTTAGTGGGGACGGGGCCCTGGTGTACAGTAGTCAGGACACGGACAAAACTTTTCACATCCTGAGGGCATATGGGGATGGGGACCCAAAGAGAGAAAGAAGGAAATTAGGAGAAAAAGAAACTCTATCAGCGTTTCCAAAAACTAAGGCCACGGTCACGATAGCTGAAATTGTGAGCCTGACAGAAGTAGGATTCCCAGAGAGAAACAGGGTCACAACTGAAAAATAGTGAAATACCATTCTGGGAGGCCTCCTCACTCTTGAAATAGACTTGATATGTGCAGATGGATCCGGCTACCATGAAACTGCGGAAATCTATTTGTAAGATATTTGACTCAAATGAAGGAAAGGGTTTCTTTTCTTCATCTTCTTTTTCAAAGGCCTGGACATTCCATGTTTTGAAAAGCCTGGCACTGCTGGAACTTGGGCTAGTTATGACACTATTTTACTGCAGACTTGCAGGCAGCAAAAACGTACTTGGCTATGGAGCACCTTTCTACACTGAGTGGCAGAAGCTCTGCTTCTTGAAACTTTACAACTGAACAACATACTAAGATTATTTCTGGAGAGAAGGTTCCCATATATGTATGCACAGCACATGAGGATGTTTCCAAGCAGTTACTCTTTTAATCGTTATCTGTGCTTCTACCATTTTCTCAATGCAGAAAACAGGAAACACTTTGCTTTTCAATAGGCATTACTAAAGAGGTTTCTCGGTGCCGTAATTTCCGTCACAAAGGGTTCTGACAATAAATCAAACCCCATTTTTTAAACATAAAAATGAAGATAATTAAAATGTAAGCTGAAATAAATTGTTCGCCAGACAGAGTTGGGGATTATGACTGTCAGATTTTGATGCAACTATGAGGTAAATTAAAGTTAAGTTGTTGACGCATGATTCAAATCTCCCTTTGCAAATACGCATGGCTTAGCACCTCTTTTTCGAAGGCTGATGTTTTAAAAACAATACTTGCATAAGAGAGAACAGTTTCAAAACTCAGAAACCTTCCATCCTTAAACCATAACTAAAAAACCAGCAGCATTCAAAAGTAAGCAAAACAAAAAAATGCCTCACTACAATAATCTACAGAGAGGGGTGTTGGGATCTGCGCTGGAGAACTTCCTCAGTAGCACCAGCAGTCTCCAGCAACGACAGTACTCAAAACCTCTGCAGACTTTATATTCATTTCTGGTACACCTGCATATAGACCAACATAAGTGTTCCATAAGTCACAGGGTTTCAGAATTCCTGGAAGATTTATTAGCCAGTGTGACAGCCTTCAGCCCCTCTGAGAGCACAAACACCCACAGACAAAAACTGAGGAGGGCGAGGGGGAGGTGGAAATGAACCTCAAGAGTTCACGCTGGTTTTTTATCCCACTCTGCACATAGGAAATGCTTCCAGAAAAATCCTCAAAGTCCTTGCACACAATGCAGAACCTGCTCCTGTGGCACAGTACTTCATATTTTATTTCCTTACATCAATGCAGTCCCAAGATGGACAAAAGCCTGCTCGGCTGCAGCTGTGTATAATTGCAGGGCTCCGTCAGGTGAGCAGTCCTGGTCCTGGCCCTCCGCCCGCGAATCACGTTAACCAGAGAGAAGAAAACACTTACCTGCAGAAGTTCAGGGAGCTCTGAAGTGTCCTCTTGAACACCAGGCATCACCTGTTTATAAATCGCTCGGATTTCACCATGAAGCATCCATTTCCCTCCTCCTGCCCAAGAGGAGCTCTTCGTGGTTCCCTATCCATAAACCTGCTCAGCCAGGCTGAAGGGAAACAAGCTGCAGCCCTGCCTTCCCTGCCTGTGCCACCACGACGGAAAAGCGACCGGAGAAGAGGAAAGACAAAGAGAGCCGCTGGGAAGGATGAGACAAGAGTGATCTAATACAAAAGCGTGCACCTGGGAGAGCAGTAAGAGGTCCTGTGCTCCAAATGCAATGCAGCCACTTGGGCCTTTGAATTGTATTTCCTAACAATAAGTTCCAAGGAATGGGAAGGCTGGTGAAATAATTATGATACTGTGCAAAACACGGGGGTCTCACAGAACTCCCCCAAAAGCGATTTTGCTCCTTCAGGGAAGGTAATTTTAACAAGATGGTCAGTTCAGTCATCAGAGGGCGCAGGGCTCTGCCCCTGCCCTGTGCTCGGCCAGGCTTTCATGGCTCCACGTGGGCACGCGCCACCTCCACACAACGCACAGCACAATTTTTCAACTATCTTTACAGTAATCACCACAAAACTATATTGAATTTATCAAATGAAGGACTATTTCTCACTTGTTTTTGAATTGTGACTTGATAAACCTGGAATAAAATAAAAAGTCTTTTAAATTTCTATTAACTACTGTATACTAAATGGATTCTAAATAATCATAATACAGCTGATTTTAACATTAATATTGCTGAAATGAAACTTGACACGTTGCAAATTATATCAGAAACAATTCCTTTAACTTCCTATTTGTATTTGCTTTTAAATTAAGACAGACTATTGGAAAAGCCCAAAAGATTTTTATTTTTTTTCAATTACGTATTTCCTGCTTTTTTTCCTTCAGGTTTTCATTCTTATGAATTTCACTGAAGCAGCTGTAAGAGGTAACAATTACAGCAAAAATGTTTAATTACCCAACTAGCTTTTAAACAGTACCTGTGGGCACATACAGTCCTCACATGAAGTTACTTAAAAGTAAACCCACAGGAATTATTGTTAAATCATGGTACGATTATCAAAGAAAATTATTCTCTGTGAGTCATTTCACATTAATTACAATATATTATTTGAAAGGTAATGTAGATGCAGTTTATTCTCAGTGCTCCTAGCAGAGTTTAATGAGCGGTCCCATTAGGAACCATAGGCAGGAACTGGACCGACACGGCTCTCGCACAGACTCGCTGCCTGCACCAAATCCACCCGGCGTACGCCAGAGCCTACGTCGAACTTGGCAGGAATGGACTGAAGCAATAAAACTAATGAAAATCAGTTACAAGAGGCTACAAACAGCTGTAAAATATTTAGAGAAAACCATGGAATTGAAGACCTGACCAGATTTCAAAATCCCGTTTTCTAACACTCTTAAAATACCCACTCCACTTTTTAAAAAATCTCTCCAAACACTGGTTTGATTTAACAGTACACTTTAAAAAATCTGAGAATTAATTCAGAAAAAAGCTATTCAAATACCATTTATAACTGATGGGAGAATATCACTTAGGCAACCTTTATAAATGTGTAAAGTAGAAAAGTAGCTGTTAATTTCTATGATTTTTGCTCTTCCAGTAGGAAATTGGACGATGTGCACGTTTTTTTGAAGACAAAAACCTCTTCTACAGCAGCCATCATTTTAATATGAGATTTAATAATACACACAGCTTATATATTACTCGTGCGCAATACTGTGTTTGTATGCATCGAGCTCAACTGGAGCACTGATTGCTCAGTTCTATGAATTAGAATACAGAGATGGTTTTTTTCAGAGCTTGTTTCGGATTATTACTCATAGTACCTTTCCAAATTCCTCACCGACGAGTCTATCAAAGGGAGAATCACTGTAACTATGTGCACTTACACTTATTAAGACATAAGAGCCGCAGCCTGCTGTTGTAAACCAGTGTAGCTCCACTGTTGTCTTCTGTCACTTTGCTAATATTTACAGCAGCAGAGACTTGTCCCAGAAACGAAACAGTGGCTAGTGGCTTCTCCATTATATGAATCAGCAAGTTTATATAACCTCAAATCCTAAAACTTGGGTGGTTAAATCTTACTTATTACCCCGTCATCGAGCCCTTTTGGCCAGCAGGGAATTCCAGAATTCGGAAATTATCTCTAACTCGCTGTGATCAACGCACAAGGATTACAGACGGCTTTATTCTGCCCCAGGGAATTAAAGCCCAGGTTAAAGAGCTTCCTTACTGAGGAACTGCAGCTAAAATGTAAACCAGCACTAACTGTTTCTACCACAGACAAAAAGCACCAGGAGTTAGAGCCAGACCATGGAGGAGGGAACAAGAAAAAAATGGGAAAAACAGAAAAGCAAGAAGAGAACAGAAAAAGCCAAAAAGACGAAAGGAAAGAGAGAAAATTTTCCATTAAGATACGTCAAAAGAGCCCAAGATGTCAATAGGATTCATGCACACAAGCAGCTCTTAAAAGGATCTGCCATAATTAGCACTGCAGTTTGATAGTGAATGGAAATGAACACCAGCAGCTAGCACCGCCCAGATTTTCACGTCCCTTCATTTTCTGGGGAATATTCTAGGCTAAGAACTTTTGGGTCAGAAAAGCACGTGTAAGACTCAGAAATGCCTCCCTACAGTTTCTGCTCGAATACCATAACCTTTGGTGGAAACATGTTCTGCAAGCGTCCTGACCGAGCCACGTCCAGTGGGATGCAGCCGGCTGTCCCTGCTGCTGCGCCACTGCACAGCGTGTCGCCTCCGGGGACACCCAGCACTGACCAAGAGCAGAGGGGTGAAGCACTTGAGCTGCAGTACTTAGCAAGCGTGGTAACAGTATTTTCAAACCAAAGTACTTCTTCCAGTGAACTAGGTATCTCGTGGAAAAAAAACCAACTGGTTAGCAAAAAAACCCCTCATTTCTGTTAAAAGAAACCAATCCGAAACGCTGATTATTCATATCAAAAACTGATCTTACTTTTTTTACCACAGGAGCATCTTCAAAAAGTTATCTGACATAAGAGGAAAATGAAACCTGTTTTTCTTCATTCAAATGGCTCTGGATATCTCAACTACACTTTGACAACTTTAGGTGAGATAAAGAAAGTGCTTCAGGTCTTCTCCATGTTAAAGGGAACTATTAACACAAAGTTAAGTGATCGGTGTTCTAGAAATAAGGAATGGTTCAAAATTCTGGCTTTGTCTATCCAGGCTAGCCAAGGTCAGACAATTTTAGAAATTATTCATGATAATTTTTTGGGCATGGAAACTATTTGAAAGTATTTTACCGGAAGAAAAAAATTATTTCAAGTTATTCCACATTAAGGTAGTTGGTCTCTTAGCACAGAAGTTCATAAAAGAAAGCACAGCAGTTTGGTACATAAGACCTAATCTATATAGCCATAAATGAAGATTAATCTGAAAGATGAACAGTGTAACAATGCCTATTCTTTAAATTCCTCTGATAAGCACATACTAGGACTCCTCCAGGGAATATGCCCAACCTTCCCTACCATCTCAACATGTTACCCTGAAGTCTCTCCTATCATCTACATGTAACATACAATGATGGGTTATCCTTGTGTAGTTTGACACAGCATTAGAAGCAGGACTTGGGATGCTAGCCAAATACCTAAGGCTAAAACCCTAGCACATTAAAAGTCTATTTACTATTGCCCATAATGCTATTTCATATATAAAAATGCCGAAGGAGATCCATATGGAATTAACTGTATTGTTCATTTCTGTGCTTTTTGCCTTTTTTTTTTTTTTTTTTTNNTTTTTTTTTTTTTTTTTTTTGTACATGAAAGAACTAGGTCAACATTTTCCAGAATTACCCAACTTGCTTTATACAATGAGAAAGGAAAAACGTTCCTATTACGAACATTGTTTGGGGGAAAACAGTGCAACATTTATGGGAATTTTTCTCATTTGACTTTTTAGAAAAAGAAACATAGTAGAAAAACCTTCCACCATGTGGAATAATAGAAATTTTTATGTGAAGTATCAGCACAGACATCTACCACTGGAGCTAATAAAGCAGTAGCAGTCTATTAGGTGGGCCACTCACCAGAGGAAAATGAAGAATATATTGTGCCTTTGGGTTTCAGAGCTCTGTTTTGATTTCATAAGTATGCAGAGAAATCTAGATTCTATGTGAGATTTAATGTACCAGTTACAAGATCCATCTCTTTGATTTTACCAGTATCGACTTCTATATCAGTTCTCTCCAATTTGTTTAGCCACTCGATACCCAGCTACATGGATGCCATAGCTCTCCACTCTTCTTCTTCACCTCTGGGTGCCTCACTTTCAACTTTCAGTCCTCTGAGCGATATGGGTGAGAAACCCAAAACGTCAGCAATGCCAGAATATATCACACCCAGTGACACCTGTTTAATTGAGCTGCCAAACTCCATCAAGCCTCTAGTGCACACGCAGAAATCAAGAGAATTTACTAGAAGTAAAATGTGCCCAAACCTGGACAGATCTTTCACCAAGACAATGAAAGGTACACACATAACAAAAGTTTGAAGTCTCTCCTCTAGTGTACAAGGGGTGACAAAGCTCCTCAACCAAATCACAGTAAAAAAACCCCAACCAACACTGGGGGAAGAGATCATTCCCCTGTTAGTTTGTCCTGAGAAACACAGAAGTGCTTGGCTTGGTGACAGGAAGAAAGCTTGAAGTAGGTAATGGTCCCAAAGAGTCATGATGTATAAAGATTCCTAGAACTGAACCATTTGACAAAGAGTTGGACAACTTTAAATATAGGCAGCACTATCTAGATTGCCTATAATAATTCTAAAAAGCATCGAGGACTTCAGCTTCACTTAAGACAGCAGGCATGATTGTGTCATCCCACCTTGTCAGGGAAGACAGTATTTTCAGTATTAGCTGACTGAAAGGGACTCCACAGACTCCATTAAATTGTCACACAGGATGGCTAACAGGTGTCACCTTCACATGAGTTAATACATGGTGTTAAAAGAAGGGGCAGTATCTGTATGAACCCCATTGCTGATCCTACATTTACAGTAATATCTTTAACCATCCAATTCTGTCTTTAATCTGTTTGAAATAAATATAAATGAGATCTTTTAAATTAAAAAAAAACAAACCAAAAAAAAGTAAATATCTCTTTGAGTAGAAGATGGGAGGCAAATTGGCAACATATGTGCGCATTGAACCAAAGCACCTGGTGTAGGTCATTCCCAAGAGCCTTGTCCCACTGCCAGGCAAACACTTGCTGCCTCAACAGCAGTCGAAAGCACAGAGAGTGCGAAGAGGAACACATCATTCCCCAGTATGTACCTTCTTTATTACCAGCCATTCATAAAAAATGCAGCCTCCAGAGATGGTCTTAAGATACCATAGCTTATATAGTTTATAACCATAGTTTATGTACGTTAACAGTATCATGGGTAGATACCCTCTTCTGTGCACTGCTACAAACTACATGCAAGTCCCTTGACGGTTTATGTCCAAAGTGTTTTGGGGGTGTTGGGCTTATTTTAAGGTTTCTTTTATTTATTTTTCCAGCACACTGCCATTCCAGCTGATAGCTCCGGAAGTGTGTTCACGTTCCACTATCTCTACTTAAAATATTTAAAAGGTTATAGTAAGCGGAGGAAAAGGTAGCAGATACAGATAAGTATAGTGACTCACATACCCCAAGGAAAAGTATTGCTTACCTTTGATGAGGTAAGTAAATAATTAGCTATACTTAAGGCACTTCTCTTCCAGTCTCTCAGAACAGTGTTACACAAGCAAAAGCTTTTGAAGACTTTAGGAAGGGAAACACTCAAAATTCATAATCTCCCTGTGCAGGCAAAACATCATGCCTGCAAAACTGAGCACCTATACACAAGATCTTGAAATATTAAACTGATTAATGATGGCAACAGTTTTCCTTTATAGACTGCCTCATAAATAAAATCAATAATTTTGCTAAACCAAAAGTATTTCTGAGGAATGTGCTCACTTTGACCAAAGTTTTCTACAAAACATTCAGGGGCTTTGTCTCTCTATTGAAAGAGAAGCAATGGCATAAGCATGTGAGACCAGAGCCTAAAGAAACCTTCTCTTTAGAACAATCCAGTCGTTTGGGTTTTTTTTTCTTATTCAAGGGGAGGATAAGTCAGACTGTTGTGTCATGACCATAAATAGCTTAAGTGTCAGATTATGAACCTCAGTGAAATATGGGTCATCTGATTCAATTTAGATACCTGTCTTCAAGCCAATCACCCTGTGCATGACACAGTCAGGGAAGTTTGAGGAGTAATTAATTTTTTCATTAGAAGATACCTAAATAAAATTATTTATGCCCTTAAATCTTGAATTGGCTATAAAAGTGCAATAGACTATAAAGAGAATTGGTTTGATTAGCTTAGATGAATCCTTTCCTGCTCTTCACTGTTGGAAGATTTATTTTCACCTTCGTCATCATTACAAACCTGAGGTAAACATGTAAGAAAAAACAGAACCATTTATCATTACATGCTTTAACACTAATAAAATTATCATCTTATTTGTGTACACCTTAACACTTATCCTACAAAATAATTTTAGCCTCTGGATAATGGATTATAATACATAACAAGTAGCATAACTAAAACCAAACCCTATTTAAAAGATCTGACTAGTGGCAAGATTCTAATGTAACAACAGATATTAAATAGGTATAATATTTCAAATAATTTGGTATTTTTCATATTAAAATATAGATGATGAAAGTCTAGAAGTGCAATGAATATAATTTTGTTTTGTGTAGTCACAAGATAAATTTATACAATTCAGCTGTCATAGGTGTTTTTTCCCATTTTATTTTAGTTTTTACTGGCCAGTTCTCTGGAATGACCATTCTTCTTTGTTTAAAGGCCATTCTCTATAGTAGCTTACTTAAGGAAATTTTACTGACCACAAATACTCCATAATAGGTTACAGAAAGTCTAAAATCCTGTGAAAACAAAGGGTGCTCTGAGGATGGAAGAAAAGTTGACTCAAGAAAGAAATACTGGAAAGGTCCAGCAGAAAAACAAGTAATCGAGCACAAATATTAGCTGCAAGGGCTTCACAAACCCTGTGCCACCTCTTAACCTTTTGCCTTGGGTGCCTTCTGGATCTCTAGGAGCTACTGAAAGTGCTTTTCAGCTCCTATCAACATTTGGCACCGCAGACCCTACAGCTGCTAAAGAATTTGTAGCAATACTTGTTCTGTTTGTTACCCACTGACTTTTTGTGTAAGACCCTGGCTTTCACATAGCCTCTCTAACCTCAAGTAGCATCTCACCAGTCTGCAATATTTTGGTGTTGGCAAAGAAAATTATTTTATATACTTGAATCATTAAATGATTTAAAAAAAAAAAACCCACCCCACCAAACTAATTAACATCAGAGCATGATTTAAGACCAAGCAAGAAACATCAAAAGACATTACAACATTGTTTGATGCTCCTCTCTTGGCAATAAGCCTTCCCCAATTTCACAAACAGAGGGAAAACAAATGTTTCCAGTTACACGTATCCTCACACACTCTTGGCTAAGTGAGGCCAGACCTTTCTCTGTTAACTACATTGGTATGCCCTAGTTGCTGCTTGGCTTCGGATATTTCTCAGAAATACGAGGTTCCTCCTGCAGCAATGTCTAGATAATGAGGGATGATTATGAGATGAAAACATACTCACTTCCAAAGGAGAATAAATGGATATGAATACAGTGCAATACAATATGAAGAATTTTATTCTTGTACAGGTGATCACAGAACATAAAATTCTCCTCAAGGAATTAAGGTAATCACACCAAAATTACTAGAAACTACGGACTTCTAGGGGTAGTTCAAAGTCTGTGCTTCATTCAGAGGAAAGTAAAATGAGAACTATCCCCATCGTTCATACAAGCAAATGTTATCAGTGAAATGAGGGCCAGCTCCTTAGTGCATCCCGTCCTCTCCTACCAGCCCGGCCACCCCCAGAAGGCAGGCAGAGAGCTGTGGGAATGCAGGAGCAGGACCCTTCCTGTGATGTTGCCTCTGAGAAAACGACAAAGACTGGATATCACGTGAAAGAGAAGCGGCATGGCTGCGTGGTCAAAATTGTTCCAACAAACAGGTACAAATCTCAACAAAATGTTTTATGCTTCATAGCATAAAGTGGAAGTTTCACACACATCAAACATTTTGAAACGATTTTTTAGCGAACCATCTTTAAAAATGGTTTCTGGCTATAAAATTGTGCATAAATGAAGTGGAAAAATAAACAATTTAAGCAATTAAAGCGGTACAGATATTTACAAAGAAACAGATGCAAATAGATCTCTATGCCAGAAGAAATGTCTGCAGAAAAATTTCTGCAAGATTTTCTCCTCCTCTGAAACTAAAAAAAATATAAGGATATCACAGGGAAACAATCAGGAAAACAACTGGGGAAATCTAATGAGGTATAGCTATTTTCTGACTATCCTCCGGTACACAGATTTATCAAGAACACATAAAATAAAAAATAAATTAAAACGTATTTTCTACAGAATAAGAAACAACGGTGTTTATACTATTGCTTGAATATTTCCTGAAATAGTTAGTGAAAATGCCAGATTTTTGAAGAAGGTTTCCATCATTTGTTTGTTTACAGGTGCCCCTAGTCTTTACCATAACACTTTGACAGGCAGCCTTTAACAAAATGGTGTATGGCCGAGTAAACATATTCACTCCCTGACCTGAAACCCCATTTGGATGCTTTTAGCCCCTTTGTAAGCAGTAGCAGCCAGCATAGGAAAGAGTGAAATAAAGTTCTTTTTGGCAATCACCAACGATGTCTCCTCACATCACCCAACAAAACATAGCAGTTGCTTCTTTTGTTTTTGTACCTATGATGAACTTCAGTAATGACCTCTCTCTGCGTATGAGGGAACATCTTAAGGCGCCTGGAAGCCACAAAAGTTTGGCAAACCATTTGGCTCTGTTTTAAATATTATGTAGATTATAGAGGACAGAGAACAAGTTCTACTTCGTTAATACAATTAACAACTGTTACATCTTTACCTTTGCACTCAGGTTTTTCATTTTAACAGATTAATATCTGCATCATACAAGTGTGTCTTCATTTTGTTTGTCAGACACAGAAATCCACACTCTTTTCCCCAAAATGTTTGGATTCCCAACAGTGGGCAAGACTCACACTTGCCATTCTGGTTTCCAGAATAAATCAGCAGTCTGGAAGACCAGATGCATTTCAGGGAAGCTGCTGCCCGCTCATAACTATGGAGACTGAACTGTCATCCAGCAAAGTCTTTCCAGTGAATAACCATCTTTAAAATAAAGGAATTAAACATTTTGCTTAAGCACTTTGGTCAGCTAAGGCCTAAGGAAAGACTTAAGATTGCCATTTTGAGAATTTTTTCCTCTCTTTTTCAACACACAACAGCAAATCTAATAGTGCTCTGAGCTCTCACCGGAGCGTGTATTTGAGAATAAAGGACTCAGGAAGACATGGGGGAGTTCTAAGTAAAAAGTTCAAACCTTGGTTAAGTGTAGAAGGTACTACACATGAACACAGGAGGCTGCCATACAGGAAAGAGAACTTAAGCTATCTGCAAGGAGTAGATGTAATAGCAAAATGACTGAGCTGGACAAATAGTAAAATCTACCAACTACCTTCTCACAATGTAGAGCTGCTGGTAGCTGTGTGAACAAGCAGGAACTCTCTTGAGTGATAAATGATTGGCAGGTGTAGTAAGCACAGTATGCTCTTGCAGTCTTTACCTCTGTCTTTATAATGCGGTCTTCCGAGGAACCTGATGGCTTTTGGAAGTCTAGAACACTAATCAAGCCATTTATTAAGCCTGAGTTTTAGATTGATTTCTCAGTGCCTAGAATACTGTTGTCTAACTTTATATTGGGTAATAGAAATTAAAGATCCGGGTGCGCAACTCAACATGCAGGGTTTGGTAGTTGCAAACGCTTTCTCTCCACCTGCCTGGTTTAAATCTCTGTCTCACAAATCAAAACAAATGAAAAAAATATTCAGAGAAGGAGAGACTGTAACAGACTACATAAAAAGCAAAAGGCTTTCAAATGCATCTGAACCAGAGATGGAACCACTTGTTTCACATTAAGTAATGGGTCTGTTTCCCTCCTAATCAAAATAACAGTTAATCATTGATAACTTCAGTGCATTAATCAGCTGCTTGGAAAAAAGAATGTTCACCAATCAAAATCAAGTGCAATTGCTTTTAAATCCTTCTGTGTGCTTGTATATTATCTTGGAAAAAGCAGCAAAAGTAAAAGCAATTTGCTCAGAGAAACAGTCCTGAGAGTTAAAAGTATGAGAGACAAAAGAATATTCTGCAATAGGCTAACGCTCTCATTTTGCCTTGCTGTGCAGCTTCCTTTGTGTAGACAAGATAGTCCTAATTGGTGTTTGTACAGAACACTGGTAATCTTGCTTATGTGCATTGTATCAGGCACAGGTAAAATTAATCCACGCTATGTGAGGACAGACAAGAGACTTAAGTATGTTATTCATTCCAAGCTGTCTAACTGGAAGAAAGAAGTCATTAGGAAGAAATATATTTGGTGTTTCCAAATATTTCTTCGACATGATATAACTTCTTTCCCCCAAACAAAAATTTTACGAGAAAGCCTTCCTTCCATATGCACCTTCTATTTTTGTACACACCCTCCCCATTTTTTAAATAATATTTTGGCAAAACATATGAAAAATTCAAAAATAATTGGTTGAGTTTTGGCAAAGCTTGAAAAGTATAGGGAAAGTCTTGAAAATAGAAAGCCGGGCACATGATAACGATAACTTCGTTCTCATATATAAGGTCAGTTATTCATAGTGCACTAATTCAGTGTTTGCCTGGATTCACAATTCACAGGTTTTATACAAAAGTCTGTATTTCTCTAAAAGGTCATGCCTGAAAGGTTTTTCATTCCAAAATAAAAGGCTGCAAGCATGAAGCTGCAACGTACCTGGTAACTCAAATTTGTTTCAAGCAAGGTGTGACTTAGAACATGTTGCATGTCATCTCTCTGAAGAGGTGCCAACCCCAGCCAGACTAAACCTCGAACACACTGCTGGATGCTAGGGCAGTTTCTGCATGAAGCACGGACAGCACTATCCTCCAATTTGCTTCAGCCATGGAGAGCAGTCGTGCATTAGCGGGGAGGTGGCTTGCATAACCCGAGAGGTTGTTTTCGTCTCTGCATTCCAACGGTGAAATTTAGAGGTGTCCATCAGTAACCACGTATGCGCTGGCGTTGCAGAAGCTTTTCCCACAAATGCGTGAATTTAGCTGTTTGACCCTTTGTTTTCTAAATCAACTAGTGTTCCAATACCTTTTTAAGGACCCCATAGGTGTTAGTGCCTCTACTAGTTTTCTACTTTTTAAAGACTCTGTTTGCATATTAAAATAATGACTTGTTAGTTATTTAAATTCAACTGACTACTGGATGTCACATGCAGGAAATATTCCACATATCACTGTCAAAGAAAATGAAATTCTCACCTGAAGGGAGGCAAAGGCAGGGGAAAAAATATGACAACCAATGGCTATAAAATAGCAGAAAATANGGCAAAGGCAGGGGAAAAAATATGACAACCGATGGCTATAAAATAGCAGAAAATACTGTTTTCTCCAAATCACTCCACCAAAAACCAGCAGGGAAAAGTTACGGGTACAGAAAAGTCACATATCTTTTGAATCATGACCAGAGTTTGCTTAACTAGAACAAACCACAAAACATGAGTAGATAAACCACTTAGGGAAGGTATATCTAAATTTCATATTGCATTTCAAAATTTTTCAAAGCACTTTAGGAGTGCGAAAAGNACTGTTTTCTCCAAATCACTCCACCAAAAACCAGCAGGGAAAAGCTACGGGTACAGAAAAGTCACGTATCTTTTGAATCATGACCAGAGTTTGCTTAACTAGAACAAATCACAAAACATTAGTAGATAAGCCAGTTAGGGAAGGTATATCTAAATTTCATATCACATTTCAAAATTTTTCGAAGTGCTTTAGGAGTGCGAGTCCCAAATGCCTGATTCCTACTTCTAGTGACAGGAGAGGCCCTCCCCTTTGAAAAAGTTTGAGCAAAGTATTTTTGAAAGTTTCACCTTCAGTGAGGTCACACCATACTGAATTAATAATATAATATAATATAAAATATCTTTATTACCTAGAGAAATGACTACAGCTCAGGCAATTTTCGGGGACACCTTCAGCACAGTACAAGTTGCTAATAAAGTTTCATCAGCTGGAGGGCAAGGGGGAAGAGACAAAAAGAAGAGTCCTTTCGGGAAAAGCAATTTTAAAAAATTGTTTTGGGGAATAACTCATTCCTGAGTGCCTGCAATCCAGGAATGTGCCAGCCATGATCTTGGGTTTAAAGTGCATTTGAAATCCAAAGAGGAGATGGACGGAGGCTGGAAAGATTTATGTGGCTACAGACCTGTTGGTTTTACTGTTAGCTAGTGCGCAGCTCTGATTTAAGATGTGCTGAGCCGGCCTTTCTATAAAATAATAATAAATTAGTGATGCACATGTAGATTTATGTGTCGGGAGTCCAGAGCACAGAATGCATACTTAATGAGTTTTATAAATCTGTATCAATAAATATAAATGAAATCACACCGTAGGATGTCCCTGTCTTGTGTCTCTCAATAGTACCTAAATTAGATACGGTCTATTTTCAACATGTATATAAATATGCTCACAGAAACACACTAATTATCAGCCTGCAAAATCAGCTTGGGTTTTGAGAGCCAATTTAGTTCCCTGTGGGTTCATTTTTGTCAGGAAAGTCAGCAGAGACAACTCAAAACATACACAGGAAGTGTATCTGCTGCCTAAGATGAGATCTGTACAATTACTTTTCTGACCATAAATACACTTACTTCATTTCTTCTTGCTAACTTTACATTTCCCATATATGATTCATGGTGTTACGCCAAGGTCACCCAGGTCCTTGGTATTAAAAGGTTATACAAACACATCCCTGGAGTAACTAAAATGAATCAGATACGTGGCGGACAGAGTGCAGGCCTGAACTTGGAAAGGGAGGGAGTGCGAAAGCCAGACCCCTGACATGAAGAAAAAATAAATTTCACTTTCATTTGTAACTCCACACAAAACACAAAGAAAGGTAGTATTACTGGGAAAGAAAATCAGCAGAAAATGTTTCCTTTGGGGGAGGAGGAGGGAGGCAAAAAGGCAAAACCCCAATATTTGTGCCTCTAGAAACTACCTGCAGACCTCTCAGTCCTCTGCTTTCTCATGCTGCCCCCCAAACCCAGCCCCTACGCAGATCACTGCCTTAAAGTCTGAGCACTGGCCAGGACTTGGGCTTGGAGGTAGTCTCAAACCGCCATTTTGCACTTGGTTTTCTGTCAGGCAAGCTACTCCACAAGTGAAACAAAACTATAAGATGTAAAAGTTGCAGTCTGGACTATGAAAGAATCAAACAAATCCTTTCTTTTCCCATGGTATTTCTGCCTACCCTACTGCACTCGGCTACAATCACTGACATTATGCATAAAAATGCTGGTAGAGGGATGGTGCAAAACAGTATCAGATAATAAGACTAATAATTTATAATTCTACGTTTTCAAAATACTGTAGTATTAATAGCAACAGTGTGAAACAAGGCACATCACAGTTTTAGCAGTGTGGAAATTGGGGAGCACAGACATTTAGTGGTTTGTCAGAAGCATCCTAGGAAGTCAGTGTTCAAATTAGAATTAGCATCCAGTGTTTTGCTTCTAGTCTTATACATGTGCAGCTTTTTAATCCTCCTAGGCCTCAAGCAATTCCTAAGTTCTTCTAAACTTCTATATCACTGTCACAGAGCAATCAGAAGCAACTCCAGCTCTATGATAAAGCACCACAGTGGAAAAGCAAGCTGCAGCGGCTGGCTTAGTAACAAGCTGTTGGTGAGCAGCTTGGGTAACAGCACAACACTGCAGGCCAGCTTTGACCTTTATGGCAGAAAAAAGCCATATCTTTATCAAAGAAAACACATCTTTCCTTGAAACATACCTCAGGCTAGCTCTATACACTCCAGCTCCAGCTCCCATCCAATTCAGACAGGTGATTTGGATTTTGGCACTAGGCTGGACCGAAGAAATCCTGGGAGAGATGGGGATGCAAACTCCACTGCAAGCGCAAGCGGCTTGAGCAACATATCTCTGCAAACTTGAGCTTCAGCTCTAGTGTGGGTCATGCTGCTGCTCATGGCTGCAGATCCGATGTTAAAAGTAAACACTGGTCCCTCTCCCAAACTAGCTATGGAGAATCTCTTTTTTTTCTTTTTTTTTTTTT
>RSEF01000004.1:59107257-59142534 GCA_003993805.1 Himantopus leucocephalus | reverse complement strand
GGGGGGGGGGGGGGGAGAAGGAGCCCTGTAAAAATGTTGAACACGTGGTGCTTTATATTTTTTTCCATGTAACTTATAAGAGTATTCCTTAGCTGTATCATTTACTATTATTGTCACAAAGCCTGTGTTCTTTCATCAGCTTTTGGGGAACATCTATGCTTCAAGAGTTACTTACAAAATTCAACTCTTACAATTAAATCTCTCTGCTCATTTGAATAGGTGTCACCTTCTCAAGTCTGTTGCTAAGTCCAGAAGGAAGAAGTGTGAATATGCAGGCTACGTCATCCTTTCAAGACCGTTTTTTCCACTACGTGCAGCAGCTCTTAGGAAATGCATGGCGCTGAACAGAGGACAAGCAAGCAAGCACAGTGCAGCTGTCACACTCTATGGGGCTTGTCACAGGCAACGAGTCTGTCCACGTGCTTAACTAACTCCTTGAATTGCAGTTTTGAGCGAGTACTTACCTTAAATTCAGATTCTGTTTACATTACCCTAATTGTTACGGCCAGAATATGATCTTCCTGGGACTACACAGGCACGGTTTCGTTAATGAGGGAGAAACATTTACAGTCTCACAGCCGGGACATAAGGAGTAAGAGATGGATGGGAAGAGTCTTGCCCTGCTGCCATGCACCCTTCCTGTCAAAGCACTTGGGACCCCAGCTCCCATACCACCCGGCTTGCTTTCTCATTAAAAAGTCTGCTGAGTTTCTGGGTAACAAGGGTACGAGTGTGTGCCTGAGGCTGATAGGAAAGTTTTTAACTAATGGTCAGAATAGAAACTGTATACACATCTTTGTACAATAATGACTTTTTTTTTTTTAAAAAAAACAACGTATTACAGGTGTGCAACCAATTCTTTTGTTTTGTTTTGTGCTGTTTTTAACATACCACCGCTCATCTACGGTTTTCCCCTCAGAGCTGTCTTGACTTGACAGCAAAAGTAACACGACTATTTTTTCAACCCCCCCCAAAAAAAAAATTCAATCTCCCGTACTCTTTCTCTGACCCAGTGAACCTCTTCTGTAACTTTACACCAGAGAACAGCCCTGCTCTGTGTTTCAATCTTATTAAATGCTTTTAAGATTTTAATCATTCATTCATTGGCTGCTAAGTGAATATTATATCCCTTTCCTGTAGGCAATCAGATACCGTAGTGCTTTAATGTTAAAACTTGTTACTGCTGCATACAAAAAAGTAACAAATAGTTTCTTATTTAGTGCTGGACTGGTACCCAGAACACCACCTAACTAGTTGCAAATATCCTGAAGGCACCTTTAGTAATAGAGCTGATCCAACAATATTTGAAAACAAAATTGCAAAAGACAATGCTTATAATGAAAAAAGAGGCATAGTTGTAAAATAATAACTAGCCGTTGTGACTTCGCATTTTTATGGACAAATGCTAAAACTGTATCAGGGCAGTGCAGTGACATTTTTAACAGTCTTAGTGAAAAGCTCCACTACTGTTGGAATTTTTTTGTTTTGCAGTTCTCTTGGTAAATATACCATTTGGTTCTGTATATTGTGGCAATTACTCTAATACACAAGAGAGGAAAAAACAGTGTAGATGATACTCCTGATAAACATGCTGGTGCTCTGTACCTGCAAGGAGGAGTAAATTGGGAATTTAAGTAATTCTTGTATTCTTTTTTAGGCACCTACGTTTTGGCAACTGCTAGAGACTGGAAATTGGACTAGAGGAATCCTCAGTCTGGCTACTCTTTATGCTCCTGAGATTTTAAAACAATCTGATCAATTGGCAGAGCAGTCGTGCACCCCGTGCCGCGTGGTGGGTACCTTACCAGCTGCAGTGCCAGCTCTGGACACTGCTGCTCCTCTTCCGACCAGACATTCCCACCATTGCATGCCCTCCCAGCCCTCTCCTGTCATACGCACTTGTGTGCACCACAACCAGGGAAATGGAAATTCAGTTTATTCTTGCTAGGTTCTTTTTTTTTAGCTGAATTCCTCGCTACATGTTACCATGAAGGCATACAAATGCACATGTACATACAGAACACGGGGCAGCAACAAACAATGATCAAACATGTAATCATAACCTCAAGTATTAACACATGCTCTTTCTTTTAAATGACTACCAATTTTAAAATACCCAATTGCCATCAGCGTAAGACGGCATTTTAAGTCTTTGAAATACAAAATTGTTCATATTATGATTATTCAGTAAAGCTTTCCTGTGTGAAAAAATGTCAAAATTATTTCTCTTTACTCAGGGTACTCAGGCCTAAAGCACTTGCTCTGAATTAAGCTATAATTTCACACAGCAATCAAACAAGTAACAGAAAATTCTTCTTTTTCAAACTTCTGGTTTTGTCTTCCTTTCCTGGGTTTTTCCAAACTCCAAGGATCTGACCCTCAAGAACAATAAAGTCAATGAAAATCTTTCCACTGTCTTCATCAGATTTTGGGTCATGACCAAGACTGGCTTTCTCCCCTGCTCCCTCCATAATAGTTATAGGCAAAACAGGCAGAATAACAACCTGTTGACAGGTAATACTAATTTACAGCCATATGAGAGGTAGAAGCATCACACACAGATATGCTGTAAACTGAGCTCGATACTATCTGCAACTTATATAACTTCATGGCTCAGGTTTCTTTACAATCATAACAACTGGGTTTTTTTAAAGACAAGTTTTCCTCCAAATAATTATGTCCTTTAAATCATTGGGTATCTCCTAGTCTGTCATCAAATAATAAAGAACACAATACATGTATAAAAAGTCACAAAGGAATCCTTTAATGCACTTTTACCAAGATGGTTCTGTCAGTTTTGCAGCTCAGATCACGCACTACAGGTTAATGAGACAAAGAGGTGCATGACAATTTTTGAATTATGATCTTTTAAAAAATACTGTTTTGAAAACCTTCTTGCTACAAAACCACCTGAGTTAAAAGAAGGGAACACAGAGGGTGATTGAGGGACAGGGAACAATTCTTGCCCTACCAGCAATTCCAGTGAAGGTTTTTGCTTCAACACACCCCAACCATATTATGCCGCACCATTCAATATTCCATGAAAACAAACAAAACAATACATTAGCTGATTTTAAATTCTGAATAAATGTATTTGCACATGAAATATTTCTTAACTGTACTGCATACCAACAAATATAATTTCTGAATTTCAGTACCCACTACTGAATTATAAAGATGGTATTGGTATTTATCATTTTATACTAAATAATTATGTCCCTCATACCAGATGTACCTATATTCTGGCAGTGGAGTCCCTTTATCTTTTAATAAGCTATTAAGCCATTATAGCCAGAATGGCAACCATAATTTCTGGGCAAGCTTACAGCATCACTTACAAATAAAACCAAACACCATCAGGCTTCTTCCTTACACCTTTTACATTATTTGATTTTTATGTTTGTGTACATATACATACACATAGATACACAGTTCTGATACTTAGAAAGTTGTACATACATGGAAATTATGCTTTATGGCCACTAAGATCACCGTATTTAACAGGAAAAGTTGGCAGGGAAGGAAAGGAAGAAAAGTTGGTACGACCCTGTGTTTTTGCTGGACTGATACGTTACATGCCCATCCAACAACATCAATCAGTTCAGCTGCAGTGGAATCCTTTCCTCTGAGCTTCACACAAAGCACACACTGATTTTTACATAAGCGAATGAGGGTATTGTTAACCAACCACACTAACCTAATAAAGGACATTCTTTCATTTGGGAAAGAAAGGTTAGATGGTGCCATTCAAAATCTCTTCTTTTATGCTGACTATTTAACATAAACAGGAAAGATGCAAATTAGGATAGAAACATGATGCTTCAAGGTCCTAAATTTATTGTAGTGTAATTTAGCCACTATCCTGCAATCAGAAAGGACTTTTCATCATCACTACTGCTGGGAGCTAAAGTTGGTAATAAATTCAATGTAAGACATTTTGGAGGTGATAGTCATATTGCCGGTCTACCAGTAAACTGTTATCAGAAAGCTGAAATACCTATAAAATCAATTGTAAACAACTTATATATCACTGAGAGTCACTAGGCTTTTCTTTTTCATCAGTTCAGGAAGTTGCATCAATGTATTAATTTGCACTGATGATCAGAGTATCTTGAACAGGTTCACGAGCGATACAATAAAAAAAGCTATTGGAACCACATGCTGAAAAACCCAAAGTCAAAAGGCCTTACTGCAATATTTTGAACTTAAACATCCATATATAAATATATTTTGGTTAATCAGGAATCATATAAAATCAAAATGAAAATAAATTTGGCGAGATAACAAAATGGGAGTTCTTGCCAACAAGTACACGTAGCCCGCAAGATACACCAGTGCAGACTTCCAGACAGATTTACTATTTATAACTGAAACTCACCTTGAAACAATGCAAGGTAAGGATGCAAACTTCACCTGAAAAACACACAGATTTTTAATGAATCACACTCAACATTCTCCTCTTCAGCAAGCTGTTTTGCAGGACACCCTTTTGTGAAAATACGTACACCAAACCACCACAACAACAGGGGCTCTGAATAATTTTGTGGCTTAATTTTTCTACCCGTAATAGTCATATTGCCCAAGTAATGGGAAAGGTATGAGCAATTCTTTAAACAGTTGTGTTTTAATTCTGATGCCAAGTCTTTTGGTTATGAAGCATTTTTTTGACTGAGTTGAAAGTCTATCGCAAGTACACAGAAAGACCTAGGGCAAGAACAAAGGTGCAGGGCAGAAGCTAGTTTATTCAGGCTTGTCAAGTTAAATCTTGTAAAATATGTACGCATTTAATTGTTTTCATCATATATATATGTTTCAAGCATGGAGGGGGCCTCCTGAATCATTTAGGTAGAAGGCAAGCGCCGATTCTGGAAGTTTGATCTGTGAAGAAGTCACTTATTTCTGGCACAACCTGAAGCTTTAAAAGTTTTTGTTTTGTTTTTTTGGTTTTTTTTTTTTGTTGCCACATTAAAGACAGACAATTTGGAACCATTTAATTTATTTTAAGCAAAAATCTTGCAACAGCAGCCTGAACTTTGCAAGCAACCCTAACAGTGGGTTAGACACGTTATAAAGGATTAAAAAAAGCAATAAAGTAATGGGGAATAAAATGAGGGGGAACGAGCGTTTGGGAGACACTGTAATTGAGAAAGCATTATAAACCGAGGTACCAATTGCAATAACTGCAGTAAAACAGTTAATGAAAGCACAGCACAAGTCTGGTTTCTCTCTCTTGTTGTCACTTATTTTTCTGAATGACTGGATTTGCTGCCTCTTTTCTTCTAAAAAAAATAATGGAAGATTACAAAAGGGACACCTGGAAAAACACGGATGTGGTCTTTTTAGCTCCAGCCTACCTCCCTGACACCCCCCACGCATACTCAGCACTGCCTGCGCTCCTCCCCATCTTCTTTCTTTCCTCAAAAGCAGTTCCTCTCAGCCACAGGAATGCCAAGCCATTCTTTCAGGTAGCTCAGCCTCACCACTTCTCCTTTCACATGTCAGGATGTGCCATTCAACAGAGCTTTGTAGGTACATGTTGGAAGGGTTTTTTTCAGTATCGGTACCAGGAGTGCACACAAATGGTTTAACAACAAAACAGGGAGTTCTCTGTACCAGCCTACCAGGTCCCAAGAGACCATTTTATCACTTTTACATCGAGATTTTTCTCTTATGCTTGCTTTTTATCATTACTTTGACAAATGTTAACTACAAGAGGAAAAAGTTCCATATATTCATTCACCAGCAACACTATTTTAAACAGAATAATGACAACCTCAGAGAAACCTTTCTTATACAGCTCAGTTGAGTTTTGAGTCAACCAATTTTAACACTAAAAGGTAGGTGGAAAAAAAAAAAAATACACAGCGCATCCAACATGTGCCTTCCACCAGTCCCTGTGCTGGTAAGAAGAGAAACACAACAGCCCACATGGAGCTTTCTGGACTCTGAGCCATTAACGGCGTTCATGAAAAATGCCTTTTTCTTCTAATATCCTACAGTGAGGCCTTGGGCAAGTCTCCCATCAGCTTCCCTCCACCTAAAAGGGAATAAGAGGACTTATCCTGCTTGGTAACCTGGCTTGCATTCTACAGCTAAAGAAGCAAGCACGTACAAGAGTTCAGTGAGAAAAGCAGTAACTAAGCATAAATAAGGCAGTATTACGACGTGCTTAGGATGCTACTGTGAAAACTGTACTTTAAGAAGTCTGTTCCCAAGTACATATTTCACATAGTTTCTCACAGTTGGAAGTAAATCATAGAATCACAGAATGGTTTAGGTTGGAAGGGACCTTCAAGATCATCGAGTTCCAACCCCCCTGCAATGGGCAGGGACAATATCCAGCAAAATAGCAGGATTGATACATCACCACTTGATTATACAGAATTCTGTCCTCGACGTGTGGCTAAGCCAAATTGCATTCAAGAAGTAGGATACATAATTGAAATCATCATTTATGTCCTCAAAATTGACAAAACCATTAAAAAGGTGACCCTTGGAACAAATGCAAACTAAAAAAATCTCTCTCAGAGTTTACAGTACTGGAAAATATTGATCAAATTTTTCCACAGTATAAAGATTGACCTTTTTTTACACAACCAAAAGTTCTGCAACATCCACAGTGACAACAGAATGCAGGTTAGGTACGCCATCTCCTAGTCAGGGATGGAACGGATGGCCTAACTGAGAATTATTCTGGGACAAAAGAAGCTTCTGTACAATCTTTGGCTCTAAGAAAAAAACATTGCAGATGTTTTGGGGAGCTCTGGTTTGGTGATGTTTGCGAAATATAGGAAAACATCAAAACTTTGCAGGATATTCTGAGAGATCATATGTACTCTGGGAATCGTAACAACTCACTGAAGGTACTCCTGGGACAGGTGTTTGAAACAATACATTTTGTTTTCTATTAAGATTACTGAGGAGAATTGAAGGTCTCGGAGCCTTTTCCCAAAACCGCAACTAACAAGATTATCAGCCCATAAGGCAAGGCAATGCAATGGCAAAACAAGTACCAAAACAACCAAAAAAAGTGCTGTTTTCATCATATCTGCTGCCCACAAAGCAAACGCTAAGCAAGCACTGAGCCTCTTCCGGAATAATCTGGAGTAGCTCTTCACGGTAGAGCCTTGGTCTCACGTGTTCCTCAAAAAGCATTCCACAACAATCCTGAAGAATTAGATGGGTTATTTCTTCCCACAACGTTACTCAATAATAAATATCACATGGCAGGCATCAGCAGCAGTATCACTCCCACGTTAATTGCTTACCTTGCAAAGAAAAAGATGTCTGTTTTCTTTTTTTCATATTAACAAAAGAATACTAAAAGGGGATCCCTGTATCATGTCCCTCTTCCAAAATTCAGAATAGTTGCCAAAAATATAATCTGTACATCGTTAGTGGAATAAAATTTCCTGGGGGAAAGGTAGTGCGCCTGTAGTTTCCGCTATCTACCACATGGAGTATTTAGGAAACAAACATTCTTTTCCCTATAATGGTAAAACAAGTTATGTGAGCAAGATGAAATGATTCGCAAGTTTGGGCTTTATTCCAAACCCCCTATATATTAAACCCCACCATCAGCTGGATCATCACGTCTGTTTTCTAAAGAATATAATAGATGGAAATCTGCTTCTTAAATTGTTTTTCATATAACAGGAAACAGACAAAATAACATCGCAACACTAACATTCACAGAGGCAAAAGAAAGCACTGATCTTGAAATCACAGCTCTTTCTTGCTGAATGCTTTTCTCTTTAACAAAAATTGAAAGTGTATCACTTTCAGCAACAATGCAGACCTCAGTTTGCATCTATATTATGCATTATATATTTTTTACCGTATTTATAATTTAAAGAGAAAAAAGTTCCATTACAGCCTGATACACAAGGCTTTTATACAGTCATGTCACACCAGTCTAAAGAAACACACACTAAATACACAAGCACCTATGTGCAGGAGCACACACACAAACACATGCATACACATACACAAGGCTTAAAGTTTTAGAATGTTTTAAAATATGTTTTTAGAAAAAGTAGCTTCTGTCATTTATGATGGAGAAATATAAACCATCTCTGAATGTTTCCCCCCTTCTCCATTATTTAAAATTAATTTAAGAAAAGTTAGAACTTCACACACTTTAATGTTTAACATTAAAAATAAAAATGGTTTTCCTCTGAAATTTTGTTATAATGGAATTAGGTGATCAAAATATGCATCTCACTAAAAAACACAGATTCACTTGCCTCAAAATAAAAACTGTTCCGTGGACAAAAATCAATGAACTTATCAGATACAATTTGGTAACTTCCTAACCTCAACATTCGAGCAACCAATGCTGTTACCCTCTTGAATAAACACAGCTTTTGGAAAGGTTAAACCTGTGAGGTCCTCATCGGAAAGTCCCTGAGTAAATTATAACATGTGATGATGACATTCCTGTGTCTTTTGGAACCAGCGAGGGGAAGTAAGGGTAGGTCATTATAAGCCACTTGCCTTTACAACCGGCTGTAAAAGACAATGAGGACAGGAAGCTTCCCACCGAGATCAAGGTGCACAATCCCCAGCTAAAAATAAACAAGCCCTGATAGTCACATCTGCTGGAAAATATCATTGGAGCCTGAATTCCCAGGTGCCGAAGCAACGGGAAGAGAATGCCTCGGTACAGCAGGCTCCCTAAGGATCACAAAATAATAATTACAGGGATTGGCAATGTTCACTGGTAGTGTTAACGCTGTAGATAAAAATACCAGAGTGCGCTAACTTGTTCTACCAGGAAAAAAAAAGAAATTAAAATAAAAATCAGATGAAAATAATTTAAATTTACTTTAAATTTATCCTTGCCATGCTTTAGCTCCCAGACACAAGTCAAGTCCTGGAATCACTCTGCAGCAAAACCTTCCTAACAAAAGTAATCGGAGCAGGAGAAAAACATAAATTTCTACCCCTTCTCGCCAGGTGCCTCAACTCTTCCCACGACTAAATCTCCGAGAGTAAAGCAGATGCTAGCAGTCTGGCCCCAGCTAAAGCCTTTGTGCTGTGTATGACATACCCTGCTTTAGTTACCAGCACGTTTGGGACCACAGACAACATGCTGTGGGCCACTACCACAGGCTGCGCTTTTCCTCCCTCAACAGACGGTGAACCCTTTCCTCACTTAAGTTCATTTATCTTCAGCTAGTTAAGCCACCGAACTGGCCAGCATTGATTTAATAGGAGCACGCTGCCCATCCGCCCCCAGCTCCCTGCACAGCCTCCAACCCCTGCTGACACAGCCGGGGACAGGGCTGAAGCGGGAGAGGTGCCTTTTTGCAGGTGGTGCTGGAGCACACCCGCATCCAGCACTTACAACCCACTTGCCGGAATTAAACTCCCCTGCCGCTGGGGCAGAGCATCGCTTCTATGGTCTGAAGCGAACACAAACCAATATGAGCAGCCTGTGAGCGGCCTCCAGACCCACTGCAGAGCTTAACGATTATTTTAACTTAGCTTATGTGATGTTTTTCATCTGCAGATCTCAACAGTTTTTATGGCAAATTTGATTTTTCATTTTATACTGGTATTCCACAGACCAGTGCCTTGCCCATTAGACATCACCGCCTTCCGCATATGCTACCCACTCCCAGAGACTCCCCAGCCTAATCCCAGTTGGTTTGGGGACGAACAGGGGTACGTCTGCGCCAAGAGATATGTACTCTTTGCTGAGAAAACAGAGTTGCTATAGCTGCTGAGATCTCCTCCCATCAAACTAGCTATGTGCCAACAACCAGGTCCTGCGGGCAGACCTGGCACAGCCGATCAGCAGCGGAAGAAAAGATGGATAACCTCATTTCTTAAGAACAAGGTAGTTCTTGCTGGCACAGCCGTGTTTTGGTTGAGCAATGGAGGAGAAGAGTTTTCTGCCTTAATTTATTATTTTTTTCACAGGGAGCAGAGATATTTCAGAAGCTAGGAGAAAAAAGGGAACTCTTAAGGAAGCAGCAATCCTGCAGTTTTCCAGCTACGGCGAGGTTGGTGGACAAGGGAGCAAAAAGTCCAGGGGACACCAGTCAAACACCACGGGTGCTCGGCAAGCTCTTAATGCACCCCAGCTCCTCACGCAGACAGAAGACAGGCCTGGTGGTTGGGGTTTTTTTTTTCTTTGGTTGGGATTTTTGGTTGTTTTTCTTTAACTTTGTGAAAAAAGTCAACCTTAAATGCAGCTTTGGAAAAGGAAAAGGCAATGTCTTAGGCAAAAGGTGAGCTGCAGCCCCTCCCCTGCCAACCCGTGCTCTGAACTGGAGCAGCATCCCCGAGGATCGGCATGCCATTAGCAGGCTGGCTGCGGCAATGTGCCTGTCGACAATGGGACTACAACTTGAGTCATAAAATTCTTTCCTATTCTGATTTTTTGGCAGCTCTTTCTGCACAGAAAAGCCTGTTGATAGACTATAGTCTAGAGACTACAGTGGGAATAACGGAAATTCAGAATGCTCCAAAACCTAATTCTGACGCCATTAATGAATAAATTTATTGGACCTGAGGCAGTTTCATTTAATTCATAGATACCCTCGAAAAGTTTTCAAAACAATTAACTGGAAACCATTTCTGGCTGTCAGTACTAGGAAAACCTATGCACAGGAACGTACCCTGAAACCTGATATAAAGATTACCTAAACAAAAACAAGACCTGGGACTAAAACACAGAATGAAAAATATTCCAGTTGCGGGAGGGCAGGAGGAGCATTGTGTTTCAGGCCCTTATGATGTTTTAATTACTTAAATTTCATGGTGGACCGCTTGAAACCTTCTCCTCTAAAGAAGAGGAGCTTTTTGCACTCCCAGTTCTCCTCCCCTGTATGCACGGTCGTTCACTATTCCTTCTATTTATTCAAACGGCTTTTAAAAACCACCCTCTCTTTCAGTGCCACCCAAAACCAGCTACAACTGGTGTGGAAGAACTACTTCTGCTCACTGGTGGTAACCATACACTCGCTATATAATAGCAGAATTGCATAATTATCCAGATAAGCTCTTCTTTAAAATAGCGTAGCCACATTCTAAGAATCAGCAGGAAGGGGTGAAAAATACAACTAGCGAGAAAAAATAATAATTAGCCTCTTTTTTATTCCTCTTTCTAGTTGATAACTATTTTTGCAGGACTAATTTTTGCAAAGTGTTAATGGCTAATATATGTCACTCTCCTACAGACTCGGCTGCACACTGTAACCTGAGAGCTATCACACACTCTTTCTCTTGGACACATTTTCCACATTATTTGAATATATCCTTCCCTTAAAACTATTCTGGCATGACATTAAGGAAGTTGTGGCTCAGGTGGTAAATCCAGGACCATCTTGAAAGGCAAGCCGGTAAATTAAGCTATATTCAAATTAAACGGGAAACCACTGGTTGTTAAGATTTTATAAAACTACCCCTAAGAACAAAAGTCATTTAAAATTTTTGTTGACTGCCTAATAGCAGGAGCTATATTCTGGTTCCAAAGCATTCATATTACAATGTAAGCAGCCCTCACATATCCCCTTATGAGACACCGTTCAAGCCATAGCAGCTCTAAGGCCCTATTCTGCCGCAGAAGCCGCTGGGTTCTCTCTCAGTCAGCAGTGTCTTTAGAAATGGAAGACTTGCACTTGATGCAGTAGCACTCTGTGCATACCACCATTGGGTATTCAGCTCACGGTCCAAGCAGCATTTGCATTTATCATGCAGGTGGGGTACAGGTCTATCATTCTCTCTTTCTTTCCCATATCCCCTTTGCATCTCTTCCCAACACAGTCAACAAAAGCGATGAAGCAAAAAGCAAGGTTCAATTTGCCCCCAGCCCCACCCCTGCAGAGCATCAGATTTTTTTAAACTAAGTTAAATACAGCATTCAAACCATCTCAATCCAGTCCACTAAAAAACATATTTCAGGTATTAATGCAAAATGAAGTTCATTAGCTGAATTATTCCACGTGTTTGCTTTTTCTCCAGTGACTTTACTCTTGCAGAATTCAAATCTGCTGCACATAAAGTGTTCAGAGCATCAAATCATCATTTCCAGTGGAACACAGAAGTGGTTGTTTCAGCATGGCCCAGGGTGTCAGACTCCAGGTGAGGGAGACCAGAGGGGCACTTTCAGGGCCTCCTCTGGATCAGAATTATCACCCAGAAGGGAAAGAAAAGGTTACCCAGAAAATAAGCAAGTTACCCAAGTATTTTGCCAAACCACATTGTCCTAAAAAAACATTATTTCCTTTTTATATCTCACTTACCCACAGTACCTTGACAGTCTATTATATGAACACGCAAATACAGAAAAACAGGTCAAGCTATTCTTCTAACACTTAAGATTTTTGCAGCAAAAATCTCTGCAAAATAACTGTGCATGAAAACTCCCATCCTGGAGGTTCTATGGAAAAATCGTCAGAGTATATTAAAACAGTAATTCATTTCAGCATTGTCCTGCAAATCAGCTTGGTTGCCTTCGTAGCTCAGTTATCTTCTCNCTTCCCCCCCCCCCCCCCCCTTTTTTTTTTTTTTAATTTAAACAGGTTAATGTTACAAAGCATGGACCAAATGCAGGAAGAAACTTCCCTAAGCCAGAATGATTTGGAGGACAGGCCCTTTAGTTGGATTGCTGCAGTGATGGAGATCAGACATAGAGCTTTGGGGGAAACATCTAATTTCACGTTTTAAACACCTGCATTAAAAAAAAAATCTCACTCTGATCAGAGGAATCAGGGGACTGGGATTTATGAGTAAGACTGTCAAGAGTATAAGAAACAGAATACAGTATTTCCAGCTCCCTTGCCAAATATGTATTATGACTTCAGTTCATTTTACATAGATTCAAGCAAGCAACAAGAAAAAAAAAAAAGAAAAAAGAGAAATAAAGAAAAAAAAAGCGGTCTTACAGTCTACAGAAACATCAGGGATTAAATGTCAATAGCAAATCTCTCAGTACTTCCTGCCACCACGCCAAATAAAGCCTGCTTCCAAGCCAAACATCTGCTTTGTCTGTCCCAAACAGGAACTCCTGAGAAGGAAATGTAGCACCCTTTACCAACTGTGGTCAAAAGACAACATTTTTTAAATTCCACCCTATTCAACGATTTACCTGTAAAATCTCTGAAAGGGTAAGTATTGAAAAAAAAAATAAAATTCTGCTATTTGTACTCTGTTCCTCAAGGGTTTGCATGACCAAGACATCATTCATCAATCACACAAATGTTGCATTGGTAAGAATATTCACCCGGGCTAATGCTTTTCACAGAAGTTCCAGTTCCACATACATTAATTCTGAAGGAATAAACCAGATTGACATTTATTATGTGCACATGTATAGAGAACCCTCTCTCTCTTTTGCTCTCTAAATATGAGATTATACAAAAATCAGGTGTTTCAATAACATTAACACTACGTTGGAAGTACAGTTTTCTCTGTGTCTAATGCTATCAAACCTCCACAACAGCTACAGAGGATTCCATAGCATTCCTATTTTCCTGCTCTTGGCTTCAACTGACAAATAATATTACGGTAAACTACAGTATATACTGAGAATTGATGTGGCAAATTAAAATACGCAAACATTTTTCTAGGCCAGGATTTCTAGCGGACTGCATCAGAGCTTTTGCAGCCCAAAATTTTGATGTCCCAGGCAGTGGCAGCCTCTTGGGAATTCCATTCGAAATTCCCTGCTGTTGCTTATGAAGGCTGATGAAACATTTTCCTGATACATAATAAGACACCAATCTTACAACGAGTTGGATCTTTTCAAATGAATACAAGATTTTTACCATTTCAGGTAGCAGACTGTACTCCTCCCTTTTAGAAAGGAAATCCTAGTTGGATGCCAAAATAGGTGCAGGCAAACTTTGAAACCTGGTATGTATTTTGACGGTGAAATACTAGTGAAATTGTTCCTGTGCATTTTACAGAGCTAAAAATTTTTCAGGTATATTTCCCTCAAACAATTACATATTCTTTTTGTAACAAAACACAAATTTGTATTGTGGCATACCAAACAGTTCAAAACAAATGGTGAAAAACAGTAAAATATAGCAAATTATCTTCCACTTATGTCTGAACCTCTGTTTCATTCAGCTGAACTGTACCAATATACACCATCTTGCCGAAATATTCCTAGAACCCATATAATAATTTGTGTATGTAGTTGATTAATCTTCACCTCAGTTTGTTGAGACACCCAAGTCAGCTTTCTCCTTTCACAGATGTATCATTTAGGCTAAACTACAGAGCCAGGAAGGGGCAAAACCGAGATTAACACTTCTTGTTTGAGTCTTACAGATCACAGTGCACTCAACAGCCATGGAGTTGAAGGATGCAGAAACTATACTACTGTTCAGAAAAGAATTAAAATTTAGAATAGTATTATTTGGCTATGAACTTCAGAGTTTAAAAGTGTGGCGAAAACACTGCCATGGCTTGATCATTAAAATAAGGGACGGAAACAAGAAGGAAAGGAGAGACAAAATCGAGATAATCCGCACGTGAACACAAACACACACAACCCCCCCTCAACAATAAATAAATCCATAGCACTATCAACACAAGAACAAAAAAGCTCAATAAATTTAGCATCCTATGTTTTTCAGGAATATAAAACTGAGATTTTCTTTTTTTTTTTTTCTCCTAGCAAATAGTATTGGCATTGTTATTCAGATCCTATAGAAGTAAATGGCAAAAATAGACTCTAATAATATATTGGTTTTCAATAAACAATAATATTTACTTACATTATTTAAACAGAGTATTTTGCTAGGACTTGCTGGAGTTTTCAGCACTTTTATCTTGTAAATCTCTTGTATCAGTTTCAAGCCAAAGTCATGTTTCCACATGAAATACTAATATTCTCATTTTACACTAGTGGGCATGCTGCGTTTCAACAAGCTGCAACTTGCTGTCAAACGTAGCTTGCATTGCTGGGGAAACGTTATATTTTTAGGTCAACATTTGAAAGAAAAACAGTCATTAAGCATCTCTGTGCAATACAGGATCAGCGGATGGTCACCTTCCCTTCGCTTCCCTTAAACTATATAGCATACTTACTAATCCTTATACACATTGAGAATTCAAGGCTTACTAGGAGATACTCCTTCTTAATAAGGGACTACTCTGCGTGAATCTATACACTGATGGCAGAAGTTGTTTGACTCTGCTCTTGATTTAGATACTAGAGAAACAGATAGGAAACAGAAACTGAGTTTTGCAAAAGAACTGTTAAGTGATGAAATGTATTTTTTAAAAAAAATTAAATCCTTTAGGCCTTCAGTCCTGTTTCCTCAAATTTGCTGCTACCACGGACATCGGAACAGGGGCGACTTAGCTCCAAGTCAGACCACCTGGTAGGCTGCTGAAAAGCCAGGAAGGCCTGGGAACCTTTGTATCTCAGTGAAATGAAAGACCTTTTCCCATCCAGCCACCCGTAATTGCTCAGTGTATTTCCTGGCGATCGCAAAGGAAATGAGTTGCTGCTCAATTCACTAGAGCCCTGTTCTATAGCTGACTTTAAAAAAAAAAAATCAATGGGAGGGGAAAAAAGTATAAAAGAGTAGTTACGCAAAATGGGTTACCAGACTTAAAGAAACTCGGATCTAATTCCTAGCTCACTTTTAGTTTCCCATACGGTTTTGAGAGTATGTATTTAACCTGTGTAACCACAGCTGCTCACTGTTTCACCTGTTTCTTAGATGTATTAACACCATTAATGACTGTGATCTCCTCAAATATTTCAGTGGAGAGTACCNCTACATCCACTCACGTGCCTTCCAGTAGTGGTTTGTAACTTTTCTGCTACTCAGATTTATTTTTTCATAAAGGTGTATTCCAGAACACAGTCACACAGCAGCTTCCTAACAGTTAAGACGGCAAGTGCTTTTCCGTAACAAAGAACACCTGCAATCTCTTTACAGCTTGCAGAAATACACAAGGCTAAGTTGGCATGTGCTGGAATTAAACCAGGGGTGTATTTGGTTTTAGAACCCCAGTAAAGTTTCCAAGGCACCAGAGAAAGCAAGCAGACCTTTAAAAAGCCAAGCGGTTAGTAATTTACTTCCTACTGTGGGACCAATTTTTATCAACTTAGTTTGCCATCAATCAGTTCCCATCTTTTATGGGAACTTTATTATCACAGCTCATTTTTAACCTGGTCTTTGCAATATTTCCCAAGAGTGGTCCCTTGTAACTTAAAAAAACTTTGACCAAATTGGAAATTAATAAGGCACCATTTATCAGTTTTCTGCAAGTAAGAACGAAATTCGCAAATGCGAATACTTAGGAAATTTCTGTGTATTTTTTAATATGGCATATATTGAAAGACTTCTTTTTAGATGTGCTATTCCTAAACTCATGGAGGACTCCTTCACTACTATAAACCAAATAAAGATTTTTAAATGGTATATGGCTACCCCTCTGAAGTATCTTCACATGATGGCAGGTAGGAAGAGAGTATTATGTTCTAATTAATGTAATTATAATCTAATTTATTTCATCTGGTTTTAGGAGACAAGAAACTTCTGAGAAGCAATACTTTCGATAGGACCTGGGCACCATTCACTTGATAATTCCTCAAGTGTTTGAGTAAAGTATTAGGCACAAAACTCTGTTAGACTGAAATCTGGCCTGTTGTCACACGTTAATTATTAGTAGCTTGTGATGGGAGTAATGAGAGGAGGAGAAAGGGAAAGAGGGAAACAATGAAAGAACATTGGGGAATGAAAAGACATAGTGGTAACTCAGAAAATATTAAAATTATAGTAAAATGTTCATCAAAGGGAAAAAAAAATGTTAGAAAATGTGAATGTGTTTAGTTAAATCAAACATGTAACTTAAGCCATGTCCTAGGAGGCACCAATCACGTCCCACCCTCTTCAGCAACGACTCGGTTTCAATGGTAGATTCTGGTGTTTATTTTTGGAGCAAGGATTTTCTCCAACTGCTAGAAAAAACTTGCAACAAAGTTAATTTGAGGAACACATGATCCTTCTGCCGCTGTAGCATCAAGAACATCAGCCACGAAGAACTGATTTAATACACAAGGAAACTGGCACAGTGGAGCACGGGTGACAGGAAAGTGCAGTAAATAGTTAAATATTAGGTTAGCTTCCCTTCTCTTCTGGTGAGTGGACAATTTCTCTCCCTTAGTTAACCACACAGGGCTGAGTAAATGGGCAGCTCTACATCCTGCATTGTTTAACGACAAGTAATATACACGCAATCTGGAGTCCCAACATGAAGAAAAGACACCATTGCAAGTTTTGGATCTGTCTCATTGTCTGAAGGAGGAAGGGGATGGAAACAGTTTTACTTTGTTTGCATCAGTTATTTTTCAACTGNTTAGTTGGAAAGATTTCCAGTAGAAAATTATGATTTTTAAGACTGATCAGAGCTCTGTTCATCCAGGCTGCTTCTGCAGTCCGTGTACTGCTGTCAGGATTAAAGGAGTTTTTCAAACCACTATACAGCTAAGAACAGATCTGTCCTGCTTGGTTCCCCTAGTTATAGCAACTTCTGAAATATAAATACAGCTGATCCAGCAAAACATTAAGAGCTGCTTCCCTGCTTCCTTCTGTCATGCAGAGTTAGGATTAATTCAATTAGTTTGAGTATTTTTAGTACACATAGAATATTTTAGATTTACTTTAGTCATCTCATAGTGAATATAATTTACAGATACCACTGCCAGATTCAACCACAGCTCTCGTTTGCCAAAAGTCACAACACAAAAGGACTGGCACATGAAATTACCCACTCTCTCCAACTCCCCTGCTCCTTTACAGGCTCAAAGAATTTATAGGACAACCAGAAAAAAAATTGCGACTAAAGCATTTGGAGCAGGAAAGGAGGAATGGTTATTTTATACTTCAACAACCTTCTAGTCTTCAATTTCTTATAGATAAGCTCGCCATAGCTGAACAAGCACCCCTCCCTTAAGAACCACCAAAGCATGCATATGTTACTACACTTGGCTACTCACAGTATTACCATAAAGATAGTCCAACCTTATCCCGCCTGTTTATCAGTATTAATTTTGTCACGCCAAAATGAGGATAGCAATTTTCTTGGGGCAAGAAGCTTGCCTATACTTGTACTGATAAGAATCTAGCTTAGTTTTAGGCTTTAACAAAACGAGGAAAATGCAATGATGACACTGAAATACACACTGAAAACCTTAATTCCATTATTTTACAATAATTGAAGAGTGTGTTTGTCATCTTTTTTTTTTTTTCTCATATTTTAGCCGATAGACAATAGTAAGAAAAAGACATACTTTGGAAAGTCTTACTTAGTATTTCAGAATAATTAAGATTAATGGAAGGCTTCCAAACTAGCTCGCTAATGTATCATGCGCAGCCTATTAAGCTTGACACAGTAAGCTTTTTCTCATGGCCTTGACTGCAATGACTATTTAATGTATCTGGTGTGTGCTCTCCCCTAGGACCACAAAATAGACTTTATAAACTGTTAGGACAAACACTGACGTGCATCTAACTTTGTTTATCGCTGAAGCCAGGCCAAACAGTGCTAATTGGAGTTCTTCTGCTAAACAATGTTTACGTGCTAATTAGTCCACTTCCTAAACTAAATGTTCCAAGAAAAACTAAGGATATATGGCAAACTGCCACTAAGTTGCAGGCTCATCAAGTATGTTACTTCGCAGACAAACATGGACAGGTAACAAATGGTAAATTCAAAAGGATGAACCAATGTATGTGGCTAAACAACGTAAAGAAAACCTCCACTATCTGAGAAAGGAGAGCAGTTCTACAGTTTTAATTCAGATGGAAACAAAACATTCAACTCCTAACGGTGGAGAAAAATACACTGTTGTACACAACGAGATAGAATGGCAAGGATGAGAATCTCTCCAAGAAAATAATATGCTGTATTTTGACTGCAAATGCACTCCACTACTATTATTTATAGTTTGGATTGCTAACAAAAAAACCTGAAGAGTTGTTGTGCATTTGTCAGCCAAACGATTTAGAAAGCTAAATCATTCAGATCTTTGAAGACAGTAAATTAAACCATTCAAGAGACAAACAAAATCTGGTTGTGTTTTACAGACTAACAGCAAGTCCATTTTGCAGGGGGTGGGGAAAAGAGGCTAAAAAAAAGGACTAAAACTTCAGTAAGGGCAGATGCCCCTGCAGACAGGTAGCTCCTGGACAAAGAGAGGACAGGACGATGAGATGAAGAAGAAGAGAAGCCACTGAGAGGGAGACAAGGCTACAAGATCCCAGTAAGGAAGGAAGGAAGGAGGGAGTGAATGGTCTCAAGCAGAACATCCCCCTCTCCTTTCCAGGATGGTTTTGGTTATGAGAAAGTGGGCACCGGAATATACATGGTTTTGTTCACCCTACGTATGATCAAGTATTTTTTATTATGTATGATATAATAATTTAAAAAGAGAGTCAAAACATTCAGATATAAAGGTTTTCTGTGCTTTTTTTTCTTCTAAGATAAGTCATGGGTTACTTGCACAAAAACCATGGTAATGTGTTTTCATGCATCAGTCTCAATTCCAAGAAAGTTCTTCAGAGCATGGGCAGCCAGTGCAAGGCCGAGTACAAAAGGATCTGGATCTCTAGATGCTACTGCGTTATCAGTATCACTGGTAATCAGAAATGCCTTTTGCTCTGCTTAATGAAAGGAGGAAAAACTCTTGACCTGGAATTTCTAGCTAACTTTGCAATTTTTGTCTTCTGACCCCGTAGTCTCTGACCTGCGTTTCATTTCACTCTGGTGCTGAAAGACTTCCTCGCGCGGTTACAGCCAAGTGCCAGACATGCAGTCTGATCTGGTCCGGATCTTCAGAAACCTTATCTCCAGCCAGCAACTTCCTCTGCAACTACAAAGGAGACCTGGACCATGGCTGACTCCCTGCTGTACCTCCAAATGGGAGCAAAATCCACGAGCCCGCCTAACTGGTCCCAGACACGTCTGGAGGCCCATGGCTTCCTCTCCTTGCCCTGCAGGGTGGCCTCTTGCTTACAAACCTGGGGCTAAAAGGGGCTCTCTCCCACCATCCGTGCCTTCAGAGCCTGTGATCATGCCTATGAAAGACATTCCAAAGTCTCAAGAGTCCTTTCTCCTTCATACACACAACCTCAAATGCTTTCCCCCTCTATTGCCAGGTACCGTGTGAACTTCTGGTAAGAGCAGCTGGCTCTGAAATGTCCTTCTTAAGGAGGGAGATGCGGGGAAGAGGAAGGGAAAAAGGCGTGTATCCTCCAAGGAGCCAGGAGGGGTAAGGGCCCACACAACAGGAGATAAAGCACCCTGCAGCGAGATAAAATTCCCTTCAGGATATGAAAAAGCACAACGTGGCAAAGGATAAGCACAGTAGACAGGAGCGAGACAGAAATAAGGTCCATTAACCAACACCTGATCATTTCTAGGATGCGTCTGGGAGCTCTGCCTGGTTTCTCTATTTCAACTTTCATGTAGCTATACATCTAACTTGGCTAACGAGGTTCACTCAGCAGTAGGATACAGCTGCAAGGTATCTCTCCTGCTGTGAATCTTTTATGCCACGCTAGAAAAATCGGTGGTTTCTCCTCCCCGCAGCTTGATCTTTTCTAAACCACAGGATCTTCATGTGATCTTTTCTAAATCACACATTCCCACTTCTGGAGCTGCCTTCTTGTTTAGTTCATTGGTTTCTCAGTTACCAAAAACCAAGGGCACAGTAGTCCTTAGAGGTTATAATCATAAGAAAACAATCACTCCCAACAGTTCAGCACTGTCAAAAGCAAGCAAACAGCTCATAAGCTATTAAAACCGTTCCTTCAAAACCTTCAACTGAAAAGACCAGTAATTTCACTTATTTATTAACAGGTTCTTATATCAATCCACATTTTCTCTTTAATCCAATTCTTAATCTCCAGTCTCATTAAAGGAATAAATTGCCTTTCCAGCGACGGGGAAACCCATGTAGATCCCAAGGCTACTTAGTTAATTCACAAACACATCACGTTGCTGGTAGAGGAAAACACAGTGTCTGCAGCTTTGTTTATGCTTGTGGATGCCAAAGGATATACTCAAAAGGTACGTGTCATCAGCAACCTGCAGAGTATAATTAAGAATAAAGGACAATGCTCCAGACATGGTATATACTACAAACGTAATCGGCTTCAGAAGACTCCTTTCTTAAAACATGAAAACCTTGAAAACATTCATGCCCTCGGTATAACTGAATTTGTCATGTAAGTTTTAAGAATTCTCCCATGATTGAAAATTATGATTTATTCTGCCATTTCTGTATAAAGCAAGAATATTGTTTTGCTTGTACATGAGTTTGAAAAAATACTTTAAAACTCACACTGTTACTGTTGAGTAANTATAACTGAATTTGTCATGTAAGTTTTAAGAATTCTCCCATGATTGAAAATTATGATTTATTCTGCCATTTCTGTATAAACCAAGAATATTGTTTTGCTTGTACCTGAGTTCGAAAAAATACTTTAAAACTCACACTGTTACTGTTGAGTAAACAATATTCCTAGAGAAGTAGTAGTACACAAATCAGAACGTCAACTATAAAGCAGGACAGGGACTATTTCAGGGTAGTATACACTCAAATTGAACACTGAGTTCTACATTAGCATAATCTGGGGAAAAAAAAGAAGTACGAAAGATTTACCAACAAAATACAGAACCTTTTAAACACTCAGGGTGTGATTTGCAGAATCCCGCTGCCCACAGTAATACTTTTGGAAAAGCAACATTGCTAGCAGAGAATAACAGCAACTAAAAAGAATAGTAAAGCTGTCAGCAGCTTCCTTCTTATTCAGATCCCCGTGATTTCTGTCCTTAAGAACATAGCTTCACTGATGAGAGAAACAAAAAAAGGAAGTTGAGAATGACTGTACATGCTAAATAACCCCAAGCTCTGGAAGTGAGGCAGCACGTATCTCGTCTTACTTCACCTCACAGCAAACATTCCCTACCACCAAAGTCTGTGATCGTTACAGGTGTATAGCCTGCTGCAAATTTTGGGTGTGATACCTGTCAGAGGAAGGCCCTGAGAGCTTTTCCAAGCTCAGTAGGTCCCACCTCTCTCCCACACTGGTGCTTTTGGAGCTCCAAGCAGCTTCTCACACCACTTCATAGCAAAGGTTGCGTTTCAATAGACAGCACCTCACCTCTCCTGATACGCATTAACCTCTTCGTGACACCCACAGGGACAATGGCAGGTATGGAAAAACGATGCAAATGAGGTATTCCTCAACTTTGAACTTTGCCTTGGGCATGGTAATGAGTGTTTTGAACTTTTAAAAGCAAATTAAGAGAATACGGACTGCTTTAACTCTCTCTTGTCTCAGGCTTATCTACAAAGACATTAATGGCTACGCTAATCCTGTTGGGACTTTCGTATTCTTACCCTCTTCTGCTTGTATTTTGTACACAGCAAAAACAGAAAAAAGGGGACTCTTCATCCTGGCATACAAGTGTCCTCGTGAGGAGTTTCCCTGAGATAGCCACCACAGGATCAAAGAACTTCCTTGGAGGATAAAGCCTTTATCTCCATTGCTCATTTGTTCCTTTCCTGTTAACTTGAAATGAAAAGGAAAGCCAACAGCAGTTCTCCTGAGTGCTAGTTTGGGAACCGCTGGACAGCTCAGGGACTGTCACGTCTGTCATGAAAATTTTCTTTCTCATGAGATAACATAACTTTCTATGATTAAGTCATGTAGTTTCTGGGCCAAATTCAGCCATGGTTTTCAGCATAGACCCACTAAAACCAAAACATCTGGGTGCATAAAACAAAGACTAGAAATTAGCCTTCCAAATCTGAGAAATACTGATGTTTATCTCCTCATGCTATGGATCCAAACAGTTAAGATAAATTTTTTTAACAACTGCAATTTATTTTGCAAATTCACATTGTGGGAGAGACTTGCACTTTTTCCCCACTAAATTTAAAAAACAAGCAAACTAACAAAAAACCCAACACCAAACAAATCAATGAAAAACATATCTGTTACTTGTACTGGAAAACAGCTACTGTTTCATTCCACTAAAAGAGAAGTCTGATTCTACTGTAAGCTGACAAGATATAGATTATTTCTCATCATTGCAGCTCTAATGCTGTAGATGTCATATCCTTCAGATTCCTCCTGCAACATCTGTCAAGAACAAAGACATTTACTAACACAGAACAGGATTCGCTTAGCTGGGCCTTAAGCTAATAGAAGTCCTGAACTGTAAACAGGCCACGCTTTAGGACAAAACATGTCAAAAGAGCAGAATTTAAACAATGACATGTAAGGAAAAATGAAAATCCAATCACTTGCAATTAGACTCAAAACATGTTTAGTCCTCGTTGCCCCCTGCTAATAGCTACAATAAATGCAAGGCATAAAAGCGCCTCTTTAGCAAATGTAAAAAGTGACATTTAATAGAGGGGAAGCCTTATTTGGTGCAATAGGTACAAAGTAAGTAAGGGAGAAAAATGTTCCATGACCTAAATAACAGGTTATTTCCTCAATTGTCAATGGAATTTAAAAGGGCTTAAACATTAGTTATTTCCATAGGAAGCATTCTCATGGTTTCAAGCTGCCTGTAATTTCAAAGCAGCGGAGAGCCTTATTTATGTAGCTCTGGTAGAAGGTTTACGTGAAAATTCTATGTTGGTGTTCCCTGACATTCACTGGTGCAGGCTGACGCTAAAGAACAAGTAATGTACTCCAGCTAATCTCATATTTTCTTCAAACATTTAGCCTAAGTTTTAACTTTTTTATTTCTGCTAGCTGCAAGCAACAGTAGCGGACAGCTGGGATCCAATTTTCTTTTTTTAATTAAGTACAGCAAATGCTGTACATTCAAGCAGAAAAATAACAGGGCTTTAAATAAAAAAAAAATATTGTTACATTTAATAATCTAATTGGTAAACTCAGCAGTAAAAAAAAAGTATTCACAAAGTGAAAATGCTCCTTCCATTCACATTACTTACTGAGTAGATTAGATTAGAAAAATCAATGCTTTTTACTTTAATACTATTATGTTATGATCATATCCAGAATTGTTTCCTAAGGTTCTCTCTGTTGGCAAAAATAATGAGATTCAAAAGTACAAAGAAATGAAACACAGTCAAATATCTATATAAGTAATATTGCCATGAAGAAGAAAAAAAAAATACCACATTCTGAAAAGATGTATCCTCAGGCCCTTCTGCAAACAGGCCAAAATGTCCAAATCAATAGAAAAATGTATTCCAGAAGTTGGCCTAACAAATTAATAGCTATCGTCTCTACCATGAAACACATTCCTAATTTATTCCTACCAGGTTCTAAACTAGCTGAATATCTCAAGTATGAGAAATTCCACAAAAGCCACAGTAGCACTAAATACAAAGTAATGCAGTAAATAAGAAATGGGATGCTTTACAAGGTATCATAGAAAGTGATTTCCATTCTGTGAGTTGTTTTTGATGCAAGGCTTCAGCTGTGATAATGTAAAATGATAATGTAAAGTGATAATGTAAAATTAAAATTGTCATTTTACTCTTCATCAAGTATATATTCAAGTACACGTATCCTATAGACCAGGAGGGCATCAATGTAACTAATAATGTTCTTTTCCCAATACATACTTTTTCTTACTGCTTTTTTCTCCATCCAGCCCAAGTCACTGTGCTTGCTTCCTACGCAGGGGTAGCTGTATTTTCCCTTCTTGACAAATACACTAGTTCCATTAACACTTGCAGAGCAAGTACAACAGTCTTCTGTGTACCTTTATAATACACATTGTCCATAAGCACTTGAGGAATTAAACAGTGAACTTTACCCTCGGGGCTGTGCCTCACTGCAAGGCAGGACTGGATACAGAATGTTTTTGCAAACAGGTCAATCAGGAAGGTTAAGAGAGCAGACAAAAAAAAACAGATAGCTGAGAATAACCCTGCAACTCTGTTGCCAACTTGCAGGAAACCCACAATATATTTTAATAGATGTCATTACTTAAATCTCTTGATACTCGCATGCGCCGTGCCAAAATGGACAACTCCATTTCTATGGCAACCAAAGCAATGCTGCTGCACACTTCTGCCATCACAAGTTCTTTTCCGTTTCTCCCTTTGTTGTAACTTTAATTCAGTGGGTATTGCAGGGAGGGGGAAGGAGAAGCAGGGTGGCATCGCCGCTTTTGTTACCGAAGGAACCACTTACCCATTTCAGAAAAGGATCTGAACAGTCAAAAGACAGTGATAATGTGAATTTAAAACACAATGACTTTGCTTTAATAGCCAGGAGGAAGAAGCAAGGAGGAAGTCATAAAGAGTAGAAATTGGAGGATAAGAAACAAGACTCAATGAAAGAGCTTCAGAAAAAAACAGAAAGATTTGATATATAACACAGCAACTATCAGTTCAAAACAAGAAATAGCAGGAAAGGGAAATCTGGGAAGGAAGTGCAGAGGTGGGGAAGGGACAACAGTTAGTAAAGAAAGAAATGCAACTGAAGAAAATTTTGGGAGTGGGTAAAAAGAATCAGAAAAAAACAGAACCTAGAAAAATATGCAAAGCCTTGAAATTTGGAANAAAAATTAGAAAAAAAAAAAAAAAAAAAAAAAAAAAAAAAAAAAAAAAAAACAAACCTCAACCCCAGTCTTCAGCTTCCTGAACTGTATTTTGCAAAGTTGTGAGACCATTGACACATTTTGGTCTGGTTTCACCAGGAAATTAGGTCTACATCATCACACCACATCCAAGGATAACTGAGCCAATACCATCCCTACCGCTGGCTCACATACCCATACGCATCAGAAGAGCAGAGCTACGACATTTCTGCACATACCATGACTGGAGGGGAGAGGAGAGAAGATAGAGACTCCATCAGCATCACCGCAAGGGAAAGTGTGGAGCACCTTCCCATCTTTCACCAGGTGTCTGAAACCTCTCGTGGCAAAGGCTTTTCCAATACTAAGTGTAAGAAGGTGATCAGAGCTCTCCCTCTAACTAGATATCCCTGCATCTGCTCCAAAGACATCGTTTCTCTAACATATTAATTACCTACTGGCGCTAACTCCAGTTAAGGTTTTTTCCCTGCTGATGGGGCATGTTTCCTTCCTGCAGTGGGTTCTGTGGTGTTTAATACACCGTAAGTTCAGCTACAACCTTCCTGAAATTCAGTGGAAGAAGTCAGTCAACCAGGAGCAAATATATCCATCAGAAGTTTCATTAGTTTTTGCAGCTTTGTGGAACCGCTTGTCTTAGCTCTGGGAGGAAAGGATTTTGATGTGAAAAAGCCAATTCTGTTGCCATGAAGTATTTTCAACATACTTTTTTTTTTCCAATTTATCATTTATTTTCACTTTTTGAGAATAATGATTTTGACTCCGCACCTCTCTCATCACTAATCTATTAATTTGTAAAATCTCAGATAGTAAATGATTACCGGAAAAGGGGCAGAATCAGAGAAACCATATTCAAAGTAAAAAATTGAAAAGGAAAGGAAAATACCATACAATTGGAAATTTCCTTACCAAGGTGTTTCATTTTGCCAGAAGTGACAAAATGAGAGGTAGCTAACATGAACAGGAAGGGTGGGACACACTGAGATGGAGAAATACAGTGCCAGGGAAAAGACAAGAGAAGAAGTACAATAAGAGAGGGAGGAAAAGCAGGCAAAAATTTGAAAGCATGAAGTCAATAGAATGAAGAAAGGTCAAGCTGGGAGCAACAGAGAAACTCAGCCATTGAATAGGCCTGTGTTCACAAAAGGAGCAAGTCAGAAGGAAAAGCATCATTAGTGGTGGAAAAGGGCAAGTTGTGGTTCAGAGAAAAACAATTGAGAAAGATTGGGGCTGGGGGCGGGGGGGAAACCCACACAGAGTTTGGTAAAAACTAACTCAAGTGAATGAACTGAAAGTGCATACAGGAGGTGCCATCCAGAGAACAGCAAGATGGCTCGAACAGGAAAAAAGGATTCCAGAAACACTGGAATCTAGTTGATTTTGACCTTGGAAACAGAGAACTTGTTTGGCATATTTGAGAAGAGTCTCAGATAACTTTCGGCATTGAAGTACAACTTGACCTCCTTTTACATGATGATTTTGTCCAATTTTTTTCGAACTTACAAGAAGACAAAGTGTAAAGACTGGCTGTGAAATTAGTTTTGAAATTAAAAACAAACAAACAAAAAACTTATGAACTTTGTATCAACACCATAATTGTTGGCACCTGAAAAAATTCTGCCACTCCACTGCTTTCTGCGTTGCAAGCAAACCTACTGATACAGACCATAAGCAGGAAAACAAATAGATTTTGAGTGTGTGGGGAAAAAGTGAGCACAATGACAATCATGCAATGTAATTACATTTATACATACACAAAAATGCAATCTCAGAATTACAGCACACATTGACATTCAGCAGCTACCATCTGAGAAACGAAAGAACATGTCCTTTCACCAGTAAACTGAGTATCTGAGATGATGGTGCTGAAAGGACAAAGCAATACAAACATAAGCCTTCACTACCTAGTTCTAGGATTGTTCAGCCATCCAATATGCAGTTTGTAACTCTCTCTTCAGCAGGTTACAGGAAGAGCACTATCTTTTATGAATCAGTTGACAAAGGAAAAAAAAGAAGGTTCCTGGCAAACATAACACTCTCTAGATCAAGGGAATATGCACCTGAAAAGTATTCCATTTCTTTAATGTATTTCTCTACAAGCCTTGCCTTTCTTACAGACCCAAACCACAATGACCATAACAACACAATTCCAACATAGGCCATAACAGTAATTAATCTGCTCCCATAAATTGCCTCAGTCTTCTCTTCTGCATTTGAGATTATAACAATTCTTTGGCTTATCCCTGAAAACTGGTATCTTCGGGAAGAAAAACAAGTAGCAAGTACTAATTTACAGCAGTCCTTGCATCATAAGCAACATTTTAAGAAGTGAAATTGCTCTTAAACACTACTGAATCTTTTGACTGTGTCACTTTACTCTGGTTTCACAGAAACCTGATGAACTACATAAAGATATGAGGCTTTGGAGGCAGAGGACAAGACTGAGAAAATATGTATTATTCCCCAGAATAAAATGTTTAGTTGTTTGCGAAAGAGGTAGTTGTAAAATTCTAAACCAATTAGTTCAGATATATCTTTTACGCTACTTCAGACCTATTTCCCAATATTAGTGTATTGAATACATATTTTTAAGAAAACCAAAAGGAAAAAGCAGATAGTAAAATAACTAACTAACTAAATAAATAAGAGCAGAAGGTGCAGAAGTTGAGGAGATTCTTATGAAAAAGCTGCAATAAGAAGTTTGCAGCTAAGGTCTAATTAAGACTTCTACTTTTTTTTCTTGTGAACTTCAACATGGCACCAAACCGTGTTTGAATTACAACGTGCTGCCATTTAGGTGGGCTTTCATCCTGGTAAGCTGTACAGCAGACACAAAGCCCGTGTGAGGATTTCACTTCACTATGAATTAGTGTCTAACATTGAGAATGCCTTTCATCATCGGCTTGTATTGCCTTCAGGTGCCTATAAATTCCTCTCAGTCTTTATGTAGCACTTGTCTATCAGACCATGTCATCAATTTTACTGCAGGCAAGAGGCAGACACACCTCTTCCTGAGACACAGACAACACAACAATTACCACAGCCACTCTTGAATTATCATTTCATATCAGCTCATTGCCAACTGCTAATCACCCACGACTCGCTATGGAAAACGCGTCACGCTTTCCAGGCTCTCTTAACATCGCTGGCGCTGAGAGCTGTAAGGCTACGATGGTTTCATCACCACCAAGTGTACCACTGGCCCCACTGAATACATTTACATGGCAACCATGCCCCTTCCTCTCTTTCCTTCCACTAATATACAATGATAGACAAACTATATTCCAAGAGAAAGATTTTGTTTGTTAATTATGACTTCCTTATTCATGTATAGCCTTTCTGACAAAAATACAGGCATTACATGCTATCAGAATAGAAATGAATAGCTAACAAATACTTATAAAATAACAATAGGGACTTTCAACTTTTTTACCCAAGTCTGTGCTGAATTTGCTTGTAAAATAAGTTGTTTTGTTAAAGAAGAGCTGGCTGAAATTATGTCTTCTCTTCTGAATGTTAAAAAAATAACACATGAATACGCCTATCCCTCCAGGGACAAGGCAACTCAAGAGATGGGATAGGGAGTGCTTAATGTTGAGGGTCACCAACTTATTCTTGGTTATGGTCAAGAGAAACCTAAAGCTGTAACCATCAACTCATAGCTGTGTGATTAAACGTGCTGGTGCTCAGCTCACTAGCTAGTATGAATGGTTGTTCATTCATACCACCCCTACCATCAACTGACTGTGAAATTCCTCACTTAGACCCAACAATCAACCAAAACCGTTGTCTGCCTCAAGAGACCATCCTTCACCTAAATTCACATTTCAGGGCCTAATTCTGATCCCAGTTAAAATTTGCATTTGCACTTTGACAAACAATCACTCAGGTCCGAGACCTGAATCCTAAATTTAACACTCTGCACACAGATGTATTCCAGTTAAAGATGGAATACACTTTCATCACTGGTGAAGGCAACTGGGGTAGGCCACGAGCATAGATAAAATTAAACTCATAGCCCTATGCCAGAATGAGACCCTAAATACAGGGGACTATAAAGACAAACCTGCCCATATATTTGAAACCTAAGATGTATCCTGTACAATGCAGGAAGCAGTCTCCTCAAATTAATTTTAAGACTCATTAGCAGAGTTGAGTGAGGAAGGCAGAGACCTGAAGAAAAGGCATAATTTCTCAGGGTTGCTATTTTACATTTTTCAGAAATTAATTTAAATTTGTCTAAAGAATTTTTCCCCCCCAAAAGGGACAATGAGAACAACGGCATGTTCCTGTGCAAGAGCCCAGAAACAATTCTCACAGGCTGCAAGACTCAAACCTCAGGTGCCAGCAGCAGGTCCAGGTCTTTACAACTTCATAAAAGTACAGACAAACAATGAAAAGCTACTGGAATTGCTAAGTCTCGGCAAAGTTCCTCCCCTTCCTCTGAAGCACAGTGCTTGACCTTGTCAGTCCTAACCCACTGCAAATAACCCCAAGTAAAATGAGTTCAGTTAAAGCACCTTCACGGCTCAAGTTATGATGCTTGCTTTGGCACAGGAGAACCCACACATAATTCAGTTACTCCATCCCAGCAGCAACTCCTAGCTCAGGGGTAGGAAAGTCACACAACCTGGTAACTCCAGGCTTGTAACTGCCAATCCATACTTGTATTGCATACAGTATTGTATTGCCGTAGTCATGAGATGCAGCTAATTTGTGCTGCCAAGAATCTTTTTTCTGTATCATGTAGAGGTATTTCAAGAAACCGAGTTCAATGCAGTCTACTTCTCCTCTCTTGTTTTAGTAGAGACCATGTCCCCTGCAGTGATGGAGCATCCTGCTGCTTTTCCATCGCCTGAAGAGCACACTCCGGCAGCAATTCCTCTCCAGGTCCCCACTGCATCAGGGAACAAACGCACACCATCAAATTAATCTTACAAAACAATTCAGTCTTCAAACTGTTAAATCTCATCCAAATGTGTATTTTGCTTGCACTCCTTTTATTCTGTTTTCATAGGAAGGAAGTAATGATAAACAAATTATTGCACAAAAGCATGTGAGCTCTGGCAGGCAGTTTCAAAGCTATTGACAAAAACCAGTCTATTCACTGCAAGCGTCCTACTTTTACAATCTCTCTCTCTGATCAGGATGCAGAGGACTAATTCAATAGTTCGTGATGGAAAAATACCTAGTGGGCGTGTTTGATTTCCGGAGACAATGGTTTGCCATGTGGAGCTTTTCTCTACCTCCATCCCTTTATTCCCCCCCCTTTTTTTTTCTTTTCCTTTTTTTTTTTTTTACTTTTTCTTTTTTTTAAGATGTGAACAATTTGCTTTGAAAAACCAAAGTAATACCTCACTTCCACAAAACCTACGTGAAAAAAAGAAGGGCAGAGCAGAGCGGAGAGGAGAGGAGAAGAGAGAAGAGAAGGAAAAAAAGTTGGGGGAGGAGGAGGAGGGGGAGAAGCTTTTCAGTAAGGCTGGGACTTTACTAAGTACTACTTAATCAGGGCAGGCTGCTTCCCACGGACAAGTCCACATTACGTGGACCACATATGGTAATGAATGTCAAAAAATATCCTGTATTGTAATTTGTTAATCAGTTCAAAGAGGATCAGGTCTAAGGCAGGACCCTAAATTGGAGTATTTCAAAATTCTTTCTGGAGTAACAGGTTAAATACAGCAAAGCATGCAATAAAAGCTGCTGAGTTCACAGCAATTCATACGCTAACTGAAGACCGAGTCCCTGGCAATAGCAAGTTAATTTGCTCCCTGCTCTTCAAACTATGACAAGGCTTTTCATACATGAGCCACCAGGCACATAAAAAGAGCATGTGAAAACTCACAGCAAAGATTGCATCTTCCAGGGTTTTCATCTCACAATAGCACTGGCCACAATTACAGTTTCAGTACCATTCACAGACCTTCGACAAAGCAAAATTTCATGTTTTAAACAAAGCTTTTTCAGTTACTGTTTACAATCTCATCAAAACAACACCCTCATTGTCCTCTTTTTATTGTTTGTTTGGAATGGAAGAACTATCTCATGCAGCGTAATTATCAGTATTTCCCTTTGGCTTCCAAAGGTGTGCACCTGCTTTCTTTTGCAACTGAAATTGAGGTAGTAGCTTGAGATTTAAGAGATATTACAGGTCTGAGCCCAAATCAGAAGGCCTCTCTCACGTTTCTGAAAGCTGCTTCATTCATTTGTTTTTCTTATTTTTTTTCCCTTCCCCCCCCCTTCTGTGGCACCTTGATGTTCTTCCAATTAAAGTCTATTTCTATCCATAGCCTGTGCTTTTCTCGGCTCTCCAGCACACATTCTCTGAAAGGGGTTCCTGAGCCCTTTCAGAGTGACAAGTGTTCTGCACCAAGTGAGCCACCGGTCTCCAGAGGGATTGCTACCCCAGAGACTCCAGGTTACACGATGGGGATGGGCAGGCAGAAAAGGGTGAAAAGGTGAGTGAACACAATTGAATCAAAAGAATTCTAGCCGTACAAAGGCCATCGCATTCCCACCAACCTGGCAATCTTCACAGCATGTCAGTTATAAACACTAAAGATGTAAGAGGGAATCTTCTAAACTGTCATGCTAAAAGGCAGAATTTTTGGAAGGGAATTGGGCATAATTTTGAAGTTGTCTTCCTTCCCATAATCATCACAGATCACCAGTGACAGTCTGAGACTGGGAAAGGAGTGGGTATAGACCAACAGTGAAATCTGTTGTGAATTTGAGGGGTTCACATTCATCTACTAACTCTTACAACAGAAGTGTTCCTTTAAACAAAGCAATTTTTGCCTGCAGATTTTCTACCCAAAGCACATTAGCTTAATGCTTCTTACTAAATTCACACAAGTTAGCAGCTAATGTCAACATGAGTATTGACCATTAGGCTTTATACTTCAGGTTTACAATTTACCAAAACTAAGCAGTTAAAAACCGTCATATTTTAAGTATAAAGACTAAAAATTAGTACTTTAAAATTTAAACCACACTCCCAAATCTAAGATGATACAGCACATTCAGCGGAGTGGTGGTTATGCAGGCATTTCCACAGCATTACCTGTGGAATTTTAGACAATTTTATGTGGATGGAAACCTGTTTTGGCTCTATAGTATTCATCAGAGCAAACACTGGAACAGACAGGCATAGGGGTCTGAAAAATTACCTTTATTCAACTGCATATATAGAGATTCTAAAGAGGGAAGAACCTCCCCTTTCTTTTAATATCGTCAGTTTTATATGCATGGTAGAATTGCAATACTATAATCTCATGTTTCAAAGTACAGAACAACCTGCACAATCTCAGGAATTATTTCATTTCTGCAGGTAACATTACGTGAGAAGTCAGGTGCATATTGGAAGGGCATGGATAATTAGAACTCAGTAACCACAACACAGAATGCGTGCAACTCCACTGAAAAAAGATATGATTGGAAAGAATTACCATTGACAATGAAATTACTATCTTCTTGATTTCTTTTCCTTTTGTTTTTTTAAATAGACAACATACAATAATCAACTTTCAATTTCCATAAAGCAAGTAACTCTCTCGCTGTCAAAAAAAAAAAAAAAGAATTCTGAACGTCCTACATATAAAAGAAAGATACACAAGCCTATGAGTTAATATTTTGCAGACTTCCCTTGAAATCTATTTCTCAAAGTACTGGCTACTCCTTATTTTATCCAGTAGTTTTTAAGTTGAAAACCTCCAACGACATTTCATCGCACTGTCAGCATCTGCTGCCCCTGTGACCAGTAAGCAAAGAATGGAGCTATTAACTCATAATTCAGATAGAACACTAAGTTTTAGGCCAATTCTGCAAGACAGGGGAAGCTGACAACAACTTGGGGCTTATCACCTCTTATGCCGCAGGAGCTTTAACTTGCAATTGCATCAATGAGCTAGCTTTTCAATTCAGCACACAGTTCACCTAGATTTCTCTCCTCCAAATCCCCCTGCACCGCAAATCCAGGGAATCGACCCAGAATTATTCTTCTACAGAACGGCACAACCTATGTTGACAGCAGCAGTGGAGATACCCCAACGTAGCACATCAGTATCAATCATTGGATTCATGGGAGCACAAGACTAGCCCTCAGGATTGCTGCTTCTTTGATCTTAAAGAAAGTCACACATCATTTTCTGGAAAATGGTTTCACTTGATTCTGGTCTCTCTCTCTCCACATTAGCTAAAACAGACTGGTGACTTCATTACCAGAAGAAAAAGTAATTTTCTTTACGCCACACTCTATTTCCAGATTGATTTTTACACCCACTTTGCCAAGAAATCAAAAGTTCAGAACTCCTGCAACCCCCTTTTCTTTGCTCTCCAAACATGCACGCATATACACACCATTAGAGGACTCTTTGCACTTTTGCAGCTTTTCTTTGTTTCAACACCAATCTGAATGAAGAAAAAACAAAGCCCTCTCCTCTTTCACCACTCCCTCCCCCCCCAAATTATCTACTTTTAATCACAACTAACGCTTAAAACAGACATTAGAAAGGAGAGGCTACCCCTTTATAATTACGGAGCTTGATAATTACCTGGTGACTTGTAACAGACTCGTTCTCAATGCATCTTCCTTCCTCCTTCCCTTGATAATGTAATCTAATCTCCTGGCTATGCTTTCATCTGGCATCCAATGCTGCACATTGTTTATCAAACAACAATCTTTTCTTAGGTAATGACAGAACAAAGGCAAGGAAGAGCAACTTCGGTAATACTACAGCACTTACCACTTCAAAAGTAACTGCATCGGTATAATTTACATTGCCTGTGTGATTTTTTCCTTCTTTTAAATCTAGTATTATCTCCTCTGTGTGAGACTGTGACCTACCTTCACCCTTTTATTGGACTTTCTATATATTTACACATTAGAGAAGCTAATGTGCAAAACGTTAACAGTGGAAGTCAAAACTAAAAAACAGATCCCAAATAGAGAAAGCTGAGATATGCCATGTGTGTCTTCATGTTTGAAAGAACAGGCATATTCTATGACAAGAAGATCATGTGCTTTATGTTACTGGGCTATCACAACGTCTTAGCAATAATGTGTAATGATTATTTTCTAATAAAAAAAAAATTACTCTCTCAATAGCACATTTAGAAATTCTGGTAAGACTTTAAACACAAGTTAAATTTCTCAAACTTCCATACCTTAAAATGGAAGAGAGGTCAGGCTGCAGAAGTTTCTGCTTTGGATTTTCTGGGGCCAATGATCCTGTTTCCTAAAGATGCTTGTACTCCATATTCCCTATGTGCCTTAACTTTCAGTAGTTCCTCACACCCACAAATGGGAACAGGATGATCTCTGCAACATCGCACCTGTGCTATGTTCAAGACACAGTTCTGATGTCACGAAGAACCAGGGCCCCAAACCCCTAATATTTTGACAGTTTACAATGACAAGGACTATAAACAGTAGCAAAGTATTAAAAATAAAACTGCTGTCAGCAATTAGCAGCCTGGTATCAAATCAGTCTCTATTTCTGTCTCTGATTGAAAACACTGTCCTGGGGACAGGTGAAACAGGTCAACTCCAGAAGTAAAAGCAGGAAAAAAGGAGTAACAGCACTACAAGTGTGAGATTGGTATATTCTTCCATAATCCATCAGGTGAGACATCCATTCCCTGAAGCCCTGAGTTACCTAATGACACTAAGTTAACCACCATTATAAAAAAAAAAAAAAA
>RSEF01000004.1:59041940-59107239 GCA_003993805.1 Himantopus leucocephalus | reverse complement strand
AAAAAAAAAAAAAAAGAAAAAAAAGAGAGAAATAAAAGGCTCACAGTTTTTTCCCTGAGAACCCTTTGCTTACTTAGTGAATTAAAAAAAAAGCAAATAAAAAAGTCGTGTAAAAAGTAATTATTATCCTTCATCACAATATGATTTCAGAGGCCTTTACAATAATGGTCTTTGCAGACATTCAGATAGTTATAAGGAAGCTCATGGGGACAAGCCGAAGAGAGTTATGTCAAAGCTTTGCTGACAGAACAGAAAACTGCTCTGATTCTCCAGAAAGAAGAAAGGCCTCAGTATCTAGTTATCCAACTAAATTAATACTTAAATAACTTACAGAATATATTTTTCATTGACAGTAATTTTTGCAAAAATCCAAAGCACTTCAGGTAGGAATGTGTAAGGAAATGTTTTTTAAAAAGCCACATCTGTGATAAAACAGCAGTTATGAAGCCACTTCTCAAGCACATAAAGAGCGAGCTATAGAACTATGAGCCGATTTCTTTAATGCCGGTGCTAAACCCAAGAGCTTTTACTGACTCAAAGACATTGCGCCTCTGGCAATCTTGAGAGAAAAGTAGGGCACTTGGTTTCCCCTCCGCTGCTCCCCCCATGCGCAAAGGAAGTTATTATGACACAGACCAGGTGTGGAGCCTTGACTCAACAGCCACGCACGACTTCCCATTATATACCTATCACTTATGGGACCACTTATACTGTCTTCCGCCACGAGGTTAGGCTGGAGGTGAAAGAAACTGTGCCACATCCTATCAATCCGGCAGCGTGCACACAAAACCTGTCTCTTTGCATTTGTTACGTGAAGAGACCCTATACGCGCTGTCCCTTCCCATGTGTTCCTGCTCTGGCCTCTTCTGCTTCAGGGAAAGAAAAAGAAAAAAAAGACATTAAAAAAAAAAAAAGAGAGAAAAGGGCACTCACTCTGAGGAGCATTTAAATAAACAGAATAGATCCTAACCAAAGGAGAAGTTTCATCAGCATGCTAACCATTTAATTTCCTCCCAATCACTTGCGTAACAGCAGTGAATAAATTAGATGGTTTTAGGTTGTTTCTAACGGTATTTATTTTTAAGTGGTTACACTACCCTATCATGATGGCAACAACAGTGCTGTAACTGGGCCTTAACAGCTTTTGCACCTGAACCTTTCAGTAAAATCCTTTCACAGCAATTCCACTTGTATCCCCCCAGCAAAATACTGGGTCATAAGATACCCAGGATAATTCACAAGTTAATTCAGGTACCAGTCATATAGTTCAATTAATGTAACCCTCAGACGAAATACAGACCCATTTCTGCACACCATGTGAAGAGCAACACTACTGCTGTTGCCACCGTACTGTGTCCCGTGGTACCCGCTCCGGCTCATTCAGATCTAGCTTCTCTCTGTGCAGCCCAATGTCAGGTCAGACAAACACGTTGACTGTCCTGCTTTTAAGTCATCTGGTTCTCCAGTTGAAAAGTGCTTCTCAAACTAGTGCAGATAACAAAACAGTTTCTACAAGAAGCACTGCCAACCCAGCTCTCTCTCAGAAATGCTGTAATTATTTATTAAGTACCTACCCATTGTTCAGTGCACACTGTCTGCTACCAATAAAAAGATAAATTTTGGAGCAGTTGCAAGTGTTAAAACACTTTGCACCTGGTTTTGCATCTAAAACCCTGGTGGTGTAGCGGCCTCAGCTTTAGTTCAGTCCTGGGCAGAGCCGATGAGGGTGGGGAAGGCAGGATGCACCCTGCAAGGGCTCCGCAGCTGCAGAGTCAAAGGGGAGGGAGGGGGAGAGGAACTCAGAATGCGTCTTCAGCTCCCTTCCATAACTCTGTAATTAAAAAAATTTCTTAGTAATGAAACAATTTCCACGGATGTCACCTATCCAGCAAATTACCGCTACTCCTTGTAACCTATACCACTGCCAATAATTCTTGGTAAGCACAAAGGTTAACAAACCTGCAATACTTATTGGATAGCTCTTGTAAAAATGACAAACCGTGAGTGAATCATAGCTTTATTAGCCACCGATTACCCCAGTCTATAAGAAAACTGCCATAATTAACTTTCCCGTTGCTCTTTCCCACCTTTCTCACCTTTTGTAATAAAATCTTAGCACGGTTACTACTTCTATTTTACTATAAAAGAGTCATGCTATGATTTTACTACAAGAGACACACACTTTAACTATCAGTTAAAGTATGTGTTTTAAAAAAAAATGAAATTGAGGGTATTTTCTCCGTTTTCTAAGAAAGTACTGTAACAGCTGAATAAGGAACGGTTATTTTAACCTCCAAAGGCTATTGTTCCTTTTTTTCCTCCCCAAAATTGTCTGGAGCCAGACAACACGAGGCTGCTGTGCCCTGGGCTAGAATGGAAGGGGGGGGGATGATAAGAGGGGGGTGCCTGTTTACAATTACTCCGTTCCTGGTTTTAATGAATCTTTCTGAATGACCACTAAGTGCTGGTTTTGTTCTTTGGAACAAGGGAGCTATTACTGGAGGACTAAAAAAGGAAGGAAAAGGGAAAGCAAACGGAAAGCTGCCAAACTCAAAGGCGTTTCAAACATTTCAGCTGTATGTCCCGGAGGTAATCTGCTCCGCAGGCACAAGACTGTCCCTACACATTTGCAGGCTCTTTTCTTCCTCTTCCTTGACATGCTAAAATGAAACAGCTGAGATGGGGGGGGGGGACGACAAGACAGCGTCAGAACTAAAGTAAAAATNGGCGTTTCAAACATTTCAGCTGTATGTCCCGGAGGTAATCTGCTCCGCAGGCACAAGACTGTCCCTACACATTTGCAGGCTCTTTTCTTCCTCTTCCTTGACATGCTAAAATGAAACAGCTGAGATGGGGGGGGGGGACGACAAGACAGCGTCAGAACTAAAGTAAAAATTCATAGATACCTACTAAAATATGAGGAATTACATTATTCATATCTGGGTAACTAGAACTTAATCACTATCTACATTTGGCCACTACTGCCGCTTACAAGCAAGCCTTCCAGAACCACCTAAGCAGCCGACTTCAAGAGGAAGGGATGGGTCACGTTGGTCTCGCACCATCAGCTGCCTTCCCTGCACAGCATCTGATAGTCACCCTCATCAACAATCTCATCTGCCCTTCCAGATAGCTACAACTAAGACACAAAAAAAGAGCAAACCCCCCTTTCTGCCTCCCCGCTGCACATACACACTTCCCCTCCTCCTTGCAGGAGCTGGAACTTCAGAAATTGTACTGTTAAATACAGGGCCAAGGATTTAAATGGAAGGAACAACAACTTGCAAACCATCACAGGCAACCTTGAGAGCCTTCACTGAGGATCCTGAGTATTTCACTGAGGAACCTGGCTTTCTGGGTTTATTTCCTAGGCTGGTAAGGTTGCAAAGCATCAGTCCTTAGTCCAACAACCTGATAAGCCGAAAAGGTATTTTAGATTTAGTTCTTACCATATCTTATTTAAACATTGTCCTTTCTTACAAGCACATTTCATGATTAACTAAAAAGTATCATGACGACAGCTAATATGTTTTCCTTCAACAAAGTTGTTTCAAAAAATTATATGGTACAGACATACAAAAATGGCACTACATGGTTTGTTTTGTGTGGTGTGGTTTAAATACTCTATTGACACATATTTAGAGAAACCTCCTTACAGCCACAGAGTAGGAGTAATGTAGCTATGTCAAATTTATGCCAGCAAAACCATCATGTACCTGGGAAAATTAGCAAGTTTTCCTATTTGCATAACTGAACATGTCATCAATCCACGTTATTGAAAATGTTGCTTAGAAGAAACCAGTTTTCCTCTAATTCTTAGAAAAAACATGCAATGCTATATGACTTGCTCTGTGGCGGTCCATTTATAAAGCTGACTGGGGGTGGACAGTTTCAATTAGTTAACTGTTCATCATTTGTTCGACATTTGTTTATTTACAAAAGACACTGGTCCTCCACTGTGTATGAAATTATCAAAGTTGCACAGGGATGTTAAAACATCATGGCTGTGATCTCCCATGTCTGTAGTACTGCTCCTTATTGCACCATTTCCAGTATCTTCAAAAGCCGTCAAATAGATCTAGGCTTGTATAAACGTAAGTTGTACTCGCCTATACTGTATAGAGGTATTTGCCTCTCAAACAAACATGTTAATANTGTACTCGCCTATACTGTATAGAGGTATTTGCCTCTAAACCAAACATGTTAATATTCACCTGCTGCACATAGGGCAAAGAGGGAAGTAGCTTTGCATGGCTTTTCTGCTTGCCTATTCATACTGTATAGAAGTTTTTATTTTTGCCCCTGTTAATTGCCAGCATGGTATTGCAGAAGAGGCAGCTCCAAAACAGAAAAAGCACGAAAGAAGAGAATGTCATCCAATAAATCCACAGTATTTCAAATCATGGGGAAAAAGAAAAGAGTGAGGAGAAGGAAACAAAACACGAGAAAGTAGTTTACATTTTGGGTTTTTTGGCATTTAGAGAAGCAACAAATCCCCCAAAAAATGTTTGTTTACCTTCACAGTAAGTGTTGGACACAGCAAAAAAAAAAAATATTAAGGAAAAGATTAAAAAAATGCAATTATAGTATTATTTCTACTTTTGTGAGAAGTAGCAGTGCAAAAGAAAACTTTCCTTGAACACCATTAATTGGCATGCACACGCAGGATTCCTACCCTATAAAAGTGAAATAATATATATTACTTAGCATATTGATTAATCCCATGTGTTTTTGCTGCAGCTCACCATGAAGGATTTGGCAATACTTCCGCAGTCAACATGATAAAAGCAATAATAAAAATAAGATAATAATAATAAAGCTTGTAACAACATATTCTCCCATAGTTTTGTATAAAGCAAGAACCTGCTCTAAACAAAAAAATGTGAGCAACCATTATTATACGAAAACAGTACCTGTCTATTTTAACATCTCATTTCACATGTAACTTTGACAGAGAGGTTGCCATCAGCTAAGAAACATCACCTGCGTGCTTTCAATCCTTCAAGCTGAGCATGTACTTGCAGACTTGGAACCACCATGACTCATTTGATGACAAGAACTTGCATTACCTTCACACTTTATACGTGGCAACCACGTTTTGCCTTTCAGCTGCCCTGCCATGGCGACTGGAATGCACATTTTCCCCGCAAGGCAGCTTACGACTCAAATCAAGATGGGTAAATTACCACGTTCACCGCAGCAAATAAAGAAGGATGTGCCATGCAAAGGCAGTTACCACAACTCAGATGACCACCTTTGCTGCTGTTTGTGTATCAAAACCTTCAGTCTCCACTTGGTGAGGATCCTCCATGCTCCAGGAAGCAGAAGGTGACTAATATCATCACTTATTAGGACTTAGATTATTTTAAAAACATAGACATGACAAAACACATTTACATAGTATTTCTTCTTAAAATCTGGACACTTTTATTACCTAAATAAACAGAAAATCCATTGTGTAATCTGGCTAAGATGTTCATCTCAGTGACACTGTTTGGCAGTGATCACTATTAGCTATTTCTCTCTTCTCTGATACTTTGTAAAATTCGGTTCTTTCATTAGCCACCTAGCACTGTTAGCCACCAGTTAGCCATCTATTTGCTCAACGTAATTATCTCCTTCAAATTAAAAGGAATACAAATAGATATTTTCATTCCATCTTCTTTCCTATTCACTGTTGCGTTCGCTTTTGCCTTCTTTTTACACACGTTCAGCCAAGATTAATATTGTAGCAATAAAAGACACGTTCCCTTATCTGAAAGTTGTTGTACTCCCCGAACGATTGAGATTGCTGATCTCTGAACCTCCTCCACAGCACAGTATCAGCACTGGCCACATTGTTCCATTCGAGAGCATAACACCAAACTATTTTTATATCATCCCTATACTGCTCAGCATATATCTTAACACTTTGTTTGTTTTTTGATTGCTGCTGCACTCAGAGGAGATATTTTCACTGGCACTGAGCCATCCATAAGTAATCCCTCAAACAAATACTTTGCGCTGGTGAAATCTCAGGCAGGACCCTACAACATACACACAAAGGAGAACAAAATAAGGTTGCAGCTGCCCATGCAGGTCTGGTAAAACTCCCAGAATCTGGCTTTACAAACTTAAAGTGTCTTTTATGAGATTCTATGTAATTTTTTTTTTTAAGCTTAAAAGAAGAGCTATATGCAAGGAAAACCAGAGAGTCTATCACATGGCACACTGCTGACAAAACGGCAACTCGGGGTCCTCACCTCTTATGGTAGGTAGGGACAGGTTTTTTTCCGTACAGTGCCCGACGCAACATGGTCCTGGTCTATCACCAGGGCTCGCAGCAGCCTTCCTGCATATCCTAATATAAATAGCCAATCCACAGACCAGACACTTTCCATCTGGGTGAAGAGAACAATTTGTGGTAGCAGGAGGATGTTATTCTGTACGTGGACCAGCCACTCGAAAGCCCTACCACAGATACGTAGCCTGTGGATTATACCAGTATTTGCAAGGCAGCAGAGAAATTACTTCTTTTAAGACTTGGCTTCTTTTTCTGGCCCCTAAGGAGGAATGTGGTCCAGTGGTTACCAGCATCACAACCAAACACAGACTTCTCTGAAAGTCTGGGTGACTAAATAGATGCTATTTAAGAGCTCTGGTACAGTTACAATTAGACCTCTGCTTCTCCACAAGTATCTAATACGACCACATGCAATATCTCAATTGTGTCATTTGCAAACAGGGTGAGTGCTCCTTGCTTGCCTTCTGTCTGTGATACCGTGCCACAACGACCATAAAATGCAGAGAATTAACATTCACTCAAGAGACTAATACGTGTGCTTTTTTTTTTTTTTTGATACTTTTGCCCTTTTCTTCACCACAAAAGACGGGGGGGACTTCTGAATTCTCGCCTCTTCCCTCTCCCCAAGCCCAAAGTCTAGCTTTGTGCTTTGCAAAANTTGTGCTTCGCAAACAAAAGACATCGTGGAAGACAAGACTGCAGTTAACACACAGAAAGCACTATGTTGTCCAGACTACCCATGACATGGGGAAGATGTTTGCAGAATTCTGTGATAAGCTGATTAAATTTGCTGAGCAAATATATTTTCCACGGCCAAATCTAGGTGAATCCTCCCAGGGAAAGCAATTCTCCTGTTTGGATCATCACCAACGCTCCAAAGATGAAGAGCCTGGAGTTTTTCAGAGACTTGATTTAATCTTGACAAATTATTCCCTTTGTTGTTTTGTTGTGGGTTGTGTTTTGGTTTTTTTTTGTTTTTTTAATTCTCAGAATCAGCTACAACATTGTCATGAAAACTTAAAGAAACCAGTCAGCCCAAAACAAACAGCAAGGCCAGAATATTCCCTTGGTGGTACCTATAGATTTTGATACCACAGTGGTCAAAGAATAAGAAAGAATTGAGGTTTCTTCCCTGTTTTACTGACATATACACACAAGTGCTTCCCCACTCCCCACTTTTTTTTTTCTGGCTTGGCTCACATCATTCAGGAAAAAGGTACAGCTACATCAGCAGAAAAATCTCCTCCTGTCAGAGTATGTTGCCACTCCACCAGAGCCTTCTGCCAGCTTAGCTAGAGAAACACAGCTCTCGGGGACATCCAGCTACACCAGCACGGTCACAACTGTACAACTATTGCCAAGTTACTTCTATTTCTGTTAATTCAAGTTTGTGTGTAATTTGCGTTACCTTGCACAAAAGTGCAACGATTGAATTTTGTTTCAGTTCAGGGCCTGCACCCGCAACATTGCTACTGCTAGTCTTCTGCCAGCTGACATTTCTCTAGGAAGCATATCTTGTATGGAGATTAAAGAGAAAGCAGGAAACGAGGGTATCTTAAAAGGAAATTCCCCACATTTTTTTTCCTCTCAGACTATAAAACAGGACAAAGATGGTTTCAGGATTAAACGTACGGTATCTTTGGGGTGTCATTTACAGACCAGATGAAAACTGAAGTGAAACTGACTGCAGGAAGACAGGAGACTGTTTTTCACAGTATTTTCATCAGAGATTTTAACTGGCAAATACGTACAGCTACAGCTAGTAGCTTCAATTTGAAGGAGAAAAAACTATCCTCCTGGCTATTGGTTTACTTTTTCTTTGCATTTTGGAATGCAAGAAACCACTTCACGCATCCTGGAGAGCAGTTGTGTGCCTACATCATATGGTAAAAAGTAATTAAAAGGTAAAGAAAACAGAACCAGCGGTACAGCCCAGTCTAAACAGTGTCATGTCAGATAACAGCGATATTCTCTTTCTGGTAACCCTTACACAACTTATTTTCTTTTATATCTCATACTTCTTTTTCTTCGCTTTCTCCTGCCACCAACATTTGGATACACCCTACTGTCTCATTGCCTCGTCTGCATAACGCAACGTTTCCGTTAGATGTAAGTGCAATACTTCAAAACACAGCCATAACGGCAACACCATCTTCCCACTGAAAGAAAAGAAAACCATTTCTGTTTTCTTCCAATTGCTCTTTCCCCTCAACTCGCCTTCTCAGTTCCTTGTATGTTTTCCCATTGCCACATGACAGCAACTTATTTTTAGAGCATCTGTTTAGATGGGATAGCTGTTTAGATAGGATTCACTGCTGCCACGTGATTGCATGGAGAATACTGGGCAGCTGGCAAAAACCCTACCCGTGCTTCCCTCAGCAAGAAACTGAAGGAGAGTAGGAAGGGAAGGGTATGAAGGCTATCATGTGCTACCAGGGCAAGCGGCATTTGCAATAGCTGCAGACAATTTAAAATGAGATAAGGTGTAACCTTTCCGTGCTACATGAGTATTGGTCAGAAGTTAGCGCTAGAAAGAGAGACGGACACAAGTCCTTTTCAAGTCTAGTGCAAGTGGGCATTACGAGCCTGGTTTGCCAGCAGCCTTGCACGTATTTTGCCTTTCTTCAAGGAAGAAAAATTGCAGGGATTATGCCCAGAGTGCCCGCACTCTTGAGTCTTACTTTCAAAAACCAGAACAGGCCCATAAAGATCCTTAAGAACTTCATCTTCCTCGTCATTCACGATGCAAAAGCTGCACTGCATTCCTCTGGCAATCCAGGGTGGCAGAATTCAACGAAAATATGTTTTCTCAAGCAAAAAATGTCTTTCAGTCTTTACCATTTACTGATGGACTGGGCCATCCTGGAAGAGGCAAAACATCCTGTATCTACCATTGCAGAAGACAGTCTTACCAGTCCTTACAGATCATCATGTATTTTTGCTGAAGAGATTTAGAGCATTCAGTGGACCAGAGGAAATCAGGCCCTTTAGCAGGCTCTTTCAAGTTGAACAAGTAGGTGTTTTTCACCTGTTCCCAGCACACTGCTACAGCTCGAAGGGTTGGAGGAGGACAGAGCGGGGCACCAAACAGGAGAGGGCGAAGGGACCACAGCCGCTGACAGCGCTACAGCCTTGTTTCTGCGCAAGAGACCCTGTTTGCCATTGCCAGGCATGTCAGTTAGTCCCAGACCAAAAGTCGTCTCGCACAGGAAACGTTAAATGCCACCGTGTTATGTCGGACATAGTTTGCACCCCTGAGCCTTCGTTTTGGGCAAGGTGCAGAGCAGATTGCAAGCGTGGCCCAAATTCCCCAGCAGACGTGTAGGCTCCCTCACGGCATTTTCCTCCGTACCGCAGCAGCTGTACACCACTAATGCCTATCTAAGTTCAGATGGAAAATGGTACAACAAATAAATAATAAATGTAAACATTATCAGAGGACTTTCAACCCTTTAACAGAAGCTAAATGTTTTCTATTAATTTCAAAGTTAATGTAAAAAAAGTCCCTATTGCCTTTATCTCTAATCTTTTTCTCCTTCTCTACAGGCTCAAAATAAATTTCAGAAATAACCAGATGGTCAGTAAGCATTAGAAAATGGCTTTTGATAATAAAACCTAATTAGTTCTGACCTGATCTCCATTGTGTTTTATCAGCTTTGGCCATCATAAGAACTTTGCAGTTCCACAACCACTACAGACAAAACTTGGACACAAAGTCTGGTGAAAAACCTTACTCCCTGGGCTCCCCTCAGCACCCTTATTTTTTGCAAGTGATTTTAAATGGGACTAATAGATATACAAGGAAATTAGTACTTGCATTAATAGCTGTAGTTTATTCTGAAGCTTTCACTTCCTTTTAACACAGATACATTCTGCAGATTGGCTTTTCCATACGACAGTATTTCAGGCTTACCGGCAACGCACTACAGTCGCAGAGAAGACTCCTTGCTGAAACTACAATTTTCCCTTTGTGGTTTATTAGAGCCAATTCAAGCCAGAATAACAAAAAGTAAAGAAACAAAACAAATGCATAGCTGTCATTTAAAAACATATATTCTTAAAAGGCTTTAGGGGTACCATTTATGAAACACAAAGAGATTTCCTTCTTTAGCAGTGTTCCAACACATTACTCTTTCGTGCTTACTCCAAGACATGAATATACTTGCCTAAAATGTCAGCGAGGTATTTATACAAAGGCAACTCTTCAGAAACCTATTATTGTGAATACAAAACAGGAAGTACAGTAATACCACCAGTATATGTTAAATAATGCTTAGTATAAACTGTGCTCTTCAATTAATAAGCAGTGTTAACCCCTTTAGGGGAAAGGGAGATGTGAAGTGTGAACTGAAAATACTGACTCACGATAAAACCCTTGAGTATTTTTCCCACAAGGTTTTTTGTTTCATTGGCTTGTTTTGGTTCTTTTTCCCCTCCCCTCCTAACAGCAGCCAGAACGCAACAGAGGACAGAATTTGCAGTATAAATGAGAAAATGAGGAAAAAAAAAAAGAGAAAAAGCAAAGGTTGAAGTCTGATGATGTGTTGTAACTTGAAAAAAAGAAAAACATGGAGATATAATAAAATAATAGTACAATAAATGCTTAATGATACTTTGCACTCTGCAACTCCTTTCAGTTCTCATGCTTTCACTACTTAAGCCTTGTAACAACTATGTCATACGGAACGTGCATCTTTAGGAAACTACTCCAACTATTCAAATACATCTGTACTGGTGCACAAGTGTCACAACTATTTAGAACAGGATGTAAATGAAAATACCATATAATACTGAATATTCTTCAGCCACTTAGCTGGTATTCTACAAAACAGCATGATTAAAGCAAAAGTTAAAAATTAATAAAAACATGCTTTTTTATAAGCATTAACCACCATGAATTAGAGAAATGTATGTTTTTTTATCAAAAAAATAAACTGATTAATGAAACACACATTACCCCATAGTGAGACAGACACTCCAGGCATAAAAGCAAAGCTCTTTCCTCACACATGTTGAATAAGAAAATATTTTTAAATAGACAGATTTCTAGAATATAAGTGAGACAACCCAATCACCAGTTTATTCTTTGCAAAACATCCACAGCTGCAGTCAAAAAAAAAGTCAAGAGCTTCCCAAGTACAAAGAACTGAAACAAAAACCACATGGAAATCCCAAACGGGCAGGAACCAAAGCTCCTCTTTTCTAAGGTCTGACAAACCTCTGTCTATTTACAAATGTGTAAGAACGTCTCTTCCGACACAACTCAAGTCACACGGTCTCTCTCTCTCTCTCCACTTTCTCTTACAGGCACAGTATTTTGAAATCTTCATGCAAGCTAACAGATTGAACTTTGGTTTGACTGCCATCTGCTGATCCCATGTTTTGGGAACCTGAAGACTCATTTAAATACATGTGCACAAAGTTTTCAAAGTGTTCAGTGTTTTTTCTTCCAGTTCTTGGTAACAAAAAAATTAGAGAATTAGCAATAACAGGTATTTATGTTTAAAGAAAACAAGTTAGACCAAATGTCCTGGTATTTAGCATCCTTTAGCCAATTTCCAGATAAACAAACACAGAAAATATAATACATTTGTGTGCATGAATAACATGACAATTGAAACAAAAAGTAAGAAACAGGTACGACAGCTCCTCCTTAAAGAAAAGAGAAACATATGTGAAGCAACTATTAAAAAAACCAAAGAAAATATACATTAGTAATAGACTACCTTTATACTCCTCTGCAAGGGAGGACATCACAGCAATCCATTTTGCCACAAAAATATTTGATATTTTGTAAAGTCTTTGTTTCATTGTATCCTGATGAATCCACCCACCCCCCCAACACACACAAGAAACCAAATTCACTTTCAGGACTCTCACATTTTGCTGTTTTCTTTCCTTCAAGATAGCATATGCTTTGCGAAGAGCTGAATGGGTTGCTGATGCTGAAATGATGGAATCAAAATGTGAATACAATCAAACCTACCAGCCTCTTTGGAAATGACCATACCGTGGATGAGGACAGGACTTTAAGTGATTTATTCTCCTGTTCAACATAGTAATAGCTGTCCTAGTAAAAACAGCTTTAGCTTGTAGAAGTGTCTACAAGAGGTGACTGAGCAGCCTGTGCGTGTGAAGAAAGTCATCATCTCAGGGCACCAGGACCATCTGGCTGAGAAAATACCTGGTTTATTTTCACTCTCTCCCTCATCTTCGATGAGGCGGGAGAGCTCTTATATCCCACTTTCCTGCATCTCCATTTGTTCCTTCAGCAAAGCTGTAGTTCTTTCATTCTGTTATTACATGAGAAAAGTACAAAAATCAAGTGATTACATTTATCCAAGCGGACAACGTTAAAACCCAAAGGGTTCAGAATGGCCAAACCAATGACTGTTTCAGCCCAGTGTGTATCCATGGTGTATTTCTGCCTAATCAGATACTAACTTTAGTCACCTTTTTCTAGTTCCTAAAAATTCCAATTCTTCAAACATTCAAATACATGCTTAGCTTTAAAGTAAAGCTTATGCATAAATGACTCCAGTTTTGGAAACAAATGCAATCTTTGGCTTATGGGAAAAGAAAACAGTTATAAAGCCTTGAGTGTGGACTGAAGGAGTTCCAGCAAACCTACTCAAGTTGCAGATTGAGATCTTTTGTATCAGTATTTTTACGAGAATAAGATTCACATGAATAAGAAGTAAGCCCATGGAAATCTCACCACAAAAAAAAACAAGCTGCCATTAGAATAATGAGTTTGGATTTTTCTACGAGCCCAGAACTTCAGGTGGCATGCCAGGTACACAAATTCTGGCGATTATGAATCAAACCACAACTTTTATTCTCTTAGAACAGTACTAATTAAAACCATTTATTTTAAAATATATTCAGTGTCTCAGAAGGTTAATTGTTCCAATTCATATTTTTTCTTTTCTAAGAACTTACATTATTTGTGTTCTGTCACAGCATGGCTGGCAGATCACATCAAAATATGCTTTTGTTGTGGAAATGTGTCTGCTTAAACAGTTTCTTTATTTGTGATGTGGCATCTTCTGTGAAACATACTCTATTTTCACATGCAAAACCAAGACAGAACAGATTCCTATTCTCTACAAAACCTGTAAATGATCTTGTACAAATCCTGCAAATGACCTAGGACCTTCAGTGGTGGCTTCTTTCCTTTTCTTGCTCTGTCTGCTAGAAATAAAAGTAACCCAAAAAGAGGAAATGCGAGACGTCCCCTTCAGTCATAATTCTGAAATCTCTTCAGACACAGTGGGGTTGCACAGTCACAGGAAAGGAAAGAAATTTGTCCTCTGTGAATGTTAATCAGCAATTTTCTCGAGAAGCAGTGATGGAACAGCACCTAATGCCTCAATTACAGTGCCTACAGCAATTACAGCTATTTTACTTTGTTTCCATCACTATCACAAGCACTCCCGTTCAGGATAGACAAAGAATATAGAGGTCTTCAATAAGGTGTCATTCTTCTGTAGGCGCTACACTAGCCAATATTGCAACAAGGAGCACAACCTATTTCCCCTTCATACCAATCCTTTGCACTCTTCCGTCCCTTGACAACACTTTTTCTAGAGAGCAGGCAGACAGTTGAAGCAACATCATAAAATACCTTGCTGTTGGTGCGGCAAGTCTACATTCCAATAGCAAAATGCACACGTGAGCAAGACAAAAAGAACGACTAGTTATTTTCCAAACAACAAAAGTGCATCATCACACACCAGTGTATGCTGAATCTAGCTAAGACATACCTTTCATTTAAGAAATGAACTGTTTATCTTTATTTCTGTTGCACAGAACCAAAGCATCATTTTAGAGGCATATCCTCTGTAGTCAANCATATCCTGTGTAGTCAGTGTTTCTGGGTGAATAATAAGGTTTGGATTCTAACTCCCCTGGGAAACGCGTTGTTTCTAAGCACAGGCAGGGAAGCTCAGAGGAGCACAAGGAATAAGAATCAATGGGGAAATCTAGGATGGAGCCTGTTACATTTCCTCACACCCACTCAAATGGCATCATTAGTGCATGAAGACAACAGAGAAGCTCAGATGTCAGATCAAAATGGTACTTAAGCACTAAAACAGGTATTTAAAGACTTTAACACACTTCAGTATTAAATTCATGAAAGAACAGTGTTCCAATTAAAAAAAAATCATTTTGTAAGCTAGCACAGACTACTTGTATTCCTTAATAAAAGTAAAATAAATGGTCATTTTATAAGTGCAGCAACATGTTCCAAGGTGTGTGTTTGCCAACTACACACACCTCATATGCTGACTGATGAACACACACACACCCTGGCGTGTGTTCTTGCTTACATATCTCACGTGCCTCCCTGTTAAGTAATGGAATAAGACTCGCCTCGCAAACTGGCTAATGCTGCCTCTTCTCGCTCGGTGACTTCTGCAGAAAATATTCACTGCTAAGAAAAACAACTTCTGAAACAGAGTTAAGCTGTTTGCAATCTTAAGTACACTCCATCTGCAAGACCCAACTCTGTGATGACCTCCATTTTCTATATCACTGTCAGGCATGCGTTTTCCCCCAGAGTGGGCTGGCATTCAGTATTTTTCTGCGTGCATTGCTGCCTACTGTAAAGACATCTTTACAGATTGCTTTTTCCATACCAGCTAGTTACTCTCAATGACTGCCTGTTTTACTATTTGCTTCTTTATAAAAAGATGGGCGTGCTCATGCTCTCCACACAATGACAAGATACGCTGTGCTATGGAGAAGGTCTTCTTTTAGAACGATTTCTCTCTTTAATTTTTTTTTTATTATTATTTTGTTTTGCTTCTACTTGCTTATTTTAAATAAATGCTGACTAGCGTACAATAGCTCTAACAGAACGGCATGCTTTGTACAGAACAATAGATTTCTCAGCCTGCTGGAAGCCAATCTGTGATTTTTTAATTTTCTTTTTTCTTCTCAGTTACAGGACTTAATTCCACAGAGATATCAACACCAGGACCTGCAGCTCACCTACGATGGTCATTTCTGACAAGACATAGCAAAAACAGTGCCATGCTTATTGTTCTTCTCCCTTTCCTTTTCAGAACTAATGTACAACAGTGCAAAGGAATTCAAATTCTCTTAAGCTCATTATATTGTGTGACGCTTTATCTCTCATTCCTCTGTTTTCAGTAAGAGTCCAACCGTGCTTGTCAGGATCTGTCTATAGATAACAGCATGTACTGGCAGGGTATAGGCCTTTCCTGTGTTACCTCTCTATTGCGACACAATACAGACCACTTCATCTCATCTATTTTTCCTGTATAAAATTTGCATCTCCTTTATGAGGTCTAATACCAAAGAAATGATGTAATACAGGAGCCATAAGTTTTGATGATACAGTTATTCAAAGCAAGAAGGATGAAGACTGAGGGTAAAGTCCAAGACTCTCAGGAGACTTAGCAACTGGATAATATTCAGTGTAAGTAAATGCAAAGCAATGAACATGGGAAATTCAGTCTTTCCTTCACATATAAATGGATGGGCTCTGAGATGAATCATAACCACTTCTAGCTTTAATAGACTGTGATGAAAACTTTAGCTCAGTTCTTGGCAGCAGTCAAAAAAGCAAAACAAGTGTTAAAAATTCACAACTGCTAATAAAAGAGTAAAGACCAAAACAGAAAGCATCATAATGCACACATACAAATCCATGCTGCACCCACACCGCGGTTACTGTATACAATACTGGCCCCTTTCTCTCAGAAAGGATATAAGCAAGGACGATCAAAGGCATAAAACAGTTTCTGTTTAAGGAACAGCTGGCTCTCCTTTCATTCTGCATAGGACCACCTTGCTCACTTACACCAGTTATTCGGAAGTTGATTATTTATATATGTATTTTTTTTTAAAGAAATGATTACATAGCTTCACAGGAAGGCAGAAGGGTGTGTACCAGGGAAAGGTAAAGTTTCAGGTTTGCACATCAATTGTTTTGAGAACCAGCTGCTTTGCCAGAAACAGAGCACAGAGATGTATGGATTGGGGGCACAAAGGCATGATTTGGCATGAAAAGCATCATTCTTGTTTATTTCCCGAGAGAATGTGAAAAACTATCACCAGTTCTGTTCAGAAACAGGTTCTAAAATGCCCACAAAGTCGTTTTGTTTTTTCACTTGCCCATGAAACAAGAATGAGAAAGCCACAGTGATGTTTCACTTTTTCCTCTGCCGTTTGTGAAGTGATGGCTATTTGATTTGCCTTCCCTTCTCTTAGCAGTGTTTTAGAAGGTACTAATGCATGTGACACAGGAGTGTATTCATACACAGGCCACAATGCATAAGCCAGCAACGGCTGCAGCCCTCTGAATAAATAGCCCAGTGTTTCAACAGGTTTATTTGCCTTCATATTCCATTAGTTCTCTGTGTCTTCACCTGAGAAAAAGTCTAGTGGCTTTGTTACAAGCGCTGACATCCTTTTCTATCATCCTGCCAACCCAGTTCCCAAACACAGTTTCCAAAACAAAACTCTCTGTACAGGAAATAACAAAGCGGTGGGGGGGTGGGGAAGAAACATAGGGGGATAGGGTTGGAAACAATTTGTTACAGATAGTTACAGCTATTGATGTCAGGTTACAGGGAAAAGATAACAGCAGTAGCAGCGTAACCTGAATGTAGGTAATTAATTTCATAATAGATTTTTCTATTTTCTATTTTCTAAAAATCTCTTTTCATAACAGTTTTGGGGTTTTTTTTATGTTAGTATTACAACTTTGAGGGAGGCTATTAATGGGAAAATGGAACACACATCCTATCTGGAGGAGTGGTTAGTAAAACCGAAGCAGCTCATTTTTAGATTTAAAGGAGATGAGTAATACAAAGCAAGAATTGTCAGTATCACGTGATCACCAAAACAAAAGGACAGTTCCCAAAATCACCTTTTTCAGCACCTGACCAGGAACAGTAACTCAAGAAGATACTGTAGACAGCAATCAGACTACCGTTACAAAGTGCGTACAAAGCACAACTAAGAGACGACTTTTTCAAAATCTTTTCTGTACATCTGCTATATGCTTCTCTGTAGCACTAAGCTTAATTTGCCATGGACGGAATACACTTACATTTAAAACGAAGGAAGAAGGAACTATTTAATACACCCTATTTAATTAAATTCCTCAACTAAGTAAGAACATGTAACAGACACAACCCCCTAAAAAGAGCAGTCAGATTTCCAGAAGAACTGCTGAGTCCCACCAGCCATTGCCTGGCACCACTCAGTCAAAATACTCATTTGACTTTCAGCCCCTTCTCCCTCAATCAGCTTCAAATCCTTTGTAGTCTACAACTTTTTCTAGGTTACCCAAAAAATCTAGTAAACTGTCGTGATTCTGAGCCAACTCTTACACTTGTACATACATCAAATCATACAGAGCTTCAAACAAGCTTTTGTTATTAAATTACATTGGCGTATGCAACCCTGAGGTACTCCAGTGACCTAAATAGTCATCCAGCAAGTTTCCACTGTTCATAAGGGACATTAATGTCTCACTTGGACTAGTTCTGCTCTCCTGCATGTATGCATAACAATCCTTCCACATACCTTATGAAAATGATATATTATGAATCAATGACCCCCAGATTGTTCCCTTTTCTCTTTTGTTCCATTATTATTGTAGCGTCTTCATTTAGCTTGATGTTACAAATCTTACAGATCTTACAGAAAGAACCTGTTTTTCCTGAACAAACCTATTATCTTTTATTGTTATATGCACTGCACATGAACAGTATTTCTACTTATCCCTAAGCAGTACGCACGTCATGTGTGCAAGACATCCAGCTTTCATCACTGATGGAGCAAATAAAATGTAAAGCTGGATCACTTTCAACACACACAAAAAAATAAAATAAAAATCAACTAGTGGAAATTCTGCCTATGGTATCCGATATCCTGTTTTTCCTCCTCCCCACAGAGATTCCAAAAACAAAAAAAAAAATGGTCCTAATCAACTGAATGGACTAATGATAGCATCTAATATCCATAAAGAACCTGAAACAAAAGATTACTAATATCCTTATTGAGAAACAACTGCATATCAGCTAATGCCTTAGTTCAACTGCTCTTCAACAGTCCTTTACTAATGTAGAGAGCTTGATTGTATTCCAACTTGTTCATTATATAGCTCTGAGATTCAGAGGTTTTCTAAACCTAAAACTAAAACTGAAAAGGTCACCACCTTAAAGTGTACAAGCAAACAATGAAACTGTACACTGACCACCCCATTCTCCCGAGCTGCCCTCCATTATGATCAATACTAAACCAGCGATATGTACAATTCTGGGCTTTCTATTTCACCATGACTTCCATTTTTACTGAAACAGCTTCCACCCTATTAGGGGAGAGATAAGTATCAACACTTAATATAGAAGTCACTCAACATTTTACATTATAAGATCATGCATTTGATAGTTTATGCTATTCTGAGCTTTGACCTTCTTGTCCTTTCCAAGCTGGCTGGCTGCCTTCAACTGATTTGTTTTGTAACGTTCCAAGTCAAAACATTTCAGCTGTTGCATGAGAAGGAGACCAGGAAAAATGTCGCTTTATTTACAATTTTTAAAAATGAATAAAAATAACATTATTTCACCCTAACCTTTATAGGGAGGTCTTGAGACCTGACCACATCAGAAGGACTTGAAACATCTCAATTTGAAAAAGCTTTGTGAGGTTTCTTGACGTTTTGCAGATACATTTTCCAAGTTTTGACTACTCAAAGAGTGATCCTACTAAGGCTCCCTTGAGTCTGCAGGCCATGCTGGATCCAGGCTCCCAAAACGACAGCAGGAAAATGATCTCTCCTCTTATTGGAGTCACTTAAATCTACTCAAGCAGGAGAAGGAGAAAGAGGAAACAAGAGCTGACTCCACAAGAAAGAAAAGGCTGATACAAGGAATGAACATATTGAAAACCAAGAATCTGGGCACTGGGGCAAAACAGATGCTCATTAAGAAAGGATTCTAGATGTGGAAGCCCAGGAGGAAAAAGAGATTGGGAAATCCTGGCTGGGCAGGAATGCATCCAATGAGAAGCACAAGCTCAGGGAAAAAAAGTTGATGTTAAGTGCGCAAAAAGACTAGAAGCAAGAATCACACTGAGATTAGATGAAAAGTTTGCTGAAGATCACGAAATCAGTAGACATAGGAAATACAGACCAAAAGGTTACTGCATAAAGAGAGCAGGCAAATTGAATAGAGAAAAACACCATGGAAAGAATATAAGGAAGGAGTTATGCTTATGGAAATTTGGAAGAAATGTTACCACTGAAAAAGTAATTTACCTACCTATTCTTATGTTGTCTGTCACAAAATATCCTGGATAACAGGTAAAAGTCCCATTCTTGCATAGCAGACCCCACAAAGAACAGCAAAGGAATTTACTATTGTCAGTTTATCACCTATTTCAAGCAAACAAGTTTTCTGTGGCAGATCTAGAGGGCCTGTACTGCTGATAACCACAAAGATTTCAATATAACACCACACGATGGAATCTGAATACTCCCCCCAGAAACTAGTAATTGTTCATCTCATTTTAAACAGTGTAAATCAAAGTCCTCAAAAGTAAGGAAATGTGAGTATTAAGGTAATTAAAGTAGAGGCGATCATAATGACTTGGAAAAATAATTTTCTAGATTAATGCAATTTAATTAATCATGCACAGTGAATACCACTTTAATTAATGTAAATAAAGACTGCTTTATGATGCACATGCACAAAGAAGAATGAATTAAGATTGTACACGCAATCTTACCTATGGCAGTTCTTAATTCATGGGTGCTCGACAAACACAACATTCTCTACAATGCTATTTTAATGTAGCATACACAAAAGCCTACATACATACTGTGCATTTTGCATCCACAAAGAAGAAAGCTGGGCAGAAGACCAACTGCAAAGCAAGCCCTAAATATGTCCGTGGCTACAGCCCAAGTACCATAATTGCAGCCATTCCTCTAGCTTCTGTAGCTCACAGTGCTGCACCAACATCCTTTTCGGCGTCACTCCCATAAATATTTAAAAAACAAGACTTTTTGGAATGTCTCTTCAACTGTTATCACGACCCTAAAGAAGCTTATTAAATATAATAAGACTCATGCTATCCAACACGCTGACTGTGAAATATGCCTTGCTGTGCTTTGCTTATCTGCCATAAAGCCCAGTATCCCCAATTACAAGCCACCAATGCACTAACAGCTCCTAAGGATGCTCCCACGGGAACCGAGCCAAGCCACACATCTCTGGAGAGCTACTCAGCTGTACCCCTCCCCTGCATGACCCAAACACTGACACCAAGCGGGAAGAGTGAATTGAAAGGATTTAGAAGGAAGAGGTTATCATCACATAGACTGTTCTCAAGTAATTCAAGTAGGAAGTGAAAATCTGTATCTTTATAAGCACACGCACGAGCTTTAGCAGTTAAAACTTGCTGTACAGGTACATGAAACTTAGTCATAAAATTAGTGTTTATTCTCCAAAGTTTCTTGCTTTGTCACTAAACCCACATGAAGAACAGTCAACCTAACCCAACACTTCAGAATTTATACCCAGTCTACATGTACTGCTCAAATGCACCTCATTTTTAGAGGCACGATTCATTTTAACCCCATATGTTCCCATGTTATCTTACAAATACAGTATCATTTCCATGTTACTGTTTAAAAAAACAAAACCAAAAACAAAACAGCAAAAAACCCCACCTGTTACCACAGTAACAGACTCATCGAACTGAGGGATAGTACTTACACAACAAACATGAATCCGAGAGCCTTTCGAATTTCCCGCTTTGTTGATAATCTGGAGGCTTTCTAACATGCTGTGTTCCTCATCTGGACTTTGTGAGTCTACGAGGTATGAGTAAGAACAAACTTTGGCCCTTGGCTTTTACTTTCCCATCTTTGTACTTTTCCAAATGAAATAAATACGCTTTGATACCTTCAAGTAAGTTTTCTGGCATGTGTTGCAGAGAAAATTATGAAAGTATTAGTGATGCTGAAATACATGACTGAGTCAATGTAAGGAATGCTTTCCATTATAAAGAATAAGAGCAGGCATATTTACTTTTCCATTCTATTTGAAGTAAAAGTATTATATTTTTACATACATTGTTTGGATGTATGTTTTCACAGACAAAATAAAGCCAACTTCTCCTGGCCCTATAGTATATCTGTTAAAGGAGAAAATATGCAGCCCAGCAAGTTTTCCCTCCAACCCTTCTTTTCAGGCAAGTAATAAATCTTGAGTGAAAAAGTCACTGTGCTCTTCAGCTGTCACCACTAAGATTTTGTTTTTTAAAACCGTAGCAGCCTTAAGGCTGATTTACTACTCAGCCCTGCACACTCTGACAATCGAATAGTTGGAAACAAAAATCACTTTTGCACACCTGGAAATATTTTATTTGCTGTACTCATGAGAAAACAAAGTTCTCATCAGTGAGGAAGGAGGCGGGGGAAGGGAGAGAGAGATTCAGGTGAATCTCAAAACCTAGTTGTTGACTTAAAGAGAAACTTCATACATATGTACGTGAACACAGAAACTACTGCATTCAAACAGAGTGGTCAGGCTTTTTAGGCACTGTGGGTTCACTGTGCAACCCAGCCTCAAATCGTCAACCTGGAAGTCTTGGCCAGTACACAGCTGTGCTCGTCAACCGTGTCTATTTAGTCATTTCAGTTTGACAGGTGAAAATAATGTGTGACAACTTTTAAATCATTTCATTCACTCTTTTGCTCTTCTTTGTTTTAAATAAACTTAGTAAGCTCTTAATCACCCTAAAGCGTAAACGTCTGATATTAATAAAGGCAAAATTAGACCTTTGAAAAACAGCTACTTTCCAGAACACCTCTTTGCCCTAGTTAGAGTTGCAAGTTTAACAAGATTAAGGATAAAAACCCAAACACATACCAGAGAAAACCAATTGATGGAAAATGTGATGATGCCAAGATTGTGAAAGTATTTTAGAATATCAGATCCTCTTTTCAATAGCATGTAGTTTGATATCATTTCTCCCTAAAGCTTCATTTTCTGAAAATTTATTACATGCTCCAGAACAACCTTGTCTTCAAAAGAAATCCCACATCTTCTGTTATTTCAAAGAACCATACTTGCACCTGGGCAAGATGATGTAAGTACTCTAGGTGCTGGCTGACTGAAAAGGAGACCCACAAAATCTCATTCTCTATTTTTAATCCCAGGGCTTTACAAGAATATGAGGAGTGCCCTTCGACAAGCAGAGAGGCATTTCAGCATTTAAAGTAAAAAAAAAAATAATAAATAATTAATGGTTCAGCACTGTGGAGAGACATGGTGGTTGCATTTATGTACTTTGATTCCTACTCTGAAATACTTTCCAACTTGTTCTAGTCTCGTGATGCCTACAAAGCCCATCTACAAATGAAGACTGATTTCAGTAATAAGATATCAGGCAGGGAAAGCAGTTTAACAACTGAAGGTAGATTTAGATTAGGTATTAGGAAAAGATTCTTTACTCTGAGGGTGGTGAGACACTGGCACAGGTTGCCCAGAGAAGCTGTGGATGCCCCATCCCTGGAAGTGTTCAAGGCCAGGTTGGATGGGGCTTTGAGCAACCTGGTCCAGTGGGAGGTGTCCCTGCCCATGGCAGGGGGGTTGGAACTAGAGGATCTTTAAGGTCTCTTCCAACTCTAACCATTCTATGGTTCTAACTTACCTGGTAGTTACCTCTACCAGTCCCGAGGCTGGACTTCATCTCCAGTAACCTAGCAGTGCCAAATTAAATACGTAAAAAGATTTCTCTCTAACTAGTGTTTACTTAGTACTAATTTATTCAACTGTCATAAAATACTTTGCCAAGCAGTAAGTGTCCCAGCACCATCTCCTTCTAAAAAGCACCTAGTTTTGTGCCCCCATCTTCCAAATCTGGATGAACTCTGTACAGAAGTAATGCTGAGAAGTGACAGCCAGAGACATATCCACCTTCCTCTGCTCATATTGTATCCCTGCAAGGCCAAAGGACACTTGACTGCTCATCCTTGAGCCAAATCCAATGCAGAGCAGAATGAAAAGCTAGATATTTACATTTCCTCCTCTGGATTCTTAAAGCAGTTTAGCATAGGTGGGACCTTCTTTCAGGCACAGCTTGATTTGGGGATTTCCCAACTGAGTACTAGGGACAGAAAAAAAAAAATAAAAAAAATCAAAGTTCTCCTTCACAATTCCATGTACAACTCTATCTGTGTTCACATACCTAAAGCAGCAGGGAATGGTGGGATGGTTTATTGAGAAGACAGAGCCAGGCACTTCTCAGAGGCACACAGCAGGCATGAATTACAGCACGCTAGACTGTTAGATATAAGGAAAAAAATCTTCCCAGTAAAGGTGGTCAAACAGCTCAGCAGGTGCTCAGAGGCTGTGAAATCTCCATCCTTGGAGAAACTCAAAACTCTCTTGGACCAGCCTTGAGCAACCTCATCTAACACTGAAGTTGGCCCTCCTCAAGCAGGATGCTGGACCAGAAGACCCCCAGGGGCCCCTTCCAACCTATTTTACGATCTTTGATCAAATAGGAGGGCTGGAGGGGTGTCACAGGGGGAAACACAGCACATGACTGATGGATTATGTGGCTTGTAACTCTACAGTCCTACACTATATTTGGGAAAACTGAAATCCTACCAAGTCAAAGCTGTAACATAGGAAGAACCTTTAGTAAGGTATGTCTGACCAAAATGGAAATCACAAATAGGCAAATATGTAAATAGGAAAATATATTATGTGGTAGCGAGTTAAGTTTGTGCCACTGCATCTGACTGCTAAATATGCTTGTAGCATCACCTGCTTTATAACAGCACATATACATTTCCAGACAATAATGAATAAATATGCAAAATTCTTTCCTATTCCTTTTAACTTGTAAAACTGCAAACCTAAATATTTGAATTTCTTCCATAAGTCTGCAGAAAGACAGAACTTTGATGTTTTTAAAGAGAAAGATTATTTACTTTTGCTGCAGGCAAGAAATTATACTTTCTTTACTGATTCTGCCAAATGGCTCTATCACGCATTTTTTATTTTCATCAAAACAAGCCACTTTAAATTAAGGTTGTCCCATAACTATGCAGTAATCAACATTTTGAGGGTCAGATCAACTTGATGAACCTCTGTTTGACTTCTCTGCCCAAAAGACTCCTCCAAATCCAAATGAACCATGGGGGAAGGGAGTTTTATTCCCTTTCCTCATGCTTGGCAGTTGCTAGGAAGAATACAGGCTGAAGTTTTGTTTTATTTTGTTCACGTAAGCAGAACAGAAAACTCGGTAGTATCCATGTGGTTCTTAAACTAAATAAGCTGAATTCAAACCCAGTGGTTAATACACTGAAGCCAACAGAGCTTATCTATGGAACAGCAAAACTTGCAGGTGAAGTAAGAGAAGGTCGAAGAGAAGAAAGCAAGGAGGAAAGCTAGGGAGCAGGAAATTTTTAAAAATTAAAATAAAAACGCAAAAGCAGGCAGCAAAAATCCTCTGCACTGGCACAATACACAGAACACATGTTCTGATACCAGCACGCAAGATGCTTCAAGCCCTCCTATACTAATAAAGCATTCGTAAAGATTCAGCTCTTCAGTGTTCAACGTACCAGGATAGTTTCTGGTTTAAACTACACCAAAGCCCATGAACGCAGACAAAATCCAGACCACCATCAATCTAGAGACAATGGGCGACGTTGACAGCACAGCATCTCATTAATCTTCATCTGTCCTATCACATCCTGTCATTCTTATGCAAATAGCATATTTGAGGATACATCTTTTCTGCACCCCACGATAAGGAGAAGTGAAGCTGTCAGGAGCACCAGGATGTCCTCCTACACCACAGGCCATCACTTCACTCAGCGCCTCGTGTTTTACATCACAGCTAATGTGTTTGACATTCAAATTTGACCCAGCAGGAGGTAAAACTATCTGATGCCGCAGCAACATGCATCTTGTTTCCTGTGCTAAAACATTCACCAAGGTCCCTGGGGATCCGACAGTCTCTCTTCCTTCGCTGTACCCTTGCTAATGGGGATTGAAATACTGCTTAAGAGGCAAGAAATATCTGCATGGGCAGGTAATGATAGCAATTCACCCTTCTCATCCAAGAAATAAGCCCAGTACTAAAACGCGAGGAAAACAGGTTCTGCTGAAAAAGAAAAAATGGACATACAAATCCTGATGAGTTGGGTCTAGGTTTTCTTCCATGCAAATCTGTCAGACTACACTTGAAACCTTCTCCACATATATATGTCCGAATAGAACATTTAATTTCAAGCTATGCAAGTTATACACGGTGTTCAAAATATTTTACATGAGGTTTGTGGGGATGAGTGATCTCTCTTGTTGGGCCAGCTAATAAGTGGGAAAATACTGACAAGCTTTGAATCATAATCAGCTCCTTAAAGTTACTGCAAAATATTGTAGTTACAAAAAATCACTCCTGAGTGGGTAAGTCACCAAAAACGAAAAGCATTTTTCCAGTTATTGCTCATGAATTCTACTTATAGAATGAAGAATAAAAGGGAAGATTTTACTATTATTACTGACTCAGTGTTTTGTTTCTGTATCACTTTCAAAGAATGTTCAGAACATCTTGTTCCAGAGTATTTCTCTTCCAAGAGAAATCACTTTCTGTATCATACATTGCTGAAAACAGTACGTGCCGGTTTTGTTTTCTTATGAAAAATGGAAACTACCCCAAGTACTTCCAGCATCACATGAATGGGATGCAAAGTAGCTAAGTGCTACAAACATGGGACACAAGGTTGGAATAATATTTCAATGCAAACATGACAACTTAGAGAAATTACCTTATTAATAGATGACATTTCTAACAAGTCAAAACAAGTTTACCATTAAACATAACTTTATAAAGTCTGACTCAAAATCTATTCACTAGCTGAAAACAACATACTGTAGTGTTTGCAGGGATAATGAAGTCTGCACTAGGCTCAGGGAAATACCCTCACATTTGATATTCCCACGTGCTGCTTTCAAATTACAAAAGATTAATCATCAGATATTTGTCAGTTAAGAAGCAGCCACATAAATGAAGATGCTGAATGGATTATTTCCAATTTTGTAAGTGTATAATATAAAACTTACAAAGCATGCACTCCTCAAGCTTTTCTTGGTTTGAAAAGCTAAAAGATGGTCACAAAAAGTATACCAGACATCTTCCCAGTCCCTGGAAGTAGAGAACACAGGCTGCCTTCTGCCTTTACACCACATGTAAAGTTCAAGCATTAAAAATTACTGTACAGTCATCATACACCTATAAAAACAGGACACTCATTTACTGTAATACATAACTGAACAGGTATTTCCATATACAATATTAAATTGACTAAACAAAATGTTACCTTTTCAAAGGGACCACGGATCACAAAGTAAACTAAAAGCCCATACTGAAAGATTTCCCATCAAGTGAAGTTCACAACACAAACACTTTCTGGTGTCAGGCTTCTTTCTTCCAGGGGAAAAAAAAAAAAGCACAACTCGTGCACTGCAAACATTGCATAGACCCAGGAGAAGATGGTGGTATAGTCTGGATGAAGCAAGATGTGAGCAATACCAACTCAAATGTGATTCTCCAGTCCCTTTAAAAATCACAGTTTAAAACCCCCCTTCCTCCAGATTGATGAAATTTTGCTCTGCTATTCTGTAAGTGAATGCCTTCTACAAAGTTAGCAGAACTTTTTTTTTCCCCATTATATGTCGGTAAAAACAGTTTTAAATAAAAATCTAAAATATCCATTCATGGTTTCTTGCTAATAAAATTCCTGTCATCACACAGCTTGCTACTTTGTGATTACTTTTTCCATCTAGAGTCAAGGCTATCAGCTTTACTTGGGGAAAGAACACATAAGATATGTTGTCATCTAAACACAACTATGCTGTTAGCTCTTAAAAGTTCACCACTCCCATAAAATTCATACGCGCAAAAGATGTCAAATTTTTACCCGCCATATTAAAATGAAAACTTTCAGTCCCAGGCTAAGAGGTCTGGATTTGCATCAGTGATGCAGGTATAGTTGGCATACAACTAGTAACTTTGGTTCTGTCTAAAAGTTCTCGGTATTGCAGGGTGGTACCCTTAACACATGGTAGTACTGGCCCAATAATGCCAATATTTCAAATAAATACTGTCCCAGTATGCCAACATTTCAAGTAAAAACTAAAATATAAGAAAACAGCATTCACTGTGGGTCCAAGAGAAATCCAGCAAAAAGGAGAATGACAGAGAACTGAATTCCAAGGTGGTGGTGGAGATAAACACAGTACGATGTTGAACTGACTCAGAAGTAAATTTCCCCCTTCTGTTCAACAAACAGATTTTTTTTCAAATTCAGCTTAGTCTGACCCCAAAGAATAGTCACCAAAGAAAACAGAAATCAATTTGACAAAAGTGAAATCTTGAAAATTTCAATTTTGCGCAAGCATATGTTTCACTGATGAGTTTTATCATCTTTTACTGAAAACTCTTTGCTAGCTCCACTTTGCCATGGCAGGCACACATATAGTGTATAAGCAAGCTCTAAGTAAGTCTTTGTCAGGACACCATCAGTTGTGTGGCTTCCTTCAGTTCAAAAGGGAAGAGGCTGTGTTCTGGAGCCAAAATACAAGTTTTTTTCTCAAGACTTCATGAGTTTTACTTTAAAAGTGTGCTCTTCATAAGTACTTTATGCCTGAATGCTCCAAGACAAACAGAAAAGACTATTCAAGAAACACCTTAAAATGGGAGAATTTGTTAACACTAAAAATATTTAAGAAAATTCTAAGAAACTCTAGAAAAGATCAGGAAAAATAAATTTCATTAACTTGTCATGAAATTCATGAACGTTGTGAAGGTGAAAAGTGAATTAAGAACCTTACCAACACTACAAAACGTATCTCAAAGGAAATAACTTCAGACTGGTCCGTCTACTGTACTTAGCTGTGAGAAGACACAGCAGTAGTGGTAGACGGTTTTAAAGTGAATTTTCTAGAGGGCTGCTGGGTTGGTTTTGTGTTTGGAGGTTTTCTGCAGTGTTACAACCCTCCTGTTTTTACAAACTTGAAATGTTCTTGTCGCTCCATTAGAGCTGCCGCAGGATCTAAGGAGAAATTGCACTGTTTACAGTTGGAAACCATATTGCTGGCAGCAGGCTAATGGCACCGAGCAGATATTTAATCTTTTAAAAGGAAGTAACTAATGAAACCAACAAACTCCAGCAGACTCCTGCATAAACAAACACAACAGAAGCAAAAACCACAGAAGCAGTTTGACAGAAATGTTATTGCACAAGTTCAATGAGCTTGATTTAAGGAAAATGTCTTCTAGGAAACAGATACTTAAGGCTATCACAAAACATTTTGTTTCTGTTAAAAATTCTGCAGAGAAAAAAAAAATGCTGAGGGACATAATCCTTTCCTTTGCCTTGTCTTCATTTTCAAACTTCTACTCTTATTCCTTAAATTGATTAGACAACAATTTGGAAGGTAAAAGAGAACAGAAATATACCAAAATCTGGTCTTTTCAAGAGAAGAGGATATACGACAGTGCATCTATTCGTACCTTGTCTATCATGTCCGGTCTGTTTGTAGCTGCCAAAATTGTCACGTCCTTCAGCTGTTCTATCCCATCCATTTCCGTCAACAACTGAGCCAAGACACGGTCTGCTACATTTCCAGCACCTGAAGAGCTGATTGAAAAAAAAAGTCACAGCATTAGCTTTCTCTTCCTAGAAAATTAGACAAAGGAAAGAATATACTATTCTTTTCAATTTACAGGGATCCATCTTTTAATCTTAATTCTTTCTGATTTTTATTTCCACCTTCAATCCCTGAAACAGTATCAGCCACATGAAATGAATAAAAGCCAATCGGAGAATTAGTCCTTCAGAAGATTTCTTGATATTCAGTAAAGCAACTGAGGTTTTTTTTTACTTACTACCCTGCTATGTAGGTTGTGAAGAATTTAACACAATGTGGATGTCTGAAATAAACATTTTTAAGACAACCGAATCCATGCAGCTTCTTAACTAGTCAGACAAACTTTCATTTTTAGCACCATCCAAATGAGTCCTGACACCACCCTATACAGTATAAAAAATTAGGTAGTTATGCATTTCACAGAGTTGCTCTGCATTTTTATGTTCTCCCCATCAAATGAGAATAAATTGAGTGTTGACCAACTGCCTTACAATAGCATTGTCAGTCCTTTAACTCAGTTGATTTTCCAGATACCAGGAAAAAAAACAAGACTGAGAAATGGAAAACTCCAGTTTTGAAATCACCAATACATGAAAAACCTAAACAGGCAAGGCATAAACTATTCTAGGCATTTATTTTTTTAGTTTGGAATTAACTCTGGTAATCTTGAAGTTTATGGAAAATTTGCTCAAATTGCTTAACTATATGTAACAAAAGCATTATAGAAATAAACTCTATTATTTTCATTAAAGCTTCTAAAATTTTAAAAAGAATAACCAAATGAGGTACACGTTCTTCCTAGACAATTCTTTGACATGTAAATATGTGTGCACATACATTTATATGTGTGTGTGCATATATTCACACGCATAACAAAGAATGCAGCAAAGGAAGACATTGCATAAATCAAACTAAGAGACCAAGCACATATGTTGTGATAAATAATACATATCACGAACAGCTGTGTTCTTTATAACATCCCTCTAATTCTGCATAAAGAGGCTTTATTTATGAAACATTACAAAAAATAGGTGACTGCACACCATATAACTCTTTATTTTTGAAAGGATACTAGACCTAGAAGATGCTAGGACCATACACAGATAACTGTATACACTCATATGTTGGCAGACGCACTACACAAATGATGTATGTGTGTTCCTGTAGCACTCAGCTCTATATAAACATGGAAGGCTGGGGCAAGCGCAGGCAGCTGGTCATCCCAAAAGCTCCCTCTGCTAAGCAAGGGCAGGGAAGCTGAAGCAGGCTGGGGAAAGTGGCTGGGGACTGCCAGATAGCGCCAAAAATGCAGGGTTTATCCTCCTTTGCCAGAAACCAGGAGCCCTGCTCTTGGCACACACCAAAAGCCTCACTGTTTTCGACACAACCTTCACTTGCAGATGACATGCACACACCTACATCTTCCTTCACCAACGGGACTGCTCTTCCAGCGCTATTCCTGCCTCCACTGCACAAGGGCGGGCTTCATCTCTCTACCCTTAAACAGGCCTTTTTCTATACAATTTTAAAAAATGAATCATCTCTTCAATTCTTCTGGACCACTCTAACTTCATGCTAAGAAGCGAAAAGAAGTCTAATACTTAAACTGAGGTCGTATCGTGTTTCTTCCTGTAACATACATTTTTCTACTGTCACCCCAAACCTACATAGGATTAAGATAATTTTTTAATCTCATTTTTTTGAAAGTCCTTTTCCAAAAGTACTCTTAAATGTTTATACAGATATATGATTCTATAATATACAGGCGCCTACACACACAAACGCAGTACAATTATCCTGCCAAACGCTAGTTTCCAAAAAGAAATACTAGACTTTAAAATATAAGTGCTCCAATCACTTCCAACAGCCACAGAATACACACTTAAAGTTGCATAGTTATCACGCACATATATATCACTACAGCACTGCCATCCACGACCAGCACGCCTGCAACCATCGTGCTTCCTAGATGTCCCAGAGCCAAAGCAACAGTAATGGCCCCAGTGCTGCTGTACAGATCTCCTCCAAATAAATTCTCTAACTTTCCTATTCTACAACTGGTTCTGTAATCTTCCAGTGCAAAACAGTTAACTTATCAGACCTAGTCTGGAAAATATCTTTGAGGAGCTATAATAAATGTTGGCTAACAGAATATTTAGGTTGCTAAGAAATATTAGAGAAGGGACTTGGGTTAGCTAGTCGTCAGCTTTTCGGTTTGCTGCAGCCGCGTTTGAAATTCCCAAGTGATACTAGAGCATTTCTAACATACCCACGGGTCACCGTCCCATTGACTTATAGAGGGCTGAACATGATAAAACACTTCAGGTGTTGGACAAGGATAGTAAATGCTTTTCGAAGGACACAGAACTTAAAGGAAATTAAAATCAACTTTGTAACATAAGCTAGTCTCAGTAGGGATTCAGGCCTCCCATCATGCATGTTTCACATTTACTTGACTTTATACCCCATAGACTGCACACAAGAAAAAGCTGAGCAAAGGAAAAAATAATTGTAAGACTGGGACCAAAATGTTAACATTATATGAGATGATCTGAAGCTAGAAGACTTTAAAAAAAAAAAGTTTAGCATCTCTCCCAAAGTAATATTTGGTTTTGAAGAGAGGTGGCTAGAAGGGATATTACATCTTTCCCCAATATAAACATTTCTCTTACAAGCTTCAGACTGAAAAAAAAAATAATTAAAGAAGTGTTTATTTTAAAGAAAACCCCCACCGTTACAGGGGAATGTACATTGCAAACACTTTCATACAATTAAGGCATAATCAGAAAATTGCAGTTAGGCAATCACTGATGGCATAACACTGCTGAAACAATGAAGATGGATACCAGTGCATTATTAGGAGCTTTATTATTATCTGTTAAAAGTGGAGTAAAAAAAAAAAATTAAAACCACACATACAAAAACTATGAATAACAAAAATATTATCAAATGGAGAGGTGTGGGGGACCTATGACACCAGGAATTTCCAATTTCAGTGCTTTTATTTACATATTTCACCAAGCTGTCATATGATGCACCACTTTTAGCACAGACTCTACAGCAAATCAGCTTTTGGCTTAACAGGATACCCTATAAAAATCACAGGCAGGCACAGGTTTACAGCGACAGATCTCTTTACCAGCTGCTTGGAGCTGCATCGGAGCCACACCATGTGCTCCGAGAGCTCTAGCGCTGCCCAAGCTGTTAATCTGAAGGGTGACACGCAAGTATGCATTTTTCCATTTTCCCATGATTTCCCAGCAAAGGTTTCAAATTAACACAGGCAATGTTCATTAAGGCTGCCCGGACTTTTGACGCAAACGGCAGCCAGAGAAACAAGTTATGATTAACCCTCCAGTCCCACGGAGGCACTGCCAAAACCAACTTCCAGCCAAACTTCCAACTTTGTCATGCCCTCCCNCCCCCCCCCCCCCCCCCCCGCCCCGACCTCCGCACGTTGATGTCATCATCACAACTGCATGGAAATAGTCCTCAAAAGGCACGTCCTGGTACAAACTAATTTCCTGTCAACACACCGCCTGCAAATCCAGGCAGTCAGAATTAAGCCGCTCACATAATCCACGCAGGGCCATGTGTGCATTGGTGCGCGTATGCAAGAGCTGTGCCCTAACCAGAAATACTCTAAACTTCAAAATAAAAAAACATGTGAGCAAAGAGGAGTCTGGCTGCTCTGTAAGGGCCTGAGAATTTCAAGTAATCTCTCGTGTTGCCCTAATGAAATACATCAGTCTGGAGGCTATGTGTTATTTTAATCTTTTTGCCAACCCCTCTTTCTTTGAAATTCTGAATGAAGGAGTTTTAAAGGCAAAAAATGTGTTTGCTTACTAGTTTATTACATTAGTTAGAGCCAGATATCCTCCCCTGAGTGATATTTGAGCTAATCCTGCAAGTGTCCCACCAGTCTCAGACAAACACACACGTGCTCCTGCGCAGGCATTTCATTTAACCATCAGAGAAGCTTCCTGAATGGCAAAAGCCCATCAGGTAAGACTATCCATGAATTACAGCAGACTACTGAAGGTGAATGTGGAAAACAAAACCTGTTCTTGGTATTTATTTCAGCTAAAGGCATTTCCAATGTGCATTTTGACAGAATAAAACACACATTCTGCAGTGTACCAAAGCCTCACAATTAATTTGAATTAATTCCGGCCTTGTCTGATGGAACTGAGAGACTGTGAGCCCCAGCTCCAAATTCAATATAGCAGGTGATGGGTCTCCATAGCACCTTTTCTTTTTCTTATCTCCTTTGGCTTTATCCAATGACCATTCTAACCACCTGGATTCAGATCTCAGTGGGCACTGACATTTCCCCTTGAACATCTTCAGCCACTCTCATACTTCTTCCTGAGGATATAAAAGCAACTGCAGCCTGATTCTATCACTGCATCACTGGGTACATACAGTTCACTAGCTTACATAGTTCTTCAAGGCAAGGAGATTTTGTTTCCAGACATAACCGGATGTATGAAAACACCAGATCTCTTACCCTTCTTGCTCTAGGCATTTTTTTGACAGCAACTGACTTCTTGTTTTGTACATTTTTACTTGTTTAACTTCCTTTTCCCTCCCCCCCCACCCCCCCGCCCCCAATCTAACAGATTTTTTAGTATTTGAGAACTAAAACCAATCTGAGAATGCAGTCATTATGGTTTCACCTCATGATGAAATTTGGTAATCACCACCACCACAAGGTAATGCAAACGTATACTTGGATCATCTGACAACCTAGAACACTTCCAAAGCCAATGGCATGAATGTTTTTTCAGAACATCAGATGTCATTTTCATTGGTAAATGTATTTAAGTCTCAGCCATGATTTAAATCTGTAAGGGAGAACCCACTGACTCTCCATCCCGCCGCTGACTTGAATGGCATTGAAGCCTCTCTGAACACCTAAGCTTCAGAATCAGGACCTTAATTTAGTTATACTGCTAAACTGTAGACCTGGAAATGCAGGAAATACTCAGCCAATAACATTTTGAGCACTCTTAAATTCACAGCAACTGTGAAGCTACAAAAGCAGGAGGAAGTCTGGGAGGGCCCCTCTCCTGAAAAGCCCCATTTCTGTACAGATGACCCTACCTCAGGCAGATTTGCGAGGTCCAAGAGGCAGACCTCAGGAGAAGTATCCAGGATAAATTACTGCAGAGGGATTAATCTCCACGCAGCTGAAATCTATAACACAGGTTTTGTGAGAAGGGAGTAGAGCCCACCTTCTCTTCCAAAATGTCATATCAGGCAAGATTTACATACAGATAAAAGCTGCCTTTATTATTTTCTTTTCCCCCTAGCAAAAGAATTGCAATCATAATTAAAATTTACGGGTTTTAAAAATACTTGTGGACGTGCTATCATCTCAAATAATTCTTTCACTGGAATCTCTGGAAATAATTTCATATCAAAACAAATGTAAAACTCATTGACATGACAAAATGGTTGGTATCAAAAAATTAATATAGGTTGAAATAGACCTTTCTGGCAGGACTCTCCGCTTCTCCACAAACTACCGAGGTAAAAGGTTCCTGAAATACCAAAGCCCCCTGCCAGCACACTCCCACGCAAGAGTCGCCTTGCTCACACAGTCTGAAGGATTTTTATTGAGTCTGACATTTCTGTCAGGGCTTTGCAGGGGTAACCTGTCAGCAAGGAGCACCTGCCAAGTCCGTCTTCTCAGTCCAACTGCTGCGATCGTAATTAACTGTCACACTGTTTTATTTCCTTCCCTCACAATCTCTGGTGAAATATAGCTTTGGCAGTTCAAGGTTTTCCACAGCATTAGGGGAAAAAAAAAATTTATTCCAATAGAATTACCAGAAAAATAATAATTGCAGCATCTTCCCAGATAGCGAATTTCACTCAAAAATTCTATCAGAGGGGCAATTTGTCCAGCAGAATGGAGACACTCCATGCCAGTTAGAAAAAGCAGACCCTTCCACACAGATACACCCTGCTGAAATAGTAATTCAGTCAGAATATTCTTATACCTAAAGATAGCAAAGCGGGCCCTTCACTGTTACTGGGGCTTCAAAACCCAAACTTTACTAAGTATACTAGGATTACCGAGACATGTATGTTCACATAAGCAGCAAATATCACTACTTTTTCCCTATAGCAGTTTTCCCTCTCCCTCTCAAAATCACACCTTTTACATCATACTTAGTTCTGCTTACAAGCACAATTCCTGTTTTGAGCTGCAAAACTGTTATGCACAATTACTAATTGATTCCTCTGTGTACATGCACTCAAAAAAAAAAAAAAAAAAAAGAGGTATTTCATAAAATAAAAAGGCATAGCAAGCATACCTAGGCCTAAGCGATCATTATTAAAACACTGGGCCAAATTCACTTCTGGCACACGTATAGTACAATTTCAATGCATATTATTAATTCAAACCACTACAGATACTGCAGGCTTAGATGTTATTAAAAAGCCTAGGAGAGAGATACAGCATGCAGATCTTGTATGTTATCAGTTAAATATTTTGGCTATTCATTTAAAACAAACAAACAAACAAAAACAAACAAAAAACCCCAAACTTCTTCAGTGCTAAGATAAGCAACTTTCCCCATAGGAGGGAATTTTCCTGCCTGTGTCATCAGAAAAACGCTGAAAGAAGATAACCCTAAACCCTTCCCTCCATCAGCACCCTACAATTAGATGCTGTCGTATTCTGTGCGCACCTGTATCAGCTATTACCCACTATACTGTTTCACATTTTCCCTGTTTCCTCAAGAGCAAAATTCAAGTACTACAGAAGGGAAATCTCCCGAAGAAACCTGTGGGAGTCTGGGAAATTCAGAGACTGGGTGGAACATTTAGCTTTATGGTCACCTCCAGGCCAAAATGGTGTTTTGCCAACTGTTGATTCACTGATTAAGCGCAGTTCATGGCATTTGGTTTTTAAGACATTAGAAAAGGATAGAAAAATAAAAGAACTCCTAGTACTCCTTGAGTGACCTCCAACTTCCAAGCAAGCTTCCTAAAAAGAGAAGATGAGCTTTGTGAAACCAGGAAACAGCACTCAGCTGTCAGCAGGTGACTTCGAAACAAATGGCCTATAGACCGCTGCAGAAACATCCTCCATGGTCATGCAACCAGACTCTTCCATTTGCCCAAATTTCTTATTATTGCAGCTTCCAGGAGTTAGTGAAGTAGGCCCAGAAAAATGAAATGCAATGGAAGGAGACAAAAGGAGGAAAGGAGCCAGTATGAGATGGGTTTGGAATCAACAGGCTCTCTTCCAGAGGGCTTTCCCCAAGCACATCTCCAAATCCTTAAGCACCTAGATGGTGATCCATCATCCATTTCCATCTGCCTGCAACTAATTCCACACGCACGTCCATGAAAGACGGACATTAGACCTTGCTTTCATCTGGCATCATCGTCTAGCTGAAACAGGAAGGATGCTAACAGAATAGGAGGACTCTTGACGTTAACACTGCCTTAAAAAAAAAAAACAAAACCAAAAAAAAACCCCAAACACACACCTGATGCACAGTAAATTTCCCATTTCCTTTCTTTCTGTTTTCCTCAGCATTTCTCCTCTGCACATTCCTGGAATTTAATCAAGTTGAAAACTGTAATCAATCATGTCTACCAGGGAAGCAAGTACAGTTTAAGTTGGAAGTATTACAGCCCTACAAGTAACTAACTAGACTGATTTCATTTCATTATAACAATATTTAAGTATAAGAGGTTCACTTTGATTTGGAATAAGTTTCATTTATAAGTTTTAATTACAATTATTTTCCCCTTGTATCTTGTTTAAAAAGAAAAAAAAAAAAGAAAAGACCTTCAATCGTTATAGTCCTCGTTATAGTTGTAGCCTGCTTGGGCCCATTTAGCGTGGGTAAACTGACCTTTTTCCATAGCCAACACCACACTGGGAACTGAAGCGGTCACCACTTCTGATGCCCACTTCTGATGCCCACTTCTGATCCTTCTGATCCTTCTAATCCTTGCATCTGTTTCTACTGCACCTCTGGCAGGAATCCAGGCAGGGGCTCAAATTTGTGTCTTTGGCTGAAGCACCTTGCTGCAGGTCAACTTTGCCACAGCACTCCCAAGCAGTGCAGAACAGGCTTGCTGACACTAACACACTTGATTAGTCCCTCTAAACCAGGTACATTTATCCATGTACTTGAACGACTTCAAGAAAAGGGTGTACAGATCCAGTCCTGCTTCCACTGATGCCAATGAAAGTCTCTACTGACTTCAAATGTCCAAATTATAATACAGGCTGGAAAAGTTACAGATTATTGGGTTTTTTTAAACAAAAAGGAAGAAACATAGATTTAAAATAGATTGTGATAAAGGATTCTTGCTAAACAAGAAGCGTTAATGAGTTTTGTTTTAAAGTTAAAGGGATTGCAGATATTTATCATATACACACACAACCTATGGGTAATGTTATTTGTTAAAGTTGCTATTCCAAAGTGAATTACAAGATTTACTGTACAATTAAATAATTTCAAAACACTTTACTTTTTCACTACTCCTTGCTAGGCCTAAAATAGAAAACTGGCACTGGACAAGCAGCTTTTTTCCCCAGACAATATTTCTATTTGGATACCAAGTTCCAAAACTTTAAAGAATTCAGACAGCAGTCACAACAGTTTTGAATGCCTCAACTCTCCATCGTATTCAAACACAGCTCAGATATTGCAGGGAATCAGCTGATGTTCCCCAATTCAGAGACAAGCAGTGCCAACATCAGCCAGAAACATAAAGCTCCTTGCCTAACTGAGCCAGCTGCTAGAATCAGGCTCCTCACAACACAAGTATATGGCACAGGGAAACTCCGTTTCTTCCATGTACTCTTTGTTCACTTTCTTTTGCCTTTGCGTGAGTAATATTAGGGTGACCTCCTCCAGCTCTACTACTGGTAATCTACCCCGTGCAAGGTGGTTTTCTGCTGAGAACCTCTATCCTACCTAATACCACTTTGCTCTGTCCCTGCAGGGTCCAGCCTGTAGGTTTCACTGCTAGGATGTAACACACTGACCTCCTTCATGACAGAGCCTGCTGATTACATGAGGGAATTTGCATAGATACAATAACGCGACAGTATGTGCAAGCATACAGTGTAATATGTACTAAAGTGTACAGTATAAATATGTGCTAAAATACTCCAGAAAGACCGGCAGCTTGGTTTAAAAACGGAAGATTTATCACAGTCCCTGTTAAAAGCAGAGGTGGCACAGTACAGAAGAGAAGTTGCTTCATTTAGAAGCCTGAGGGTCTCAAAAGTTAAGACTAGAAATATTTTAATACCTAAAGCGAAAACAGTATGTCTTTCTGAGCATTTTAAATTGTGGCTTAGGAATGTATCTACCCTCCCCCCCAGCGTACAGGATAACGTACCTCCCTGGAAAAGCACCATCATATTGTAGTTTCAGGGAATTGGTACTAAACTCCCTTTGCTTTGTCACTTCTACCCTCACTCTGAAAAGGTTAGGATTATTCGTCTACCAACTTGTTTTGGCCTCCACAAGTCAAATGCAAGGTGCTGATTTTGTCCCTTGTCTGTCTTTTTTTTTTTTTTCCCCATTTGAAAATGGAATTTATCAGTGTCTTTCACATCAGTCTACAACATTTCACATCTTACATTACAAAGATTTGCAGCTAAAGGGGAAAATGCTTTGCTTCTGAAAAACAAGAAAAGGAACAAATATGTCTCCTGCCCAAAAATCCTAAAAATCCTACTTATATAAACAATGTCCCATTTCCAAAGCACAGCAATTTCTTAAGTTCAGCAAACAGACTGTCTGTGCTGCATTTACACAGAGCCACGTTCATTCATCACTTTCAAGTCTAATTACCAAGCCATTTCCCTCTTGGCAACCTCTAATGGCCAGAAGAATTAGGTTTTACATGGTCAGGATACCAAGGGATAACAAATACCCATAACTCTTTGCAGCTGTGCAATTTGTAAAGCCTCTCAAGCTTTGTCCAGGGAAGGGATTACTGAGAGGCAAACTTTCCTCCTCATCTGGACCAGTCCTGCAGGTCTCGCTTCAGCGCAGTCTCTCCTACAAAAAGTCATAACAACATCTTTCAAAAGTAAGGAGAAAGAAAAAAACGTCTTAACCCGCTTGTGGAAGCAAACGCTAATTAGAACCACAGAGTGGTGGAAAAGGCTCCGTGCATCAGGTAGTTCACCTCTCCTGGTGCACGACTGCTCCCCGCTCCATGTTAATCCCTGAAACATCAGTTTTGTCTGAAAGATGTCAAGTGGTAGGTTGCTGGAGCTTCTCCCATATGACTGACTACCAAAAGCCTTTCTGATTGGCAGAATTTTTCCTACTGAAAACTCATCGTGACACCTCTAAACTTCTACCATCTTTTCTTCCGCAGGTTTATCATCTATTCTTTAGAATCAGTTATAGTGAATGTCTCCCTTTTTCTTTATAATCAGTCCATTCAACCCCCAATTTTTTATTTTCAATTCTCTCTAAACTTCCGCTAACATCTCAACATAAACCAGACAGAGAGGGAAAAATCTTCCAAGAGCAATTGAAGCGCAGTGTAACAGAACAAAATGCAGAAATGAATACAGGTCAAATTATCTGTCTTCACTACCACGTTGGAAACTCAAGCCCACTCAGAATCACTCTCTCATCTTGCACCAAGGTTCTCCAGACTTCTCCATCAAGCAACTGCTCCTTACCCTGAACTATTTTTCTTCACAGGGGCGGGATCATATTTTTGTAAATGCTCTTCGAGGCTGGTATGTATCCAGCCTGCAGTTTTAATTCTTTGATTAATACATATTAGTTTGTTGCCTACATGCAAAATTGGGAGGGGGGTGAGGACACACAAGAAGAAAACCCCAGGAGTTTAATTCATGTAGATAAAATATATGGAACTTCTAAGCAAGCTGGATAAGAAATCTTTTCAGAAATAATACATTTTGACACTGAACAATGTCAGTTAATATAATTTTTGCAGACTTCAAAGTATTATTTCTTGTAACTAGTAAACACACACAAATACATTTTGTAAAAGAAAACTGCCATACGAGACAGTTACATTAGGTAGAGTGTTAGATGTATTACAATTACCGAGCTACAGCTTGGGTACATATAACAAATAAAACACTGTGGCATATCTGAATGCAGCTACAGTGTTTGCCATGGAGCAATGGCTTGTGCTGTGACAGAGAATCCACTACATGATGCAAAGGAGACATACTGAATGATGCAAACAAGAAAATTCCTTAGTTTTCTTGATCTACCTGTATTATAAGTAATTACAAAGTCTATTAGTTTGTATGTGCCTGCTGATGGGAAGGGATTGTTTAGTGATCTCTACAGAAGGTTGGCAGCAAAATGTTTGTGTTTTAAACCCACAAGCTTTATTCAAATCTAAACAAGGAATAATGGGTTAATGAATACTTGGCAAAGCACTTTGAAGAGCAAAAGCATTAAGCAATTACTCAATGTTATTTCACATCTGTATTTCAGATCCGAACTATGTATAAAACTACTCTCACAACTTAAGTTTAGGCTTCTCTGTATCTCTGGACACACCCGGAGATTTGGGGCGCAGCACATTCTGCACAAAGCCCGTGACATCCGAACAAGGATTTAAACTGAGAGGAAAAACTTTTACAAAGCTGTATCACAGAGCGGTTTTCACTGCCAAGGCAGAGAAAACTAATTCAACCAACAGAGGGAACAGGGAGACAATATAAACAGGTGTTTCCTTGAAAACTTCAGCATGGTTAGTAATAGTACAGGAAATGGATCTCCAGAGGCCACAAATCGTTAGCATCTCTAATGCATTTGCAAATTCCTACTGTGCAAAGTCAGCCTGTAAAAAAAGGCCATTTCTAATAAGTGCCTTGTCTGGTTTCCTACACCATTTAATTTCAGATGAATTTTATGAGAACTCTGCTACATATTTTACCTCCCATCTGGTTCAGATTTGACAATGAAATATTTGTGTGTCCCACCCTGTTCTTTTTAAAGCTCCAAAACCAGATGTCTCCAGCACAACACTAACTGCAGCAGGTCATACCACATTCTTCAGCAAGCTGTGCCAGGCCTACTACCCCCCACAGACAGGTCTAGGTAAGGTAAAATTGGGTTGTTTACTCCCTAAAAGAATAAAGCACGCAAACAAACAAACTCAACACCTCTAGGGCACTGTGTGAAAAGGCTGATTAAAATGTACTATGGCTTATTCTTCCAAAAGGTTTTATCTTGATGAAGTGGTGTTTCTGAAAGCTAAACACATTAAGAATTGCAGAAGGGGGAAGATATCCCCCCCACCATCTACTGGCTTGATTCCAGCACACATTTTTGCAACTCCTCTATTGTGATAAGCAGGCAGGTGTTTTAGTGCATATCACAGGGTGGCTAGCGTTTCCAGGAACCTTACAAATGTCACAGTTGCATCCATTGCATACTAGAAGGATGCTGATGAAGGCGTCTTCTATCGGATTTTGCATTTTCAACAGAAAACGTGTTCATTTTTAGCAGTTTCACAGGGCAGCTCTATACTGCACGTGATGCCACCTCCTATAACATAAACAATTAATTTGTGTCTCTGAAATGTCAGAATGACACCTTTTATCCTTTCCTGCAGATACAAATGGCCCTTTTGCAATACAAAGGAATCCATAGGGATGCCAAGGTAGCTTCTTTCCCAGAAAAATGAAGTTGAGAGTTGCCTTTAAACTGGACAAATACTTTCTACTTGCACATATTTGATAGTTTTTCATGCAAAACAACACAGAAAACTTGCTCACAAGAAGTAATACTTTATTTTATAAAAAGGTATCCCCCAAGACAGACGACTTACAGAGCCTGTCAAATCTTAAATGCTATAGTAGCAACTAAAACCTGCTATAATCCTCCTTCAGACAGGAGCTAAACATCTCTCGGAATCATGACAAAGCAGGATATTAAAAAAAATAAATTGTTAGCTGCTTGCACAATAACCCCTTTTTAACGTCACGCATGAAAGGACGTAAGTGTTCCCAAATCTCTTCATGAAGTTTTTTCCCAGTCTGGTGAAATGTTTAAGTGTAACTGTAAATTTAGGCATATGAGTAGTCTCCTTGGAAATTCAGGTAATAGCATATGATCATATTGTTTGCTTGATGGAAACACTATATTAGGCCAGTGCAACAACCCTGGGAAAAGAAAGGAGTTAGTTATTGGAAATAAATGCAAGCTAAAACCACAGAAAACAGCCAAAAGGCATGAGAACCAGTAGAATCATTCCTGCTAATGAGATGAGAAAGGAGGAACTCCACCAGCTTACCTGTTTATGCCAAGTTAAATACGCTTGAGTAGAAGTCACAAGTGCTATCCTTCTGCATGTGGAATGAATATATTTAATAAAATAATTCTAGAAAGGTAATATACTTGTGATTGCACAATGTAAGAGTAATTTATCAGAAAATAACGTCTGTGATTTTTGTAACAGGATTACTTACTTTCCCCTTTCAACTGCCAAGGCATCTATTTCATCAAAGAAAAGAATTGAAGGAGACACCGCTCTGGCTTTCCTGAAGATCTAGAAAAACAACAATGAAGCACTCAGTTTTAAGGTATGGAGAATTTTTACAGAATGCTATCACTACCTGCACACCTTAAAAGCTACAGAGCATCACAGAATAGACATAACCCTTGNTTTTTTTTTTTTTTTTTAAAAAAAATACCCAGACCTTTTAGAAATTATTCAAGATACTACATGATGCAGGCTTATAGTGAAAGGTGCTACTTGGATCCCAAATTTCACATGCATCACTAGGCCGATCCAGGAGGAAATTAAACAACACAAAATATCCCTTCTGCTTCTTTTTTTTTCTTGTCTTTTTTAAACTTAAACTAGAAGTAGGTTTTTTGGAAAGTTTAAATGTAACCTTCTAAACAGAGAAGAATTTGAAGCCAAGAAAACCTTAACATATAACATTATGTATAGCTTGCCCTTTCTCACCTCTCTCACTGCTCGTTCAGACTCACCAACATATTTATTCATCAGCTCAGGTCCCTGCAAAATTAAAAAAAAAAGTTTCAAAAGCACATTACATTTACATACAAAATGACTGAGACAATCTGCCAGTGCTTCATTACTGATGCTCTGTTACAAGGAATTTTGATAATTTGTCATTTGCAAGTCTTATTTGTGCATTGTTAGACTTACCTTCTACCCATACCAAGTTTTCCTCCATTTGTCATAGCACTGTGCATGCATGTAACTATGCATGCAGGTTAGTCCTCTCATCATAATACTTTCCTAGTACTTTCATGAGAAATGGAATTAACCAAAAAAATAAGCACTTTGGGGTTCTTAAAAGTTGTTGTCTCAACAACAGCAACAAGGGGGCTGCAAATCAGGCAAAAAGATGAATTACAGAAGAGCATTTACTTGCTCTCTCAACGATGCATCCTGTCTAGCCAAGCACCAAAACAGTGACTTAAACCAATGTTTAACAGTGCTTCTTTGAACTTGACAGTTTGCAGGTCCAGAGGGAAGAAGCTGCCATAGCAGCACACCTGAAACCCATCCATGGAGCGCTCCATCTCCAGTGAGAAAGCTGTTCAGTGTCTTAGCTCATTCACATTCCTCCTCCTCTCTGCTGAGACTGCCAAGCACGATTATTAGTGCCAGCTGCCACAGTGCCTGTTTATACTCACAGCCCTGTCCACTAAGAACAGACTGGAGACCACGGGGTCAACGTTCAAGTCCTGAACAAGTACTTACAATTATAAGTATAAAACAATGGAGAATTCTCAGTGTTATTTTCTGTTCTGCTATATCCTGTAGGATACACTGCTTAAATAATGCTTTCTAACAAGACTAAGATTCTCATGGGATTGGTAATGACTCATTGACTTCAGCCTGGTTTGCATCAACATTGACCTGCAGCCACAACCAATGATGATTATCCCCTGCCCTGAACGAAAAGTGCCAGTGGCTTCAATCTATTTTTCAGGGAACAGGTGTCCTCGTAATTTCACCAGCAGAAACTACATCCTTCTTCACAGTCCAAAAACTGAACAACTGAAGATATGCTTCACAGCTGCGAGTACCTTCAGGTAACATTCGGCTCAGAGCAGTAAGGCAGCTTTACACAGCAGGTATGCTAGAACGAAGAAAGTGTGGCAGATCCACATTTATACATGGGCAGTAACAGAGCTTCTGTTACAACCCCTCTTTGAATGGCATGGTCTGGACTTTGTACCCAGATCGGTAGAATGCAGATTCATTCTCTAAAAATGCAGCACACTGATTTTGCAGTCTCCCCTCTCCACACTCGTTTTCAATCTTGCAATAACAGTTAATGCACTGACTTCACCTTGACACTGGCGCCATTGGAAAGTACCTACGCATATGTATAGGGAAAACATTTACTCTAAAAAGAAAAGCACAAGTTATTTGATATCAGCAAAGCATCCAGGCTATGCCAGTATTTTCATTTATTTATTTTCAAAGAGTTGTCCATTATGCAAAGGACTAAGTGAGATACTGCAGTAGCCAGACCTAGTGTACCGCACAAGAAAAAGCAATCGTATAAGGGTTAGAAGAAGAGCACTGCATGCCTTGCCCATAGGAAATGTAAATCATACAATTAGCATTGCTTCCTTTCATCAACATCCACCCTTAAAGCAACTTAAAGCAACTGCTGCAGTAGCTAGAAGTGTCAGCTGCAGGCTTTCAACAACTTCAAAATTTGAGTCTGTTGGATACTTGCGTGGAAACAGAATTATTCAAACGCATAATTGAAGAAGGTAGGAAAGAAAGAGGGCAGGAAAAAGCAAGGTAAGAGAGAGAAACACAAAGCCTCTTCTTACTATTCACTGTGGACACCAAACATGAGGAGTGTGCAGCAGTTTGTGCAGAACGAGCTTGCAGCTCAAAGAGGCAGCACCCAGCTGCTCCAGGCCCATCACGTTCAGTGCAGATGAGGAATCCAATAGCATAGGCCTATCAAATCCTTAAGGAATGAGAGCAAACTCTTTCTGTTTAGCTTTCTGTTAAACTCAGCTGACACACTGAGAAACTGCTGCAGATTCTACCCACAATTATAGATTTCTTTTACTAACTTTTTCTTGGAGCCGGTGGACCTTCTCTTTCATGCCGTTATTCTCATAAGTAATCTTCATTCAAATCAGTATTCTCATGGAAACCAACACCATACACATCAGTGCCAATAGTGTACTCCTGTAGTATGACACAACATCAAATAGCCTGACATTTTATTTTCTTTTGTCTGAGAAAAAAAAATCCTTAAAACCAAAACTACTCGCTTTGAGCTTTAAGGTACAATATAATTTCAGATGCTTGGAGTTTTATTTTTAATTAAGCATTAATATATGATCAAGGCAACATCAAAGCAATAAATACTGTTTAAAATGTTTCCAAAGAGAATTATTTTGAGTGCATGGTTTTGCTGTAAGCTTTGACATTAAGTTTTTCTCCATTTTTCTCTTCATTAAGCAGCAACTCCAGGTGAAAGACCACTATGTATTAATGACCCCTCTTCACGGAGAATTTTCATAAAAATTGATCTGAAGGTCTCCCAGTTCACCACTCATGGGCGATACCAAAACTGCCATTCAGCACCATGGCTTTTACTGCCACCAGCTTGGAACTCTTATTATACATGGTAATAAAGGAAAAGACTCCAAAGTAAGAGGAAACACTCACAGAAGAGGTGGAATCGGTATACATTTCATCTCATGCAAACACCTAAAACCACAACACAAAAACTAGAAATGTTCAAAGAAGCTGGATGTAGAAAGTGAACTGGCTTAGCTCTGGTCCCACCCGAGCTGAACCTCTGCCTTACCCTGTCTGCAGATGGGCTGTCTTTAACTGAGACTGATGGCAGTTCTTTCACAAGACAGATCTGTGTGACAGGCAGTCTACATGCCACCACAAAGTCACCTGCTGACAGCTGGCACGGTTTCCAATTTTCACAAAGCTCACCTTCTCTTTTTAGAAATTTTGCTTTGAAGTTGGAGGCCACTCAAGAAATACCAGGAGGGTTTTGGGTTTTTTGATTTTTCACTGCTTTTCTAATGCTTTAAAAAATCAAATGACACGAGCTCGACTTAGTCCGCAGGTCAACGTTTGTTGAAACATCATTTTTGGCCCAGAGGTGAGCATAACGATTCCTTTAAAAGCTGTTTATAGCTGTTGATATACTGACCAAGAGGTGCTAGTAACAAATGGTCTAGTTTAATGATGTGTAGCTCTGTTCTCTTCTGCAACAAGGCATCTTCCATATGAAGGGATGTGAAGAAATAAAACCTGTTCCTCTGGTCATTTGCACGGTGACTCCTAAACCAGCATAAGTTTTGGAACAGGAAATTGGCAGAAGCTGTAGCTTAGCCATGCATATAAGCATACCATTTGTGAGCTAGTAGTATAATAGACTAATAGGATAAAATCTGCCAATTCAGGCCCACTGTATACTGGTGAGTTTTGTTTATTCAGCCTCAAAGTAGAGATAGTTTCCAGGTGTGGTCTGTTTAAAGATTACCCCATCCTCGTTTACTAGATACTTTCCCCTTGTATCATTACACCTTCCACTTGTTTATGGTCTGGATTGGGTGTGGATTTTTCTCCTCTGTGTATTTTTTATTTTTAATAAAAAAAGCAAGAAAAAGAAAATTCGTTATACGTAAAATATTATCAAAATAAGCTCTTGAAAGATTAACTGCACAAAAGATAAAACCCCTGTATAGAGGCTGCAACATGAGGTAAGTTTGTGCACATGTGGTTATGACAGAAGTTCTCAAAGTGTTTTTAAATTCTCAAAGTGTTTTTAAACTGCAAGAGGAATATCTGGTATCCCTGAAGTTGAAGAGTATCAGTAATTTTTCTAAGCAGTGCTTAAAACCACTCACAGATTTTTTTCTACCTGAAGATACTGGGGTAGTGACTTTTAACTGATAGGAAAATTAGCTGGTGACCTGCCTCTATAAATAACTTCTTTACTATTTTGACAATCAGGTAAGTTATGCATTTATGCTTGTTGAGCCAGATGGACACGGCTCCAGATTTCTCCAGCATACGGCTCTGTCTATTCTCTTCAAAAATACTGCCATAACTTCACATGGAGGTTCTGAGCTCTAACACTGACACACTAAACTATGCTAGCCATACAGTACGATTCATATTTTTGAAAATCCAAGTAATTAGAGAGTTTATATCACATCCTACACATTATTACTCTACAATAGATAATGCACAAGTACTTCTTTGCCATGTTCAAAGCAGAAATGATCAGACATTAAAATATCAGTCATAATTAATATTTAATTTCAAATGAAGTATCTAGAAACTGAGCTCNGGGGGGGGGGGGGGGGGAGACAAGGGGTGCCAAAATTAGTTTTCAACTGTTCACAGCATGTACCTAGGGCAATGTTCATTGCCCACACTCAGACATCTGCATCTGAGAGTCATTCGCACTAACTGATTTGGACAGACAGACGTCTACATCGCAGATGCAATGCGCCTCACTCTGATGTGCTAATTTCTCATCAGACTGCAGGAGGAAAGCAGCCAGCCAGCTCAGAGGAGCAAAGCTTGATCCCACCCCTACCAGTACATCTCTCACGGAGTTAAAACCAGCATTTTGCAACATTAACTGATTTGGAAGAGACTCAGAATTAGTTACTTAGTCTTTTGATACCATACTCTCAACAGCAAAACGCTGTCCCATCCCAACCACAGTCAAACCAAAGCAACATACAACTCAGGCCGGCTGCAGGAAAGAGAATTAACAAGATAAACAGTGAGACTTCCTTTATTTTAACAGTAAGGCTATTTCTAATGCAAAGGTTGTACATGTGTGATTTGGTAATTGGTTACGCTACATAGAAAAATATTTGCTCAGAAAACGCATTATATTTGCTTGTTAAGAATAAAGCCTACTTCTCTTTCAGTGCTGTATAATGATTTAATCAGCATTACTCCCAGCTTCTCAGCTCAAGTAAACTCCAGGCTGAGCACCATGCACCATTTTAATCGCTGCCTCTCCCTCTGGCCTGCATTCTGAGGACCTTAAAAACTTGTTGACATCTGTCTGGTGTTTTAAAAACCTCAATTTCAACAGGTGCTTGTGGGCTCCAAAGTATCTAAGGGAGTAGGCTGACAAAAGATTGTCATCCTCAATCCTTGCAGTCTAAAAGCAGCATAATCAAACTGCGAAGGCAAATATAATACCCACTTTGCTTTATTGGCATGCCTCAGAATTCACTTGTTTGCCATCTGCCTTGATTAGCAAACTTTAATGACAACCATTTGAGGCTTCTTTACACAATACAGAAGCCAGTATTTATAGTGTAAAGTGAACTGACTGGAAACATTGAATTAAATTCACTGCATGCACCAGTGCCTTCAGAGATGGCCCTCTTCAGCACTGGGGCACAGCTGCCACTCAAATTTACCAGGATTTTGCAGGCTTACGAAGTGCTGCACCCGCACAGGCACAGCAGTATCAAGTCAGAGGTGAAATTCTATTGTGACAGAGTTGAAGTAGATCTAAAAGTAACCCATCCTACTCACCTCCCCCATCCAGAGAGAAATCCCTTTGCAAGTCATTCCTGTTCATTATGGATTTTCAGCCCCGTTCCTATTCACTACTGCTTTTGGCTACAGGCTAAACAGCTGCCATCCGCTACGCTGTCTAGGAGCAGGCTGGGCACCATCAGGGCAGTATCCATGTGGGATCAAAAAATCACCCAGCAAGACAACACAAAAGTAGCTGTCCTTGCTAAAAAACATATTTGGCTGCTGACACTTCACCCCTCCAAAAAATTGCTACTTTTACCAGATGGCTGACAAACCCATCGCAACTCGAAGAGCGAGGGAAACTAAATACTAATAAAAATTGATCTTACGAAGTAATTGAGAAGGGACAAAGAAATAAAGACACAGGATTATCTTTGAATCATTTTCTGCTAGAACATTCACTTTTGGGAAGTTTATGGTAAGAACAGATGAATGTCTTATTTTAATTTTAGTCAAGTAAAACATGCAGATAGCTTCACGATTAACAGAGTTCATTAAAGTATCCCAAATTGTTATCCCTTGTAAAAAGTGTTAAACAAATATTTCAAATACAGTTAGTTTCACTACCTGCTAATTAGCCAACAAGTTACTCTAAACATGTTACTATGGATCTTTTTGGAAATTTTATCAAATGTTTGCTGGAGTTTCTCATAAAACCACAATTCTTCATTTTTCATCTGAAATGTTTTGCTTAGCTAGTCACAGCCACCAAGCTTTCTTACTTCATGCTTCTGCTCCCTGAAATCCCCATCAGGCGGCTAAACTATCTCCCCAAAATTCAGTGACAGTTCTCCCCAAAGCAAAGCAGTCGGCCTTTCCAAGCCTCATGTATCTGTTTGAGCTGCCGCAGCCGAGAGCTGAAGGAAAAAGCAGAGGAAACTTCAATTGGAAAATATTTTGACGTAATTGACCCAGATGACAAACTAAGCTTAAGCACATGTCAAGCACGGGGAGTGGTACAAAAGCATCAGCAGGGTGATACAGGAAGTTAAATCAAGCCAAGGTGAAGTCACAGCTCTCAGAATATTTTTGTAATTACTGCTAATTGAAAAAATAAAAGATTCCTTCAGCCCGAGCTCTTAAGTAACAGCAAATAAAATGTCAGGAATATGTTCTAACCTTTTAGGGCTTTTTCCACACCATAGTTGGAACTCCTAACCAATGCAAATAATATTTTAGAGCAGTATAGTACACATCATCTGTACCGTTGATTTGCTCGGTGTTAAGTCCATGAATACTACTTACTGTCACAGGTGGGTTTGGGTTGGTTTGGTAAGTATTGTTTCATCATGTTTACAACAATTAGTGTGTCTCAGCTGAATTCCAAGGGGTTTAACTTTTGGAGGTCTAAATTTTCTGGAAATTTAAGCTAGTTTTTGTCACTATCACTAAGCAAGTTTTTGCCTTAGTGATTTTAAACATAAAAATGTTAAAAAGCACTAAGCAGAAAGAGGAAAAATAATGCTTTCAAAACTATTACAAGCATATAGAAGTTGCATAATTTTTCTTGTTATTTATTTTGTTAACTCAGGTAATCTGCTTGTTGGACAGAAAACAGAACTTAAAGTACCCTGTTGATACAATCTCAAGCAAAAGCCTCCTGAAATTAGCAGAAAGTCTCCCTCTGGTTTTCGCAGGCTGAGTAAGTAGAAGGTAATGCAATGCAGGATACCATCAACAACATACATCCCCTCTAGTATGCAGCATCCTGGGTGTATGGACAACTCAAGGGGAAAAAGCATTTTCCAATCCCCATAGCCCTTATGGGACTGTCAGCTAAGAAACACATTATAACTGGGTGATGGAGTTAATTTGGGTAGGTACCTCAATAGCGTCTGTGCCTCCCAGCCTGGCAACGTAAGAGTAAACTTCAGCATTCATTTTAAAATAGGTTAAAACCAAAAAAGCACAATGGTTTTCTTATTTGGTAGTAAAGTTAATGATCTAGATGCCACAACAATAAGAGAGAAAAAAATCCACATATATTCTCTGCAAGTTGCTTCCCAGAAAAGCAACAGAAAATCCATGAACAAAAGTAACATTCATTAGATTCTTATCACAACACAATGATACAGGATTTCCGAAAAATAGAGAAAAAAATATATCCAAGAGGGCAGTCATTACAACTCTAAATAAACTAAGATGCAAGACAAATGCAGATATAATTATCTATGCCATACAACAAGATATGGAAGTTTCCTTCAAAAATATTCTTATAATATCACCATAAAATCTTAGTGGCCTAATCAACATATATCTCAAAAAAGCAGCCAGTCAAAGCTGACCCTAAATGCAGGAACTGTCAAAACAGTACAGAGAGATACCCACCACATGAACAGTCAAAAGAGGGGAAAAAGACCCACAGAAATAACCCAGTGACAAAGGTTTTCATTTTCTTCGTGTTCCATTTCAGAAAGCTAGATGACATCTAAAGCAAAAATGTCACAGAGACAGTTGTATATAACAAAGAGGTGTCATCAGCCTGGCAGAAGCTGAAAATTACATCTCCCATCCTATTAATATTGATAGGTCCAATATCTGTATACAATTTTCTTTTCCCATTAGTAAAAGAAATGCATAAAATACATTTCAGAAGAAAATTACAAACTTTGGGGCAAGCACAAAAGGAATGTGAAGAAGTACAAAAGTGCACAGAAGGCTGACTGAAATAAGAATTCAACCAGGTCAAAAACTATTGATAAGTCAAGACTGATGTTCAATCCTGAAGAATGAAAAAATTATCCTAATTCATTCCTTCACACAGTCTTATACTCACATGTATCCATGACTGCAAAACACTGAAAACTCTAAGAAATTGAGAACAATTCAGTTGTCTTTTTGTAACAGAGGTTTGGGAGAGAGGGGGCAATAATCAAGATGACCTCTAAAACCCTGAAAAGCCTCCATGCTGCAAGAGATTTAGAAAAAAAGGGTGGTGGGAGGGAGCAGGAAGAGCCATCCCCTGGAAAGTAGTTGACAACCTCCTCCCCAGTAAATTTAGCAGATATATTGTATTAGAGACAAAGAAAGTCAAGTGAAGGAATAAAAATAAACAATTCCCATTAGGAATTATATGCAAGATTGCTTTGTAAAACAAACCAACCAACCGCTTTTCTCTGGAAAAGCAAAAGGTCACCAATCTTGGTGAAAATATAGCTATAAAAAGTTTTGGCCAAATATCAAAGAGCATGTTTACAAAAGGGCCACATTCATTCTAACACTAAGCATTCAAACTTCACAATAGACTTCAGGAGAGAACAGGATGCAACGTCAAACATCTGTTATCACGTTATTTTCTTCAGCTCCTCTGCCCAGAAATTACATCTAGACTTCACCCATCTTCCAAATCGTCTTAGAGGCAAGTCAGACATGGGCTGGAGGCTGCGCTATTTTGACCATGCCTCATACAACATTATGACAACCAGCCATGCCCAAGACAGGTGGAAATGTCACATTTCAACAGATTGCATATAACCCAGCTGAAGTACCTCATTTAACAGAGCCAGCTGTCCAAACTACACAGACATTGCATAGGCACATCTGGAAAATAGTGCAAAGCCTTCCTGGAGCCAGGCTGGGGCAGGGGTGATACCTGCTGCACCCAAGCAGGACAGCCAACTTAGACAAGTAGAGTACATTCAGCACTCCTTGAGAGACTTGGACTTCCTGTGCCCACATACCTTAAATGTAGCATGCAGACGTAATAGGTTCATCTTCCAAAAATCACTGGACCAAGTAAGCACTGCATGTAATGTACCCAATTTCCTCTCAGGTTTCAGAGACAGGGAGAGACGACATCCAGGCAGCAGGCTCCCATAGCTAGAGCTATGCCTCCTGTCTGCAGTCTGTTCTCGAGAAGGACCTGAGAACCTGAGCCACCTGAACTATCCTGAAAGAGTATGCGTATCCTACAGGCTATATAGCAGACACTTTTCATCAAAATTACTTATTTGGGGCAGGAGAGACTGGAAGGAAAATGCAAGTCTGAAAAGTAAATTATCGGGAAGCACACTTCCATTTCAAAAAGCCTGGTATCAGTTCCAGGGACAGATATTTCATACATAACGTAGAGAATGGGAAAATTAATAGGACTATAAGCAAGAAAAGAAAAATCCCCTCTCTCTCAAAAAAAAAAAGACCAGCCCAAAAAAACCACATATTCATCTACTTTGGATTTACTGCAGGAACACATGAACACATGCACTAGAAATTAATTCATGCCTGTTGTGCTTTAAGAAATGCTACAGACAATGATGTTTAACACATTTAGTACATGATGGATGTTGCCTTTTCTGTCCAGGAAGCAAATGTGAAGTTAGAAAAAGTGGGCTATGTTCCCTTCCTGAAGTCAACATATCCAAGGCTGGACATGCTCCAGAGATGTGCTTCTTGAAACATCTGTACATTGAATATTCGAACAGCTCCAGGCCAAGGGATTTTAAACCAACAGGGAATAAAAGGCAGTTTCCCTAAGCCAGCCACTTGTGCTGCAGCTTGTCAATGACAGGGGGGTTTGCACCACCAGAACTCCACCATGAAGAAACGCTGCACTACTCTACAAAAGCAGTTCGTATCAGTGTACCTTTGGATACCTCCTACTCAGGATGTGCCACCTTTTGCTTTTGGACAATTAACTGCATCAGTAAAAATGTCTGATGTAGCTACAACTGATGAATATAAGATAGCAACAACGTTCATTTTTAACTAGGGGTTTTTTTTCTGGCTGCTACCTTTTTTCCCCACCCTCTCAGGCATCAGTGCTTTGGGCAAGACAAAGAGGAATGTTTTCTTTTAAGCAGTGCAGGATGAAAAGGTTACCTTGTTTACCAGTAACTCTGAAATACAAAGAACTACTTTGTCTTTATGGAAGAGGCAGTAAAGGTAGTGTTTCTTAAGGGCTGAGGTTTCCAAGGCTGCCCTTGTTGATGTGACCGTGACCCAGAGGCATGTCTGCAATACCGGGAAGGCACAGGCAATGACGGGCTGCTGGCTTCAGGGTCAGCGCGACTGCCTCTGCTCCCAGAGAGGACAGGATCCAGAGCCACAGTTACAGTGTGTCTGAAAGGATAGGCAGAGGAGGAAGCTGTGCAGAAACTAACACAGAAGGCTTTGTGCATAAAGAGATGGTCAACAGCCAAGCGTACGTGATCCTACTGCTGAGGAGGAGATACTTTTAAAATACTTAAACAAATGTTTTTCCTCGCACTTCATTAGCATTCTGACACAGCTGCAAGACTACCCCATGTGGAATCACTCTGCTATCTTTTTTTCCCTTCCTATGTGTTGAAGCTCAGGATTATTATTAAATAACTTCCATTCATGCGTTTTCCATACAACCCACAGTAATCAATTACACTGATTCATAGCCAATGAAATCCAAAATTTTTCTAAACTTAAAGTGTTTCTTAATGCTGAGAGAATATCGCACTTATCCAAGAGTACTCCAGATATAACTGATTTTGCAAACTTCTTAAAAACTGATGAAGTAGAACTATTTCCCCTGAAAAAAGGCAAATAGGGCAGGAAAAATCTGTAATGAAACATGAACAGTAAGATGAAGAAAGTGACTTTCCTGAGAAATGAAAAGGAATGTAAGAGATGAGATGATAATATTTCCATGCAGGTAATTATTACAGTAAGAACAGCTACCCGCTATTCAGAGTTGTATTTCATTTATACTGCTTTAAGAATTTCATTGTTTCCATTTTCAAAACAATTTTAAATAATGCCAATAATTAAGATGTCACTAGACAGTTTACCCACCCATCCAACATACAATTTCTGTGCTGTGATAAAATAAATAATACATTTTTAAAAACCATACAAGAAAGCACTAGTCCTTTCCATAAGAAAACACAAACCTTACTTGATATTTACAAGGTATTTGCTGTAGCATATATAATGATCAGAAACACTAAGAGCCACTGGATTCCTGCACTGGAAATTGACAAACTATCAATAGTTACACAGGAGTTATGAAAATGTAAGACTAAATGGCTTACCTTCACTGCCAAGAAGTTGAGGCCACTTTCATGAGCCAAAGCTTTTGCTATCATTGTTTTTGAGCACCCAGGAGGTCCGTAAAGCAGCACACCTTTTGGAGGCTGAATCCCCATTCGGATGAAGGAGTCAGGATGCTTGAGAGGCCATTCAACTGCCTGCTTCAATTTCAGCTTGATGTCTTCTAGTCCTCCTATGTCTGACCAAGACACCTGCAAAGCAGACAATTTTGCTGAATGCAGACAATGGAGCAAAACTATTAGAAAAGAAAATAAGCCAAAAATGCTCTGTAGAATATGTACTGGTTATTTCATGAAGTTGTTTTTAACAAGTCACTTCTTCAAAAATCCTTTTTTAAACAAAAAGGAATTATTAATAAAGTCACACAAAGTAAAAGGGGATTAGACTTGTTTTATGCTGGAGGATGTAGGTAAAGTATTTTGTATCTACTTTAAAAGTCAATAACAAAACATAGAAAAAATAATAATAAAATGACAACATGATCATACAGGCAGCAACACTTTGTATGATCACTGGCAAAGTCACAACTCAGTTCTCTTGTTTTTTTAATGTGATGCTGATGCAGAATTTGTAAATTACTTTGATGTTTTCCCTGAAGAAAAGGACTGTATGAGCTCAAGCTGGTTTGAGTTACAGCTGCAGAGTAAGGCCCTGATCCCAGCTGTATAATCCCACTACGATGAACAGGATTGAGCTTTAGAAGTTTTGAAGGTTCCTCCACTCGCCAACATTATCACTCCCATACAGGACTTGGGCACTGGAGATTTGACCAGAAGCTTAAAAACAAACAATCCTCCAAATAGGCAATATCTACAGAAAAGAAAAACCACACACAAAAACAACACCCAAACCCAACTGCAGTTAAAAAACAACTACAGTTAAATTTGCTCTGCTGAAGACACAAGACAGGCTTGTCAGGAATACATCGGGACAGAACTATCACGTCCTCCCCAAAACAGCAGACAGATCTAAAACTTGCTACACCTCTCCCCGCATCACTGTCAACAAGCCTGAGACTTTTCCCCACACCCCCTGGCCTGTTCTTCGTCCTGTCACCATCCATTCCCGTCCACTTCAAATATTAAACATGTCAAGATGCGCCTAAATCAAATGATCTTCTGCCTTAAAACACTCTTCCAAAAATTTACTAGACATAAATCAGCCTTCAGCTTTGGAAAGTCAGCTACGCTTGAAAGGCAAGCAGAGTAATACTAAGAGGCAACGCATCACCTTTCTCCTGACTAGAAAACTGGTGTCACTCCTGGCTTGTCCCTATTGCCATTTTCCTGATACCAGTAGACAGAGTGGAAACTAAAAGTAAAAAAGTCCCTAAAAGGGGCAATTCAGTCTACTAATGAAGTGGAAGAAAAAGAGCATTTTGATGTGGTGCAAACACCTTCGTGTAAGTCCAACCAAACTGCAAACCAAATAAAACTTCTCCTTGATTGTCAGTCTTTGACATAGAAGAAAATTACAAAGATGGCAGAGAGCAAATAGCAAAGATCAATAAGCCTGTGTCAACCCCTCAGAAATACTCTGACTTTCAAGGCTAACTGGAAGGTGAAGAGCTGCCAATCTGCTGCCTGCAGACCATCATCTCTCTCACAACAGGAATATGTTACAGGAACTCTAGGGGAAAAAAAAAAAGATAATCTTTCTTTTTCTTAGTGACCAGCAGCTTCTGGTTCTTAAATAATTACTTTATAAGCTTGGGGAAGTATGAAATACGTAAAGCTGATCACCACTGCGTACTAAGAAGGATCTGAGAGCAGAGGGATCTGCCAAAGGCAGGATTGCTTTATGGAAAAAAAGAAAAACAAAAGAAATGCATATTCAGTAAAGGTCAGAGTGAACTGAAGACTGAATCAGACACAGCACAGTATCCCACTAGAACGGGAAGGAAAGGATTTTAGCAGGAGCGTTACCAAAGCAGCATGCCACTTCTGGTAACTTGTAAGCCAACTTTTGCAACCTGCCAATATTCCCTCCTGCAGTCCTGCTTCATGCTACAAGCAAGACTAACTGTACAAATTGAATTAAAGGAATGGTAGCAAACAGATGAAAATGGGCTGTGCACAAGTCTCTAGTCTTGAAATGAAAGTGTTTGTATGAATTCAACAAAAACAGTAAAGGGAGAAACTCTACAACACTGTGGAAAGGAAGAGGAAAACAGCATGAATCCCTACCACCTGACTTTGAGCTGGGCATCTTGTGCTACCAATGTAGTCAAAGAGAGAGAGACTTTGCAGAGCAATTCAGCTGTAGTACAAACTTTCTTTCAGAAGTCAGACAGGTGTTCTTGCACCCAGTTTCTCTCTCTTTCCTTTAGAGGAACATATGGCAAGGAGATGTCCAATTTAGGCACCTCAGCTAAGTGCTTAAAGGTAAGAAGAATCCTCCCTTCCCACCTGAGTTTTCACAATAAAAGACAGAAATCCATTTGCAGATTTTTAATTACAATGAAGCAAACATACAAATTTATAAAAAATGAAAACGTGTGTCAGATACCTCACTTGCATCTTGTCAGTGTTCCACCCATGCAAACCACCCCTTTTCACCCAAATTTCATGGTTGAGTAACATAATTAAACTCAGGACAGTTAATCTCAATCTTCCCTTATTCTAAAAGCTGGTGTTTCTGTGTCAGATCTGAAACAGTGTTAGCNAACGTGTGTCAGATACCTCACTTGCATCTTGTCAGTGTTCCACCTATGCAAACCACCCCTTTTCACCCAAATTTCATGGTCGAGTAACATAATTAAACTCAGGACAGTTAATATCAATCTTCCCTTATTCTAAAAGCTGGTGTTTCTGTGTGAGATCTGAAACAGTGTTAGAGGTTTAAATTTCATTTTAAAAATACGTACTACCTACAACCCTTAATTCTACCTGGCACCTCTGTAAACTGCACAGAACTAAATGTTGGCACCTTTAAACAACTTTTTCTTTGGGAAGAGGACATATACATAAAGTTGTTCTCATTTTTCAGTATCAATCCTTACTCGTATCTGGTAAAGCATAGACTAGTCATTCCTATCATCATGTCTTTTTAGCTAGACAAAGATTTTGATGAACATGAACGAGAACTTCTTAGAATATATTAAGCCATCAGGAATTCTCTATAACTTTCAGCAACAGAAGGCAAAATCCATTAGCAGTACTTTGCACACATACAAAGAGCCTGGGAGAAAATACCTAAATGTTATTTTTACCCTCTTGCAAATATTCAGACTATTTGCACAAGTCTTCTGCGATACTGTTCAAATGATTTTTCAGACCCACTACATGTCATTTAACATCAACACAAGCAATTGAATTGTACAGAAAAGGTGAAGTAGGTCCACCTTACATGAAGGTTGTTTTCAGTAGTCTGGAGACTTGCTATGATTTTGCTTGCATTTAAAATCGGGAAGGGGAGGAAAGGGAGACAACTGGGTCACAACTTACTAACAGGGCCACTAAATGTGAGCTTGCCTAGTCTGAGTTAAAAAAGAAAATAATTGAGCTGTCAAAAGTTCAGTTAACTTATTTAGAATTTCTATAATACATGGTATGGAATTCAAGCAGCAATAGTATCAAAAGCAAAAATAGCTAATAAAACACTACCTTCACATTCTGGTTAAATACTAAACAAAACATTTTTTTTTTCCTTATTTCAAAAGGATAGAGATGAGTGGGGAAAAAAAACAGTCCACCAACAATAAAACACTCAAAAGCAAGAATTCTTTTAGGCTCATGTAAGCATGGAAGATAGGTGGATTGTTTTCACACACAAATCCTCAGTAACTTCCCGACTACAATTAACACAAATTCTCGCGCGCACATTCGGACAGCTAGCTACACTTATTTTACCTGCACACAAACTCAGCGGAAAGCTCTTGGAACATAAGCAATGAAGTGTGATATTCTGTCACTGTGGAAATGGTTTTAAAGATTTGCCTTGGGGCTGAGCTGACACATACAAAGACAGTGCTCTGCTACAGCATGTGAGACACCAAGATTTCATTACTGCCATAAGCTTTAGCTCTCCCCAGGTCAACGGAGCTCAGACTACAGCAGAGCAGCAACTCCCCAGAGGTTGTTAAGCAGCAGCAATAAAGAAATAAAGCAGACATGCAAAGGATGTCTCATCCAGAAACTTTTGGCTGCAAAGACACAAATCTGAGTGTTGAATTACAGTAAAGGGAATGAAACAGGCAAGCAAAACCCATAGCACTCGACAAAAATTTCAGAAAGACCCATAGGAGAGGGAGGAACAGCAACTACAGTGCAAGTCTCCAAAGAACTGAAGTATTAACTTCCTGATTTATAATGTGCATCCCCCCTCTCCTAAATCCCTGCTGCAGAAAAAACAGCCTTCTAAAAAGGTTGTAACACATAGCAAAGTTCAAGAAAGGTTCTGTAGAAACAGAAAACAAGATGCTGTGTGAAACGAGGCAGCAAGTATTTTGCATTTGCCTTGGTCACAGCCAATAGGCATGGCAATCTGGACACAAGTGGAAGAACAAAAGAATGCAGAAAGGAGGAACGCAAAAAAAAAAGCATGTGGTGACACCTCTGCCTCCAGCAGCTCCTCCCACACACAACCTCGTTTTCTGTCTACCACCCCAAACTCGCTTAATTTTGGCTGTTTTCCCCACCAGTAATTTTGAATATACCTGGAATAAAACAAGAGCTCAATTTATGTCAATGACAAAACCCCCTAATAACTAGCTTGTCATAGAGCATTTTTCAGAAGATAACTGCAAAGCATTCCATAAAGGTTATCAAATATCCTCAGACACCAAGAAGTGACTTGCTCGAGGCCACCCAAACAAGTAACTTCTAATATATCTCCTTGTTCTTTAGTTACTATCCCAAGTATACTCATAACAAGAGGTTTTTCCAGGTTTTAAATAAGACAAAAGACTGCAACAGAGCAATTTAGCCTAGTAGCCTTCTAAACAGCCGAGCAACTAGTGCTCAATTCTAGGACCTGAAAAGCAAAGACTGATTTGAAAACTAGGTCTTCTTTACAGCTTACTCAAAGTTCCCCAGATTTCAGAAAACAAGCTCTGTGTTGATGAAACAAATTGGAGTTCATGACAAAACAAGTAATTAATTTTTTTCAGTGTCAGAGGTGATACCAGCTTCAAAAAAACCAACAGCCCATAAATGGCAAAGGTGTCATGACTGTGAGGGAAGGAGCCCTTCAAGGAAATTCATTTACTTGTGCCTCTTCTCATTCAGTTGACACATGGCTACTGCAGAGCAATGAAATATGATAAACCCCACCATCTGAAAAATAGAAAGTTAAAAATCACAAAAGTCTCAGTTTAATTCAGCATGTACATCAATGGTTTTACTTGTAACTAACTGAGTAGCCCAAAAGTTCCATCCAAGGGGGCTGCCAAGTGAATAATATATCTGCAATAAACAGCAAAAAAAAAGCCGATACTATTAATGTAGCTCAGACTTCTGTCTTCTCTTTGGAAAAAAAATCTCATAGCTGATCATTTATTTAGTGTTTGAAGTTATTTTTAGCAAGGATTTTTTTAGATGACAAACAGTGTTAAGGTCAGACTTCAAAACATGATGGAATGTAACCCCTGATTTTATAACCAATTTACCCACACAATTAACTGTCTAGCTGGATAGCTTCTGGGGCATGGAAAGCACAGGAAGAAAAGTATCTGGACGTTAATCGATACAGGATGATTTCACGAAATACTATGCACAAAGATATATTAGCCAGGAAAAACAAAAACAGAAAAAACAAAACACAGGTTTTAGGTTTCTTGAAGAAAGCTGGGCTCCTATCTGATTCACGATTTCTTCTTTGTTTCCCCACACACCCAATTCTAATTTTTACATTTTTATAAGAATGCAGCAAAAAGTATAAGTAAGGCAGTTTCTGTTGGTATAAATTACTGCAGAGCACATAAATAATATAGCATCACAGTACACTCTGGCCAAGAGCCAACTAAGGAAAGTGTTGAATGGCGAAGTGGCCCAAGTCCATGGACTGAAAGCACTGTATTGAAAAGAGGCATAAATTAGTAAAGAGGAAGAACTTCTTATAGAAATTAGGAATATTAGCATCAGTTCTGTGGCAAGCAAGTAATTTTAGGGTCTCCCACAGGTGTTGCAGGAGCTGACATTCAAGCATAACAATATTAAACAGCAAAGCATTCTAGGACACAGCATCATCAACAGAAGACGATGCAACTAATTAATGGCTCTGTAGTTGCATTCATTTGGCTTCTACTGAAACAAAGTACTTCAGCATCCAATTAATTGCAAATGTTAGTGCAATCAAACACACAGCTTCAACCAGAGCAGCTAAATAAACACCTTTAATCAGAGAAGCAAAAATAAGTCTGTAAAATTAGATTAAGACATACCTAGAAATCATTACCAGAAGCACACAACATAAAATGTTGCATACTCCTCTTAAAGAAGGTATCCAAGGAATTAGAAGCTGCATTATGCTTTCTGCTACAATCTGTGTTCCAAACAACAAATCAACCATTTAAATTCTCTGGATAACAGTACATTAAACACTAAGTGACTGGCACTCAGACATTAACAATCAGGTGAGAATAAGACATACTTATTTGCCAATATACAGCAAATCACACTAACCTAAGTTTAATAACAACCATGAATAGATTTTTTTTAAATTCTTTGTGCTTGTGCATGTCTCTAAACCACACAGTGGTCAAATTTTTTAAAGTAGCTACACTATGCTAAAGTACATGAATGAGTTTCAGATGTTTGCAAGCGTTCCGGCATCACATCCCAAGCCCCCTGTAAGCAGCCCTAACCAGGGGGCTGCAGTTTGGATTCCTGTTGCTTGCTTCCCCTGCACTGCCATCCCGGCCACCTAGCCACGGCATAACCAACCCATGGACTTGAGCTGACTTAGGGCACTTCCCCACCTCAAATACAGACATTAATGAAGTAATTAGCCTTGAGGGTGGTGCTGGTGTTACAATCCTGGATTTACACTGTGACTTTCATGGACAACTGGGTCAGTATTTCCAGCTATTCAAACTGCTTCTGAGCACGCACAGGTACCTTCATTTTGGTAAGCTGGTAGCTCTGCAACCCAAAATAATGGTTAAACTGAATTCCAGCCACTGCTTTGGTAGATGATGTTGGAGGACACAAAATCTGTTGCATCCGGTACTTTAAATTCCACTTTAAACTCACCCAGGCACCAAGCAGATGGCCTGAAATTTACCCTACATCTTCACAGAATATGCATTATTTTGTAAAAATGCACGTCCTGTCAGCACAAAAGGAATCTGCACTGTGTTGTTATCTTCCCTTCAATAAAGGAATGAATTTCAGTAGTATTCCAGTGACTCAGCTGGTGTTTAACAAATAAAAACAAGTGACAACCAAGGAAGCCACTGGCAGGATGGTTTAGTGGACAACAGGAGCCCGAGTAGTAGGTTGACCTGGATTCAGAACAGATTTCCTGCAGTACCTCAAGACCTTGCTTCGATCTGTCTTTATCGTGCTGTTTAGCAGCACTCCACCTGCCTCCAAATGGGCTGGTATGTTTAAAAGGCACAGCGCAGTGATAATGACGTGAGCCCAAGAGCCAGTAGCGCAATAAGCAATGAGAGAATTAGTAACTCTGGTTCTCAGCAGAACTAATTAGCCCTTGCGGATATTGATGCCACTACACCATTTCCAGGAAAAGCTGTCTGAGGCCGGCCCAGGCATTTCCACCCAGCACTTCACTGCACAGCGTGGACTCTTAACAAGCCAAGTGTGATATCCGAGCTGGCTGTGTGCAGCATCCTGTTCACAGATTTTATTTCCCATTCCTATAGTTTGGGAATAAGGGTCTGCAGTTGTGCAATCTAATTCCCAGATGACTCATCTTCATGCAATGAGACATAAATGTTTTCTTCTAGGGCTTGGGGAGCTGCTGAGAAACACCAGCACAACGGCTTGCAGAGTCAAGATTTAGTAAGATTAAATACATTTTCTTTTGCTGAATCTTCTTAAGCCAGATCAGTCATCTTAAACCAGATCAATTCCCCAGCCCAATTTATGTTGTGTCTGCTACTGAACTACTATAATACATAACTGAGATAGCAGTGAGCGGGGTAAAGATGAACCTGGCACCACCAAAAGAACTGTTCATATCATGACAGCCCCTGATGGGTAACCACTTGGCAGTGATAACCTACCTACAGTACCTAATTCTGCCCTCAGTTAAAACCACGTAACGCCACTGAAGACTTTCAGGTCACAGCACTATGAACTGCATGTAGAATTAGTCAGCTGCTTTACATAAAATCATAGCAATCAATCTCTTCACAGCTTTGTTTCAATATGCTTTCATTACAAATGCTAAAAGTTGGTTTCTGCTGAAGTTCACTTCTGCTTTACAAAAGGCTCCAGCTGTCACGGCTATTCAGGATCTGCTTTGAGCAGACAAGACTTTTACTCCATCAACCCACTCAGCATATAAAACTATAGATCGGGAGATGTGCTCCTGCACTACCAACTCTTCCTAAAGCATTAGGAACTTAAGCTTCTGTAAATGGGTCTTCAAAATTATAATTAAATAAACAAATATGCAAACAATAAGATGATGCACAACATTTATTGGTAACTTGAGACTTCAACTTCACAAAATTCCTCTCTTTTGGTAGGTCATTTCAACACCTAACTGCAACTCTTAACGTGGCTCTAACAATGTTCCTAGCGTATTGCAAAAAATAACTTACTTTTGGCACATCAACTGCCACCTCCCTCATGGCGCTGGGCCTGACATCATTCATCCCCTGCAGGAAGTCATTGAAAGCAATCATCACTGACCCAGCCACCTCGCTGTCCAACAGTTTAGGTCTTTTCCCCAGTGCTCTCCGCAACGCGTACAAACCTATTAAGAACAAAACAAAAAAACCCATGGAAATATGTAGACTTCCTCCTGGTTCTCACAAAGGTAAATTGTAAAACACACAAACACACAGCGGCACTGGAAAGGAAATGATGTTCAAAAGAATGTCTCAATACTGGGCCTTAACTAGGTCAAAAGAACATGCAAGACGCTTCTGAAGAGAGAGCAAGAAAAAGGGGATTTAATGACCACAGAGAGAATATAAACTAAATCTGTTCCACAAGACGGAATGAAACAGCCTCATCCCTGTGTTCCTGGAGATGAAGCTAACAGAGCAAAACCTCCAAATGTCCATACATCAATCCGAACACATTTCTAAACCACAGAGGAAGAGGGATAATGAATATTCAAGGCAAATGTTAAATCAGCTTACACAAGACATCTGCAACCTTGTCCATTCCTCTGTTAGGACTGTGTTTTCCAAGCTACTTTTAAAAACAAACTGATGAGATTTCTTTTACTTTCATTGGAATTCTGTTTTGCTATCTAGTAAGATGCCAGATACCTATATTTTTCTTGATACGCAACAAACATTCCCCGCAACACTCAATAGCTCTTCATTCCCTTCAGCGATCACACTTTTCAAATGGAGGCATAGCTTTTACCTTCCCCTTTGTTTGGCCAAATCACTCGTATACAATACCTATAAATCTCAATACCAATTCCTAGCTTCCCCCTATAATTCAATCCTTCAATAACTGCACAAGTCCCACCCATTCACACATCAATATATCAGTACTCCTTGGGCAGGACCAAGTGGTACCATCTGCAGCTCCCAGGCATTCCCCAGGGAGAGCAACTACAGCCCCATTGTGTAAGATGCCCAGAAGCATCATGGTTTTCCCACTCTATAATTATGCCTTTTAAGGTCTAATACAATTTGGAGTTCTATTGCTTCTATTTCCAACCCTGTTCTGTGAAGTGAAACTGTTAAATACATCTTATATACAGGTATACACACATACACAGATATGTAATATCTGTTGTCGTGTTACAAAAAAATGAGGCAGTTACTATGACACCAGTTTGCCTTGTATGACCATAAAAAGACAAACATTTGTTAAATCTTTTCTATATTTAACCAAACAAAACATCAATTAGTGCTACATGAAAGGACAATAAAAGGGATAAGCCGTTTCTGAAAATAGACGTGGTTTTAGCTTTCAGCGGATTGTTGTCTTTTTTCTACAGAGGCAATGGTGGATGTGGACATGCAAAGTTTCTGACAATGACAGGAATTCTGCATTTCCTACAATATATACAACGTGTGAAGAGATATAATATCTCCCCTGTGAAGCAGTACAGCTGGTGTCTCTCTATAAACTGCCAATTATGGCAGAGTCTGAGCACCTGCATTCAATACCCAGGCTCTTAATACAATAATGAAAAAAAAATAATTTGTAATTCAGGTTTCCCCTTGCACAGAACATCCAGAACTAATAAGATATATAAATAAAAACATTCCATGAGGCCAAGGAGAAAAATGAAAATCTGGTTACCAGAGGACAAGTATAAAACGTAACTGACTCATTTTAACAACCCAGACAATTTTCATGTTATTCCTCCACCCCTTCTTCCTTCCTCTGAAACAGTCCATTTTAAGCAAACAAAAACCTTAAGCAAGACAATGTAGATTCACCCCTCCAGATTTAAAATTTACATCCAAGCAAATAACAAACTCAACATCTTATTCTAGTGTCATTGCAGCTAACACTTTGCGAGGTGGGAGCAGGTGTTGGGGTCAAGCCCTACATTTTCTTTTTGGTGAAGTCAATTCACATGGCACTCTCACTTAAAAAAAAAAAAA
>RSEF01000004.1:59015439-59041840 GCA_003993805.1 Himantopus leucocephalus | reverse complement strand
TTTTCATTACATGAGGATTCTTAAACAAGTTTATTTTAAAAACTGAGAGAGAAGAGCACATAAAAATGCCCACGGAAAATATCACTCTTAAGGACCATTACTGCCAGTGCTACTAGGAGTACAAGTGAAATTTCAGTCCTCAGCAGTGGGTTTGAAATGCAACAGCCTTGATCCAGAACAGGAATAAAGAGGTCACAGCTTTCCAAACAAAGCCTGAATTCATTTCAGCATGTGCACGCACACACCACTGCACAGGTCAGCATTTAATTGAAACAATGTTTTACATTAAAACAATAATAAAAAACAGATTGAAAAAGTAAGCATGATTCTTCCTGTTTCCTCCTGTTATAATAATCATTCTTTCCTGCACTTCAGATTGACCTCTAACCAGAGCAGGAGGAAAAAAAGTCTTATTAAAAGGAGAAGGATACAGCTAGTGGCTTGCCAGAGGCAGAAAAACACATCCTTGTCTCAAGACACTGGAAGACGTATTTAACGTAAGGAAATGCAGGGTAGGGTGCAAAACATGCTGCTAGAAGCAACGCAGAGGCAAAGGAGGTGAGACACTATAACAAAGCCAAGTTTATCACTACAGAAATTATAATGCAGATAAACTGAAGATTCAGCCATAGTACCTCAGAAAACTTCCAGCATCTCAGCTTAGCTGTTGGGTATCTTTCACATGGAAATGTTTTGGTCTGAGTATACATCATTGCTGTAAACTGACTCTGAGCACAGCATTTGTTTCAGCTTTGCTCGATCCTTTTCAGATCCTCATTCTTCATGATTAATGAATATCAATAGACTTTTGGCAGTGACTGGTGAGGTTCAGAATTGGGCAAGTAGGTTTTCACTGTTTTATTCCATCAGGAAGGGGAGGAAGGACTCAGAATTCAGATTTAGTTAGCATGCCATATGGTCAGTAGGGCTGTTTGCACAGGCATGGGCTACCTATTTCTAGTAAAGGCATACAGGACTGGTCCCTAGGACTACCCTATGCAGAGCAGAAACTTAACTCCGAAGGCAGCCTTTGCAATAGTGAACAACACTGATTCTCAGTGGAGTATAAATGGAAAATCCCAGTTAAAAAAAAAAAAAAAAAAAGAAAAGAAAGAAGCATAATAAGTCATGCATGATTACAAACAATGGAAAATAAACAATTTGTTCCAGTCCAGCAACTGTGTGCTCTACCTCACCAACTCATCCTGTCTGTCTAGAACAGAGGAAACTAAGTGGACAGAGGGGAAAAAAACAGCAGAACGCCCTGTCCTGGTACAGATGATCCTTCTTTGGTACCAGGCTATGCATGAGGTAGATAGCATTGTTTCCTTGTAAGATTTTCTTGCTCATAGCTTGGCTAAGCGTTGGCACATTAGGTCATAATCACAAATGTCTGAGCCTAAAAATAGCATCTACGACAGTGCTATATTTGTCAGAGTCTGTGTATAATTACACACTACTGTAAATAGTAGGAAGCATCCACTCAAAATGACGAACATATATACTTTAGGTTTCAAAAACAGAATATACACAACACTTGAGGAAGTGAACTGAACAAACCAAAACTGTTAATCATGCATCTTTCACTGCCCATCAGCTATTTCTTCTGCAAATCCATCTTGTCTGGACTTACTCTACCAGAATCCTAATACCAGAATTTGTAAGTAGCTTCAAAGAAATTGTAATCTTCTTGTAAGGTTGTTTACAAAAGGAAATGTTTCTTCTTTCCCCTGCTTATCTGGCATTTCCCTTCCAAATTATTATGGCCAAACCCAGAAGACACATACCTTTTCTCTCTGTGACAGCTGTGAGATCCAACATGATACTCTCCTGCATGGCTGGAAGTGGAATGCTCAACAGCATATGGAAAGATTTCAGCTTCCTAACAGCACTGGAAGGGACATCTTCCCCTACTTCTAGATCTTTACATACTCTACTTCAAAATTTAACAGTTTTATGCATAGAAAAAGCATCTCAAACAGGAGTATATCTGACTTCACAGGCAATGGATACAAAAGTTATTCCAGTGTTAAATATTTTTGAGATAAGGAGCTCTTCTGCTTTGTATTTGGCAATTTTTAATCAGCATGGCTTTCTGCACTCATTCACAACAACAATCCCAAAATTATACTAGGAAATCTTTTATAGAACTTCAAGTATCATATACTACAAATCACATGTACAGTTGAATATATCATAGTCTCATAAACAAAGGGAGTTTATAGCACTTCATTACATCAAGATATTGAACGGTCAAATCCAGAAAAAAATAGAGAACATGTGTTCGTATGTTGTTTGCAGTTGTGCGCAAATATACAACACAGACAAAGCCTGTTTGCCTGGCAGATGGAAGCCTCACCATCACCTGGTAAGGACCACTGCTGCACTGACAATGTCCCACAGACACATCCTCCCCTGTTGAGTCAATCTTTCATCCTGTGCAGACCCAGCAAAACAGCCCTCCTACCCATCAACAGCGAGACAGCACTAGGCAGTAACAGCAGCAGCTGCCATGAGCACTGAGGGACAGCAGGCAAAGGCTCTTTTCTCTTTACTCCCCAGATAATGGAACAACAGCACCAGGCAAGCACCTGATGTCCGTGGACCACTAGCAAGCTTTCCTCTGACCTGCGGGCAGGAACCACCATTCACAACAGCTGAAAAATTCAGATGTGTTCTTCCGTTTGCATACTAAGAAACTTCTACAACTTGGAGGGAGGGGTTGGTGTGTTTTGTTTTGTTTTTATTTTGTTTTGGTTGGTTGATTTTGTTTTGCCTCCCCCCCCCAACGTACACAAGTATGGAAACAAACACGTCAATATATTTACCAAGGAATAAAACAAATAAAAATAAAAATCTATGGACCAGACTCCTATAAATATATTGTTAAACTTATTTATTTTCATTCAATCTGTACATAAAATGCATGCCTATTTAGAAAAAAAAATTCAGGAAGCAGAAACCCTTACTTTTGGCTCTTGAAACCATAGTCTGCAATCTGTCTTTAGCTGCCAGCGCTATATGGGAAAAATCCCTGAAGAACTTTCATATACTGTTTGCACAGGAAGGATAATGCCCTTAAATCCCTTGTAACCATAACATTGCAAATTCACTCGGCTAACCTGAGCACTAATCTACTGTAGGGATTACGTACGCGATTTATAGTCCTTCGTGCAGAGCTCTGGCATTTGCTGGAACATGTCTATGAAGCTGACTAAAAGTTGCTGAGAGGTATGACAGGGGAGGGAAAGGAAGGAAGGAGGAACTGTATTTTCAAAACTTCTTTCATACCGGAAACAGTTTATTCACAGGTCAGGTACACACACATCATTTATCCTAAGTCAATGCCAATGGAGGGAAATAAGGAATAGCAGACTGCCCGTTTCTAGCCTACTCTCATATGTAAATGTACCTAAGCTAAGGTTAGTCATATGTGGGCTAGAAGAAAAATAAGGACAGCCAGGCTACCAAATAGCAAGGGCAGAAAGACAAGAAGCAACACTTAGTGCCTAAATGCCGGTCTAACTGTAATTAGGAACATTGTCAAGTCAGAATATAGCTAAAAGTTAAAGTCAGGAGAACTATGAAAACTGCCTGAAAATATGTAAGCTCTGTCCCCCAATAGCAACTATTCATTCTAAATACAAATGCCCACTGCTAACTGATTTTACTCCTGCAGAACTAACACAGACATAGAAATTAAGCCACATTTCACCAGAGGATCTTTTATGATCTTTTATCAATTAACCAAAAAACCTAAGATTGCTTTCAGATTCTAAGTTTACCATTATACATTCCAGGAAAACATTGTACCTGGAGCCTGAGAAGGAGTCTGAAAACATTGAACTTTTCTCCTATAGGACCATTTCTACACAAATAGCTTGTCTGAATTACAGCTGATGCTAGCTTATTCAGAAAAAAAAAGCACAGCTATGGAAAACATCTTTTTCTACTCAGATACTGAGAAAGCTTACATCTTCGCAACCTGAAGATGAACATCTACTCCAAACGGGTTAGTTCGCATCTTTCTAAAGCCAGCAGAGCAAGACTGAGTGAGATGAATCATAATGTGGTCAGTCCCTCCCTATGTACTATGAGGGGAACAAAACTCCTACAAATTTTTAGTACGGGAAGAATTGCACCTCAAATATATTTGAAACATGGTCTATTACCATTGCTGTTCAAGTCACATTTGAAACCAGACTCAGCACAAAAGCTGAAAGGAAAAAAAAAAAAAGCATACCAATTGCTTCACAGAGATGACACTGTACTTGAGCTCTAGATGTTCCCATATTATGGTCACTTAAAGAATGTAAGAGCAAGCCAAATGATTAAACAAAATTTGAAGAGAACTAAGGAGAGAAGTGTTAGCCAAAATTCAATGACACCTGAATCTAGAAATACAATTGTGTCAAATCAAATTCTGCCTAAAACAAGACAAAGTGCCGTAAATGAGTATCAGACACATCATGAAAAAGCAGAAGAGAGAACAAAATGAAAAATGATTGCCTTTCCATATTAAAAGAAGTTACTAAAGGCTTCTTAAAATGCAATACGTATTTCAAACAAGTAATTTCCCAAAGAGTATTCTTCTATCTTTGAGAAAAAAATAGTTTTAGTCCAAATACATAATACCAATTCATAACTGGGGCCTGCTCCAGAACAAGGAAATAGAGTAACTCCCTGCATCACAAGGAACCAAGTCTGAATCACCTGCGATAATTTAATGTCAGCTTACTGGAGAGCTGCAGTGAACACGAACTCTGTTAGTAGGAGAAAAACACTGCAGTGCTTACGTGCTGGTCGGCAACAACAGTGAGCATAGTTATCCTACTTCAGCTGGCAGGAGGTGGAAAATTAGAAAAGACAGGGTGGGGAGAGGAAGAAGGAAGCGTATAAGTCTGCAGAATACCTTTCAGTTAGCAAAATGCCAGTTAAGATGAATGACACTGTGTAGAGCATGTTGTATTACCAAGAAGAAAGTCCACAGATTTGCTAAACCCTTCTCAGATCAAAGGTGAGGAAGTTGTCTTCGGTACTTAGATGTGCAAAAGCTTTAAAGTTAACACAGGGGAGCAAGCAGCTCAGATCACTGTAGAAAAAAAAAACCAAACCCATAGGATAATTCAAAAGATAGTGGCGTGCAGAGTGTCTTCAAAAATCTTTAGTCTTGGTTGAATCATTTTCATTCATTCAAAGATGCTATACAGACAGCTGAGGATTTATTCTGTTGCTACAGGAATAACATTGCCTTGCACACAGCTCTCCTTCTGCTTCACATGCAGGGAGCTGAAGCCCCTGTGGGACGCAAAACCCAACCAGCAGAATAGCAACTAGCACACCACTCCTGTCAGTGTGACTTAGAGCTGGGTTACCGACATTGTGTTGATTCCCAGGTCTAGAAAATAAACAGGGACCACACAGAACTGTCTGTTCCCACCGCAGCTCAGCCAATGACCCAGCCTAAGACAGCATCTGCCCTAAACGTACTCTGTTCTTAGGCAAAAAGACATAATGCTAAGTTTTCAGGATCTGCAAGCTAAGGAATGACGTTCTGACTGCCACCACCAGTCTGCACAGGTAGGGCTGCGCCAACACAGGCTACTCTGGCATCCTGCACCCCCTCACCCTTCAAACCAAACAACTTGTTTTGCGGCTGACCCTCCAATACATTCAAATGCAGAAGTTTCTGCATGCATTGCCACACATGAATAATTATTGTTTCTTCTGTACCACTGAAGCTGCAGAAGCAAGGACACGATGTCCATCTGCCATGAAGGTTAATGTAAAATATTAATGACAGTTATTGATCAACTTTTCTGAAAATATTCTTTATTTCCTGCTTATGTAAATATCGGCAGACAGAATGGGATGTGCTTTAAACAGATTATTAAGTACTCAACCCACAACTGTGTATATGAAGTCAGCAATCCCAACATCCCATTAACTGCAAGTCAGTTTCAGATAAAAACACACTTAAAATCAGTTATGATGAAAACCAAAAGTTCACATGCCCTGACTACAGTAAGAGCAACGTTCTCCATACAAAAACAAAAATCAAGTGCCATTACAAAACAAAACAAAAAAAAGGCCAAAGATTTTATGTAAGAAAAAATGACTACAAAAAGCAACATAACATGCACCAGTGTCTCTTCAGAGAGGCCAATAGAGCAAGACTCTCTGGATACAAAGACAGTCGCACTAAGGAAACATCTGTACATTCAGCATATGCAAAGACACAGGGGAAAAAAAGATTCGGAAATTTTGCAGTCACATCAGAATGACACCGAACCAAAGTAAAAGGGTGAGAATCTAACCCTATGCAGCTAAAATAACACAATTTCTGTGGAATCTTTGGAAAGTAGTTGTGCTGTTTTAAATGTCTAAGACGGCAATTCTAAAACCAATTCTGAATTTGACTTTGCCCCACAAGATGCTGGGGAGAGAAAATCCTAAGAAAGAGGGCAAGGGATCCCACAGACAAGAACAAGGTCAACACACTCCATCCAGTCTCAAGCATGTTCCTTCAAGCTGCTCAGCAGCATCCAGATGTAGCCACTTCTGCACAAAAGCCGTCATTAGTGCTCTAAGAAACAACCAAAAAACATATGTTACAGTCTGAGTCCAAAAAAGCCACATTGCTTTGTTATGTGTGCGTGCAAGCGAGGACGCGTTTGTTCGTAACCTGTTAAGATGGCAAACTAGGTCAATTGTTTTGGTTTACAAACAGCTTCTGCATTAAGGACCCGACTTTAAAATTACAGAACACAGAACTAACTTAAAACTCACGAACACTGAAGATGGGGATTGGATTATCTTGGTCTTCTTACACAGTAAATTAGCATGATGGAACACAGTGTCAGAAAACTCAATTGTTCCAGTCCAAAAATTAATTTGTAGCTTTACTTCCATATCGTGTCTGGACTTTCCAGTGCATTTAAAAAAATCCAGTGTTCTGCCATTTCTGCAAAAATCTCTCAATTTCATAAGAATACGTTTTTTGGTATTGACTATCTGACTATACATGTTATTAATATTCCCCCCAAACCCTACATTTTCTACGTGACCCTTTTATAAAAATGCAAGCAGCCTTTCCCACCTCATTTTGGATGTCCCATGGGAACCAGTATTCAGTTAGAGAATACAATAGCAGATCATTTGCAACAGCAAATCAATCTTTTTCTGTGCTACAAAAAAAAAAGTAGTAAATAACAACATAGACATAGTATTTTCAGTCATTTTCCACAAAGCAATAAATAGCATGTCAAGCATTGTTTTCCCTTTAAAATCTATAACTGAAATCAATTAATGTGAAAACAAACCAAAAAACATCCTGCAAAGTGCACAGTCCCATTGCCTTGGTCATCAACTGCCTTTGTCAAAATCTACACTTTCAACAGCATCTCAGACCACATTCCTACATTTAGGATTATAATCCAAGAAAAATATTTACATTTGTTGTACACCCCCAGCATAAATCAGGTCCAAATCGTGTTGGGAAAGGTTCAGACTGAACCTTTATGGCTTAAAGAAAGGATAGATATTCTTGATGACCTAACACTAGGCTGTTTCAACAAGACTGAGACTGAAGCGCTGAAATGAAGAGTTCAGATTTGAGATACAAGGCTGAGAAACCACATATTAAACACAGTGTTTGTTTAATTAAAAGACCAGTCAGAGGCTGGTCCTCAGGGCACACAGAGACTCACTGTTAATCACATTAGCCCAAACGGCTCACATTTCCTGCAGGTGGCCAGGCTACCAAAACTGCAGAAGCTGGGGAAAAAAACCCAACACACAGATCTAACAAGGAGGCATTCCTGGGTTTCAGGGAAATTTACTCCCCCATCAGTTACAGGGAAAAACAAAAATCCTAGGAGCCAGCCCTTCAATTGCCTATTTTTTTTAATTTTTCTTTTTAATGCCAGTGGATTGCAGAAACTCTTTTTTAGGTCGTAAAAGATACAGCAGGAAGTTTCTCAGCTCCAACAAAAGCCAAGTACCGTATACCCCTAAATAACTTATATTTTTACAGATCTAATATCTACATATAATCAATATACAGAGCTATCAATGAAACAGCATAAAGACTCTCCATCCTAGCTGTATTATTCCTCAGAACACAGGGATAATAAAAGGGCCAAATAAATACCGTAGACGGTAAGATCTCCAAAGAACAGCACTCTTAAAATTATTACCATAAAACAACAGACCTTATCATATGTCTGTGCAAGCAGCTTCACAGATTCAGCAGAGTAATGCAGATTCATACTGGTCAAAGATATAGCTCAATGTCTTATTTCTGTAACATTTTTTGTAACAGCTGGCTCAAGCCAGTGAACCGTTACAATCCTAGAGGCTAAGCGAGGTGATACCTTTACTGTATTACTATCAGGCAGTGTAAAAAAGAACTTTAATGCAAAACAGAGTAATTAGTGCTTCTTTCAAAGAAGTCTCGAACTTTCAGTGGTTGCAGTGCAGCATCCTCACTGGAACTAAATAGATGTTATTGCAAGAGAGACTGCTATTTAAACAAAGACATTTGTTCTTCCTCTCCTCATGATGCTATCTTATCACAGTCCAAGTGTTTTATATCAGCACACTGAAATTATGTGTAATGAACAAGGATGTTCAAGATAAATTCTAAGAGTTACAAAGCAAATACTTCCTTTCTCTGTAAACAATATGACTGAACCCACTTCTTGAAGAAATCAAGCTATATTTATATTCACCCTCTTGAAATGCTACAGGCAGCCATAGAAGGATAAGTTTATAATAAATTGCTATATTTGGAAACCTTTGTTGCTAAGCATCTTCTAACATTCAGTACAGTTTATACCATTCATGTCCCTGCTACATAATTAACATTTCATATGTTTTTCAAAAAAAAAAGTGCAGTGCTTATCTTTGTCGTTACATTAAAACCATTACAATTTTTTTGGAAATTAATAAAAGACTGTGTGGCCAATTAATTAAAGCAGAAGCAACAAGATCTCAGGGGCATATAAACACTGACATTATATGCCAGGATATGGCAGAGTCTATCTTCTAGACACTGCCTCTGCTTGAGATAAAACAATTCAGAAGGCAGCTGTTCACACTAAAAGGTAGTCTAGTAAATAATTTAGGACACAGTAGACCTCTCCCAGTCTTAAGAATATGACTTTCTCAGCTGCACACATAACTAAAGCCTTTTCTTGTCAAGAATTCTGTGCATGTGAATCCCTCAGAGGGTACTCGAGTCCTCAAGAGTCTACTGCAAGGAGCCCGTTGCAAGCTGATGTCCACAGGATGTGGTCCAGTGCCCATCAAGGTATTTGCAGGTTTTCCGTACCATGCTGTTAACCCATATGAAAGCACACAGTTAATTGCTGAAATCGCAAGCGTATTGCTAGGCAGTAGAGAATCACAGCAAATCCCAATTTCTCCAATGTAGTCACTACAGATAATGTAACTTTGAACAGAGATGTGGTACACTAATTCTGAAAGCATTGCATCCAAGCTAGTGATAGTTGCCATGTCAGAAATACCAGGTTTACTTGTGATTTTGCTGGAATTACCGTAATTATTTGTAAAACAGACAAATAATACTTGCTCAACACGTGAGGGGGGGAATACAAGCACCGTGCACAACAATTAAGGCTGAGACAGATACACATACAGAGCTGATGCCTATCACCCTGTTGTCAACTCCTGCAACAATACTGTAAGCTTCATGACATCCAGCATTTTTCCTATGAAGTCACAAAGTTTTGTGCTTCATTTTGTCAAAAGCTACAGCTGTGTCTTTAGTAGAGGAAAAGAAGGTACTGGAAGAAAAATCCACTAATACTTTAAAAATTCAGCAGATCAAATAAAAACACCCTAAACGGATTATTCTATCTATCTATCTATAAATATTTCACAGGTGTTTGGTCATAATACCATGTTTGGAAAAGTCCAGAGCACACTGCGCAGATTCTCCAGGTTTCTTTTCCACCTTTCCTCTCCCTGACCATTCCAGCATACCCAACACTGCAATTCTGTACGCACCATATACACAGGGGCCTAGAAACATTCAGTGCAAGCTGAACATTAAAAGCTCCCAAAACTTCTTAATTACTTCCATGAAAACACATGGAGTTGCTGAACAGAATAGAAAACTTGCCTGTCTGACCCCAGAAGTACCACTAAGCAATCCTTGCACCAGAGAACAAACAAGTTCTGCCAAGAAAACAGTTGGAGTATGTTTAACTCTACAATAGCTATTTACTTTTCATTAACCCACGTTCTTCAGAATTATATAGAAGACAAACACCAAAGCTTTTATAATAAAGTATCTTAGGAAACATAACTATAGATGCGAAAGTGAAACGTTTGCTTATCATAGACCTACAATTACTACATTTACCACGTTACATTAACTATTACACCCTTGGTTTATATAAGCAGTATATACAAAAATTATACATGTGTTAAAAAAGCAGAGTTGAAGTATGAAGATAAGGAAGGACGAGTCCTTTGGAAATGATCTAAACTTTGTATTAAGAATATAAATATATTTAGCTTGTAAGTTTCCAGGCTTTCCAGGCACAAATGAAGTACTGCAATACGATTAGCATGCAACAATTATCTCGTACTGAAAACTGAACGCGTATTTCTGAGTTCAGAACTCCTGCTTCTAAATTAGTTTCCACATTTCACCTCCACTTGCACACAACATCATGTGAAAGTGGCACAAGTAACCTTAGAGAAAGAACTCTTAACTCAGCTATTGCCTGAATATTAAGCATTTTGGTTATTTAGAAATGCAGATGAGCAGTCCTAACTATAACGTTTATGTCATGTTTTATGTTGTAATATATACGAAATATTACGTTCAATTCTGAGCCCTGCATTACCAAAAGGTTATTGACAAACTGGAGCTGGAGGGAGTTCAGAGAAAGTCAACACAGTTTCTCAGAAGGCAGGAAGGACTTATTTATGAGGAAAGATTAAAAGAACTAAATATTTATAGTTTGGCTCAGTAATGAATGAGGAGGTAGGGGACATGAGAACAGCCTGGAGATATCTGAAGGGTGTAAACACTAAGGAGGGAGAGTGAACGTGTTATACAAGGATGTAAATAGAAATAATGGGATAAAACTAAACAAGGAAAACTTAGGCTGAATATCAGAGAGCATTCCTGGACAGCAAGCTATCTTGGCCCAAGGCACGGTTTCTTAAGTTAAGCAATAGAAGCCCATTGCTTGGAACAACAAACAAGACTAGACAAAACATTGGAAAATTTACCACGTGGAATAACCCCACTCTGCTGAGGAGAAATATTACCTCATAAAAGCTAGTCTTTTCTAAGTTTAACTCCAGTGAAAGCAGTAATATTTTACAAGGTGTTGAAAATCTAATGTAAAAAATAGATATCAGTAGCTTAATCAGAAAAAAAGAATCCAACTAAGAACGTTTCTTAACCATGAACAACTTAAATCCAGTTTATGTGATACTTCGACTGAATCGTGCTTCTGCAACTCTTTGAAAAGGAAAAATACATGTGGGCTGCAAAGAGTTAATGGCGCTGGGCTGCATTCTCCCCAGCAGAGGTCACTCCGAGTTAACAAATGACAAGGAAATTTAACAGCATGGATTCAAACTTCAGGAAAGAAGATCAATAGAAAGGAGACATCTTCCTTCCCTTATTCCCAGCACTGGCTTTGGATGCAAAGCTCCCAGATAACAGCATGTCCTGCAATCAGTCGTAGGTAGATGCCAGAAGTTTTGGATCTACATAGCATGTAATGCGCAATTTGTACAACATTCAAAATTTATTTTCTAAAAGGCCCTCATGAAGTGCATAAATATTGCCTATTTGCAGCTGCATGATGAAGTGTCCAGAGTCGATGTGCGCATGCACAAGTAAAGCCTAGGCTGGGTCATGTTTGGAATTGAAACCACAACACTTTTCACTGAAAATTTTAGATTACATGAGTTAAGTATTTACTATGTGAGGACTGTGACATAGGCAGACTGACAGGCTTCCAAAAACACAGACGAAGGAAAATAAAAAGGGAGTTTATCTTTTTTGTTGTTGTTGTTTGTATATATTTGTTTTAAAAAGAATGTTTGCTAACTTAAAACAGAGCTTAAACACAACCAAAGCCAACAGAAGAGTGCTATAAAAAGAAGAGTCTGTGTCCGTACATATTTTTTTCTTCTTGATCCATACAGAAGTCCACAAATTCACATTTGAGAACTATCCCTTAAAAATTCTGGAAACTGGCAAGTAAAAACCTTGCTGTTCCAGGTGCCATCACCCCTAATAAAACTTTTGTCATCTTCATAGTTAATTCTGATGCAAGAATTAACCGTGCACTGTGCCACTGCCAGAGGAAGCTGTCCCAGTGCCAAAGGAAATAAAAGTAACTAGCACATACAGCAAACATATATTTGCCAACTACAAAGCAGCAAATATGCGTAAGCGGAGCTGAAGAGTCATATTTTGACTAGACTGTTTTAAAAGGCTGCTCATGGGTAAACTTAAGGTCCAACACTTAAACCGCGTAGACGCATTCTAGCAAAATGTAATTGATAGAGCATACTTTTAATATTTCATCCAATGAAAACAGAAGTGAACTCGTGTTTAAGTATTCCCTGGAACATACTGAACCCTGGCTGCATGATACGTGGATAATTCTCCAGGGCTATGCCTGTACTGGAGGCCAAGGGACACTTTCCAGCCCCCAGCTCAGGGCGTGCTCTCCAGCTCTCCCAGCTCCACTGCACAATCTGACCCAGGTGCATACAGTCCCCTGACCCCTGTCACAGGCTCCTCATCTGCAGGCAAATGAAATACAGGCACAAAATACAGAAGGGAGCCACAGTAAACACCACTTGGGCTCATAGTCTCAACATCCTGGGAGCCAGGACTTGCAGGACAGGATGTCTAGCCTGAGCGACTTGGGATTTTTGTACGGAAGGGGGAGGCTCTAGAGTAGAAAAACTCTTAGAGGTATGTCAGTTAACTCGCTAAACCCTTGGTTTACTGAGAGACAGCTAGCTATTTAATATGCTAGAAACGGCACAAGGGATTTCCCAGTGTTATGAATCTTAACATTCCATTTTAAAACCTATTAATACTCAAAAGAGTTCTTCTGATCATTCTAGGAGCAGACTGGTGTTCCTCATACTCCATGCTTGGCTATGTTTTCTTTGACACAAACATTAATTAAATCACATTGTTTTAAAAGCTATTAGTACAGACTGTGAATTTTTATTTTTTTAAACAAAATAAAGAGACTAACAATAAAGTAAGATCCTAAATGAGATACACAAGGTCTTACCTGCCTCCTTGCACAAGGCTGCTAAGTCTGCACCCACATAACCATGTGCACTATCAGCCAGTTGCGCTAATTCCGCTGGTGTGAGCGAATGGGGAACTTTCTTGAGAAGCTTTTGCAGTATGTCCAGACGGTCTTGGGCATTAGGAATTCCAATTTCTATCTCTTTATCAAAACGCCCAGGTCTGCGCAGCGCTGCATCCAGTGCATGAGGACGATTAGTGGCCCCAAGTACCAAGAGCTGCCCTTCACTGCCCTCCTGAAGGCATCAAACAACGCAAAATATTAATTTTAAAATACAACCAAATGTCACGCAGCTTATAAACATACTTCTTGCTTACTTTTCCTAACTATTACACACACTAAAAATCTTGATGTTAGCTCTAAAGGAACAAAGCAAACTTTTCAGAATATATACCCCACAAGCAATCCCATCCAACTTATCCCTAATTTAGCAACTTAGCAATACTACAGGCTGCACACACACATAGTTAATACAAGAGAAACTTTACTCCAAGATGCCCTCATCCCAGTGTCTCCCACTTTAATGCCCAAGAACCTGCCTTCCTGTATCAGGAAAGTAAGCACCAAGGAAAGAAAAAGTGTTTAAGCTAAAAAGCAGCATTGGCACAAGAACAAAAAGGTATCAGCAGATCATGAACAAACAGTGTTGGGAAACAAATCATTTAAGGTATCAAAACCAGCAGAGGTAGGAGGTTATAAAGCTTCCTGCAAGTTCAGTATGAAAAGCAAGGTCAAAAATCCTAACCAATTTCCTCAAGCTCTGCTTTTGCACTTTTAGAGTAAGGCAAAATCAGCTAGATGGTTTCTTGCAGCGCCATTCTCTTTTTGTGAATGAAGCACTTTCTCCAAGAAGAATATCCATCAGCCTTTGCCATCAGAAAATACATTCTGCCTGTGAACAACTCCAGACTGGGCAACTCAAACTATGATGCAGGAAAATAACGAGAAACTTGCAGTTTACATAAACAGCAGAAACTTATTTTCGTACTGTGGACAGATTTCTTTGATCTTTCCTGCTAATAATCATAAAATAATAGATGAGAGATTGGCAAACTTTATGGGCTTAATCCATAATGTACTCAGGTCAACTAAATTTACTGTTTCTTCAACAGCCTTTTGTTTATGTCCTAAATATTACTATGGCAATCTCAAAATATCTGTTGTTGCCTTTAATAATGCACCCTACATACCACCAGAATTATTTTGAGGACTTTGATTTCAGAGCAATACCTGGCTTAGTTCAATGATGGGCTATCAGTAGCATTTCAGTTTTATCTCCAAAACTACAAGAGTGGGAGAAGGCAAAGGAAAGACAGTGAATGGAAGAAAACTTACTTTCTTTTAATCTCACAGTTATCAGGAGACATTCCCCTCCTATGTCTTCTGTTTAGTATCCAATAAAGCATTGGATTACTATATAAAGTCTCACCTCAGCCTATCTTCTTTTCCCCCAAATGACATATCTAAAATTGTTTGCATTATAGAAGCAAAATTATTTTGTTCAGCTAGTCCCTGTACACATTAATTGTCTCAGTACAGTCTACTTACTGAGCCGATGCCATCCATTAATGTCAGCAATGAAGCAACAACTCTCTTTTCAACTTCATTCTGAGCCCCTTCTCTCTTTGGACAGAGTGCATCCAACTCATCTATAAATATAATGGAGGGGCAACTGGAAAGAAAAAAAGAAAAAAAAAATACGTTAAGGTGCTCGGGAAGATTTAAAACACCAAGGCAGAGAAGTGCAAAGCTGTTTATGGAAAACGTCCAGTTCCTACAAAAATGAACAAGCATCACAGTCCTTTAGGCAACTGAAAGTTTCAACCCTGAATATGGTGTTACTCAAAGAGGTAACTAAAATTACTAATGTATTAGATAACTAATACCTTTAAGATGACCTACCAATCTACTTTTCTATGATTCTCTCCCAAAGACTCAACACTAAACATACTGATTTCATGAGTAAAAAGACAACGTTTTGTTTGCCGCTTCTACAAATACAGGATGTGATAGTGATAGTCTTCTGCTAATGTATTATGAACAAAAATAATCTGGANGTACTGATTTCATGAGTAAAAAGGCAATGTTTTGTTTGCCGCTTCTACAAATACAGGATGTGATAGTCTTCTGCTAATGTATTATGAACAAAAATAATCTGGAAGACTAAAGTCTGCCTTAACCAAGTCTAATAAATTTGGGCAGAATGCCACCCTAATCCAGAGACATGCTATATCCAGTATCAACACTAGCTCATTTAGAGCTGGCTTCCGTGTCTCAACACAGTACTACATTGGTCTCCAAAGATAAAACCGGACAGGAAAATTTGGATTCAGGTAAAACTCTGGCTTATGCTTCCATCTGTTGAAATAAGTGTACAATACACTAACGATACTGATCGAGTGATTTGGCACCATCTGTAATAGTCGCTTAAAAAGGGTAGTGTCCAAAAGCATTTAATAGGCATACTAGAATTTCACTGCTTTCCTTCTAGCTAAGCTCTATATAAACAAATTTATTTCCTTTTAAAAACCACTGCAGGAAAAAATTACAATTCAAAGATTCTTGCAAATGTTTTTCTTTTAAGAACATTAATGCTGGAACCAATACCGCAAATAAGTGACAGTGAATAAAATTATCCAAAAGAACATACCGCAGAGAAGCTTCAGCAAATATCTGACGCAATCTTGATTCAGACTCCCCATAAAACCTATAATAATTAAAATATTTTAATAAAAAACATTTTTTGGTCTTTTCCAGGCAACTTGGAAAATTACTGCTCGTGTGTTCCAAAAAGCCATAGCGCACCCTTTCAAAGTCCTGAAGTATATGCAAATCTACAGTAATCTTTATTTCCACAAGGACAAGAAATTAAGGTAAAATGGGGCACAGGCAAAGATATAACCATCTTGTAACTAGAAAAAAAGATCAAAGGGAAATGCTTATCTCCTCCATGTTAGAAACAATTTTATCTATATTTTTAAAGAAAAAAAAAAAATTAGTTCCCTGGAGACATTAATCTATGTAGTGTCATCTTAATTTCAAATATGCTTTAACAAGTCACTCTTCTTGGTGTAGAACTAACTGACACGCAATTGCAGATGCAGTTTTAGTACCTTCCTTAATTTAGTCCATGCCTTACACAAATTTCTTGGCCAAATCCAACAAACCTCTTCTATTACAAGAAGAAACATAAGCCCTACTTGAGAGAACCCTTTCCCATTTGTTTTTGACTCTCTTGGGCAGATAGCCCATAGCCAATTCTACATCTACATCTCTCCACAATGGACAGATGCCAGGACAGATTTTGGGCTAATGTATTTATAGAATTAATGAAAATAAATTGGGTGGACTTACTTGCTTATTATTTCAGGACCATTAATAACGGTAACGTGAGCGCCAACCTCATTTGCAATGGCTTTGGCAATCATAGTCTTCCCGGTACCTGGAGGGCCATATAACAGCACTCCTCTAGGAGGAGGGATTCCTTTAAACAAGCACAAGCACACAACAGAGAGAGTTATTTGTGATAAATGCCGGAGTGAATAACCTGCACTTGCATATTTCAGTGTCCCAGTTATTACCAATTACAACTTGACCTCAGCATTTACTTCTTTAGCAGACATACCATTTTGATAAAATTGTAGGCTTTCAGTGGGAAGACCACACTTACATGTGGACATATATATACATTTTTGACTTTAAAATTCCAAATGTTTCCGTTTAAATGCAACTATTTAGACTGTTATATTTTTCAGTAGTTCAACATTATAATTCTCCCTATGTGTTGTGGTAGTTGAGGGTTGGGTTTTTTTTCAAAAAAATTGTTGGACTGAGTACCTAACGTCCATGAATGTACTTATATTAAGTACATGATTACAAATTTCCAACACCAGAAAACCACTTCTCTTCAACACTCCAAAAAATTTCAGAAATAGCATGAGGCTTGATTCAAGAATACTTATAAAAAGATGAAAAATACACATCAAATGGATGAATTTGCCTCTTTAATGGCAAGCGTTAAGAGCTGAAACAGACAAAAACATTCAGGCACAGAACATAAGGGACACTAGAAGAACAAGGTACTACTGTGTACAGCTTAAATGGGACAGAAACTACAGGTAACTGCATGAAGTAATATTATGATCCCAGGTAAAGTGCCAAAAAAATAAAGACATTTCAGGCCAACAAAGCCAAATTAAATGGGCACAAAGCCAAAAACAGAAGGTAAGAAAATTAGAAACCAAAAAGAGACAAACGTTTGACAAAGGACTGACCCTGGCACAAAAGACATTGCTGAAACGTGACCAAAGAAACATCAGTTGTGTACTGCAATACCAGACAGGGAATGATGCTTGAAGGGCAGGTCACATCCCAATGGTGACAGAGAATAATACAGCTGGTGTGGACAGAAAGCACAAATCCTAAGAACTAATACACTCAAAAATATCTGCTAACTGACAGAGGATAGAAATAAAGTGTCTTCACAGACAGGTTGCTTCACGACAGTCTATTAAAGCATGTGCTGCTCCCTCATGTGGTGGTTCTGGTACTGGCAAGAAACGGAGCTGCTGAACCAAAGGTCTCACCTCAGCTGACAGCCCAGCTCCCCATGAGCAGACAAGGACTCTCAACGTTTGGATGGTCACTAAAGGTTGGTAACCAGTGAGGAAACATCATCATCTCTCATGTAATTAGTAAAGAATCTGATCAAGCACTTTTGGGACTAAGTATGAAGAACGCAGATGCTGAAGCAAACTTTATGCTAACACAAAGTCATGCAGTGATGCTGAGGCCGGAGGTCAGCGAATTGAGCTGGACCACACGTGGATGAAGATGCCTCACACCACTCCACCGACACCTGCCAATCGCACCCAAGCAACACACACTGAAAGAGCAACCTTTGTCTTATGGAAATTGTCCCAGTGATCACTGAAATCACCTCCTCTCTAAAGCATATGTGTGGGAAGAGGTAAGGCAGAGAAATAAAAAGCCTCGAAGACCTATAAATACTTCTTTAATATCACGTGAGTGCCCTGTCTCACAGTGATGCACACCTAGGCAAGTACAATGAGCAGACATGCCTGCTTTATGTACATATCCATTTGTGATAAATACACAGTACAGAGTTTTATCTTTGTCACAAAAATCCTCTAAGTTCATATATATGTTAGATACAACTTTATATATGGCAACAGTAATCATGTTAGTTTTTCCACCCTGTAATTCCATACTAAACACACTGAGCAGTTTGAGTAAACAGGTTCAAACACTTCCTTAAAATTTTGCAGGAACCCTACAACACACAGGGATAAAAGCAGCAGAAGAATTAATCTGGCTGAGTTTTTATCAACTTAAAAAATACAGTTAGTTGACTCTACCAAAACAAATCAAAATCTTAGGATGACACAAACATCTGCACCTTCAAAATGCCCAAGTCTAGAAGTCTTTCCTATTTGCTATAAATTCTGCTTATGCATACCTGAACATATTTCTTTCTTACCCAACTATTTTTTCACAGAAGCTAATCATAATATCTTCACAGCATCCATACAGTATAATTATAAAACAGTTTGACATTGTTTGGACATACAAGTATACCAGATCAGTGTTACATAAAATTCAGTGCATATTCCTGGAATAGCTTGGGTTTTTTTTTAAAAAAAAGTCACGTTAAAGAAAAAAACACTAGTATCAAATGAAGAAAGCCAACTCTTAGGTATCATACCGTAACTCTTGAACAGTTCAGCTTGCTTCAAGGGCAGTTCAATTGTTTCTCTAATAGTTTTGAGCTGGCTGCTTAGACCTCCTATCATATCATAGGTGACTCGGGATTCACAATCACCGTCTTCTGCTACATCGGGCCTCGTTTCAATAAAATTTATTCTAGTTCTTGAAGAAATGAAATAAAAAGCGTCTGTATTGCTTATTGCTCCAGTTTTTCCAGTTAGCCGGAGTCCCTCACTGCCTCCTTTCCCAGCCAACTCCAAATCATCGGTGAGGTCTGCACCATCTCCATTGCTGTAGGTTTTACCTCCCTGACCAGCATCTTGACCACTGGCTGCCACAGCAGAACTGGGTGTAACTGGTGAACCTGGATCCATCAGTTTGGTTGGTGTGCTCATAGATGCAACCTCTGGACTATCGTCAATGTTTATCTTGCCAAGCTGTAAGGACAAATCTAACATTCTCGTCTCCAAATCAGATCTTTCAAGGTCTGGCTCATGCATATCACTGGAAATGGCACTGCCCGGGGCAGTCAGCTCTGCACCATCAGTTCCTTTCACTTTCATCACCACGATGTTACAAAGTTTGCCATAGAAAGCGAAAGCCAAGAGGTTTCCTGGTAAAACTATTTTCCCATCTATGAGAAGATTAAAAAAGAAAAAAAAAGACAAGAAGAAATTTCAATCTACTTTGGCAGCAGTAATATTCAGACATTCTTGTATCAGAATAATTCTTTATCAGGAAGCCTAGAGGGTGCTATAAATTAACATAACAAAAGGTAGTTAGGTAATTTCAGGTAATTTAAATGATCCTTATGTACACACTGGATAAACATTCGTCAGTATCACATGTAATCTCTCATACTAAACTCATCATTAATTTAAGCATTTTGAATTTCATACAGCATATAAAGAGAGATCATGGAATTAGTATTGTAAGAAGTAAAAGTTTTGTATTTGCTGTGTGCCTTATAGGTTTACAATATTTCACATTTAGCCCACCTGCTTTGAGAAAAAAAGGTAAAGTTTTAGCCTTTGCATTGACAGAGAAAGATTAGGAAATGTGATCTGAATGCACCCTACAGGCACAAAAAAACAAATGCAAAACTGTAAACAGAATTTATTATTTCCAGCAAAACTCATGAATTTGGAATGCAATTCATGTTTCCTGCTTCTTAGTGTAGCAATACTGTTATTAATTCCTTGACCAGAAGAGTCCCTTTGAGTAGAACAATTTGTAGCGAATGCTTTGAGTAGCAAGCGCTACATTGAATAACTTACCTTGCTTTCTTGCCTTACTTATGTATATCTACCACCCAATGAAGAGCAATTCTGCTTATTTACCACCAACATTAAAAAAAAAAAAAAAGATTTAGAGTATGGGATTTCATGTTATACTGATCCCTTATCTTGTTTTTAATGCGTAGTATTGTACTTTTCTTCACAGCACAAGTAAACTCTGAAGTGCATCACAGGATCAGCCAGAAGGCCAGCAATAATTGCTAAACAACCCTAACTTGACCCAGCAATGTGTATAATGGTCAGAAGAAATGGAACCACGATTAAGGAAAACTAGGTAATTACAGCATAGCAAAATTTTTTAGGGCAAAGATGACAGATCCATAGAAGAAGTGTGAGAAGAATAACATCCTCCATTTTGCCATAAGTCCTTGATTAAGAACATGAGAGGAAACTGTTTGTTCTATCNGAAGAAATGGAACCACGATTAAGGAAAATTAGATAATTTAGCAATTAGCAAAATTTATTAGCAAATTAGCAAAAATTAGCAAAATTTTTTAGGGCAAAGATGACAGATCCATAAAAGAAGTGTGAGAAGAATAACGTCCTCCATTTTGCCTAAGTCCTTGATTAAGAACATGAGAGGAAACTGTTTGTTCTATCGAAAACTTGAAGATCTACTACAAAAATTAAACAGTCAAAAGATAAGGAGCAAAACTTATACCTAGGTTTCTCAGTAGGCAGACAGACATTTCCTCAGCATTAATGGTGGCATCTTTATCCCTGTAGTAGGAAGAAAGAAAAAAAAAATATCTTTCCAAGCAGTAACTAATTCAAAACCAAGAGTCCACACCACTAAGGCACCAGGATGATGAATACCATCTGGTTTACAATATATGATTTAACCCCAGAAACAGAAAAAATGGATGAGCACTTTGTAGTCTTCAAATCATATCATCTTAACTCTGAAGTTATTAGACACATAGTAATAAAAGAAGCGTACATATTTAATTTTGGGTTAGTTTTTCCACACAAAATGCTGTAATAAACAATACCATAGGTTATATTTATCGTTTCTTAAGATTAAAAATGTGGAATGCATGCTTCTCATCTCACCAGGCAGAATGGCCATTGCTACCTTTACTGAATTGAAAAAATTACAGGTAAGGTAGGTCTCTTTCAGCCCTGCAAACACACATACACATCTTTTATTGATTAAACTAGCGCCGTGAGCACTTGCAAAACTGTGCATGTCTTAAGCACATCCACTATCAAAAACGTACAAGTTTTCCCCACGATGCGTTTTCTAGTCTTTTATTTAATGGAGTTTAAGTGACTCAACAGACAAGCCTTAAGCCACTTCTCTCACCTGGCCAGGACTACAGCGTTTTCTCGAACATCATCTCATCACTGGGATTTAACACACTACTGACACATGTGCTCTTAGCCCAAAGCAAATGAAAGGTAAAATGAGTCTCACATGAATGGCTCTCTCTGGTGTTCATATTTAAACATTTTATATCACATTCAGAACTCACTGAGAGCACAGACGTCATTAACTCTCCCTGCTCCTCAGATACGCTGCACTGCAGCAGATAAGGCTGTGGTGATTCAATCATTTTTCAGTGATGGTTTATCCATACAGTCTTTTTCCTGTTTCGTGTGCAGCTTTATTTTTTATTAAAGACCATAAAACCATTTGGGCTTTTTTTAATTCCTTAGGATTTACCCCCCTCAGCCAATCTATACGAGCCTCACACATTAGCCCTCCTGTTTCCACATCAAAATAAACGTTTCACTACATCTATTTTGCAGACAAATATCCACAACCTTTATAAGCACTTAGACCTGTATGATGAAAAGCATTACACCAAGAGCTGAACAGCAGCAGCACCAAACGCATTTAAAGCAGATACAGCTGTTGCAAATACAAGTATGAGCAACGGGGGGAGCTCTAAACCTAGAAATAAAAAACCCTTTCTCAATTCTACTGATCAAGAAGGCAACGTGAGGGAAAGTTGTCAATTATGCCAATTTAGAGAGCTCTGAAAATATCATAGCCACTCCTGACAAATAAACACGTACTTAATTACCATGTTGGGGCCTGAGGTTGGGGATTGATGTTTTCACTGGAAGAAAAGCAAGCAACTCCCCAGAAGTATTAATTTGCAGAGAATGAACTACACCTGTAAAGTGTCTAGAAACCTAGGCAGTACTTGAATAATGGGACTCCCATTTATTCTTTTAATAATTTATATTCTTACATGACAGGACGGCAGTATGGTTTGTAGCAAATTAACAGGCTTAAAACAGATCAATTACAGTATTCATGTTTTCTCTCCTAGAGTAATTCCAGAAAAAGAATCATTTATATGACTTTTAATCTGGTGGTACATATGTATAACAATCCTTGGAGCCTGACTCTTGACTGGCTGAGAGGGAAAACTCTGGCTGTGGAACAGTTTCCAAAAAAATAAAATAATCATAAATATTTCAGAAGTTACATGCAATTCTTCTGACTTCATCCTTAGCTTATATTTCAGTAAAAGTCACAGCTTTAAAGAAGGAATGCATTGCATATTAACATGGGGAAATATAAATAGATTAGGTGTAATTGTTTAATTTAATGTGGGGTTGTTTTTTTAAAGAAATGAGTGTTTTCAACCACCTCTATAACCAAACAGTATGTAATAATAATAAAACTTCCTATAGGATTAAAGTAGCCATAACAAAAATCCATGAAATTCGTTTTTTTCTGGTGAGAAGAGAGGCATGGAGGGCAAAGCAAGCTGACACCAGGAAGTCAGCATACAATGCACAGCCAAATTAACCAGTGAAACTATAATTAAAGCTAAATTGGTTATACTACTGACAAAAAGCAAGATTGCCTCACCAACATTTCTGAGTCAGTATACAAAGGTGAAGTTTTGAAGGGAAGTGGTTAAAAAAGAAAGAGATCACTTCATTCTCCCCAACGTGTCAGCCAGTAGTTCTCTTAACTGCAACAGGACTTTTCAACAAAAGCTTCCCAGACAGCAGTTCGCAGTATACTTCCTAATGACAACAGCAGCAACACGGCCTCCTTCTAACCTGACATCAACTCTACACGCAGAGATCATTCTTATCCTTTACAAGAGACTTACAAGTTTGAAGAATCTGCCTTGATCATGCAGTTATATGCCCCTGCCTAATGCAAATGCAATGCAGGCATCTTGACCTCTGCTTCAGGAGGTGCTGGGCTACTATTACTATTCATTAATTTAACACAAAATGAAGAATATCTTCGTGTCATTATATTCTCCACAACAGCACCACTCCTCAGTTGAGATTTTGTACAACAGCTGAGCCACTCCGCTGCCCACAGAGGAGGTACCAGTTAGCAGCAGTTAGCCACCAGTTACTAAACTTTAGTCTTAACCCTGCAAACATCTGCACACGTTTGACTTTGTGTGGATACTAACTCCATCAAAGCAAGAGAGAAAAATAGCATCTTCTGAGAGGTACAAGTCTGCAGTGCAAAGCAGACACCTCACAGTACATCACTAGGTTATAACAAGTTCCATACCTCAACTTTACATTGACTTCTGCTGCCTGGATAACTGCACCAGTCACAGGCTGCACAGTGACGGCATCACCTGGATTTACTTTCAGGTTCTTCTGTGTGGTTTCACTCAGCCCAACTTTCCCACCTGGGAAGCCTGTGGTGGGCCAAGCAGTACAGACCTAGGAAGAGTTTCAAAGCAATCAACTGTCAGTTGAGATTTTTTTTCCCCCCATTTCGAGTCCTCCAGTTAAAGTAAGCAATGTTTTTTTTATGAAAAACATGGGCTGGGGGGGAAGAAGGATTAGGTTAAAAGCTGATGCCACAGAGTAAGATACAAGAAGCACTAAGTTCTTACGACATGATCCAAGATGCTTTTCAAGAAGGAAGGGGTTATATTTTTCCTACAAAGGAGATAAAAAAATTCCACAGGACTCCACATTCTGCAGATGACGCAAAAGCATACACTGTGCTGACTAGGAAATGCTACAAGTCAATGAAGATAGAAGAGTAAAGGGCTATACTCTTTCTTTGCAAATAAAACACGTGTGTGCATATATAATATACAATGTATAATACATATATTTGCACACATGACTTACAAATTTATTTAAAAAAATCAGCAGCATGGATTTTTTTCCAGTACTGAGAATAAAGATGTAACTACAGCATAGAAAACAGGGAAAAAGCACATTTGTTATCTTTCTCAGTGCATGCTCCATTTTGGTCCCTACTGAATACGACAGGAACACACTGAAAGCACAAGAAAAAGCACCTGCAGGAAGAAGAGAGCGTCTCACCTCCTGTCGCCCATGGGCAGAGGTCAGCAAGACCGGACGACCTATGCAGATGTTGGCCGACTTCATGCTGCTCAGCGACAGCTGGGCGAGGGCTCTTCGCAACATTTTTGGAACTTTGTCATCTTCTAACATTTGCAGGAGGAAAAAAAACCCAACACAACAAAACATCATAATTTTTTTTTCCTACTTATCGGATGAATTCAGCATTTCTCGCGCCCCCCCCCCCCCCCCCNCGACCCCTGAGGGGAGGCAGCGCCCAGCCCTGAGGGAAGCGCAGGGGCGGGAGGGTGTTTCTGACAGGCCTGAAAACACCCGCCGGCACACGCTTGCTGCTCGCTGGATCTTCCACCCAGCTTTAGCTGCCTCCCGCGGAGGCCATTACTCTTCGACACCGTAATAAAAAGCGAATTTCACGGGGGCTCAGCCGACCTTGCCCGAGAGATATCTCCCCCCCCCCGGTCCCGCGGGGCCCGTCTCCGTGAGGGGACGGGGCAGCCCCTGGGGCCCGTTCTGGCGGCCGCGGCGAGCGGGAGCCCGCCTTTGCAGCCACTTGTTTTTAAACGAGCCGCCCTCAGCCCGCCGGGCTGGAGCGGGAGTCAGCCCGTCCCCGCCGCCCGCGTCCCCGTACCTGCCTCCACGGCGTCGGCGACGCCCAGCGCCAGCGGCCCGCCCTGGGCAGCGCCGGGGAGGGGGGCGGCCCGCGGGGAGCCGCCGCCGCCCGGGGCCGGCCGCCCCTTGCTCTTTCTTCTGGAGGAGGCGGACATGCTGCCCGGCCGGCTGCCGCCGAGCAGTTCCGGGAGCAGAGGCCGGCACCGCCCCCGGGGCGGCCGCTTCCCGCCGGTCTGCCCGGTTCTGCCCTGCGCAGCGCCATGGTGAGGCTGTGGCGGGCGCTGCGCCGGGCGCGGGGCTGGGGGTCCCTGGAGGGGCTGCGGCCGCGGCCGGACAAGTTCGGGGGGGTGAGCGTGGACCTGGCCGAACTGCGCCGCCCCCTCCGCCTGGAGCGGGCCGCCTTCGGGCGGTGGCTGAGGGGCAAGTGCCGGGCGGGGACCGCCGGGGCAGCAGGGCGGGCGGGGTGGGGGGCGGCGGGGCTCGGCCCGTGAGGGAACTCTCCTCAGCCGCGCCGGGCGGGCGGCTGTGGCCGCCTTCCACACACACCGACACAGGCAGAGCCGCGGCCGTGTGGTGGAGGGTGCTGGCAGAGGTGGGGGAAAGGAGCAAAGATCCATTTCCCTGTCCCTTATGGCCGATCCCAACGTAAGAGCCATCGTTTTATGTGTAAGCACCGAATCGTGTCAGTGTCAGGTGCCGAGATGGCGGCGCCGCCTTTCCTCCTGTCGCTGCTGACACGCTTCTCGGACCGGGTGGTGGTTTGAGCAACGCAGGACTCATTTCTAATGCCTGGGAAAACTGGTGTCTGAATTTGTGAAAATATTTACCTCATAGGCAGCTGTGGTATGTGCGTTTCAGGGTCTCAGTGTTTTTTGAGCTCGCCAGGTGCAGGGACGAGGAGGAGCGAGGCCCGAGGAACTTGACCCAAGCTGGCCAACGGGATTATTTCATTCAATATAAATTAGAAAGTTTGCTGAGGAGTTCTCTCTCTCCCTTGATGGTGGCGGTCCAGAGAAGTTTAAGCCCCGAGGCAGCATTCGCGGAGTCCGACANCGGTCCAGAGAAGTTTAAGCCCCGAGGCAGCATTCGCGGAGTCCGACATTTGCTGTCATTGCTGGGAGTGCGCAGCTTCTGCTGAGAGAATGGGCTGAGGAT
>RSEF01000004.1:58993328-59015339 GCA_003993805.1 Himantopus leucocephalus | reverse complement strand
TAAACAGCTCAGGGAGAAGAAAATGTGGTCATGAAACCTCACGAATATTGTTTTTAAACACCATTTTGAGAACCATATCTTGGCTTTCCCCTTGCAGGTGAGAGAGGTAGGAACTTCAAGTAGTTTTTTAAAAGTGAAAAAGTAACTCCAAACTTCCTAGAAAAAAATCACTTTTCTGCTTCCCCTTCTTACTGTAGATGTGTTGGTAAACGGGGCAAACTTGACCCATCAGGGATTGTTCAGGAGCTAGCACAACTGCTAGCTTCAATTACAACAGTCCAAAAGCTGCTCTAAGCAATGCCTAGAAGTCTACACCCCAAACAATTATATTTTACAAACAAATATCTGGACACTATATTCTTACCCGTCTAGACCTCCCACAACCACAGTTGGAAAGGAGTTGCTCTAAAAACTGAGGAAATTCCCAAGGAACTAGGTAAGATGGTGTCCCCTTTTTTTTTGTACAAGGAACTGATGATGAGTCAACTTGAACTTAGCTTCACCAAATTTGACTATTTTTGCCGTCTCTCTCAGCAGTCTTCCACAGATACACAGTTACCTGTCCCATCACTCAGTAATCTCCTGTAGTCTGGAGTAGTACCAGTACCCCTTGCTTACTGGTAAAGGTAACCCTGAGCAGTTATGGCAGCGGGACAGCACACCTCTCCCCATTACAAGCTTGACTTGTTTGTCCTTGGCTTGTAGGGATGTTAATTCTTCACCAAGCGGTGTTAAGCCCCATAAATAGCAACTTGAAAAATCTAGTTAGGAAGGACTGATAAAAGCTGGATTATTCTATGAAGCAGTAGGTCGGGTGAAAGTAAGTTTTGGAAAAACCAAAGCCTTCAATTACAAAAGTGCTGCCGGTATCGGTAGCGGGAGTTTTCAGTTACAAAGCCGGCAGAGGGCAGTGTAGAAGCTGAAGACGGGCTTGGATTTTTTCAATGGACATGTTAGAGCATGTTTTCCTGAGGTATGAAGACCTCACCATTAAAATATGTGGCATTAAACTTGAGTAAGAGAATGCCTTCTCCTAGCAAAAGCACCGTGTTACTCCTTGCAGTTATAGCTTGCATGTTTGAGGAGATATGACTAACTGAAAGGGGATTTTTCTGAAGTAGGTTTTGCATAGCTGAAAGTGCTATTTAAAAGAAAATCATGTAATAAATGTGTTGTGACCCTGATGGTTATCAGGAAGGACGTAATACAAGAAAAATCATAACTGAAAATCTCTCAAACATTTGAAAAACGTGAAAAATGCACTTTCAAAGCATAATTTGCTATTGTACTTTGAGATAAACACTTTGCACTCTGCAAGTAGGAAAATATTTTGAGAAAAGAAAAAGTTTCACAAACGCAGGTATATGGATTTCATAATTTATTGCACAGATTTAAAAATGGCACAACATACAATGTATGTATTCTTTGCTACCACTTTCCACACCTGTACATTTTTATTCATTATTGGGAGTTTCTTTAAAAGAGGTAAAGACATAAGAAAGGCATTTGTGCGGGTAAACAAACACTGTGCGTGAAATAATGACTGCAATATTTTTTTTCCTTTGTTCCACTCACTCTCAATGGATCTGGAACACATTCCAAGAATACACTAAGCAGTGTGGATACCGCATTATTCATTATCTCTTTCTGCTTCAGGAGGAAGAGCCTGGGTAGTGGAAGGGCTTCGTTCTATTTTTAATTAATTTTATTGAAATATTAAATTATTTAAATACGTGCGTTTATATTGTGTGCATGTGCCAAACCCTAGGCATTTTTATTTCTTGCACAAAATACTGTTTTAGAAGGTTTCTGCAGTAAAGCAAAGCAAATCTGGTGATGAGAGTCTTCATCCCAAAGCTGTGGCCAGTCAGTTAAATACAGGACTTAGTCCCTTGAGCATCCTGAAAAGAAAAAGCGGAGACGTTGAGAGTGGTTTGTGAGCCTGCAGGAAGGCAGCACAGGGAGCAGACAACAGGTAGCGAGCCTGCATTGCCAAGTAGACCAGCAGCTGGTTTTTGTCCTGTCTGGAGTTTCCCACACAGTGAATGCTGCGCAGCCTGGGCTAGTGCCTCGGCATCATCCAGCCAAGTGATGACAAAGGTGTGAATAAGCAAGGTCAGGTCATATTTTGCCANCAACAGGTAGCGAGCCTGCATTGCCAAGTAGACGAGCAGCTGATTTTTGTCCTGTCTGGAGTTTCCCACACAGTGAACGCTGCGCAGCCTGGGCTAGTGCCTCGGCATCATCCAGCCAAGTGATGACAAAGGTGTGAATAAGCAAGGTCAGGTCATATTTTGCCAAACTAGATCAGAGTCGCCAAGCAGAGAGTAGCAAACGTTACTCATTGGGCTTGGCCATTATTGTTTAGAAATAGTGGAATATGTGATGTGTCGTCCAACTAACTTACTGCATCCGTTTGTAGGCGGCAGGATTTTCCAAATATGTCAAGGCACGGAAAAGCTTCTGGTGTATGAAATGATTAAGATGTTTTTGAAAAGCATTTCCAAAATTCTCCACCTCCTAGGAGGAAGTGGTCTGCCATCCAGAAAGTGACACGTTCGTAAATATCCCACATAACAATGGCATAGGAAGACAAGTTGAGGAAGGCAAGTAAAAGGAGAGGAAGAAAAGTAAAAGTCATTTTCTTCTCCCTCAGGTGCAGCATAAGCCTTACAATACAGCTGTTATTTTCATTGCTACCTACCTTACTCTAGTTGTTGAAACAAAGTCGTCGGATTTGAAGAGAGGGAAGGGTCTCCACACATTCATACACACGCATGATCATCAGCCTTGGCCAGTCCTGTTACTTAAGGAAGTGTGTAAAAATGAGCAACTGCATAAATGTCAAACTGCACAGGTAGATGGATTTAGATAGGTTATGATGGCCCAAGGAATCAAAAGTGATTTAAAAGCAGTTCCCAAGTTGTTTTACAAAGTAATACCTGTTCTTGTCTGGTGATGTTTACAATGCAAGCAGTCATGTGTGCACTTGCTACATGGATGACAAGTGCTTTTCAACTCTGAACATCTTTTCGTACCTGTTTACATCAGTCAGAAAAGGTAGAATGAAGATATTTTTCCCCTCCATTACTCATTGGCTGGAGTTGTCTAAGGGATTTTTTTATTATTATTAAATAATTTTCTTACCTATTTTTCAAAAGAGAACATTCAAAACAAAGCAGTGTTGCAATAGCAATTACGTGCTTAGGTTACAAGTCTCAACCTTTCCAGAAAGTCATCCTGGCATTGGATGATTTAAAGCTCCAGGTACCACAGTTGTAAGCAAGAGGGAGAGTTTTTAAAACCACAGTTCAGAGCCTGCAGCCAAGCTCTGATCTCAGTGGTACCAACCAGGTGTGGCCCAGCGAGCTTCAGCAGAGGGACTCCTGAATTAGACTTGGGAAAATGAGACCAGACAGAAAATCCTGTTAGTGTTTTTTCTTTCTCCTTGCTTTGGGATTTAGGTATCATCTAGCTGAGGTTCTGGAGATCTCACAGAGAATTTCACTGCCAAAAATTACATTCGCAGGCATCGATTTCTGGGGAACAGAGGAGAGAACGTTCTTTCTGTTTGATTCAAACTGCAGTTTCCTGGCTTCAGCAGTCCTCCTTGGTCTCAGCAAACCATTTGGCTGAAGAATGTCTTTTCTAGAAAATAATCCCTGTAATCACAGCATGTATCAGAGTTGCTCCTGCTTTCCTTTTGTTCCGTCTTTTAATCAGTACAGTAGTTAAGCCTGGACACTGCTAAATATTTGCAGGAGGAATGAAATCAGAAAGTCAGAAACCATGGGGAGGCAGATATGTGACTACGCTCTTAAAGCATGTCCTTTGACATACCTTGAAGGAAGATTGGTATTTCATCTTTTAAATATTCCTCCTACACATTAAGCCTGCCACATATCATTAAAACACAGGATGTTTTGAGCTGGACACTCATTCCTTAATAATTTCCTTCTGTGGAAATACGTCCCCATAGCATTTTAAATGTGTATATCATCAGAGATCTGTCCGTATACTCTTCCTCCTGCTGTAAAATGATATAAGCATTTTTTTATCATTACCTACTAATTTGAAACCCACGCATGACTGATGTGGAAAAGAGCCTGGTAAGTTGGACCACTGTACTCATTCTGCTTGCCACAGCGCACTTTAAAATCTGAGAAAAATACCTGTTTTAAAGGGAAGACATTTTGAAAGTATGACCAGTGAGTGTGACACAATGACTAAACATGAAAGCACTTGGGTTTCAAAAAGTAAAAACTTGTAATCTGCGGGAGAAAGTCATGGGCTGAGCATGAGGACACAAGGAAAAGCTGAAGTTTTCAATAAAAAAAATAAATCAGGATGTATGAATCAAGTGAAAGTGTCACTTTTCCACTTGGAAGCAATGCTTTTTGATTAGCAAATTGACTCAGATTACTGTGCAGTTCCTATCATGAGTTGTTAGCTGGGTAGTACAGTATGAGTTTATAGTCACCCAGTTGAACATGATCAGTATAGTCAGCCCAGTGAGTACTAAGCCTTGTGTATTATTAACCAGAAAACAGGCAGGAGTTTCATCACGAATTTCGCTGGGGAAATGTTCTCGCCCATCGTGGCTACTCGGCCAGAGTCACTGGAAAGATTTGTGTTATTTGAGCAAGATTACAGGCACGTCTCTGCTGAAGCAAGCCGCTTTGCTAGATTATTTGGAAGACGTCTTGATCTTGCATTCTTTAGTTGTGATAATATTAACACGAGCAAATTTTTCTTTTCATTTCTTGTCTAATCTGGAACTTAAATGCAGGAAGTATTTATCTTGGTACTGCTAACTTTGAATTTTTATACAGGATACTTAACCATTTTTCATATTTCATTGTGTATCAGTTTTCCACTGACAACCCACTTTCTGTGATTCATGCAGACAAATCTTGCTAACTGTAAACAGAGTATCATTAGGCGTTTGTCCTGCTTTATCAAAACATGTTAAATTGTGGTTGTTAAGACTGAACGTAGTTATCTAACACTTAATCTTGTTCAATATTCTCTACTAGGTGCTGTTCTAGATGAAAGCACTGGAAAGGTGTTGGTTGTGCAAGACAGAAATAGGGTAAGTTTGTCATAGGATTACAAAATAGAGAAGTTCATTTAGATAAGCCTACTCTACAGTATAAAAACAAAGATGATCTTTTCCTGCCAGTCCAAAATTGTGATAGTTAACTTGTGTGTGTCTGGGAACACATCTATCAACAGATAGCTGTATTGCATTTGAAGGGAAAAAAAAGCTGTTGATTTTGAAAATCAACAGCTTTGGTGATTGTATCAGCAGAATTAAGTATCCTTTCTCCTGATCTTGTGTTTGGATCTATGCAGACCTCTGAAAAAAAACCCCTGGCTCAAAGCAGATTGTGGGAGAAGGATTCTGATTTTGTTTGGTTTCGAAAATTCCAGGCACGTCTGTGGCTTTAAATAAGCAGCGACATGGTTGGCTGTGACCTGGAGACCACCTTTGTACAGCAGGTGTAAAGATCATTAATTTCTCGCAAACTGAAGCACTTGACCTCGCTACTGAGAATGCCAAACCAGAGAGGATTAGTGTGGTGATGGTGGGTCGTGTGATGTGGGTTGAGGTAACCAAGCATCCATCACTGGTAACGTCTTCCCGCCTCTATCAGGCTAACCTAGGTTTTAATACAGCAAGTGCAGAAAGCTCACAGGCTCATTAGCAGTTGCCTGTGCTACTCCCTTTAAAATATACTTAGCTTCCATGATGCTTTCATTTGCAAATTAAATAAGAGTGCCTCTAGTACAGTGAGATTAACTACAATTGTAACATGGAAACAATGAAAACTTACATATGCTAACTGAAATATACTTGGATGCATCATTTTCATTTTCTATAGTTAAAACTATGCCAGAATCTCACTGGCTACATTTTTCTGTCTTTCCTGAAATAGCTGCTAAAAGATTTCTTCTCAGGACCCAAAACATCACTTTAGTTCATTGGTAACTACAGCACAGTTAATGAACTTCAATGAAAGGGTGCTTTTGTAGGCAGGTTCAATCGTACAGCGTGTTGAATTTGTAACACAAGAGTTCAGAGGAAGAGAAACACCCTTTTCTTGTTTCCTGTAAACTATTAATTTTATATTTTTACTTACCACAAAGTAAAATTTCAAGGATTTCTCTATAGCGGGACCTTCAGGCTTAAGTTCAGTAATTACCAATTAAAGGATAAATCCAGCATGCAAGCTATAGGCTCCAGAAGCACTTCCGGTTCTAGCGAATCTCCAGGAACAGAACAGCGCATTGTAAACAGTAGAAATGCTACCTTTAGTTTTCCTTTTATGCACACAAAAATTACAAAACTGCATGCTTACCTTTTACTGAATATCTTAAACAGGTATCAAAGAGTAAAAACAGAAATTTGCATATTTAGAAGAAAATAGTAGTTTCCCAAGCCTAAGAGGCTTAAGGTTTAACTTCTTAAGACTGGTTTTGTTAAAGCTCACCTACAGCCATTTTAAGTGCAGATATCTCTATCCAGTTTTACAGTGAGACATCAGATGCCCTTTTCAGGTTCTAGGTCCAGTTCCATACTTGCCAGATGTTACCTCCTTAGCTTCTGGCCCCAAAACACGAGAGGACCAGCCTGGCACCATTCCTCCAGCTCATTCTCAACAGTGGAATGGGTATATTCCAGGTCAACTATTTCAGCTTACCTTTCCAGAAAAAAGCTGACACCTAGCACAGTGAGCAAGGAAGATGAAGTGATTGTTTCTGACTCTCCTCTTTACAGCTGTCTTGTATTGAGTGGGTAAAACTAAGTATCAAAACTGAAGTGTATGAATACCCATACATTTCTTACCCAGGGAACAAATAAAATATTTCACTGCAAGCAAATTGGCTCAGACAGTGTCCGTTTCCCACTGTCAGTTCCACCACTCCTCTTCCTTCTTCCTCCCCATGAAATGAACAATTTCCCTGAAATGGTGACTTTTAATACAAATGATGTTCTGAAAGCTTAATAAACCACCCCAAATTTAAACAGCTAGTGGAATTTTAAGAGCTGTTTGGGTTTAATCATGAAAGGACAATTCCACTGAACACAAAGAAAAATTTCCAGGAACTGAAAGCAAATCTGAAAGCCAAGAGACAAATATATGTATTTTCCATCTGCACTATTTTTAATCTGTTACTTTAAATTCCTATCCAAGCCCTTTAAGAGTGCCCAGAAGAAAAACCATTTTCCAACATAGTCGGTGGGGTTTCAAGCCACTGGCAAGCACACAACTTCCCTCTCTGTGCTGCATGTACTAGAAAAGTTACCTCTTTTTTTTCCCCAGAGTGTACCTTTCTACTGTGTTAATTTGTACTTGAAGGTTAACTTATTTCTACATAAACTTTTAATAAGGAAAGAAATAAAAAGAATAGTACATAGGTGTAAAGGTAAAGCCTACAAATCTTGATGCATTTGCAAGAGGTGTAGGAACTGGGACTCCTTGACCAGCATCAATAACAGCACCGAGTCTGCACTTCACATTCTGTTTTTAAGTACTGAACTTTATTGCAATTCAATAAATGCTTCTATATATAAATCACACACAAGGCCTCAGTTTTTGTATTCCATGAAAACAAACGACAAGTTACACTAAATGGTTATTACAGACACAAAAAGTCATCTTAAAGCCAGTGCAGTATAGAACAGTACTACAATCATAATACCTGTAAGATTAAATATATATACATTTTTTTAAAAGCCCAAACCATGGAAGTGAAATACATTAGTGATTAAATATAAGATTATATAGTCTGTAGCAGCTTTTTTTAATATTCATCTACTCTATCTAGTTATCTAGCAGCAGTGTTGTCTAATGACTGTTAGACAGTTTGTATTTTCAATCAGTAGATGTTTTGTTCCAATATTTCATACAGAGTGTAGATATCTGATCACAACATTAGCAAGAACAAAGAAGTTCCTACTTAAAGCCTTATTGATGTTTGTAAGAGTAATTGCAATACTGCAACTTCCACTAAAAAAAAAGTCACGTTAATTGTCTCCTTCATATTAAGAGTGTACAAAACAGGCTGCGTACTTCATTAGTATTTTTTTCCTCCAATACAGACTCTGAATGCGTGGAAATTTCCAGGAGGTCTGTCTAATCCGGGCGAAGACATTGGTAAGTCCTAGGGTAACAGGTCAGACGTCAACAGAATTATAAAGACATTAACAGTACTGAAATACAGCGTGACCCACATCACTCCTATGACTAATCGCTTCTTTGAATTAATGGTGAATAGATGAAGTGACATGATCCCGTGACCTTAATGGTAACAGGGTAACATTATGTTCAGGGCAGAGAAGCTTTGTAATTTATAACATTTACCCTTTTCCACAATTTCTTTTAAATGAGTGCTTGAAGCCAGCTTATTTTTTGTAGGCTTGCTGGATGTGCTGTAACATGAGCCAAAAGTGCAGAGGATTAAGGTAATCAGTATACAACCCAAATAAAACTGAAACAGCGAGCTCTCAGCTCACACTGGAATCCGGGGCAGTGAGCTCAATGATGTACTGAGCAAAAATTTCCACGTCTCCATTTTTACATGCAAAACAGAAATAAATACACTTGTTTCCTTCCACCCTCATTCATTTGATTTGTTTAGACTAAGAGCTCTTTGGCACAGGACCAGCATTAAGTGCAGTGCCGGAGTCGTGGGCACCTACTTTCAACCAGAGACATAAGGCACTTCTCTATTAAAAAACAATGCTGATTTGAGGAAAGCTATCATCCATCTCTACCTGGCGTAGCACAGGTGATGATGAACACTGCTGCAGTGATATTCAGGGGTGTTTATAAAGAGATAAATAATTGTGCTTTTTTTCCTTGTATCTCACCCCTTAAAATTATGAACCACGGACTGGTTAATTCTTAAGTTATACTGCAGTTATTAGGTAGGTCTTGTTTTCAAAAGTTTTATTTGCTCACATTAATTTAGCCCCACATCAATATTCAGATGTGAATATATTCTTCCAGTAACTCAAAAATGCAGAACTCAAAAACATTGCCCAGAGCAATGCAGCAGCTTTGGCAAACTGGGTATCGCGACCTTAGAAAGATCTATTTTTAGCAGTCTTCCTACAATAACGCGTGGAGGGCTTGTATTCCAGTTCATTATTTCAATACATGGAGGAAGTTTCTAGTTAGCAGGATACAGCCAAGTTGTAGTTTTCATAACTCATGAGTCACATTTTAAAAGTCTTTTTGTCAAACGTGGTGATAGAAATGAAAATTATTTACTTGACAATGCAAATACATATAGTGAAATGGACTCCTGTTTTCAGAAGAATCCCAAATGGCATGTTTTCTAGCCAGGCTCCCTTTCACTTCTAGGAGATACCAGAGGGATTTTTGTACTGAGGGAAAGGAAGGAGCAGCACTGGCAACAGCGTCCCCAGAGGAACGCGAAGTAAGCCGGTGACCATCCCGGCTGGAGCCTGGATGTAGGTATTGAGAAACACCTGGGAGGAAACAAGTCTCTTACAGCTTTCCTCCTGCCACTACTAAACTACGTAATAACAAAAGTTATGATTCTCTGCATCACATCTTAATATTACACGAAGATATAAATTAGTGAAGCATAAAATATAGTAGAGCCTCATTTTACTTTTTTTATCCTTACGTCAAACCTTATAAACTCACAGTCGTTTAAGGTACTACATTTCAATTTACAATTACAAACTGCAATTACAATGCTTGAAGATCCTGTGATTCTATGAAGTGACAAAGTACATGGCTGCCTATTTTAATGAGTACAAACTGACTTGTGCAAGTAATTTGAATAGTTTCATAATGCAGATTAAGCAAAGTGCAGACATTTCTGTATTTGAATATTTCTGAAACTCAAGCCCTACTGTTCCTTCTAGTTTAACTGTCATTATATATTTTTATATATACACACACATTTAAATAAAAGGTAAACAGAAAAAGGCACTTTATCTAAAAACAAAGCTCAAAGCTTAAATGAAATCCTTAATTATTTCATTTTTCTTACCATAGCCTGCCTCAGCATTCCTCATGATCTCAGTTGCTTACCTTCTCTGACCACTTTTGTGTAACACAGCCCCTTGCCTAATAGTTAAACCAGCTGCCACGTGGAGTCTGCTTCGCAGCCACTATTTTAAACCAAAGGACTGCAGAGGCCTCTCTGGCCAACATAAAATGCAGTCTCTCCAACGGTCAGCAATGGTAAATTACTACCTTCTCCCATGTACTTCTTCCCCACATACAGTAGCCTTTTAACTAATTAATACTGTAATGAAGTCACAAACATAAATGTTTGCAGGCACCATGTATTAATGGCTCTCCAATCCCGCACAGCCTTCTGTATACTTGGTGTAAACTTCACACGGCTCGTTCCAATGCAAGATGGAAGTTGAGCCGAGGCAGAAGTATGTACAGAATCAGGGCCATTAACATATAGTTGTTTAGCCTCTGCTGGATAAATCATTTTGTTTATATATTGCTAGCCACTGTATGTCCTGAAATGATTTCCAGTATTTGAAACCACCCCTGTTGGTCACCTCTGACATATCAAGATGCAAGTTTCCATAGGAAGGCAAATCTCTACAAGGTCTTGTAAAATGTATTTTGCTTTTGGAAGTAAGCCAACACACTCATTTCTACTGAAAATGAAAATGAACTAACTGAAGCAGGTAACACTGCAAAACAGCTGTACGCATTTACCACTCAAACAAGATGCAGCTATGAGTTTACACAGATAAAAAACTAGTATTTTACCTACCAGTAGGATTTGACTTGACTACAATGAAACTGCAGAATTTGGGGAAATAAAGTAGCAAAAATTTCATCTGGGCTCTTCAACTTAAGTTACTATTCAAGAGTCTTTTGAAGAGTGCTGGACAGATGGGTCATTCTCTGGCTGCGCTTGCAGTACACAGATCCTCTCGACCTTTCAAGTTTTGGCTACTTTTGTAACACATCGGCTGATGTACACAAAATGCACACTTGCAGCACGGATGCAGCCTATTTTCTGCAAGAACAGGCTACATGCTATACTGGTATTATGGCACATCTCAAACGTCACTAGACACTTAAGATGCGTTTTGAAAAGGACTTAGTGCCAACTTTCACTTTCTGCGAACAGCAGTTTTACCCTTTTTGTTACATCTTGCAGCAAAGTGCAATAAAACTTAGCAACTGATCAAGTGATCTGAGATACAGGTGTTCAGCTGCACAGGGTCTGAACCTGGAACTGGGTAGAGGCAGGCAGAGAGACGGGGGCGAAAGTTCAAAGGACTGAAAAGAGGGTGCAGTGCTATCTTGGATTGAGATCAGTGGAGCCAGCGACCATCAGAATGTCCACTTCAAACCCACACCCTGTACAGTATTATCTAAAGTTTCTCAAGTTCATCATTTTGCAGGATATACACAAGCAAGGCAGGCAGCAATTAGTGTTGTTCAGAGACCAAAATAATTAGCTTATGCTTATGTTGAAACAAACAGGCTTACATTCTGAAAAGCTTATGAAGCAGAACAAAGAACACTGAGTTAGAAATTTTCCACGATCAAAAGGTTTGGAGAGTGTTAAGCTATTCTTATATGTATTGTAAGGATTGCTCTTTTCACCTAGGAGACACAGCAGTTCGAGAGGTTTTCGAAGAGACTGGCATCAAGTCAGAGTTCAAGTCCATCCTAAGCGTAAGACAGCAACACGAACACCCCGGAGCCTTTGGGAAGTCGGATATGTACATCATCTGTCGCCTGCAGCCCTCCTCCTTCAACATCAGCTTCTGCCAGCAGGAGTGCCTGAAGTGCGAGTGGATGGACCTCGATGAGCTTGCTAGGACAAGAGACGCTACCCCCATCACCAGCAATGTAGCTAAGCTCTTACTTTACGGATACCGGGAAGGGTTTGACAAGATTGATATAACCATGAGAGAGTTTCCAGCTGTCTACACAGGCCGGTTCTACAAACTATACCACAGGGAGCTGCCCGAGTCCTATAGAAACGTTACATGATAGCAATAATTTCACATTTCATTATAGTAATAATTTAGAATTATTATTGTAGTGTTATTTAGACCACGTTAAAATTATCCATGGAATTCTTTTTACGTAATTATTAGAAAGTAATTATTTATTCTCTAATAAGCTATAGAGATATAAATTATTTTTAAAGGTAAATATTGCTATAAATGTGCCTCGGATTTGTTTTCCTTTACTCTGTAAAGCAAACAGAAGGTAAATAAAACAGCTCTACATAGGTATATCTAGCAGAAAACAGAAGTGTTATTGATCCTGAAAATATATTTTCCAAGTAATTTTACCTCCACACACACTGGCACAACAGGTTTAAAGAGCAATATAAAGACAGTATAAAACATTCATGTCTTAATCTGATATCTGCAAAAGTAGTTAATATCAGCAAATAATTGCTTCTATTTTTGCTACTTCAGAGAGGAGTAGGAAACTCGACGTCTTTAGCGCAGTGTGGCATATGTGCTCAGAATCCACCGTGGAAATCAGCTTTTAGCAGACATGGGAAGAAAAAGGATAGCTTTCTGTCCGGGTCCAGTTTTTGGTCCAGGTTTGTACTGTCCAGTTCTTTTCAGTGCCACATACCAGTCAGAGTATTTCCGCGATCGGTAAGTGTTATAGTTATTAGATTCCAAACGCTCAAAAAAGAAACATTCTTCTGTTGCACATTTCTAAAAGGGGAAAAGAAAAGGATTATTGATACTCCATCACAACAAATCAATTCTTCCGATTCATGAGACTAATTTATTGAGAACACAAATTCACATTAAAGGTTTCATGTTTAAGGAGTTATTGTTAAAATACAGTTTTTAACTACAATCCATTTACTGTCTTTAACACAGACCAAGCAGATTCTAGTTTGTTGTCACTGTGTAAGTCTTTGTTCTGATCTGAAACTCGGTCAGACAACCGAAGAACCCTGTCCCTTGGCACTTACTGATCGATCCCGACTTCCACACTCAGCAGTTTTGCCATGTCATCCTAGGTTATAATTTAAGCAAAAAGAAAAGCAGGATGTAAGAGAAAAGGCACTATTCCCCTTGCCTTCCTCAAACTAACCTTTTTAATCAGTTAGAGAAACAGTATGGCATAGTTTCAGCCTTTGCCTATTCTTTTCTAATTCTGAGGTTTAACTGTCCTAAAGCTAATTCAAGTCTGTATTTATAGCACTCTGAAACAGTGGCAAGCCTGCAAGATTTTTTTAAATTCAAAACTTGTAAAATGATTTTAAGAAGAGATCAGACCTGGCAAAGAGGTCTATTCCACATAGAGACCAAGCATACTCTACTAGTGTTTAGAAGTACATCTATGGAATTATTCTGCTTCTGGAAATAAGTCTTCAAAAACAACTCCACCTACAAAGAACTATAACATGCCTTTACATCTGCAAATAAAAAAGAGGGTGGTTCTTCACACGAATGATCCCATTCCTGTCAGTCAGATCATGTGAGGCAGGCATTATCTATTGCAAGACTTTTAACGCACAAATTCTCCTGGATAGCTATTACTGCCTGGGGGACCTAGCCACCAAGCTAATTTAACTGTGACTAGTATTTATAGCTGTTCATAGTCCACAGAAAACAGGAACATTTATTCACTTTCTGAAATCCACCACCGAGAAACCACGTGGCTCCTCTGTATCGAAAACGTCAGAGGAGGTACAAACAGCTTTAAGTAAGATCTCATTCTGTAGGAAGAGGATGCCTAAGGGTATTTCACTGCGTTTATGCCAAGGCACGTTCACAACAGCAGAGCCCCTGTCAGTGGACAGCACTGCGCTCTCAGCAGTCAGAGCGGCAGACCCGCCTGCAGAACCGGCGCTTTAAGCAAGAGAAAGTATTTTCTCAACTACAAAGATGGCAGAAGATCAACACTTCAGGAACTTACTGGAGCAGGTGGGGGCACTTTCTTTTCATATACACCATCTGTCAGTCCCTCAATTCAGTCATACTCATTTACCCAGAAAACTGGGGAATGCTGCAGGAGGAAAGCTAGTCATTAGAAAGCAAGCATGTAAAATCTGGGACACCAGACAGGGAATGTGTAGCAATTTCCTAAACGAGCAGGCTACTCTTTGTTACAATCTGCTGTCGATGCTCATGAATACATAAGGTATCCAACTAGAACTGTAAAGTGAGCTCAGAACACCTAGACTTCATACAGTATGCACAAAAACATACTAGAGAAGAGTAACTCCTCATACATGTCAAGTTTCTGTAGCTACAAGCAATTAAGACTTTCATAGGCAGTTTGGAATAAAATTTGTCTCCAAACAGGTCTTCAAATAGAGGGTTCCTTCCTCCACTTCAACCATTTTCAGATACGAATTTTGGTTTCTAAGGAAAAGAACTTACAAGAGAAAATCCATATGCAATTTCTCATTTCTATAGCTCACTAATAGTTTTACATTTCAAATAGCAGAAATCAAATTAACAATTTTCACATGATTTGTATTTTAAATAATCTTCAAGATAAATCGTATTTTAATGCCTTTCATTCCAGCAATGTGAAAACAGATGCATTAATCATCTCAAGCCACAGATCCAGCCTGAAACAGATTACAGTAGCCTTAAGAGGGCACAGAAACCATATTGAAAAAAATAAGAAGCATTTAAGAACAAAAACAAACTTTAAGGAGAGTTTAGGCAAGTTCAGCACAATTGCCCAAGCTGGAAATTCTGGCAAAGAGACCGCAGCAGCCAGCTCGCGCCTTGCCTTCGCCTCCTACCCGAAGCCGCAGCACCTCTGGAAGTGCCAAGAGAGGTTCAAAAAAGTAAAACAAATTAAACTCCTCAAACACATTTTCAGGCAGTTTATGGGTGTTATAAAAATAATCAAAAAAGGGTGAAAAGAGAAAGAGATAGATAAAGAGAAAAAATATTTATTTTTTTACATTCATAAAGATATTTTGAAATGTGCCGTGTGATTCGCTCTGGAGACTCAAGTCCTTATTTCTCCGCAAAGCATATGTGATAGCAGCGCTCTTTTACACTACTTACCAATGGAAATATTTTGACACAAAAGTAAACATTTAGGTGACAAATGATAGTCCAGGCTTCATGACCTATGCATTCCTTAACATCTGCCAAAGGCGACATTTCAGAAGCTGGACTGCTGTCCAGCGGAGTGGGATATCTGTCACTGCGTTGTGAACCTCAGCCCCTGGAAAAACCCTGATATAATTTTTTTTTTTTTTTTAAATACACTGTGGTCTCGGCTGCATTCAAAGTGGTGACCTGGCAGCGAAAGCTTTCACAGCACATCATGAACTACTGCAACTCTACAGCCCTTCACGAAAAGAAGAAAGGAAGGGAGAATACTTGAGAAGTCTGAGCGACTAAATAGAATGCTAAATGCAGGAGTTTTTGCCGTTAGCAATATTGGTAATAGCCACGCTGGTACCACGCTCTGCTGTGTGCCACCGCTTACAGTAACCAAACCACAACAACCGCCAAAACCCTCCAGGTGATTCACCCAGGGCAGATTAATTAACTGAAAGAGGCAGCAAATTCCTACGACAAAGTTCTTCATCCCTCATTTTCACGGTCAAACGCCACCCATTGATTGATTTTTCAGTGCAGACTGCATCTGCCTTAGTATCACATTATGCCAATTAACTAGTTTTGACATTTTGGACTCTGATTAAGAATTAAAATTCCTAAAGTTTGTTCATTCTCAAAACTGAAACCAGAGGGTTAACCTGTAACTACCACAGCGGAAGGAGTATGACCCAAGAAAGGTGATGATCATATTTAGCCTTTTCTAACTGTAGAAGGGCCAGGAAATGAAGGTTATTCTGACAAATATTCTTGCTCCATAGTTTTAATCCACAACATCAAAAAGAGAAGAATTTCCCTTCGAGTCCTTCAGTCTGGCAAAACCTGTCCGGTCATAGCAAAACCACATAAGCACCACAGACAGAACAAACAGGTCGTATCCTTAAATAACACATTACTTTGTGTGAAATATAAAAATTTGTCAAAAGTGCAATTCTTCCTTTCATGGGAAATTTTGAGAGACTTCTTCATGAAATTAAAGGATCAAAACCACTTAATTCCATAAAGTGAAAATATTTCATTATTATAATTAAATGAAACTGGAAAGTCAAAATGAGCCATATCAGAAGTGAAACGTTTCAATTTTTCCATTAAAAATCTGATGGAATAGATACATTTCTGCACAAATATTTTTAGTTAAAACAGCGTTTTCCAAGGGGAGGTTTTGACTAGCTGCATTAACAACCAGCCATTTCCTCCAGTGACTGACCTGGTAAAGATTACCTCTCCCCCGCAACAATGGAATCTGTTACTAAACAGAGAGAATGAAACTGCTAAACTAAAAGCTGTATCATCCCGACAAGAACGTGATCCACTGCACCACCAGGCAAATCACCAGGGTAAGCAGCATTATGTGGGCTACGCAATAAATCATTTTGCAAAACTCAGAACAAACCACAAAGGCATGTCTCAACAAAATAATTACAAAAACATCCAACTGGAGAAAAAACAGGACTGAATAATAATTTGCAAAAGTATTTTTGAAGGTGTTGATATATTTCTAAAACAAGGACACTAGACAAGTTGACCCTCGACACTGAAAAGTAATAAAAAAGAAGAAACAAAACATGTTAAAAAGGACAGAATAGTACTCGAGTGACCAGTGGATTAGAAAACTAAATAGGTGTTTAGAAATTAAAGTTCCATAATGTTTTAAAAGAAATAGCCAAAGGTTTCAGCAGATACGAATTCATATGCACTGATGAGATCACTTCACTGCAACAATTTCCAGCATATGCTCCTTCAAAGCTCTCCCTGAAACACAGCGCTGCTCAAACTGAAAAAGAAACGCTGGCAATTAGGAACAGTTTCATGAACGCGTTTATAGGCAGAAAACAGTAGAGGCACAACTGGCCACGAACTGTTGGAAGTCATAGTACAGAAATCCTGGTGGAAAACATGGCCTGTGCTGCAGAAACTGATCATGAAATTGCAGAAGTATTCATTAGGCTGGCTGAAGAACAAAATCTTAAAGGCAGAGAGTTTTCACCTATGAATAGCAAGAATGTAGAGCTGTGGGAAGCAGTGTTTGCAGTAAACACGATTCAGGCAATGCCCAGTTCCAGAAACAAAGCAAAACAAAACAAATGTTTTATAAGCTCAAGTGAGAAGCACAAAGTGATGAAACTTTACCAGATTTTGAGAGAGTAATTCTGAGTGAACGGCAGATACTTCCCGAGCACGTCGCCTTACAAGAACTAAGCAGATAAAAATCACTGCATACAGCTGCAAGGGAAGCATGTTATACAACCAAAACCCACCCTGCAGCAGTAGGTTGGAAATCCCAAATATAAACACACACAGGTGTTTATAATTTTACAAATGGTGCTAAATGCCCTATTTTGACCATTCACTGCTGCTCAGGGTACGGAGGGCAATTTTAACAGAGCCAAATGCCACTACACCAGCACCACAGGAAATTCCCAATTATCCTTAATTCAAGAATAGCACAGTGGACGACTACTCACATTTTCTTCAACTGAGCTGTCACACAATACCCGAGTAAATAACGCTGTAACTTGAAACAGGTTCCTTAACTGTATTCGCAGCCATAAACGAAACGGGCTTCCTGCAGCCAGAGACAGGCAGTGCTGAGGAGCACGCCAGGGACCCCAGCTCGTGTAAGACTGCTGAAGTGTTTTGCTTGCCTTCAGACTCATTTCAGAGGCAGAACTGAGGGGAATCAGAAGTCATTTCTGCAGCCCTTGGCACAGGTCTTTCATTAGTTGTAGTTCAGCTGGGGTTAGGAATGCACTTTATTATTAACACCTGTTCCCGGTGGGGACTTCAACAGAAGCTGAATGGGGCTGTGTTCAAGATACCAAAGCATCAGGGATTATTTCAAACTGAAATTCTAGTAGGATGCCCTGCAGCAGTCCTTCACAAGTGCTGAAAGTTTGTCTGCACTGAAGGTTATAAATACAGACAAGAGATTTACAGCGTCAATGCCTCATAAGCAAAATTAACGTTAACTGCAGCTTTTAGAGCAAAATTATAATCTAGTTCTAGGAGACCTTATTAACTTTCAGTCTGCTAAACATATTGGCTTGAAAACACAGTTAAAAATGACACTGATACCAGTAAAATGCATGGAGTCTAAAACTAGTCTCATTAGAGACCAGTTTAATTTACCTACATTTAGTAACTTTATTTTTTAATTTTATCATCACATTTTCAAAAATGTTTTTCTTGCCAGTTTTCTAGTTTGGAAGTATACATGACCAAAAAAAGGTGATTCTTTACAAAGAGGAAAATGAGAAAACAGTATCTACAGATTACTATCAAAAACAGAAAAGTCAAAATTTTAAAAAATTGGTGTTATTTCCTACTTTAAAAGGCTCTTTACAATCACTTTATAAGAAAATGAAAGAGGAAAAAATTACTCGTGGAGGGGAAAAAGGGAGAGACTTCATTTTTCATTTGTTATTATAGTTTCTTTCTATACACGACCGCTATAGTTTTCCTCTCTCAGACAGGCCATTCCAATTAAATTTTGCAGTTTCTAGGCCAGGGTAGACATACCCATCTCTTCCTAGTTCATAGTTCAATTAATTGACCAAAGTTGTGCAAAGCTAATTTCTGCCTGATAAATCACACGCAGAGAAGCTGAGTAAGTCCTGCTCGATACAGCGTGAGGAGAGGACCCACCAACACAGACACATACAGAGATAAACATTAAAAAAAACGCTGCTTACCAAGGCCAGCAACCTGCCATCCTCCTTCATAGCCAGAAAGCGATTCGCGCTGACACCTTTGATTGACACCACTCCTCTTTCTTCTGCTTGAAGCTGCAGTTTGACTGTGAACAAAAAAGACGAAAGTAAATTTTCACAGCTATCGTGATATTTCAGCCCCTGACAGTGAAGCCTACTGCTTCAAACCTAAAGCCAGAGAAAGCGTGAGCTTCAGCTTGCAGGAAAGAGAGTTAACTTCCAACCTCTCGCTTTCTGATCCTGTTTTTCAAAGAAAATGTTCATTACAAAGTAAGTAGCTATTGCCAAATTGGCTACAATAAACATGAGTTATCCTATCTTTGTTTCACATAAAAGCAATTAAAAAAAATCCATAAAATTCCTTTAAGGACCACTTACGGCATGGTCAACTGCTCACAGAAAATGGAAATTTTTCATGACAATTTTCTTACGGAGATATTTCTTAATGCGCATAGACCAGCACAGGACATTGAACGTGTGCAACTCTATACAGCTAGATCGTCAGAGAGGCGTGAGTCTGGACTATGATTAAGACCATTCAGGACTGTATCACTTGCTAAATATTCTAGCAGTTCCCGACAGAACAGTATCAATTAGTTTACATCATACATCCAACAAGTGATTAGAATAAACAAACATAACTGCGAAAGCGGATGAGGATAGCAAAGACACAAGAAATGGTGTTACACAAATTAGGAACATGAAAAGTGGGTTTATTTGAACCAATTATTTTTAAAAAAATGAACAGTCATGGGTTTTTTTAAAACCTGTAAGGTGGTATCACATCGCTTTTAGCAACTGCCTGTGAATTAACACAAAGTCTAAACTGAATTTTTGTCTAGTTTAGATTAACGCACAAATGTTTTCCCCTTCGCCTGTGGCTTGCTTCAAGCTATGAGCCAAAAGTGGCCTCCACCTAAATCCAGATGATCTGTTTGCTATTTTTCTTCTTTTTGCTTCCCTGGCTGTTTGCATCATTGCGTTCAGAATAACAAATGAATCGAGCCTTTAAGTGGTTAAAACAGCGGAGTCAGGAAGTTGCATCTACGCTGTGTGCATCTACGGCTGACCTCAACAGGAGTTATCTGTGACGCTGTACCTCAAAGTTCACGTTTCTCAACCATTCGCTCCACAGGATGGGGAATACTAGAAATACTACAATACAAGAAACTGCTCTAAATACCATAGAAAAATCCACCAGCCACCTTCTACGTGGCTTAGGTATTTGTGGCTGAAAAGAATCTAAACACTGTGTTGGAACTGCCATTTTTCTGGAGAAGAGAAGGAAAAGGAAGCAAAGTACATGTTGCCCTAAGCCTCACAGAAGATCCTGTTCTATTCCAACCATTTTTAGAATATCTCCCTCTCAAAACCTAACTTTGACTATTTAAAACATCACTTAAAAAGGGGTAAAAGGCCCACACAGCAACTCATATGAGCTCTCTGGACTACTTGCAGCTTGACACTTGGTCCTTCCTCCCCCCCTTCACAGAAAATACGTGCCCGTTCCCTGCAGCTCCATCCCATCAAGCCAGCTTGCACAGGCATTATGATTCAATCTGATTTCTGCTGAAAACAAGACACAACCATTTCAGTAACAGCAGAACACAAGAAATTGGATCTCCCAAAATCCTGCCCGAGGTTTTCCTCTATTCTGGATGGCCATTATTTCCAGTGAAACCAGCATCGGCAAACCCTCTCACTTAGAAAAGAGCAATTAGAAGCGAGCCCAGACGAGTACTACTATTCAGTGCAATACTGTGCTTTCATCCACAGTTCCACTAAACAGGGATTTTTAAGAGCAACTATATTCCCGTAACAGGAAGCAAGATCACTGCAACACAGGCATCAAAAATGAGGGAGAGCTGAGAAACAGCTTCTCACCTTCTTGGGATTTATAAAGACAAAGAAGACTTTTGCCAAAGAATTGCAGCAGCTAAAGAAGGAACAAGCAGGATGTCACAAGCTGGTACTGGTTATGTGTCCATCAGGTGTCTGAACAAAGGATATGACTCATCTGGTGCAAGACTATCGGTGTTTCCGAAAACGAACTGAACTGGAACTTCTCCTGCCTTCTGCTTGCATCCCAGAAATTATTTTGGGAATGAGTTAAAAACATTTTCTACTTGAACAGACTATACAGAGATCTGACCATGATAAAAGCCCAGCTAGAGGAACCGACAGCTGTGCTCCATTCACTCAAAAGTACTCAGCCAAGGACTTGCATCAGTTTGTGTTTGCCCATTTCTTTCTTTGAAGGCTTCATGAGAAACACATACCTGGTTCTGTACATCAGCTCAGAGACCAGCTTCATTCACCAACCTGCTTTTGTGGAGTATAGAGCTTTTTCTATTTAATGATGCAGTTTTAAAAAGCCCGACCTTTTAAGCCACCGGAATAAATGCCTGAAGCGACTGTATATTTTGGAGCGGCAGCATCTCTTGAGATTCAGAGGGAGGTTGGTGCTTATTTGGCTTTTGGTTGTGGGGAAAAATAAATTTTTGCAATGCATATGAAACTTTCTTCGGTGACTTCTGTTGCTCCTAAAGACAGGACTGAAGAAACTCCAACAATAAGAATACTAAGAACATAAAATCTTTACGATAATTGCTGCAAACGCTTTTTTAAGCATTAAAATTATTTCTGATTTTTCCCTAGATACACAGAGATCAGTAAGAGTTACTCGTAAATCCACTAATTGGTATACACAACTGAAGCCATATTAATACAAATACTGCACGCTAAAGAAGATAAAATGGTTTCTTATGAATTATGCATCTGTTGCCATTTTGCACAAAGGAAAAAAAACAAAACGACTCTCGTAATTCACTAATAACTCCAGACTTCGAAGCAATACAGAAACCTCTTGTAGTCATAAAATGTTAGGTGAAATGCGTAGTTTCATCCCAGAATCAAGTATCCAAAATACACTCCTCCCAAGTTTTTAGGCCAAAATCAGACTTGTGAACAGCTTCAAAAACCTTCAGTGCAAGTCCTTGCCCTCTGGGGAAGCAAGAATGCGGAGAAGTGCTCTGGGCAGGGACTGGGGGACGTGGACATTTCAGATGTGACCAAGCATACAGCTTTCACTGCACACTTAACAAGAAACAGCTGTGTGAAATATCTGAAAAGTAGTATTAATTACTGCAGTACAGACTTATTATGCTTCGTGACTTTCTCTTGACAAAAAAAAAAAAAAAA
>RSEF01000004.1:58974711-58993308 GCA_003993805.1 Himantopus leucocephalus | reverse complement strand
ACAGCGTCACACTGGGCCAGAAGTTCAGATTCTGTGAAAACAAACTTTACTTAGTAAAGGTTTTTAAGGCCTGTAAAAATATTTGTATAGTTTGGAGAAGCTTGTGAGAAGTGTTACTCTTTAAAAAGGAAAAAAAAAAATAATTCCTGCAGAGTCTGAAAAGCACTGCAATACTGAAAGCCCCCAAAGCAAAATCAGCTTCACTGGATTTTCCTCTCCAACTCAAAAAACACATGAATAAACAGCCAGACTAGTACTCTTAAGTTTTTCAGGTTTCAGCATTATTTTATGGCTTTACTAAAGCAAGGTAAGTATTTGCCACAGTGTTGAGTTGATCTGGAAATGCCAAGATACAATACAGCCTTACTCATCGAACACATTTTGACCATGCAGTCATCACCAGAAGCAATAATTTAGGTTTAGCTCAATGCAACTTGGTACAATCAGTTATAAGAGAAATGAAACACTTGACATCGATGATCCACATCTTTTGCAGCCTTTAGGTCACCAATAGCAATAGTTCGGACATGGGCCATCATTTCAGATCTACTCGTAATATTTGTTTTCAGCATCCCTGAACCTCAAAACCAGATCCATGAGACTAAACCAATTAAGAAGTTTGTAACCCAAAAAAGTAGCGCAGATTGTTGTGAAACAGCCAATTAATGAACTGAGGGCCAAAATGGCACATTTTCCCAGCTATTCTGGCAGCCCTTCGGGAGGGCCCTCCTCCAGCACGGCAGTAAGTTATTTCACTGTTCACACTCATAGCATGCCCTTTAATTTGTGATGAATGCCAAGTGCAAGGCTGTGGTCGATGCCTGCTGCTCTCATGACAACAGAGAACTCGGCACACTGAGCAAACATCTTGCAGACTGAGGCTAAGTCATCACAAAGTTATGAAATAAAAAACGTCCTATCCCAATTACAACCTACGCGACCTTTATGCACTGACACTAAAAAGGACTCCATAAATTTACTAGTACTTTCATTTCTCTTCCTAATAAGCTGAAGTATGATCAATCTTCCCTTTTTCTGCCGAGTAAGAAGAAATGAAGTGCAAGACATACAAATTTAATTTCATGCCAGGGTAGAAGCTCTGAGGAAGAAGGATAAAGTTGTATCTTCGGGAAGATATAAAAAGGGTTAGAAAACATGAATGGAATAAAGTTAAGGCACTGAACTATAATTCAGGAGATGGATTTCAAACCTTCCTCTGACACAAGTTTCTCATACTGTAAGATAACTTATAGAAGTATCCCAAATAAAACTCTCCTTTGAGCCATTTCCTTGTTCCTGTATTCAGCACAATCACAAACCTGTTACCTGAACAAATGAATCAGTTAACAAAATGCAATTTATGGATATAACAACGCGGTCCGTAATACTGCAGTGAAGACTTTCCCAGAAGAAAAGATACCAAGCCCAGAAAAAGCTCTGACAAGCTGTACAGTTAAAAGTGCAAAACCAGTTGTGGCATAGTAAGATGGAAAGAGAACAAGCTGCCTAAAGACAAAAATTCTCAAACCAAAATTAAATTAATCAAGAGGTATTTATAGCATAGGACAGAAGGCATTAAACATATTTTTAATCAGAAGGTGACTGTTTAAAAGCTACCTAGCTCAAAATCAAGAAATGCCTATAAAAGTTTCAATTATAGGGAAAAGATACACAGTATCTGAAAGTACACCACAAGCAAATCTCTGTGCTTACCCTGCCCATGACATCAGGAGGTCCCATCACACTCTCCTCCTTGGAACCACTTTTCCAATTCTTCTGTGCTGTACGTAATAAATGTGGGAGTAAAGTACCACCAGCTGTGCCATGGCCCTTCCTCAGTTAACTCACCCACACAGCAGCAGCAGCTCCATCCCCCAGGTAAGATCATAAAACTCAAGCGTTTAGCACAGGAAAAACACGCAAATGTGCAAATCAGAAATTTTTAATACTGGGTCCAGAGATTATTTTTTTTCAGTCATTCTGTTATCACAATGAGTTTTTCCTCAAGTTTCGCAAAAGGATTCCCATAACAAAAAAAAAAAAAAAAAAAAAAAAAAGGTTTTCTAATGCCTTTTCAAGACNTCCAGCTGCTGAGGGTGGTGCACCCCATTTCCAGAACATGGGAATTCTGCATCTTACAATAGCCAAGCTGAGAGAGCTCACTGAGCGCCGGCTCTTCACCAGGATCCGTGGCAACCTCTGCATCTCAACCCAACAGTCAAGACAGAGAACATCAATGCTTTGTCAATGGTTTTTCACAGCAAGGTCAGTGAACCATAACTGAACCAAAATAAAGGAAGGCTAACTCCTGTGAAAATTTTGACAGGACATGCAAGAGTTCTGGAGTCCTAACACAGCACCCAGTTGTCTAATATTGTTAGAGCTATCGTTAAAGACTGATATATATATATATATATATAGAGAGAGAGAGAGAGCGCGTGCGCGCGTGCCTTCTAAAGCTGTAAGGGTAATCTAATACTCAGAATTTCCAGNAAGTTCTCGAGTCCTAACACAGCACCCAGTTGTCTAACATTGTTAGAGCTATCGTTAAAGACTGATATATATATATAGAGAGAGAGAGAGAGAGAGCGCGCCTTCTAAAGCTGTAAGGGTAATCTAATACTCAGAATTTCCAGATTTTATTATAGTCATATGCCTTATTGCTTATAATACCATGTACATCTCCATATGGCAGATTATCCAAACAGCTACATTTACCTAAGGAGATAATCATTAACTAGGAAAACACATCACTTTGGATGTAGCTTGAGTGAACCTACTATGCCTTCCAGTAGTATAAAAAAGGATAGAGGGGGATGTTTTTTCTTCACAATACATAGAGGCTGTGTTAAGAGTACGTATTCGCTGATGTTTTGGCTGAAGAACAATGTGAGCTACAGCACAACCTCAATTTCCACTGAAAGCAGTACAATTTGTGGCATTAAAGGATGTTGAACCACACTGCAACATGTGCCAAAATGCCTGGCAGAGTTTTCCCCACCTCCCACTCACTACACACAGCCCCTCCTGCACCAATACAACTGTTCTGGAGCGCCCATACATACACATAAATGATCATACAAGATGAACCTGTGGGTTTTTTTGCCAGCTTCCTTTCCATTAAAGAAGGAAATTTGCGGGTGCACTCTTTCCAACAGTGACCCTCAGGCAGAGGGATTCTTACCGGCACCTGAAAGGCAGAATGACTAAACAGTCATTTTCTTTTTTGTTGTAAGACAATTCACAGAAGATCAAACCTCTTCAAGACTGCTCCTTGATGTATACATTAAAGAGGTTCAACAGTTTGGGGTTTGGTTTTTTTTTTTATAGATCAGGTCCTGATCCTGTGACATGTTAAACACAGACAAAACATGGACCGCACTGATGTGTTCCTCCCCTGCAGCCCGCAGAGGTCTGCAGGCACAGATTTCTGCATGCATTCATGTCATTCGTGGATTGTGGATGTAAAATTATAGTTACACGTACACAACTAACCCTCTTTCACAGGGTATACGGCCAGGACAGATCTACAAGTTGCAGGTTAAACTAGCCAGCATATTTGAGAGAGTTACAAATTTATTTATGCATTTATTTCACAATTTGGAGAGACTTTTCTAAGAATATGGAAGTTTAAAAGTGGTATTTAATAGCATTGTGGTTGGCAAGGTTTCAGAATTCTGCTATGAGCTGGATCTTCCCCACCTTTTCTTAAAGAGCTCAAGAAAGTATTTCCAATGCAGTTTTGCATAAGCCAGTGGAGAAGAGAATTTTATGGACAAATAGCACCGCACGGATAGAAAAGATGCGAGCAAATGCTGAGCATGCAGAAAATGTGTACATTTTCCAAAAGTCCTTTCACTGCCCTAAGCGCTAGAACTGAAAAATTACATGTACAATGAAAACTCTGAAGTCCTTTTCCAGTTCTCCCAAGCTTTTGTAATGGCCCAGACCAAATAATATTGCACTAACTTAAACAGTCCCAAACGGTTTCATTGCTCTGCATCATAAAGGGTTAGGCCAAAAAATTGGTTTATTTAGAAGATCTTGGCAAAATCTAGCAACTTAATACTTTAGAAAAAGAGAACTGCACATTTTGGAAGTTACTCAGTACTGAGCTTGTACTACCTTTCTTGCACCCTCCCCGTTGGACATGTGCTGGCAGCCACAGAGGAGCAGCACCGCCAGCCTCCTGCATCCCAAGCCCTTTGCCTGGGGCAATCGGCGTGCACAAAGAAGCCCTGTGCTGTTATTTTACTCGTAGCAGCTGCGTTGGCTAAGATGTTCTGGGGCAGGAGTATGCCACAGTATCAGTAAGGAAGAGGGAAAGCAAAGGTCATAGTGGGGAAAGAAAGGGAAAAACATGTTAGGAAAAAATACAAGACAGAGACATAAAGAGCAAGCAGCAGTGAAGATGGGGCAGGGTAAGTGTACAGTACATGAGGGTGCTGTATTGGAGCACGAGACAAACACCCACACCTTAAGTAGGTAGAATTTGAGATGTATTGGCCAAACGGATTCACAAAATCCCCATTTTCCTACTCCACAACAAAATGGGAAATCTAACCACCATATCAGAGAAACCCGAAAATAAAAAACCAACCATGAGCTCCTGGCTTTGGGTACACTTACACAGCAAATAACGGTATGATTAACCCTAAGCTATACTTCCACTATAATCTACCCAGCAAAGATCCCTACAAACAGACCACTTCAGTGGGGACTAAAACCATGAGTACCCAGCCACGGTCTCAGAATCACACAAAATTCAGGTCAGAAGGAGCCTATCTAGTCCAGCCTCCTGCTCAAGGGTCTCCACCACTTCACAGTGAAAACTCTGCTGCCACATTTTTGCTCCTGTCAAACGTACACGCAAGCTAAATCAAAGCTCACAAGAGTTTACTGATGTTTCCCGCAGTCACATCTCTTGCTGCTGTAGGGCACAACCACTGCGCTCCACGCACACGTACACACGTGGATGCTTTCATGCCCTGCAGAGTTTTCCCACCTACACCGAAATGGAGCTCCCAGGGCAGAACCATGCAACCTGGATATCCACTTTCAGTACTTCCACCCTTCCCTGCAGGACCCCAAATGCTGCCCTGAATACCCCGAGACGAGACGCCCAAATCATTAGACTGCCTACAGTCCACACACACAGCGCTGCCTCTCTCACTGGAACAGCCTTCTTAAGGCAGTAGGAAAGAGAAGCCCTTTTCACTATTAACTCCCTGCAAGAACGTGATGTGAAAGACAACATTTTACCAAGTGGACTCTGGGTCCCAAAACACTGATCAGCCAATGCTCCAAGAGATTTTTTGGAGTTTGTGAACTTCTCATCAGCAAACATATAGCTTACCCAGACACTGCAACTAACAGAGCAGCTTATGGACCCTGGAAAGAGAGGAGTCGTCCAGCACTATTTCAGCCCCCATTTTCACTAACATACAGCCGCTTTATGTGAACTAAAAAGGTCATTGGCAAAACCACCTCTCACTCAGTTTACAAGGAGGGAGAGTTTATGTACCCCCTGAAAAATCCCCGGCTGCACGTCTCTGGATCAATGACTAGCGTTACTACAGTCTCTGCTGTGGAAAAGCTAAATCCCAGCCAAAGGCTCAGGGCCCATCTCCAACATATTTGCAGAGGCCCTGTAAGGAAAATCCTTCCCTGAGGCCCCCGAATGACACTGCAGTGAAGCTCTTGCGCCAGTTCCCCATCACTCGTCCTCCTGCACCTCTGTGCCCGCAGAAAAGAAAAAAGCAGCAACTATTTTGCAGTCTCACTGCTACAGAGGTGGATCAACTCCGGAGGGAATAAGTATCAGAAAGGCAAGGAAGTTCACAAAAAAAGGGAGGAAAAATAAGAATCAACAGCACTTTGCTAACTGCAACACCCTACGACCGAATTCCCACTCCCGCATACTCTGTGGCTGAAGTTGGCCGATTCCTTCATGCTTGGGGGCAACGTCTATTCCCAACCAGGTGTCCGAGCAAGACGTACAGAGTTGGGCGTGCTTGCTCCACACCTAACTTAAAAAACCCTCCCAAACCCAAGGGCTGGTTCATCAAAGAGACATGTGCATGTATGTACACACACACAGATTAATACCCCCATTTTGGCACTGCCAGAGGCAAAGCTGCCCGCTGGGTCAGAGCCAAACCCCAGCCCGTGAGCTGGTGATGCCTACTGTAACTTATCTCTAGGTAACAAACATCTTTGGCTCTCTCTCCCCAACATTTAGTCTCTGACACTTTTTGATGACTCTTTCTCAAAGACACAGAATGGTTTGGGTTGGAAAGGACCTTAAAGATCATTGAGTTCCAAGCACCCTGCCATGGGCGGGGACACCTCTCACTAGAACCAGGTTGCCCAAAGCCCCATCCAGCCTGGCCTTGAACACCTCCAGAGATGGGGCATCCACAACCTCCCTGGGAAAGGGAATATTAAGCATATTAACATATTAAGCATATTAACATCTTCCACTAACTGATAAGCTCTGCATTGATGTATGAGGCATCTCCAGCCTTGCGACTGCAAATAGGAAAACAACTCTTCGCTCGCTTTCATACCCTCATCGTAAAACAACCGTGCCATCGCCATAGTTGAAGTACATGCTGCCTAAAACGTGCAATACATGTGTGGGGGAGAAAGGAGAAACAGATATGAAAAACAGCAAGCGAACCTTAGCAGAAGAGGTGGTCTTTTAATAAACAAAAACCACAGAACAGCAACAAAAATAATCAAGCAAATGAAGTGTCACACTGAGAAATAGTGAGTCACGCTCCAGTACAAAGGCACATTTCTTTGCTTTTGCATGACAACATTGGAAGTGTATCTTTTTCCTTTTTGCCAGCCAGAGGCATAAAACCACTCGCAGACAGACCTAAGGTCTTTAAAATGTAAACATCCACAACAAAAATATACACTTCTGAAATACGAACACTTCAAAAAGTTCCGGTTACACTTAAGAGTAAATCCAAGGCTTTAAACAGAGTAACTTGTGTAACTGTTTAAATAGCAGCTTGCTAACCTAGTCTACCGCGTAACACAGACGTTCACAGATTTTTAAGACTTTTCATCTTTAAGTAGTACAAGCAGTGAATACAATGAAAATTATTTCCTTATTCAGGCTCTCCGTCAATTCTCACTTATACCTTAACCTCAATTCCTACAAATATCCAACTCCACCTAACATATACCTATCACACTGAGAACGCTCCCCAGGAAACACTGCTTACCAAATACACAGCATCCTCAAAATGCTCCCTGTGAGTTTCACACAAAGGACAGTAAAGCCATCCTGCAGAAGAACAATTTCAGAGTAACGTGACACACAACATTTCTGCAACAGTCTGGCTTTGTGCTCCTTGCCTATGTGCCCACGTGTAAAACATGCACAATTACATTTCACCATTTCACACAGCTTGCATAAACTGCTTGATCAAACTTCATCACGTCTTTTAAAAGTTAAAAGCACGAGAGTTTCTGTATTCTGCTTAGAAAACACAACTTGGGTATTCTGTGCTGCCGAGTAAAGCAAACGGCAATTGCTTGGCATGACACGAGGATTTCAAATGCCGGACACTGCAAGTACACCATCGTGTAAAATTCTTCTAAATACCTAGCTGCCACACTGTTCGCAGTCTCCTTGTCACTGCAGATGAGCTGACTGCATCATTTAAAGTCAAGAGGGCAAAACCAAGCAGAAAAAATTACCAACTTTACCAGCGAAGGACTTCATTCATTACTGGGTATGGGTAATAAAGCTTAGTCTCTAAGTTACTGATACCTTTACCCCAAATTCTTGATTTAGAACCATGTTTGAGGGTTTCCTTATAAAAACAACGAATGCATGTTCACACATGCTTTTTAGGACTTTTCCCAAAAGGCTTTTCTTAACAAGGTTAAGGTAATTCATCACATTTCTTTCAACTGCTTTCACTTCATTTAGTATTCCCTTAAGTAAATCACAGAATAACCACTTTCAGTTGTTCACCTTTAGAACAAAGCTGGTGAGAGTGTTTAGCCAACATAACGATGTCACCGAATAATATCAGAAAATGCATACAGAACTTGCAGAATTTCAGCTCTTTATGTTTACGGTACATTCACTAATCTCTTTGTAACTATGACCTGTTTTTCACTTGCAGCAAAATAATCGTACATAAAAACAGGGACAACCTGAGACAAGCCCTAGAATGTCACTTCAGAAGACAGAGAAGGTAAAATGTATGATTGTTAGAAGGTATTTTTTAACGCTCCTTCTTTACGTACAACTCGCACAACAACTATTCAGTAGTACATAGTATTTTAGGGCTGTAACTGATGTCAGAGCAGTAAGAGATTCAGTGAGATGAAAGGAAAAGGCTGCCAGAGCAGTGGTGAGAAATTGCTAACCCATAGGCTTAAATGCACCTTAGCGTTACAGTTGGAAAAGAAAAGCTGGATTTTAGAAATGCCAAGAAGAATCAGCAAATTGGATTTCAAGAGAGCCTGAAACCCAGTGGTAAAAGAGGAACTGTGTCAGGCACCCAGGGTGCCAGGGAGACGGCCAAGCAGACAGGAGTAGGAAGAAATAACAAGCTGATAAGGAGGAGTTTGTATGAATTAAGTTGCCCTTAACAGTTGATTGCTCTTAATCCGGCCAAAAGGTTAAGAGACATACTGGTTTTGCATTTCCTCCTATCTCCAATACCAATGAAACTGAATTAATCACTGCATCTTTAATAAATACTTTTGCCAAAAGTCAACAAAACAACAATCAAAATCCATACACACACACCCCCAGTATTTCACTGGTGCCTGTCCACCTCATTTACCGCAAGGACAATGCGCAGACAACATTAAGCCCAGAAACTTACTTCATCCTCCATCTATTTCATCCCCTTCCATCAAGCTGGTAACCACCCTACGCTGACATTTAAATAATGCATCCACAGGGGAACGGCACGAGCTGTAATGAAGGACAACAGCTGTCAATCACTGCTGACCCAGAATAGTAGTGGACCAGGGTCTTCACAAAAAGGCTCTAATTTGCTTTTGAATGCAGCCTCACTTCAGTATAAAGAGTTCTTCTTTGTATGAAACCAAATGTCCTAACACAGAAAAATAAAATGCACAGTGCATTTTTAGACTTTCCTTCAAATATTTGGGTAACACTCTTCACTTTTACAGCGCCCTGTGGTTGCTCTGAGGAGGCAGAGAGAATACACTGTGGGACCCAGCCTGTACTGGGGAGCCAAGAACTTGGGTCTGCAGGACCGCAGAGAGAGGGATCAGGCTGCAGTCACTTCCCCAGCTTCCAGCTCTCCGAATAAAACCCCACTGCTTATTCTGAATACCTTTGAACCATACTAAGGTGGCACATGAGCACTTTCCTGACAACAAAAGAGAGACCTTAGAATCCGCAGCTTGGAAGAAGCTACCTTGCTCTCTCCTGCTTCAGCCAGACCATTACTGGTACTCACTACACTGGTTTAAATCTATTTGCAGGTTTAAATCTCCACGCTGCTTCAGACTGCAAGAACATGCTCCCAAAGTATGCCATGGCTACAAGCACCAGCAATCGCCCTGTCTCGCCTTATGTCACATCAAATCAGCAGGCAGGCCAGACATCTCTCACTCCTAACAGCATTTTCTCCTAATATATCATCACAAAGCCAATACTGATCCATGTTACTAGAACTTGATCACTGAAATCCAGCCTCATTTCGAGACACCTTGCTCTGCTCTTCAACAGCAAATAGTAACACCTTACAATCACTGGTACTAGCTCAAGCACAGATAGTTAAACGCTCTGGAAGACATTGCTTCTTGAAGCAGTAAAGCACGCAGAAGTTTGGGACTGAAATAAATTAAAACTGGCAACATGGGACAGCTCTGTAGACCTCTTCATCTTTGAGGAATTCCTGCATGTCTAAGGACACAAACATTGTAGGTCTTTTACCTCGATTTTCCTGAATGAACTACATTACTGTCAGTAAAACATCCATAGTGACTCTGTAAACATCTGTAAAACCACAAAATTAATCCTTCATATTTACATATTCAGAGGCATTGCCAGACGCATGTTTAGTTATTCATCCCAACCGCTCCATTACAAACCCAGTGAACTGACTCCATATACTATTTCCCAGAAGCTGCTCAGCCTAACAAGTCTGTGCAGCAGGATACCCTAGGTGACTTCCAAACAGATGACAGCCTCTCCCCGTGCATCCTCTATATGGCCCTCACTGGCTGCTTCTCCACACTAACAAATGCTCTCATTTTTGTGTCCAGCTCTGTTGCCACAGGTATCAACAAGACCTAGTGGAGTACTGCACAAAACTACTCCACAGGTGTGGTTCTCTACATCCAGAAATCTCAGTCTCACTGTTGTTCTTCCCACAGTTGTGGGACTGTATGAACACTCATTGTAATACAGTCCTAAAATTACTATTCTAACCTGAAATGTAACGTAGGTGACAACTGCATCCGACCTTATCTGTTCATCCTCTTCAAGTCATCCATCAAGGAAGACCTTGCACCTTGTCCTGCATTTTAACAGACGAGATGTTTCAGGAAATGGTACCACAAGACAGGGAGTGACAACCGAACCGCTCACTCCTGCTGGAAGGGGAGAGTTCCCCTCCCTCCATCCCACCCTTCCAGCTGCACACTCCTACCACCTCCCTCGCACCACCTCTGGCACTTTTCTCGACATCTCAGTGAGCTGCTTCAAGGCGTTAAATCAATCAGAAACTAAGGCAGTGGAAGGGGGAGAGAGAGCAAATGTTTTTCTGCCAATTCGGCAAACCCATCTGTCCCTTTGCTGAACATGGTGCTAAAGGTGGTGCCAACTACGGCACAGCTGAGATCTGGGTCAGGAAGAGGAGACACCATCCCTTTTAGCAGCAGAGACTTGTTAGATCAGCTGAAGCATCTGACCAAAGGATCCCTTGGCCAGTCACCACTCACACCGTACCAGGTGACGTTAAAACACAACATTGCAGTGTTGGAGGAGAAGGCAAAAAGGGGACATGTAGACAGAAATGAAACACTTGAGTACTTGTTCACCAGTACCCAGAAACGCCAAGAAAAGATAGTCTGCCAAAAAAATGGTGCCAGTCCCAAGAGGTGCTACAGACATTTCCCCAAAAGAGGTGTACCAAGTGCAGATTGAGATGCTGCAATGCCTAGATACTCGAGTATGTTAAGAACATCCTATATCAGTAAAAATAACCGCAGAGCTACACCACCAGAGAATGGCAACAGAATGTCAAATAACACATCGGCACGGTAAGAGTTTGCAGATGGACATCAGGCATTGTGGGTCAGCCTGAGAGTAGAAAAGAAAGAGACAAGAAACAGATTGCAAATATTTTCAAGCTGTACCACAGCTGGTATCTATCCTTGCTTTTACAAAACACAACACCATGCAGTATCTCGTAGCCGCAAGTATTAGGATACTGTGACTTGCACATTCCAGCTGGAATGCTAATGACTGCTGTTTTATGAGATCTGCTCAAGTCTCAGCACAAGGTAAGAGACAAGCTAACAAGCTCCACAATACAAGAACATTATTTCACAACATTGCCACTGCAGATGGCTACGGAGTCTAGTTCCTACTCTGCCCTTTCCTAGTACCCTTAATGTCTTTCTCCTTTGAATCACTCAAGCAATGTGGTTTTCAAGCTCTAAAAGTCAAACATGAGTGATAAGTTCATACAGGATCACTCAACCAGAAGTGTACCATGACACTTTGTGCAAGACGACCTCCACCCAACTTTGTAGACATCATCTCATTTATATTCTCGGACGATCATATCAGGCTCCAGTCAAAATCTGGCCCTACCCTGAACAAACAAAAAAATACATAAGACAGTAATCTTGAAATGCCACCAGCACTCCAGAGAGTCACCCTTTAAATAATTTTACTGAGAAGTCAGGAGGCAGCAAGACAGGAACTCAGGTTTACCCGTGTACTGTCACAAAACACACTACCGAAAACGACAAATGATGACAGACTTGTTTTATTTTGAAATGCACGGTCTTACAACAGACACTAATAAAAGTAAAGGCTATTAATTCTCCATCAGAATTGAAATGCAATCTCATTACTGACTTTTAGACTTCAAAAGTCATGCCATAAACATTTCAAGTATCACTTGCTATAGGCAGACATTTCACAGATTTCACGCAAGTATGTGCTTGACATACCTTTATGTCAAGATAACCTCTATTTCAAAACTGGATTGCGTTAAGGTTATATAGTCCATTTTGGTTTTACTAGAAAACGGCACAAAACATGCTGCCACTGACAGTCCATTGTTTCTAGGATTATTAACTTGTTCAGTACAATCAATCACCTCTCAAGTATTTTGAAAGAACAGATGGCCAGTGATCCCACGACAACGCTCCCAAGAGTGCTAAAAACCATAACAATCAAAATACAAATTTCAGTCTCCTCTTGTTCACATCAGAAGTTACGGACTGATTCATGGATTTAGTTCAAAATGCTTGAACAAATGAGGAAATATCAGAAAAATATTTTTCTGAGGAATAAAAAGGTAAAAAAATATTAAGCTCAGAGAAAAACTTTCAGAGAAACTCGTTACATGTTTCACTTCAGTGTCTTAACAACTTTAAGTGTACAGAAACCACTGAGTAATTATTTTTTAAAACTGCTTGCTGTATGTTTAATCCAAGGGAGTTGGTAAAAGCTTACAGAAACAAAATGTCACTGAAAAGATTACGATTTAAAATTGAGGTTGAGACATTGATTAAAAAGCAATTAAACAGAATGCTGCCCAAAAACCTGCAGTGGAACAGTTCCCCTTTTAGAAAATATGATAGGCGTACATATTCTGTGGAAACTGAACATGAGAAGAGGGCATTTTTCTGGGGGTTATCTTCAAGCACGTTTTGAACCTGTGACTGTTAATTCCACTGACAAAACCACTGCTACATCTCTTCTTGCCCATTCAACTGCCTGTGCGCTTGGCACTTCTCTAACTTTCATTACAGAATGAAGAACTTGAACCTGCTTTTATTACAGAACATAAATCTGCACACCTTTTAAAACTCTTTAGTAATATACTCCTAACACTTTAAAAAAAAAAAGAAAAAGAAAAACCCAAATCCACAGGTTTCACTAACTGCAATTTAGTCTCTTCACCTATTATGTCAAAAGAAGTTGTACCTTAAAAAAAGTTACTAACACAGTTCCCCTTCTGTAACATGTTTTTAAATATATCTCCACCACAGGATAAACTTCTTAGAATCAGCTGCACAAATTTCAAGCATTTATTAGCCAAATAAATACCATTAGCAGCGACCTGATCTCCCTTTCTTGATGAGCAATTCAGGAATATGCGGCTCCATTTTATCATGCAACCTTCCCAGAGCCTTCATTCTGATCTCACTCAATGCCATACATGCATCGCTGCAGTTTTTACTAAAATTTTTCATCTACCCACTTAAGGGGGTCATAAAGACAGCTTTTGCAAGAACCTGCATTTTTGTGACTATCTCCATAATTTCACTGTATACTGTCAAACTGCTGTGTTATCTGTATTTGTCTTACTCTTTCAGATAAGGCTGTGCAACAGCTAAGCAATTTTGTCTGTAAACTAGAATATGTAAGCACCTATAAGCACTCCTCATTTCTAAAGCCCGTCAGAAGATTTAAGGGCTAAATCCTGCCCTCTAGTGTACCTGTGGATGGTGGTGCCCTGGGAACCTTCCACGCTCTTCCAACAGCCCTTTCCAAACCGGGCAGAAAAGAGCTGGAAGAGACAGGACAGTTCATTGCCCACCACAGACATCTCATAGTCGCCTTGCTCCATCTTCACAGTGTACCTGCTACTCGGTCACACACCTTCAGGGTGGGTAAGACCCACTAAAACCTGGGTAAGAGGATTAGCAGACACAATGACAGATGAGAGCATCCTTCCCTGAACAGCACCGTCCCTCAGCGTGCCCAGCCAACACAGGTGGTCTGCCCCTCATTTCATTAACTTACCCTGCAGGACCATGCAGAAAACAGTATGATGGTATTTCTATGACAAAACACGTGAAAGATGCAAAGGAAGCATATTCTCAACGTTTTTGCAGGGGGGCTCTCTGCTCCCTCATTCCCTAGAACAGCTACATCTGAGAGCTGGGAGGAATTTCTGTGTTGGGTCACAAAGCATTAGTATTTGGCAAACCAGTTAAGGTCTGCGTAATAGATCAAAAGTAATGCAAAAAGAGTCCATTTTCAGAAGGATTTGGGTAGAAGCAATATATTCAGATGTTTACGGCCAGGTTTTTTAAAAAAAAAAAGTCAACTCCCACCTAGTGCTAAGATTTGGCATGGGATGCCCTGTCAACAGCTCCAGCCACATCTGTGGGACACCGAAATGGGAGAGCAGACCTTCTGAGTCCCAAATAACATACGCACCTATAAAAAAGTAAGCCCCAGTTACTAAACCTTCTTACTAAAACACTTTTTGACATTTGTTCACGTTTTTCTTTGAGGATCACAGTTAGTTTTCTTCCAATCGTACAAACAGCGATCAGATTTCTATCTTCTTGACTAAGCTGGTGTGCTCTAAAAGTCTGTGTATTTCAAAACATTTACAACATAACCATTTAAATGTCATGTATGATACAAGTGAAAATCGTAACATTAACAATTACTTACGAAAGGAACTTTCTTAAGTAGAAATTTTCCTGGACCAATAGTACCCTATTTTACATTTTCTTCAGATATTTGTGGAAGAGTAGCCAGGTGCTAAGCAGAAAGAAGGTATTTCAGACATCTGCAGGACTGATAAAAGCTCATGCTGCTGAATCCTTTCCAAGTGACAGGCTGGAGCCTTGTCACCTCATTAACAAGTGGACAAGTACGGCTTGGGATTCCTTAGATGCCCTGGTTTATGCTCACCATGAAACAAAGCTGCTTGAGAAATTATGGAAATATATAAATGTAAACCATTCCTCAGTGAGGGAGACTGCAAAGGGAACCAGCTGTGCTACTAGACGTTTTCCAAAATGTATGGATAAGCATTCCCTTTCCATTCCCCTTGCTTTTCCCCTTCACCGGCACTGTAGCCTCTTCGAGACAAACACCTCTGGAGGGTTTCTAAAAGCCTTTCCAAAAAAAATCTGCGTTCTTCATATGTTTTCCAGGGCATAAATCAAGAGTTGTTGATCAACAACAACAAAAAAAAAAGACACGTATTTTGTTTTGCTTTAAACAACAAAACTCTAAGAAAGTGCGTTCTGTTTCTTGTTTGTCTGAAATGTACCTCTTCAAGGAAAAAAGACTCAGCAGAAGTCCCCAGGGTATGTCCAAAGGGGCACTTCACTGAAGTCACTGTACAGCACACGTCAGATGTGGCAATATTCACCACGTAAGACGTATTGTCCTGTTTTTGAGCTGTGTGAATCATTGCAATTCCAATCCTCCAGCACACAGGACGTCAACTTCCATTCCCAATTTCACTAACGACACAATTATGAATAAACCAAGGTGAATGGGGTGAGTGTAAAACAGCCAAAACTCTCAGTGCCATGACATAAAACAGACCGTAAATTTTGAACAAGCCGTCCTTAGTACTAGAGGCAAAAGTGGGAGAGCAAAAAAGGACACGGATAATGGAAATTTGTTTACAGTATGAGATTTTGGTCTGAAACATAAGGAGATAGTCATTCGCCTTCTAAAATAAGAACTTCCTTTAAAAGTAAAAATGAGGATATGCTAATCAAATGCTATTTTGTATAATTAATTCATAAGAATAGCAACTACCACAAGAATCTCTCCTAATTGTCCTTTAACTAGATCTCTAAACCAAATTCTCTGCAGCCACTATACTAACTTTTCTCAAAACCATCTTACAATACCTTTTACTTAACTAAGACAAACACCAGGAGTTACTTGAGGTGTATATTTTCTTTGTTAATTTTTTTTTTAAAAGTCTTCTCACGTTGTCCAAGATTTATTGCCATCTGCCACGCCAACGTGACCTGCCAGGCATACCACAAGATTTCACAGGGACTTCCACAGAGCAGCATTCACCCGGTCAGAGTTCAGCATCGCGCAGATTCGTATCGAATGACGTACTTACAACAAAGATGCTAAGGATGTGAACATGTAATGCCGCAGCAACATGCCTCACTGACGCTTCAAGCACTGATTTCTCTACTTCTCAGAACTAGAGTTCTTGGGGGGGGCGGGGGAGGAGAAAAAAAGAAAACAAAGAAAGAGCTGTCTGATAATGAGAAAAGGAGAGCATGAAAGCAGGGGACAAGGCAGCAGCTCAGACCTGGCAGCACTCCTATGCCTAGGTGCACTTGCTGGTAGTGAATCCCACCGGCCCTCCAGCTGTATCATGCTTACAAACCGCTCTTTTTAACCAAAGGCATTTTCTGCAGATGGCCAGAGTGCCAAGCTGATGGGTACCCAAGGAGCTCCCCGGCAGCTGACTTTCTGCAAGACAGGGCAGAGGCCACACCAGTCATTTATAACTCGGGTTTTCCTTTACCTGTTGCCACCATTCGCTTGAGAGGAAAAAGGTTAGGAAGAGAGAGGGGTGTCAGAGAAACAAGTGCCAAAGGAAATGGGAAAGAATACTAGTGACCAGAGGGTACCGATGAGGTAGAGAAGAAAAAGTAGAGAGACAAAACGGAGAGCCAGAAAGAAATGATAGCAAAAATAAAGCTATAGAGGAAAACAGAGAAACTTGGAAAGAGTAAGGTGGTACCACCAACATCAGAAAGATTTTCAAATATAATTCACTGCTAGGAAAGCTGAATGAGAAGTCAGTTAAAAAATTCTAGTATTGATAAGGCTTAACAGGAAGAGAAAATAAGTATTAGACAGACTCAAGAACATAAAACTAATACTAGTTTTCCTGGCAGAACAATAAACAAAGGGGGTGGGAGGAGACGATTATGGGGGAGCTGTATGATGAAAGACAACAACGATGACTACCACCACCACTCAGGGCAGCCTGGCCCACCCAGGTGAGCCCAGAACAGCACGCACCACTGCTGGCATTTCCCACCGCAAAGAGCAGAGTACTGAAATGAGGCAAGAACCCGAGCCATAGCAACGGCTGGAAACCCAGCTTCAGCCTTGTACGGCCCCGACTCAACATCATCTCCCTTTGCAGCAAATTTCCAGCATATTTTCATAGCTACTTCTAGGACTGAGATGACATATTTGATGAATTAATGAGATTTATTTCCTGTGAGAATTCCCACATTTCCCAAATACAAAAGGCTAAAGTAAGCTGAACATATTACTGCACACTTTCCAACACAGACTGGATCCTGCACAGTACCTGACCGGTATGTGTAAAAACCAAACCATTTACCTATATGGTAAATTAATGCTTTGCTTTAGGTATCAACATTTGAAAAGTCCACATGCAATAATTTACTGTATTGTACTGGCAATAAATGTATTTTGTTACTACTCACACAACATCGACTATGCTTCCCTTTAAACCAGTATCTGAGAAAGAGAGAAATGTAAACACGTCAGACTAAGTCTGAAAGTTTCCTATAGCTTTTCCTAGGAATACTAGTTGCCCTAATAAAGGATGCTGACTTTCCCAAAATATACTGTTCCATATATATATATATTCAGCCCATCATATGTACAATACTTTTACCAGAGAATCTCAAAATAAAATAGCCTCGGACTGAAGCTCAACCTAGAAATACTGTTATTTGGGAACAGTCTGTTATACTATTTCTTTGCAATTGTCGGAATACCTTTTTTGCAAATGGTGAATGTCCAAAGTTGAAAGTAATTTTAAAAAGCTTTTGTCTGTCTCCTCACTTCCTTCTCCTCTCCCTCCTCTAACTTTAGTCCCACCTGCGCATTTATCACTCGGAGCACAGGTGCAAAACAGATGAAGAATCACAGTAAGACATTTCACCTGCTTTTTATGCCAAGTGCCTGCAGGCAGGACACAGCCTGGTCAAGGCACACACACTGTACAGTAAGAAATTTTCTCAAACCAGGAATCTCACTAAGACTATGTATCTGGCAGACAGCTACACAGCAACTCCTTGTACCAATTTTGAAGGAAATACCTCATGGGCATTTCAAAAACTTGCCGCTACATCTGCAAAAATTCCATACTGAATACTTTCAAAATATTCTGAGGTCTGCAAAAAGGCATTTTGTTCTTGGGACAAAGAACAGGCTGGGTTCCCAACAGCACCCTGCCCCACACTCCCTGTGAGACTGCCTGTCGGAGAGCCGGTGCCCAGCACCACAGACGGCATGGCCAACTCGGGTCACCGACCCTCGGGCTGCACTAGCCACTCATCCCGCAGGCAGTGTACCAGAGCAGGTATCTGGGGATAAACTGCTTCTGCTGGAATCCACAGGTTTTGTTTTATCTGTATTTTATCTGCCCTTAATTAAGTTTAAAAAAAAAATAGTAAAAAAAAAAAATAAATCACAGCATACAACATTTTAAGCCAAAACGGTGCTTTGACAGTAGTTTGTTATAAACCCTGCTTCCTTGAATAAATTTACACCTCTTGTTCCTAAGAGTACTTGTATGCTAAAAGTACTCCTATTCATGAGTGCTTACTACACCGGGGAAAAAAAAA
>RSEF01000004.1:58935861-58974611 GCA_003993805.1 Himantopus leucocephalus | reverse complement strand
ACACGGTTATTTACAGACGAGCGTACACCTATTCCCACACGCCTTCTAAGCAAAGCCCGCTACCGACGCTTCGGCGGGGCGCGACGGCGGCCGAGGCGCCGGCCCCTCTCGGCAGCCCCGCTGCGCCGGGCGGAGGGGCCGCCCGCCCCGGTCCCGGACCCGGTCCCGGTCTCGTCCCCATCCCGTCCCGCCGGGACACTCACTGTGCGGGTCGCTCTTCTCCCGGACGCCGTCCACCCTGCCGTCGGGGTTGATGCGCAGGAAGAAGCCGCCGTTCTTGCAGTAGAGCCGCTTGGGGTCCTTGAAGTGCCCCGGGGGGAAAGCGCCGCTGCCCCCGTCGTCGGGCAGCGCCGGCAGCGTGGTGATGCTCCCCGCCGCCGCCGCCGCCATGCGCCGGGCCCCGGCGGCGCCCCGCCGCCCCGGGCCCCCGCCGCCCCCCGCCGCCAGCCCCGGGCGGCCTCGTCCCCTGCCGCGGCCGTCCAGCCTCGCCTCGCCGAGCCCTGCCCGGCCCCGAGGTTCCGCTCCGGTGCGGTCCCGTCCCGTCCCGGTCCGCGGGAGCTGCGCAAGGGCGCTGCCGGCCGGAGGGAAGGAGGGAGGAGGGCGGGCAGGGAGAGCCGAACACGCCGGGGACGGGCTCCCCCGGCGGCACCGGGCTGCCCCCGCCGACCGCCCCGCCCCCGACCGCCCCCGCTCCGCGCCGGGGGCCGCTCCCTCGGGCGGGGGGGACGGGGACGGGACCGGGCTGTCCCGGGAGCGGAGCGGAGCGGGGCGGGGGAAGCCCAGCCCGAACAGCGGCTCTACTGCGCATCAGCTCCCGCCGCCGGTCACTGCGGGAAACGTGCCGCAAGAAGCCTGCCGGATTCACGGTCGGACATCTTCTCCACTGCCTTCGTAAATAAAAATAACTGGAGAGTTATTTTGAACCAGGAGAAGTTACGTGGCCTTCTGTATCGCGTGAAATTTGTTTAAATCACAACATAACGAAACGTGTTGACCTATTAAAATCCACGTGGCAACCATTTCACTCCTGTGCATTCCCCGAGGGACACCAGTTCTGTTCCCATTCCACAGTAGCAAAGTGATCAGCTGGTACGAAAGGCAACACGTGAAAATTCTGGCACTGGCCTTCTAACAGCACTACTAGTATTTCTAAAATACATGCTTTACAAAGCGTATTGACCCATCAAATACACTTTCTTCTTGAGACTGACAACAAAACAGGACGGAGATGTTTGTTTCCAAATCCATGCTTTGTGCCCCAAATCTCCTGTCTAGCAGCAGGCTGGTCACGCCGGTACTTTGGGAAGCTCTGCGACTGCAAAAGCAGCCCCGGACAATCCCAACTGGGACAGCTTACACCGGCCTTTTCATTTCACAGAGCCAACATACAGCAAACCGCACAAAGAAATAAACGCCAAAGCAAGACACACTGTCCAGCATACACAATCTGTAATATTCTTTGTGCTGGCGTGTATGTAAAGGAATTTTGTTGCCGGTCAACTTCCCTTCCCAACTCTGACCCCTCGCAAGCCATAAATTGTAATTCTTTACCAGAATCAGTGACAATTACACTGCTTCCCACACCCTCACTCCAGAGGCTTAATGATGATGAATGGAGCAGGCAGAGGACGGCGCGGCCCGGCCCAGGGCAGGGACAGGTTCACCCCCGTGTCAGCCAGCCGTCCCCTCGCAGCGCCTCAGGCACGGCCGAGTGTCACGCGCGTGCCGTCATTCTCCACGCATAGCGATTTCAGCACCGTCGCTCATGAACATCCTCCCCTCTCTTTACATTCTCCAGCTTCTTGCCGCCCGTCCACTTACAACGCTTTCTGCTATTTCTCCTGGAAATCCCACTGTTACCGCCGTACCTGAGAGTTCTGGAGAGTCACAGCCAACAGCGAAGGCACTCCTCATTTCCTTTTGCTCTTCTGCAACGGATGCTGCGTTCAGGGCATTTGGTGTCCTGGCACTACAGAGTCTTCCCAAGTCCTTGCCTCTTTCTTGGAAGCTAGATGAGGGGAAGATGAAGGCAGATTCAGAAAGATAAAGGGAAAGGGTGAAAACATAATTCTTAAACCTGTAAGAAGTTTTTTTTTTAAAAAAAAACCCAAAACAACAACAACAAAAAAACCCCCACTCAAACCCCAAAACAAAACTACAACACCCAAAAAGCTTTTCTAAAGACTAAACATCCATAGTTTCACTCAACCATTTCTGTAACTCTGTCTTCCCCTGCACACGCAACAGGCCATTCACAGCTCTCACATATCAATTTCCTGATTCCCTGGGAAATCACATTTCAGCATCGCATAGGTCAGCTCTCCATCTTCTGGGAAGAGGGACAGAGCTGGCAGGGCAGGAGCAAACCCCTGCACCCCAGAGCACCCCACACAAGCGCATCCTTGGCCAGCTGGAAGCCCTGTGACCAAGCTGCCTGCAGCTTAAACACCACGTTTCACAGGATGGGGCCCTGATATTTCTCAGTCTTCTGAGCCCTGGCCTCCATGACAGGGCCCAACCCAGTGGTGGCAGGGTGGGTAAGGTAATCAGCTCAAATTCCTTATCAAATGATCCTTTTAAAAACTTATGCAGCTGTAAGTGGCTACCAGTAATATTACAAGAACTCTTTAGAAGCTTGTCATCGGGGCTTATATCTGTGGGGTCTAGAAATACAAGACAACAGAGCTAAAATGGAATATCATATTCCCTATCTGCGCTGGCCTCAAGATCTGCCAATTTTCTTTTTTTTTTTTTAAATATATTTTCCTTTCTCTTTTTCAACTGGAAAACAGTCCAGTTTTTATTTTCTCCATTCTACTTTCTTCTGCGCTCCAGCCTCTTAATATGGTCATTAATATTCCTCTTAACATTGACTAAAGCAATTTTGGCAGTAGCGTTTTCCTTTCTTGTGGCCTCGACCACGCTATCCCCACCACCACCCTTCCTCAACTCAGATCTTGTGCACCATTACACCCATACAGCTACTTCCGCTCCACCCAAACCATTAATTATCCCCGCTTCCAACCCCCTTCATAAGCCTTCTCTTGGCCTGCTTAAAACATATTCCATGTTAAAATGCCTTAAACCCTACCTTCCTTTTACTTCAAAAATAAATCTTAGAAACCTATTCTCTAACCTGTTCTGTTTATCTAAATTACCTGCCTTTTTGTGTTTGTCTTGTATTGTAACCAGCTAGATTTTTAAATAGCTTACCTCTTAGAGAGAAAAACCCGTTTTAGCCAGTGCTTCTGTCATACTTAAGGGTCATACTGAACACAAAGCACTTGATAAACAAGACAGACATCCCATTCCAATGGTCGATAACTGTGGGCCATCTGTATATCCAAATATTGCCTTCATTCAAATTTCTTCAGATCCTCAGTAGCATCATACGTGGGAGACCTAAAAAAAACAAACCACCAAACACCAAAACCATAACCAAACCTAAATTATATTGTTAGCCTGGTTACAGAAAAACATTGAAAAATGCAAGAGTAATTTTTGAGATATTTCCAATTAGGAGTAACAAACTCCATCAGCTCCATCAGTTTTTAATTTTTAATCCAAAGTGCAAGGATCCAGTCTACAACAGACTTTCCAGCAGTCACTACTACAAATCCTGCCGTACGACAACCCCAGAAAATTTCAATCCCCTTTCACGGAAGCTGCTTTTAGAGGGGTTTCAGCCATATGTCCTTGACAGTTTGCTAGGACTACATCTCCACAGTGTGTTTGGTCACACAGGTATCATGAGGATGGTGTTTGAAAGGCATGCTAAATTAATCTGCAGAAGACCTGATTTACTATAAAATTAAAACAAAACATAAAAAGCCCTCACTTTTGAAAAGCGATTAAAACTACAGGAAAGCAGAGACACACAGGAAGACCTCGGTTCATCCATCATCCCACCATTAAGACATATCAGCAGGTGGTTTGTATTGACAGGGCAGCAGGAAATGCTTCCAACTATTAGAAATGTAACATCAGCCCCAGGCCTCCAGTCCATCACAGCGCTTCTTGATTCTCTGGGTTTCCTGGCTTCCCCATCCCTCTCCTTGGTGCACATCCAAGTAATGGTTAGCCAAAAAGAGATGGATAAGCTGTGTCTCTTTTGAAGTTTTTCCTGTGTTGTCTAGCGCTCAGCTAGCAGTGGAAAAAACATCCAGCACCAGCACACGTCGATGCTGAATGCCTCCCACCAAATTCTCAGACATTCACTTGTCAAAGGCAACGTCTTCTGCAGAGGCTGACACTTGCGGCCAAATCTTCTGTAAGCGTCTTTGACTTCAGTGTTACGCTAGTACACGGTCTGGCCCTTGGTTTGTAGGAACGCAGGAGCTGCCAGACAACCGGTAACACCCCACCAGGGAGTGCCAGGTCTCGCCCGGAGCAGGGAACAGCCTCCGTGTTGGCTGGCCTCGTGCCGTGTCTCAGTTAGGGTAAGCCTCATGCTCTCCAAATCACCAACATATATCATTGTTATACCACACACCTTCTCCTGAATCTCAAGAATGCAGTGATAAGCAACCTATATACAGCCAAGACCAAGCTAGACTTCTCTAACAGTGGGTTGCAGTTGTTCTAATTTTTATTTGGTAAATCCTCAGCATTAAGGAGGGCTGTTTCTTCCTCCAGATAACCCTGCAGTAAGAGGGGCTTGCAAAGTGAGAGGAAGGCAATTTGTAGTTCTGGTGTTCTGTGAAGAACGGAGTTGTACTAGGATCAGGAAGGGGAAAGAGCATTCTCTCTCTCGTTCTTTTTTTTTCTGACTTTCTGGATGTTACAATTCTCTGCTCCAGACGTCTCCCCCAGCTTAGAAAAATAAATCACAAAATAGGCATGATGCAAATGGCCCTTGAATAAATCCACTTCAGTGCTCCCTCCAAATGGAAGATAACCTTAATATGAGAGAGCGGCTTTCGCACAGGCAGTCCAGGCAGACATGTGGAGAGATGAAATATAGTAGATGTCTTAATGTTTTAGTGAATTATCTATGTTTGAGATAACACACTTTTGGGAAAAAATTACTGCTTAACTTTAAATATATTTCTTTCCGTCAAAGTCTGAGCATGAGTTTAAGAATTCAGTAGCAATTTATTCCCCAAAATTCTTAGTTCTGTCACCATCAATAGCTGATACTTATATTCTGCGTTAATCAAGATTCATGTGCTCACTTAGGAGGTTAAATGCATGATTCTGCTGCTTTTAAGATGGAAGGATACAGCCACAAGTCTGGCTATAACAGACTGAATTTTTCTTCTAAATATTAATTACTATAGATAGCAGTCTCATTTTTTGCTCACCTACTTTTGTAAGTGCAGTTTATACGAAAAAGTTTCTGTATTTTAAGTATATATGCATATTAAGTGCCTGAAAAAGTCTTCCGCAGCCACTTTTTTAAAAATCTGTAACAGAAGTTCAGCTTTTCACTTACATTTCTGATCACTTCATGACACTTCATCAATTTTTTTCCTTTTTTTTTTTTTTAAACAAAAGTTTATTTCTACCCTCTTCATCTTTTTTTCTGGTACATACAGTAGAAAGAAATCACATCAACAACAGAAAAAAAACCTCCTTCCTGTTATAAGCCTTTTACAGTCTCCGTTCCAGTTCAGAAGAGTACTTTATTCCTGTAAAGCACAAGTGGATACTTGTTTATGTCTTTCTAAAGTAAAAACTTCTGAATATATTCTTAATCTGAATATGACCACAGATGGCCAAAACTTTGTTTTGGGTTGTCTTTACAAATGGTTGATGTTGGAAACATAACAGCCCAGGATGGCTGAAGATAAGAGAACTAACAATCCAGTGAGGCTTAAATTGGAAGCAAATCAAATTTGTTATGGTCCAAAATGATTGCGCTTGGAAAAAGAACTGAACTGTCTAGAAGCAGTGACAGCTGTTGCAGATGTAAGAGATACAGTAGTGACCTCAGCTTATGAGAAACAAGAAATAGTGTTCTAAGTAGAAATATTTATGCAGGTTAGAGTTCAGAATTAGCAAAATCACCACTCTCCCTCTCTCTAATGTATATACACACACATATACACACCCTCTCTCTATATCCACATTATATAGAGTAATACATATAAATTAGCAAAATTAGTCCAGTCTAAGAAAATAATGTCAATATAAAGATTGATAATATTAATGAAAAAAAGACAATTCTAAATATTACTCTGAAATCAAACATCATGAACTCAAAGAATTTGAGTTAATATTGGATCTCAAAGAAACTCAAATTTATTAAGGTAAGAGATTCCTTAGTGGGAACAATCACAAAACCACATCTCTTTCTCGCAGCATTGTATTATAACCATAAGATCATGGTTTAGGTATTTATCTCTCCTGGAAGGAGAGCCACTGGAAGGGTAGTGGCTGAAAAGGTCAGTGGTCCAGCTGTCCTTCCTAACTCCAGGACAGTGGTGGCTGAGCTGCCGCAGCATGGGCTCTGTGGCAAGGCAGTTTAAAGACCTTTATGTTAAGACAGAAGTCCTGTCAGTTGTCCCAAAGTAACTTATCCCCTGCTTATGACACAAGACACGTTTCAGTTTCATTATATCACTACAGGGTAAAGGAACTGCTCTTGCACTGGAAATGCTTGGACACACGTTAAGAGATTACAGGGAGATCTTTTTCCCTATACTGGGGGGAAAGAAAAAAAAAAATCAGTGGTTGTGAGGCAGATAAAAAACTGCAGCCAGTGTCTGTCTGTGTTGTTGTTGTCATTTAAGAAACCCATTAACCCATTTGAACAGAGCACGTACAAGCATTTAAGGAGCGGATCTTCACATAAACACAGAATAGTTGAGGTTGGAAGGCATCTCTGGAGATCATCTGGTCCACTCCCCCTGCTCCAGTAGGACCACCTAGAGCTGGTTACAAAAACTCTACTTGCAAGAATTCTAACAATTTTCATTCTAAACATTTCCACATCAACTACAAACCACTCCAGGTCAAAAATTGTCTCTCTCACTGTGTTATGCTGCCTAGCGAGCAATCAGGAAATAGCAGATCTGTTGCAGATTCTTCTTTATGCTCTTTTAAATTAGGTTCGCGTCTTATAAGGGTCATAAGATCCATAACTTGTATATGGGCTAATTCTGGAGAATTCTAAATTATTCACAGGACTGCAACTGGAAATTAAAATATAGGTGGAGGTGAGGAAAATACTCTTTCCGTCCGCTGGTATGTTATAATACAAGGCCAAACTAACTCCATGGAGGAATATAGCAAAGACAGACTATTCCCAAGGAACAGGAGTTACCACATCATGCAGCTTTCATCATTTCACATTTACGGGCAAGGAGAGATGAGATCAGCAAGACGTTACAAAAAAGAAAAAAAAAGAAATTTATTTTACTATTTTACTAGTTTCTACCAGTTACTCAACCGAAATCTTGCTCTGCATTATTTCTGTAGAATATATTAGCTGGTAGGTAGAAAATAGCAAGAATGAAAAAACAAACCCAAACCCCTCTCTCTTGGTAACAATCTGTGCTGATAGTATTCCAGAAGAAATGTCACAACTCTCCCGTTTGTTTTCTCTTTGTTTCAGGATGGTTTCCATGGAACCCCAAACCTAGGCCCCACTGAAGGGCTCCCTGGAGCATAACGCCATGTAGCAGCAGGTCACAGACCAAGCATCACATGCAGAACACAAACAGAATTCCAGTAGCACAGTCAACACATTAAACCTCTTGCAAATAGAGTTTACTGCTCGGGACGTCAGCACCCTAGTATTTGAGGAAAGAAAGATAGGCCCTAGAAAGCTATTAGAAGTGCAAATAAATTAGGCAGTCCCTTGTGATGTATTAGCTTTTAGTTCTAGGGAGGGAGAACTATCCCAAATGAGTTTGAGGCAGCGTTTAGTGCTGGGGTGGATATAGTTGTTATTGCTCCACCACACCCCAATGCCTCCATCCATGCAACAACTAGCTTAGGTGAAACGTTTTCTGCAATTCTCCCCTTTCTCAGCTATGAAATCATTCCTGTATGTCTTCAAGTTTACCATTACTGCACATGAACCTACACCTCCCTACAATATCTGAAGTTACAAGTACTGTAAGTGCAACTTCAGCCAACTGGCTCTTGTGAAATCTTGTTTGTTTCTTGGAGAGACGCTTAGCGCATTTCTTCGTGGTAGTTTAAAAAACTAATCTGCTGTCCGCATGCCAAAACAGAATTTGTCATCTGCCAAAAAATGACTTTCCCAACACTGTCCAGGCTATTATCTCAAACCTGACCTGCAATAATTAACTTCCAAGCATCTGGGAGGTTAAATTGCTCAGCGATCTGTCTTTTTCTATGAAAAAGCAATATTCATTACATGAGAATCACTAACTTAGTTTACATTCATTTTTCCCCTCAGGAAAAATTAGAGAATGCAGGCCTGCATAAACCACTTTGTTACAACCTCAATAGTTTCATCAAATGCAGTCTTCCACTGAGTACTTGATGGAAATTTTGTGAGAATGTGCCCATCTTTGAAAGCAACCTGAAGAGCAAAAAGGGCTTATATGTTGTTATATAGTCCTTATCCCAGAGATAGTAGATTGATGTGCAACTGGATTTTGCCACTAATCAAATATCTATGTAAAGGTATCACTGCTTACAGACACGACAGCAGGTAATCCAGAAAGTGGTAGGAGAAGGATCTGCTTATACTTTACTGGTTGCATGTTAATTTTCTCTGTAGAAGCTGTATTGCCTGGCCAAAGAACCACCAGCGAATGCTAAAGAGGAAGTTCGCTCTGACATTAGTGCGGCCAGCTACTGACCTCTGCCTTGTTCAATTGCCCAGCAAGAATTCCAGCCATTTCATACTTCAGATGGCGTTTGGAAAAACTTCTCTACAGACCCCTGTAACGTTACAATGACATGCAAGGAAAGCTAGTTGTACCTTAAAGAGAACGTTGAAGGTGAAAATGCCAAGCAACAGAGACTTAAGGGTGAAAAGCAAGAGTTACAGGTGCCATTACCAGTCTGAATGTTTGCTCTGAAGCCTTAGTGGCCTGCTGATGTTGTTAATCTGCCCTAATCTAAACCCCACAAATTCTCTACTGATACCTTAAGGGGGTTATTAGATGATAATGGAGATAAAGCTGGACCCACTGGCTTTGCCACAGGCCACAATTACTGTGTGGCATTAGCAGTGAAAGGTTGTCCCCCCACGACATTGAGCAGCAGTAGCAGGGATCAATGTACGCCTGTTATCAATGGATTTCACAGTCATCTGACAGCAGATGAAGGGAAAGGCTGTGTAATCCTCCCCAGACCCAGGAATGAAAACCAGGAGGACACTGAAATAGGCACAGACTCATCTTCCTTTCTCTTGGTCTGCCCCACCCTCCACCCCCAGCCTGTCTCGTCTCCTCATCCTTTATCCCCACCCTGTTCCTTTCCCTTCCCCTGCTGTCAGGCACAGGTTTCTAGCCTGTTTCTAAATCTTTCCTCAGCTCCTCATGCCAAACTCTGTCCTCTGGACTACTTCCCTTTGTATCTCACTATGGCTCCTAGCCATGTGCTCCATAGCTGGGTTTCCATTCCCCACTTCTTAATCCCTGCCTCCTTTCTTGAAGTTCAAAGCCCATGTTCTCATTCCCCAGCCAATCCTCGTAACCCTGTAGCTTAGTTTTTCCATTGACTTTTTAATTTTCCTTTCCCCTAGCACTTTCCCTCCTCACTCCCAACTCCCCATTTCCCTCTCCTGCCAGGGCGGTAGCCTCCAGTCCCATCGGATTGCCCATCACCATCATGCTGGCACGCCTGCCTACTTACGACAGGTAACGCTGGACAATTTCCAGCCAGCTCTGCTGGCAGCCCTGCTCCTCAGGCCACCCCACAGCCACTGCTTCCCAGCACAAACCAGCCCAACACCACCCCACGCTGTCGCATCGCTTCGCGCCTGATGTCCCCAGAACGTGAAGGAGGGGACAGAGAGAAAGGGAGGCTGTTTGATGCTGCTTGGTACCTCCTTTTCAACTATTCTCCAGCCCTTTGGTATGGAAGTTTTAGTCGAGGCTACTCTCAAGCATCTGGACATGTTTAATAGTTGTAACAAAATCAGTCCCAAGGCTTCCTCTAAAATTTTGTGGAACTAGACAAAGTTTTGACTCATCGGTTTCAAGCTCGCATGAATTCCTTTCCCGCAAAAAGGCTGAAAAACTGAAACAATTTTTTAAACTCATAGAACTCTTATCACAATATTCTTATTACAAAACTCCTCATTCTTTTTTAAAGAAGATACTATTGCATAGATGACCTCAGGAACTGCAACCAATCACAAACTCGTACATCATCTAGGAGTGCTTCACTGCAGAGAAAAATAACAAAAATATACGTGGCTAACTTTATTGCCATAAATATTAAGGGCTTTCAATCTGACTAATCACACACCTTGAGTCATTTCACTGAAGTCAACAAGTAACTTGTAAAAACAACAAAAAACCGAGTAAGCAAATAATAATAAAATCCTTTCCCTCAAAGACCAGCAAGTCAAATTCATCACAATTAATGATATTAATGAATTAAATGAAATCAAGGTGGCCAGCTAGCATTTTTAGTGCATATGTTTGCATGCATATATTATACACACAAGGATGCATATAACTGAGTGCTCAGAAGTCCCTTTTGTAAAATTCACTGGGCATCCTGGCCAAGATGAATGCTGGATTTTAGCTGTTATTTCCATTCATAATTGAATTGCCATTTTTCAGACAGAATAATCTCAGAGTTTTCACATTGAAATGACAGCAGTTTATGAATCAATTTATGGGCTTTGTCATCTAATGATTCATTTATTTTAAAAAGACCAAATTAATATCGATGATTCCTTTCATTAGGTTACACATCACATTTTATGTCAGTTGCTCCTAATAAGAAGTAGGGCTTTTATTAGTTTCTTCCCCATTGTTGCCTTTGCCACTGTTGTTGTTGGAATACAAACAAATAAGGAGACTCACCTCAGAGGTATTAGCCTTTTCTTATGACATCAGTGTGTAGGCTGTCCACAATCGAGGCATCAGTTAGTCACTCGCACCATCTGTGTGGGCCTGGAGAAAGCAAGATGTAATCTGTCATATGGTCAGCTTTGTACAAAACAGCAACAATGCGTATTCAGTTGCGCAGATGAAATGGATCCCTTGAGGAGCTTCAGTCTGCCAGAGCGTGCGCTTGTGGGTGTCAGCTGCTGGGGGTCAGCTCTTCATAACGCAACGAGGGAAGACTTTCTGTTTGTCCAGACAAGAATTGGGAGGGTGGTGGCAGTTTCACAGACTAGAGTTTGCTAGCCAAACTGTGGTGGTATTAAGTAGCACTTTAGAATTACAGAGCCAACATCCTTTCTTATTTTTACTGACGTCAGAAAATTTGCTCTGGGATGATTTGAATACAAGAAAGGAGAAAGTGATGAAATCATTCCTTTTAGGTTTTTACTCCCCACAGGAGTAAACCCCATTGTCTTCCCTGGCCTCTCTGAAGCTTCAACAATGTTGTTCCTCAAAGCAGGGAAGGTAAGGGCCTACCATGCAAAGCAAAAGGCTAAAGGCATAGTTAGCAGGTGTACAAAAGTCTTCCTGCATAGCAAAGGAAGAACAGGATGTGCCCAGGCTATATATAAATATATATCCCCAGGCCACCTCACCTATTTGGTTGGAATTTATGAAAACATTACTTTTTACTTGCACCCCTCAAATAGCACCTCTCCACTGACTTCTTTGGCAGTCATCTCTAGATTTTATTTTTAGTGCATACAGTTGACAATTACATGAAGGTACAGCAGTATTTTTACCTACAGCACTTGCATGTTCCCAAGACAAGTATACAAGAGCCTTTATGGCCTTACGTCAAATTACTTCAGCTTGTGCAGAACAGAATTCCTGTAATACTTGTTTTCACTAAAGAGATGTCTTTTCACAATCCCTACCATTACAGATACTGCACGATGATACCGGTGCCATGCCAACTCCTTCATTTTCATAAAGGATATCTGTGGACATGACTTTCCAGGACAATTACTTACTCCAACCTCCTTTTCACAGCGGTACCAAGTAGCCTAAAAGGCACTATCAGTTGCTGAGCAATGGTTCTCCTTTCTTCCTTACGTACCGTTCGCTACTTTTTGGGGACTTTTTTTTTTTTTTTTAAATATAAAGGACTCTGATTCTTATTTTCAGACTAAGAATACAATCTCATGCACAAATTTATTATTGAGCATAGTTATTTTTAGGGAACGTTAAGTTTTTTTCCTAGTGACTAGTTTCACCACAGAGACACAGATGAGCATGAATACTTTTCCCAGCTGTGGCTGTGGAATGGAGAACAGAACTGAGCAGCAGAGAACTGTGATCTTTAGCAAACAAAAGACTGTGAAATTCTGAGGGAGGAGGAATGCAGTCTGTCTTCTCATCCCAACCAGAAGGGGAAGAGCAAACTTTCTACTGTATTAGATAGTAAACACCACCACCCCACACACCCCCTCCCAGACATTTTGTTAGGAAAGCCAGAGAAGCTTTTCCTGTAAGCACTAGAGCCAACCCTTTTCATGTTTTGCTGCATCTAATAGTGTGTGCTCTTCTTTTATGGTTTCTAGGAGAAGTCTCCACGCTCAGTAAGGGCAGATAGATGAGACAGTTATAAGTATAACAAAGCTCTCAGGAGCTACGGGTAGGAGAGCAGGAAGAAGTGTATCTGGGAAAAAGTGCAAAATGTGATATAAGGAATAAGTTACTGCCAATGCATGTTTTCTCCAGAGCCTATAACAAACATAAAGTTAGGTTAACCATCTAACAAAATCTGTGATTTTATTAAACAGTTCAACTATTATTTTGAACTAACTTTATTCCATGTTTAATGCAGCCCAGCCAGTGTCACATGACTGGCAGACACACACAATTAGTGAGTGTTTTCATGAGTCAATTGGACCTATTTGGGAGCTCTATTTAAAACTTTTTTCAAGCTTAGGGGATGACTGCAATTAAATTCACTTCACTGGAGTTGTCAGCTTGATGACAAGCCTCTTCAAATCAAACCTTTTCTGTCATTCTTCCTTACACTCATCCCTTCAATACCCTGAGCATAACTTTCTACAGAAATTAATGTTTTAGGGTATCTCCATTTTGCCTACCATTTTTAAACAGCTGATTCCCAGACATCTCCCATGCTCTCCAAGTTAAGCACCAATAAAGCATCTCAGCACTCTAAAACTGGAGTCAGTTCAGGTCTCAATCCAAATCCCTTAAAAATCTATTGGACTCTTTCAACTGATCATGGTAGCCATGGGTTTTAAAACATTTGAGTTCCCAGTCAGTTCTTGCTAGAAGTCCTGGCCCTATGCATCACATATATGAAACCGCTTGGTTCTAGGACATGCGGTATGGACAACTGAGTAAAGATGTGACAGAAATACCGATGAAGTTTTTTGCATTAAAAAAAAAGTCAGCATAATTTGTAGCTTTATCCAGTTCTTTTTTAAGCAATTGTACTTAGCAGATGGAAGTAATTTTTCTGAACAGAGGAAGAAAAAGAGGCCCCTGAAATTTTATGAAGGGGTGAACAAATGCTTGTTGGCTGTCAGATGCCCAAGACACAACACCAGATTCCTAGGGGTCTAGGAAAAAAGCTGTAACATGCATGTTACTGTATCACGTTAGGAGGTGGCAGAGGTGATTAGTTTTGGTTGTTAAAATTAGTAAAGCAGGCTACCTTTGTTCTTCCATTCACATACAAAATAGATAAGCACTGAACAGTCTCTAACTATTTTTATTTCAGTCTCTTTATGTCAACTTTGTGTACGGTCTTAAAAGAAAAGATTAGCATATAGTATGATGTTTGGATTACTACCATGTGGGATAATTGAAAACACGATTACATTACCTCTCAGGCACAACGCTTTTTTCCAGAATGGTTACATGCAAGAAAGGCAAATCATGCCGTAAGCAATGAGATGAAAAGACTGGAACAAACTATATGCAATTAGCTTAGTAGACTAGATGGAACTGGACAGAATTCAGATGTGGTACCAATGAATATAAACAAAGGAGTTGCATTTGCTTACCTCATGTCTGAATTTGATCTATTGATCTTAGCATATGAAAAGCAGTGGTACTGGAAGTAATTTAGCCATAATTCCTGCTCTATTGCAGTTAAGTGTTATTGACTTCAACCTGCAGAAGATCAAGTTCAGAATGGTTAAAAATTTCCCCACTTTTAAAAGCATTATCTTCAACACATTACAAAGGAGAAGCAGGGCATAGAGGTCTGATCCCAACTGCCTTTAAAAGAAACAACTAGTATCAATTAAGACCTTTGCTATGAAACATCAGTGGTATCAGGATTAAGGTTCTAGGCCACAAGAGAATAATCACTTGTGATAAATAACACTGTACAGTTTCAGACTAGCTTAAGAAAATTCTACTGTAGTGTGCTTCTGGTGTTTTAAGACAGATCGACCAAAACTTGTTGAAAAAAAATCCTTACAAATGTGCAGGAATATAAAAGAGCATTCAGAATGAGCACAACTCAGAGAATGGTTACACATAGCAAACAAATGATGTTCATGTTCAAATGCATGAGATGTGCTTTCTCTCACTGGAACACATGCTTTATGATTTTCAAATCAATCGAATGTCACTAGAAGTGACCCCGTCGTCACTGACCATAATGTATAATCTCACAACATTGCTTTTCAAGGCAAATAATTTGTCAGAAAGAAGAAAAGAATAACTGTTCTTAGACATAGTACCTGCTGTTTCTCAGGATGCAGCTGCCGTTTGCATGGGACTTGTACCACTGTATAGGTTAGGGTGAAGATACAGCCCTAACTACTCTTTTTTTTTTTTTAAAAAAATCTCCTTTTGGTGCACTATGCACTATTGCCCTTGTTAATCTTCAATTCCCAAGCACTAGGGAATGAAGAGATTTTTTGACTCCAGGGACTACAGCCACAGCCCATGGAAAGCAGAAGCAAGCGAAAGTCTTTTGGTACACCCAATTCCCTCCCCAGGACAGACAGACATCATTTTTTCAGATGAGACACAACCCGGCACTCCATAAAACAAAAACAAAAGTTTTTTTAAAGTGTATGACACAATGGAGGAAAGAGGTTAGTGCTAAGGGTAAATTCCAAATCACTCGGCGTGTTTTCCTGGATTGTCTCTTACGTAACCTGCAAAATTCAGTCTCGCAACAGCCTGCTGGGAGCAGAGGGGAGTGGGTCGGGGGCTCATTGACAATTGCAGGCACATGTGCGCATACATGCACAGCCACCACACACACACGGCAACAAGAATTAGCTAGTCCACTGCAAATGTCAGCCAATTTATGTAATAACCTTTTATTCAGCATTTCTTATTCACTGGAGGGTGACAAATCTCAATAAACAGTCTCTGAAGAATTAAAAGTGAGGGAAGTCAGCTGCATTCATAGTCTTTCCCCAGTCACTGCTGTTGATGGCTGCTTGACAGTCTATACGTTACTTCAATTAAATAACCAATGAACAAGCAGGCATTTATTTCATAAGAATCACCAACGCAATTGGTGTTAACAAGTTCTAATTATTATTAACAGCAGCTGTCATTTTAAGTTGACTAAGCACAACAGCTCTGGGCTGCTGCTGTTCATGTCATCCCATGAGGCACACAGAATACTTACTCCAGAATCCAATTTGTCCAGAGAATAGTTTTTCAGATGGTAGAGAGCCAGAAAGTACAGACTGGATGAGCGTAATGCTAAGACTTGCTGATTTAACACACCTAGGAAACAAAGGAAGAGCTGAGCAGCAGGGGGAGAGTATGGAGATGAACAGACTGTATATAAATAATACCAATGATTTCCCCAGCCAACCTTTCTAGTGAAGAAATACGTTGGTGGTATACTTACACCACCTTGAAACAGGACCAAGAATCTCACCTGTTCAGTGCTTCAGAATTACATCTTGGGCAGATCATGAAATACGACCTTTGTCGCTACACTACATTACTTTTCTGTTATTATTTTTAAATTACTTTCATTTCAGAGCTCTGATTTCCTGTTCTTTCTAGGACAGTGAGCAGTAATAAGCTGTTACGAATGCTGCAGCTTTTTTAAAAAATAGGAAGTGGAAGAAAGCAGATTTTCTACTCATCACAAAACAGAAGAAATTAATTTCAGTTAATTGGCTTACAGTCAGAAACAAAAGTTGTTATGATCAAAGTAAAGCTTACAATGCACATCAGACAGAATTCTGAAATTAAATCATATCCCTTCACAGGTATTGAAAAACCTAGGAAAAATTTAGGGTTAAAGTTCCAAAACCAAGTACAGAAGTTCACAATGAAATATGTAGTCTCTGCAACGATGTCACAAGGGAAAAACAAAACATCTAATCAGCAAGCACAAAAGCTTGAATTTTTACATTTGTTACAGTACTTGTATATATCACAGATGCATTTATTGACTCCAAATATCCATACAAAACTCACCTGATGAGCCTTCCCTTAAAAGCCATTGGTTTATGCTCCTCTTCAAAGCACAAAATTCAGTTTTTCCTGCTCAAAACATCTTACTAACTGATTATACATTTAGGATTATCTATATGAGGGAGTGGATTTATTTTTTTTGCTTGTTTTTTAATGGTGAAGGTTCCAAAAATTGTGTAATGTTTGATGTACTATTTTAGTTTGTTCCTGACTGGTGAAACCATTTTCTTGCAGCTATTCAAACCTCCATGATAAAGTAATCTGTTTATTCAGTTTCGTGATTGATCTGATCTAAATAAAGAAATTTGATTCTGGAGCGTTTTGTTTTACTGCAGTCATCTTCAATTCTAATGAATAATTCTGGTTTTCATGGAGAAGACAGATCTGTTCAACCTACGAATCTAATCTCTAAAACTGAGGGTAACGTTATTCTGTGAAAGATAGGGGCATGCATAGAAAAGTAAAAAATAAATCTGGTTTACATGAAAGAAAACGTTCAGCAATAGTCTTAAACATTGTGTCAGCATCCATCTCATTTATTTACAAGATGTAAGTTCTTTTTCTGACTTCTCTTTTTCAGTAACTAAATTTCCATTTGTTACTCTTGCTCCTCCTGGAAATACTGCAGTAAACAGTAACATAAGTTGTTATTATGAATACTTAGATGACTTTGCTGAAAGAGTATTTACCTCAAGCATGTCCCAAGAGTCATGAGATCCACTTTGGCTTAAAGGTTCTGTCTAACACTCCATGCAAAATGTCCCTGTAGATAAGATAGAGGATATGTTACTAAAAAACCTACAGGAATGAGAAAGTATTAGAGATTGCATTCTAGTTGTAGTGTAAAAAGATTATGTCTCAACATAGCATTGTCAATGACCCTTTATTTAAATTAATCCAGTTGATATGAACTGAATATACCATTTTCCAGAGCAGGAGGCACATTTATGTCACAGAGGCAGAATATCATTACATGCCATTATGTAGTATCTCTAAAAAAACCAGTGAGCTCCAGACTTGCTCAAAACCTTCCCAAATTCAGTTTCTTTTGATGGAAATACAGACTTGAGCAATGCCTGATGAAGTGCCTCCTCCAAGAGATCCCACTTGTAGAGAGCATGCAGACACCACAGACCTTGCAGTATGCAGGAGGACAGATGGTAATTTCTAAAACTGAGATTAATATGGTCCTCTACCACAAAGAAATAAGCAGAGTGATGGATTTTTATTTTTATTTTCAACTTGGAATTTGCTTTATTTAGAAATGTTTAATTTATAATTATATCATGCTGGCTGAATGCTTAGTTGTATTGTGGCTCCCTGCCCAGAGATCCTCATGGATGCAGCTTTTAACAATTTCTTTGTTTCACAGATGGTCTGTATTTGCCTTTTGCTTTTTTCTTTAATATTAATTGCAAAATTTGAAAATGAAAAAACAATAACAACAGTGGAACAGTTTTAGGCTTCAAGCGGTTACTTCTCTCCAGAATTTCTTGTGAAACTGAGTTGCTTCAGATTAATGCAGAGTCTGCAACGTACATACCATATCAATCTCTCAGTATAGTTTGAAATAGTAGCAATATGTAATGCCTTCAGAATTATGTCTGATGTAACAGTAAGAGATTATCTGTTGTAATTGCAACGACTACAAAACCTCTCATAAGGAATTGCCACGTATTGTTAGTCTGCTGTAGTGCAGCAGATCTTTGCTGCCTTAAACATACCTGTAAGGCAATGAGCAGACATTCGTTATTACAATGAAGTCATAATTCTTTAAAGATCTACCTCGAGGCAAAGCATGGAGTGTGGGCTTACTTGGTTAAAGATAGATAGGTAATGCTGGAAAACTAGAAAAACGGGAATGGGGATTTTCTCCCTGAAAGGGAAGAATGACAACACATCCTCCCCCAGAGTAAGTTCATTCTGAGACTGCTGAGCCTATAGGCAGTTTCCTATAGGGTACACTGGAGTCCTCATAGACAATGCGGTAGTTTGAGAAGGGTGCATGGTTCACGCAGGTATCCCAAATATCAACTGTAGCCAACCTCTGGTAATCACCTTACTAAAACACCAAACCAACAGCAACAAAAAATTAACTCACTATATTCTACAGCCTGGTTTATATATTACTCCAGATAACGTCAGGGAGATAGTCCCATCCACTGCTGGTACTGTTCTCCAGGCAAGGCTACATGGTGACTCTCCCTTACCTTGACTTTATTTTCAGCGACATTGCTTTTACAGGACTGGAAAGTCCTGATTGATCGCAGCAAATCACAAGTAGCCCTGGTTCTTCTCAGAAGCAAACACTGGGAATCTTGATCCCAAATATTTCGTATTTGAGGATGTTGTGGTGTTTGGCTTTAAGTCCCTCACTTTCCTGCCAATTTCAAATGTGATTCAAAACTGAGTTCATTTTCTGATCTGTTGCAGTCATTCTCACAGGACTTTGTTAGAAGCAGAATATAGAGGGGATTGTAAGAAAATAAGCTGGAAGAATTTCTGGAGCTGGCATGTCCAAAAGGATTTAAGAGGCTAGATCAGATGACGAGGCCATCATCTTTATATTAATCCCTTCCTTTCATGCACATTTTGGAGGCCTAGGAAGAATTCTCTCTCGCTTAGGTTTTTAGTATGAAAAGCTACTCACATAGAGACAACCTCTACTGTAGAAGGTATGCCATTTGACTGTCTTGGCATCAATGAACATGAAATTATCAGCTAATAAAAGATGGTGACACAGTAAAGCAATCCAAGAATAAATCCTAGACCACTTATGACTCCTTCCCAGTAAGTTAAATTTCAGTGGGACATTTGCTATTGTTCTCAACAGACTGCAAAGAGAAACTCAGGCTGTCATCAGCAGCGATTTCAAGGCCAATAAAAAGGAGTAAATAAATGCCACAAAGAATCCTTCTTAGCCTGCTGGCAACAGCACAACTACAAAATTAGCCTCCGCTTGTGACGTTCAAACAGATGGGTGTCACCCAGGTGGAACAGATGACACATTAAACAACAGACAGTCTCTCACTCCATCGTATTTGACCCCAAAAGAATGACAAAGCTCATATTTAAGGAAGAAATTACTATGATCTGCTATGCATATTATGTAAGTCATCCCATGTGCATTTAGAGACATAGGGACAGAACAGATTGTGTGATATAAAAATTCTACCGACATTCATTTAACCTAGAGGCATTGTGGAAAGATAAGTCTGTAGCTGAGCTTCCTACACAAAATAAATCCTCTTTGATCCGTCTGTAAAGCAGGTATTTTGTTGCACAAACAACAAGAGGAGGGAAGAGTATAATTAGTTCCATTTCAAAACAAAACACAATGGAGAAATAAAGCACAGTGAAAGAAGAGAAACAGGCTAACGGTAAAGTTACCTCAGCAGATTTACTGTGCTTCTCTCTTTATGAAGAGGCATCAGCAGAGAATGGCACATGGGCTTAAAAAAATGAGTTTACAACTGCTACATGCATGGGGGAGGGCAGTCCCATGTTACTTTAGGTCCCCAGAGACAGACACAGAGCCTGATAGTTGATCAGAGTATTTATCTGATTATTATTAATGCTACAGTACAGCATATTTCACTGAACGAGGTCCCTTACTGGGCCAGATCCTGGCCTGCAAGGCTGCTCTGGGGAATGGAGCCATCCCAGTGGGCTGACAACCAGCCTCCTGGGGACAATCACCCGCCCAGAAGAGAAACTCAGCGCAATGCTGACCGTACCAGGTGAAGATTTGCTGTATACCATACACAGGTCCAGGAGGACAAGTGACATTTTAAACAAAGCTGGATCAGTTTGGTTAGAAACAGATTTAAACCCAGTGAAATTCCTGAGATGTTGAGCCAGGTCACTTCTAGTGTATTTTCTCCTCAGGAAATTTGGGGTTTTTTTCAGATAAATATTTAAAGTGAGGCAGGTAGATTTTCATCTATTTAGGATTCCCGCTGCAAGCAATGAATTTGTAAACAAGGGAAGCAATATGGGGTATGAATCTATTCTAAAGGAAGCATAATTAAGAGCACTTTATTTTTACAGCCCACAGTAAAACCCCTCAATAGCTAGAAACATTTGCTGTTTTTCAAAGCTTGAATATTTCAGAAAGACTGTTTTCCATCCAATATCACAAGAGGGAAATAACCAAGACCAAAATAATGTCTCAGATATTTTATTTTATGTATGAATCAACTAGTCTAAAGGAAATACTACCTTCTTTGACTAGCAGCATAGAAGAGTTCAAGGATACAGTATGTATTTTTAAAGAAAAACCTAATACACGTTTGGAAAGGAAGAGGACAAGACTTAAGCTCCTGGCAGTATTTGCAGACATCCACAGACATTTTGAATAGAGGTATTCTTCTGGGGGCTTTCACCTTGTCTGAAGGTTTTGTACTTGTTCCAGGTCTTGCACTGTTTATTACATTTTAAAAAGTCAAGTTATTCTTTCCTACTGCACTGCAAACTAGAACATTACTCTTGCTAATTTTGGGGACTCGAGAGCAAACAGAGCAGGGGAAGAGCCAGACACAGATGAAAGCATAATTCTAAAAAAGCAATTTGAGTTTCCACTTAAAAAAAAAAAAAAACCTAACAAAACCAAACAGAAGAGGTAAGGATTTTCCTCAAACCCGCAGCAGTAGAGTCTGTTAATTTTCTGCTTGCAATATTAAAACTATTGATGTTAAAAATGCCTGACCCAGCACTGCATCACAGCAGCAACACAGGAAACATGACAAGGGGCAACTCTTACGCTTTTGTCAGATCAAGGCAAATAAATAGACAGAGATCCAACACTGGAGATTAATATTAAAGCCATAAAGAGATCACATGTAAAGTAAATGACTGCAGATTATAAGGAATTCTTTAAAAGAGATATTAAAAAGAATTAGTGAAACTCAAAACCCTGCAGTCTCATTTCATTTCCAGAGTATTTAAAAAGACAACATTCATTCCATCCTGCCAGTCTGCCAATTTGTACCTAGAGGAACCGTTCTGCTCTACTGACTTTGCACTGTATGTTATATGACTACTAGTAGCTCTACTTGGCACACTATAATTGCTGTGGTTTAATCTTCACCCTATATTCCAAAAAAGAGCTACTGTGTTCATTGTCAAGGTTTACTACTACCCTCCAAGAACTACCCTGTCCTAGATATTATCCTTACAGAGTCCAGACTGATGGGAATTCTGTACAGCCAAGCAATGCAGAAGGCTTTTAGACAATTACCATCAGCTTTATCAGGTTTGCAAATTAAGGAAATGTCTTTCAAGGTGAAGAAGCCAAATCTTAAATGACATCAAACATTCATTCTTTACTACAGTAATTCTGACTCCTATTCATTATCAAAGGCCTCATTTTGTTACACACAATATGAACACAGTAAAGAGGTTTTTATATACAGAGTTTGCAGTTTTAAAGATAAGAAATAGATTAACAGAGCTGGATATGACTGTCTCCAAAGCTGACTGTTCTCCCTAAGTGATGTTCCCTGCAGGACACATCCTTTAACTACTAGGGATGCTGGGCTCTGAATCCTTATCAAATTCTTCAGTGGAAAGGATGGCTCAACATACTGCATCTCTGAAGCAAATTTTTTCCAGGTCATCATTAAGTACTCAATTGCTATTGCTATTAGAGCTTATTAGAGGTTCATCTGAGAGTGGCTTTTAATGAAGATTGTACTCCACATCAGCAGTCCTCAATTGTACATTCCTTTCCACTAAGAAATTATCAGAAAGACACCCTTTTCCCGTATTCCGAAGAGTGAGGAAGGACAATCATGTTTTTGCAATAATCTGTTTCTTAGGGACCAAGCCTTTTAGGTCCCCAAAGCAATGGAAACTTCACTGACGTTTTTAATGAAAAAGGGACTGGTTCCTGTATTAATTCACGACCAAAGCATGATTCCCCCTTCCCCTCCAGTCTCCTGAGAATAACATATCAGCAAAATAACATCTTGTCACACATGCACATCAGCAAAAGCATCTGTAAATTCTCATTCAAGAACTGAATTTGTGGTGGTGGCTCACAGCAACACATAAAACAGAAAGAAAACAGCTTGATTGGCCTTTTAAAAGAAAATCCAATTCATAATAAATCCTTTTTTAACTCGTTAGCTGAGAGACGGACATGAGCATTTGAGGGAGGGCAGGGAATGGAACATCTTATTTGTATGATGCCTCTTCACATCATGCCCGCATGTTAAATTCCAAGTATCATGTTGTAGGGCAGTCTAAAGTTCTATTTTACAGGTAAGCGAACACAGTTAAAGCAGCACCTCTTGGCACAGAGAGAAGTCACATACTTTTAAATTAGCCCCTGTATTTTGGAAGGCCTTTCTTCAGCAGTTTAATAATAAGTCTGTTCAATGATCGGACTTGAACAAGTGAGAGACACTGGAATAACCAATTTTAAGTCATTTCCTCCAGCTTCTGCTCGCCTTGAGATTCCTCTCTTCTTCCACAGTTTTGCTGGCCTTATGAATGGTTGTGAGAGGAATCTGGAAAGCTGGAGTTTCTGCTCAAGCTCTGTTGGGAAACAGTCCCGAGTATCCATCACTGGAGCTAAAAGCCATTCCCATATTAGCCACAGCAACTCCATGTATAGTAATTACTGATCTGACATTTGGCAATTCTGTTGAGCTTATTTACAGCACTGCTCTGAGATGTCAAATACTTCAAAAATACAAGCTATGATAATTGCGTAGCCAGGGTCACACATTAAACCATTTCTTAAGTTAACTGCCTGGTACTTCAGATAAACAAAGATAGATTTGTGCTTCTTTTCCAGTAAAGCTCTCTTACTGCCAATTACGTCTGGGCTTCCTGGCTTCTGGCAGCCATCAGCATACTGTCACAGCTAAATGGCTCCAGGAAACATGTTCCTTGAAAAAGAACAACTTGCATGATATGCTTGGGATGGTTATTTAAACAGTGCTTACCTAAACTAAAAGATGAAGGGCAGTGAGAAGCGAGGTACTGAACACTGACTGCCCCTTACCTTGAGCAAGGCACGCTCAAGGGACTGGAACAATGTTATATTAGGAGGACTTTGCCAGTTAATTAAACTGACGTAATCAACATATCTGTATTGCTGTGGGTGTACCAGTCTAATTTTCGTCACTGTAGAGAATCAAAGACATTATGCTGATATAGCATTATACACACATAATTGGGTTCATGACTGCTTCCCCTAAATTAGTACATGCGTGGTATATGCATATCTTAAAGCTGCAACCCACAGAAAGAACTGCAAATAGAGGGAGCAGCAAATGAAATACAGGAATAACCAAAACAAGACATAATTCCTTTCAATTTAGTGGCGGGGTTCTTTTTGTAAAAGGCTGTTCTTTGACAAAGTTAGGATTTACTGATAATAGATATTCTGAAAAAGGAGTTATTTTGATGGTTTTCTTGGACATAAACAGGAGGTGAATAGATTAACTGCCCTACCTCAGGATCATATGACTAGACTAAAGGTTAGTATTGCTAACTGAGAAACTGTGTCTGTTCTGCTCTAGAATGTGTATATATTTGTAGATATATAAATAAAATTTATTTTATACAACTCCTCTGGAAATATTTTGGATCTCCAGTACTAACAAATAGGGGGTTTCTGTTGTTTTTGTTTTGTTTTGAAGTTTAGTCAGTGAAAGCAGTGACTCAGATTACACCTTGGAAATAAATCAGTTCACCAACTGTTATTTTTAGTCATCTCTCCAAATCTGGTTAAATATTTGGTCTCACAACACATCGGACAAAAGTTGTGAATAGCATTAAACCCCAACCTGCTGATTTGAGCTGAAATAAAAGACAGTCAGAGACCAACCTTCCCATTACTTCTAAATAAAAACTGCATGCTGTCTTTTATACTCTCGCAATAATTAAAAAATAATCCTATTGTTTGGAGTAGCACTTGGTCCCCAAGGAAAGAATTCCTTTCCAGCTAAACAGTTTTTACTTTGAATCTCTGCCAGGCAGGGAAACCAAATACAGGCCTTTTTCACTTGGTTTCCCCCCCCTTCCCATGAGTTCTTTCACCATCTGTGCATGATCATGGTCCAGCCTGTCTTTCCACCCCTCTGAAAAGCACACAAGGATTCTTCCCAAACATGTCTCATCATAGCAACATGTGGCTGCTGGGGATGGCGCTGGTGAAATTGGGGTTGGATTAAATGTGACATGAAGCCACTCTCCAGGGGCCATCGGGGGCCTGATGTGGAGGGAGAAGTCGGGGAACTACTTTTCCTCTCCATTCAGGTAAGCACCTCTTTCCTGAAATGCCCTTGGCCCTGCCCGAACTGTGTGTGACAGGGAAGGCGCTCCTCCCCTCCTGCTCCCAAACATCACAGCTGGCACAGAAGCCTGTACAGGTTTTCTGCGCGCTCCCCATTTCAGCGACTGCTCTGTAGAGTAGTACTAGAGCCTCTCTGCAGGGTTTCTGTCTGTAAGTCCACACACTAACGAATTAACTGATCACTGAACCATCCAGCTCTTAGGTACCATCCCTCCCCATGGCTGCTAAGGATGTTCCCTGTCATGTCCTCTGTGGGGATTCAGTGCTTTGAGCTCAAAGGCATTAATGCAAGGGAGATGGTGAACACTGTTCAACACTTGGCCCATAGAAATCACACCTTAGTCAGTCTGCAGGAAGCTTTGCTGTGACTAGTTTACACTGACAATGTCTTTGAACAGCAAAAGCCTGAAACTCCCTTCTAAGAAAAACTGGCTTTTCAGGAGCCACCAAAGTACTCAACACTGCAAACACATAACTATTAACTTCATTTTGATTCCTCTGCTAAATCTTGAAATGCATGCTCCATGCCTGGAAAAGGGAGGGCTTTCACGGCAACAGAAGTACAGTTGCACCTCAGACATCGTTTCCTCTGATTACACACTCCTGCTGTACCTGCAAGTATTGCAAGCGTTTGTAAGGACTTGCAGAAGTACTTGCAGAAGGTCCCAGCTCAGGGTATGTTCTCAAGACTTACTGTAATGCACACAACACAGTTCCAGCTCTGCTGGGCACTGTGGAATACACAGTCCAGAATTTACAAGATGTGCACACATGGACCGCCACAAATGCTAACTGCAGCTTTCAAAATGGAAACAGCAGCAAAAATAACAAAGTTTTCTGGAACATAATGCAAACTGAATCCCAATACTCACAGCAAACCATCACTGAAATGCAGCTAAATACACCACCATGGGTGTTTTTCAAAAGTCTAACGAAATGGATATTACTAACGGAATAAACAGATAGGAAGAAAAAAAAAAAAAAGCGTTCTCCCTTCCACCATTCAGGCTCAAAACCAGTCTCTAGTTTGTGCACGTACCTGAGCTGTTCTCACTCTCCCTTCAACTGTGCTGAAATCATCCTGTGGACATTAGTTCTTGGAGCAACGTTACCTACAAAGAAAAAGCCCTTTAAGACTGCAGATCTATTCATGCCTGGTTAACATGCTGTCTCGGAAAAAAAAAGGGTCTTGGTCCTGCGGCTTTGCAATAAATGCAGCAAAGCTGGTGGCAAGTGGCAGAATTAAGTCTATGGTTTTTTTATTTTTCCAAATTCATGTCTAACTGTATTCGTACGGAATTGATCTAAAAAGATTACAGATCTACGGAGTAAGACTGGAATATATTCCTTCTGCTTCAAAGTGCTATCAGCAAGTTACACTTCTACAAATATCTTTGAGGAAAGAGCTGTAGAAACAACAGTACGGATGGTCACATTCTGGAAGTTACCAAAAGCTAAAAAGTTTAGCTTAACTCCAAAGGTAAAGAAATAACACAAAGTTGTGCAAGGGACAGAGCAAATGTATCACTGTGCTGCACTTTTGAACAGCCTGTCACACTCTGATCCCTTCAAAAGTAAAAGTATCCCACAAAGCCTGTGGTTTTGATACAAAAAAAAAGCATTTATAGCTGGTCAGTATCAGATCCACATTTTACTTAGCTGGAGAAAAACAACTGAACAATTTAACACTCCCTATCAGTTTGCCTTGTACAAATTGTAAGGCTTGTAATAAGTCTTTGTTGTTAAAGGTTCTCCCAAAAGTGCCTGTTGTGCACGGCAGTCCTGGCAACACTGGCGGTTCCAATAACAGCAAGCACATCTTTGAAGCAGCAGCTCAGTCATGTATGAGTATGCCACTATCCTACAGCAGGGTGATACAGAGTTTAAACACACAAAAGATTTATTAAAAAACATCAGTAACGACACATTACATCCATTCCTTACCTGGTAGAGTTGGCGCAACTCCTCTAGATGTCCTGCCCTAGTTGGTTATGGGAAGCCAACCTGCTTTTCACAGCAGAAGGCCGCTGCTTGCTGCTGGCCTGCTGCAAGATCCCCAGTTACTTTGATCCACTGCAGAAACCCTTAGACAAGGAAACTTCTTAGCGTCACGGGGCAAGACACATGCTGAGAACATTTGTTTTAAAACAAACACTGACAGGAATAAATCAAGAAGTTCAAAAGGAAATAAAGAGGTTAGGCAGCTTCCATACAGACACCAGAGTAAGCTTGTTTCTTATTCAATTAGAGAATACTACTACTAATTCCATCCAGAGACATTTTATAGGGGCCTAGGAGCGTTTCGAGCCTATAGAAGATATAGAAAAGATATGATTTATAGCTGCTAGTGTCATTTTACGTTTTTCAAAAATATTTTTGTTTGAGTTTGCATCATTTTCCCAAAGTAACCTAGCAAAAGGTAATTTCTAGTATCACTAACTACAGACCTCAACATGTGAAAAGGGAACATGCTGGATGGGCAATGTTTCTAAGCTAAAAAGCAAACCGTGTTATTCCCCCTGAATGAGGGGCACAGGACAGCAAGCAGATTTTTGAAATGTTGAATCCTGTAAAAAAATTTCCACTCCGCTCCCCATACTTGGCTCTTTCCCAGGATAAACTGAAGTGGAGATAGGGCAGCCCAGAAGAGCATCCCAAATAGTCGTCTTCCATATCCTCCCACCAAGCCATTCCAAACCACCTTGGCTCGATAAAAACCAACCCCAGATATCCATGATCCCAGACTGCCTGGCTCAGGGAGGTTTAGTTTTACCTCTGCTGGAACACCCAGGTCCCCAGTCCCTGCCTCCTCCACTTGGGCAGGTAAAGGACAGGGTAGCCCACTCAGAGCTGGGCAAAACAGCAGGTAGCCAACCTCATGGGTGGGATGGCTGGGGCAGCAAGCTGACACCTGACAGGCTGCTGCACACCCCAGTAGCACATTTGGCCTGCTGCAAGCACCCATCACACACAACCCTCTAAATATATGCACACACACAATTTATTCTTACTTCAGTTTCTCCACATGAGAATTTAGAGAGAAGGTCTGAAGGGAAGACAGGGAGTCGTAGCCGCACTCATCCACAGCCTGTCCCAGTTCTCCTTCCTTTGCTCTTTCTGTTCTTTACCCACTGCACTGTAGGAAGGCAAAGAAACTAATAAATCTTCTGACAATGCTAATGGGTCACTTTACAATAGACAAAAGCCTTGAGGAAAACCCTGTAATCAAGACTTCCTCCTGCCTTTGGGATTTAAGCTAACATCTTTGTGCTGGGACAATAAAGTTTTTCCTCAAATACTGAAAAGAAATGCAAGGAAAGCTGACAGGCTTCCCAGTGTCTGGGGAGCCAGACAGCATCTACCCCAACTGCAGAAAACTGGGCTTTGCAACTCGCACAACAAACCTCCTTCCAGTAACCCCTGATGTGCTACTTGCACTGTAAATTCTAGAGGAATACAACTAGAAAAGCACCTTCAGCAGTGCAACTAAAGCACACCTCACCAGTTTCTCGCTAGCTAGTGCTCTGTAGCACATTTCCACCTCTGTAATACTTGCGGTTATGCCAACTCATATACACAAGTAAAATCTGGTTTCAGTAAAGCTCTATTTTTATTAGAAAATAAAGGTATATATAAGGAAGCTACAGAGTGCGGGTGACAAACACTTGAACCATGAGTTAACTCAGATTCAGCATGGGCACACTTCTGTCAAGTTCAGGGGTTTACTTCATTCACCCAGCACAGGCAATCTACATTGTCAGCCTTCCTGTAGCCCACTCCTGTCTCCCCTGACAGATAACTCAGGTCTACCAGTCAATTCATCCTTGTGAGCAGAGCTGAAAATCTCTTGCCACTCCTTAACTTTTCTCCTGGATCCGCCTTTCTCCACCTCCCTCCCCTAAAACAAGGAAATGTCCTCCCAGCCTCTTCAGCAGCCCCAGCCTGCAATATCAAAAGGAGGTCAGTGCTAATAAACAGTCTCAGCTCTCCCAACTCTCTTTTGAGCTCAGGTTTTCACCCTCAGCCCTTCCTGCTCCATAACTACCTTAACCTCCCCAGCCTCCACCCTCCCACAGTCATTTCTTGGCCTACGTGGGGACCATGGCCTCCTACATTTCCTAGCTCATTTTTTTTTCCAGCATACCTGGTAGCAGCCAAACTATCAGATGCCTCTTGACAACCATCAATCATCAGGCTATCAGCCCTTACAAGACCAGAATTTGCAAGCAGGCTGTGCCCTCTAGGCTAGCACAGCTTGGGACAAGGGTCTCATTGCCGTAACTAAGACCTCCACTACAATTTCAGGAAATCATGAAGGAGCAGAGAGCACTAAAGAGTTGGCCTTATGAACATTTAAGAAAATGGCATCAGCCCTAAACAGAAGGAAGGGTGACCTGGGAATGACGATACTGGGATGCAAGGGAGAAACAAGGCACCTAACTAGAACAGGGTTTCAGCAGGGAGTAAGATGCTGCCTACTCCTTGGGACAATCCCTTCCCTAAAATCTCTGCCATTTGCCAATTTCCCAGACACGTCAAACGTAAAAGCTTTGCTCTTCCACCACATCGTACTCTACACAAGCAGCCTCTGTGTACCCTAGGAGGAGCCTCTGCCCAGGAGAAGCTGAAATCGCTCGCAGCAGTTGAAATCATTCCCTGCGCTGAGAGCCACGGCAGACACACAGGACCTCATTCTACGTTGCAAAGAGGTTTGAGAGATTTGAAGCAGAGAAAGCCACATGTGTATATCGTATTTCACATTGCAGAAGGAGGATGCCTTGAGGACAGCATGCATGTTAATGTTCTATGCATATCAAAGAAATAATTTTAAGTAATCCAGGATACAGTATCTGGCTAGTTTATAAAATTACCCATTTTGTTGGCCTGTAGAAAAAGCAAGTGTTAAATAACCAAAATATAACGTCTGACAGCTTTTTAGAAAACCTCTGTATCACAATATTTAAATATATCATTATGTGCTTTTTAAAAGCCTGATTGGAAAAATTACATCATTTTGGATTTTCTCAACATTTGGTGCGTCAGCTCTCAGTGTCTAAGAGCCCTATAAATAGATGTTTGGACCACCTCAATGCAATTCATGTATGCAGTTTTTCCATAATCCACTTAACTCTATTATTCAAATAAAGTGCAACAGGATCTTTTCTTGGGAACGGGGATTATGCAATGCTCAGCACAGGAGGTTCAAGAAAAACAGCGTGAAGCCAAATATGAGCTGCAAACACTTGCAGAGCAGCAGAGCCTGTTTATATTTATTTGTATGCTTTGTTACCATTTCTTTCTCACCTAAGAGCCACTAGCTCCTTTTGCCTCTTTTGATGTACCAAACTCTTTCTCTCTCATGTCTTAGTGCACCAAGAGTATGGCCAAGCCCCTAAACATGAATTGCCAACTGATTAATCATGAAAACGTAATGGCAGGACGACCAAAACTTTTAACATAGCTAGATCCCTATGCTGCTAGGAACAACTGTTTCAAATTAAAATTATAAACCCCTATAGTACTGGTGAGATTTTGCCAAAATCCACTGAATCCTGGAGTTTGTTAGAAACTTTCAGGTCAGAGATGGCTAAATACTATGAGCATAGCTTTCTACACACAGAAAAGTTTTCCTCTCATGTTTCTAAAAGGCAACTGCTATTAATGTACTCCCTTAGCCTCCTTAAGAGCCTTCCAGTTACATGCAAGTAGAATACAAATATAAAAATAAAAATACGCAATTCGGCAGAGAGCTCTAAGTGAAACCTTTGAAAATATACTGTATAACACTACTTTAACACACACACACATATCCCTCTACGTACCTAAACCATATTTGAGGATGAATTTCATGATCTGTGTCTTTCTCTTCCTTATATACTGAATACATTAGTTATTCACCTAGTGCGAACCACTTGGGTAAACAGCTGTGTGGAAGATCCAAGTATGTAATTTGATACAGTGTACATTAGCATAGAAGAAAGGTCCAGGATAAAATGCATTTAGATGCATTCTTTTCTTCATAAAAATGAAGTTAGGGCTTCTTGTCAGTTCAACACTCAAAAGCTGTTTCTAAAGACCTCAATTTAATTTCACGCTTAAGGTTAATTTAGCACCTCAGTAGCCTATCTCATCCCTCCAGGGAACTCCCAGCTANGAAGTTAGGGCTTCTTGTCAGTTCAACACTCAAAAGCTGTTTCTGAAGACCTCAATTTAATCTCACGCTTAAGGTTAATTTAGCACCTCAGTAGCCTACCTCATCCCTCCAGGGAACTCCCAGCTATGGAGACCCACAAGCCGTAAGCAAGTCTCAAAAAGGGCTAATTTTATTAGAATGCAGTGTAGGTTATGGAGGACGAAGATGTCAAAGGAAGCAAAAAACTTTGGAGAACATGAGGGACGTAGAAATATCAGATACTGTCAAATATCTACTGAGAATTATAATGGGCTATAATGCCAAAGTGCTGGCACCACGGGGGGAGGCATTTTAAGAACTGTCTTTCCTTTTCATTAACTCAAGCCCTCTGGAATTAGGCACCATGAAATGCAAAGGTAGAGGGGAAGGGCTTTCCCAGGAGGAAGGAGCAACTCCAACACGGCACAGAGGCAGAGAACTGTGTTAAGGCTCAGTACAAGTCAGCTGGGGGAATGCCAGTTTTTATGAGGGTTTGAGGCAGCTGATGGCTCTTCTCCGAGATGTCTTCTGCAGTGGGGATATATCACAAGAAAAGTAAGTCCAGAAGAAAAAACATCCACTCTAAAATAGTAAATAGGTAGCAGCGAAGGCTCTAACAGTAAAATCACCTCTCACTTTGTCTGCCTTTCCATTGAATCATGGCTCAGAACACACTCTTTAGCCCACCCCAATTCTTAGCTTTCACCACAGAAGGACTGTCTGCCACCGGCACTCACAACGACTAAGTGCTTAAACCAAGTACTGCCAGCCATTAGCATTTTAATGAGAAAGTTCCTAAAAGCAAGAATCCGCTTTAGTATCACCATTTCCATTCTTTTTCCATTCTGTTTTCACGGGACTGGTGAGACATTTTATTTTAAGTGTGATTCAGAACGCCAAGTTCAGAAAAAATATCTCCATAGTTACACACCTTTTTCTTGCAACGAAGTGCCAGTTCTCCATGGCTCTGCTTTCAAATTTTAAGTGCTGAAACACAGTAAAAATGCCTTGCCTCAATCATCATGATATATTTGTTTTCAATTTTTAGCCAACACCTAAAACGTACATTTTCCTCTCTGCATTATAACTGAAAGAGCCCAAAGGAAATAATCCAAAAATCCAACTCATGACGTAAAAGAAAACTTTGTGTAGAGATACATCCATTCTAGAATACCAAAAGGAAGGATTCAGCCTGAATTTATGTCAAAACAAGAGGCATTCCAAAGGGTATATATTTGAAAATAGGAGATATATGGCCCATATAAATATGCAAAAGTAGAATGTGCTAATACAATCTCTTAGTGTAAAATGTAACCCTCATAAATTATTGCAAGCTTAACTCTTACACATTTGCTATATACAGAAATTAAGAGCAAGATATTAATTAAAAATTGTTATGTATATTCTTTCATTTAACGCAAGTATGCCAATGTTATGTAAGAAATCCCTACTCTTCTTCAGAAGACATTAAGACATTAAACAAGAATAATTTACAGAACACAAGTCCAAATACCTTATACAGACAGCGCACGTTCAGAAAATAAGCATATCCAAGGCATCAAACTTTTCTCCAACCAGACTGGACAGGTACCCACCAGCCCAGTGCTCCTCACTACAATTAAAAAAAGAACTGCACATCTGCTCTTCCAAATAAGATTAAAGAAGTCAGTTTGACTGGACTAATCTATCTATACAGACAATACCATTAGCTAGAAACGCACAGCTGGGGCTAGAGGTAAGCCTACAAGTGATTTTTGTTTGTTATTTAAAACCTGTTTCTAGAAATGGGAAATTATATCTACCTTGTGACTATCTCACATTCTGATTTCCGCTGTTACTCTCCAAAGTCATAATCACATCTAAATGTTTGCTTTATAAACTATGAAGAAATGTAGATTGCACCTGGACTTCTTCCACTGACTCATGGACTTATAAATAAAGCCTGCAAGTCCTATAAAAACATAAATTCACTTGACACATGTGAGTTCAATAGCTGATTTCTTTTGGGACCTGTGATAATTTCAGCATCTGTTTGAAGCACTAGCAGCACCAAGTCTAGAGCTCTCCGCCATGCCTCTGTCTTGGCTGTAACATTATCGTAAACCTTTAAACTCTCTCCGTGGTCAGCAAGGGAACCAGAACCACCCCTGAGCAGATCACCTCTTCTAAACTCTTTCAATATATATGCTGAGGGAGAGCCACACTCAGCTGCTTTTTTGAGGTGATGATCAACTGAGGTACAGGCTTCCAATTCCGATGCAGCTTTTGTAGTGTTACACATAACCACTGAAAGATACTGCTTCCAGCCACTTGCTAATGCTTGGAGCACAACTGATTTATACTCTGTTGCAGATGCTGCCAGCCAAGGATTGTGAAACTCTTTCACAGCATTTTTATTTGCTGGCTGTAAAGGCTGTTCTGCAAGCATCTGAATGTGACTAAGGCATAGGAGCTCCACTGCACCACCACCAAGAAAAACCTTCTCGTCATTTAAAGCATGATGGAGACGATACACTGAAGTCCAGAACTGGTCTTCAATGAGCTGCATCTTTGAAGCTACAGTGGTGGTAAGCATGGCCGTGAGCAGGGGAATTCCTCGCACTTTAATCCAGACTGGCACAAGCTCACCCAGATCCATCGCGCGCCCATCGCAGGCCTTCCACAGCTCCACCTGGACCCCTCTCCCCACACAAGAAGCATTTAGCTGGGTCAGGTACGTCACTGACTGGGCGCTGGTGACCTCCCCGAAGGCACACAACACATCCCGAGTCACAGAACCAATTACCAATATACTGTTTGCTATGCATCTTTCCATTAAGTTTTCACACACGTTTCCTTTGACCAAAACCAAGTTTACTTCAAAGTTTATCAGAATATCTAACATACTGCTTAGCCACAAGTCTCCTGCTCGGCCTTCCAGTAGGCCAGGATGCTCCAATATGGTCCTTACATTACATGGTCTATTAAAACCTAAGTGACGATATTGTTCAGTTAGGTCACCATCCATGAGAATGATCCGAAGGGGTTTGTCTTCAAAGTATTTGATAACTGTGGCTTGTTCTGGTGATACTAGTGTGATGAAGCCTGGGGAGACACAAGAATAGCTTTCAGGCAGGCCTGGTAAACAGCATGTCACAATTCCTGCAATATTAAACTGGGAAGAGCCACTGCATTCTGCTCTCTCCTGCTGATATGCAACAATGCTTTGCAGCAGTTTCACGCTAGTCTGATTTCCATGGCTCAGAGCCATTGCCAGATGTCCTAAACCGTAACATTCACATGGATCTGCTGATGGTCCTAAAAGGTATCCCTGAAAATTACCTTGCTGACTTGAAAAATGGCTTTTCCCTAGAGCACTGAAGTATCTGCTATGGGTTAACTTTTGTTTGTTACAGCTGGATGTGATAACACCACTTCCAGAAATCAGAGAAGTACTTGTGTCACCCGCTGATTCGACAAGAGAAGCTACTGAACCAAAGCCGGCCAAAGGTGAAACCAGGCGCTTGTTAAAATTAGAATCATCTTCTTGACGGGAACAGGAATTTATTGGAATTGCTTCTTCTGGTGTAGAAATATCTTTCTGAAAATACAGGAAAATCTGAGGATTTAGAAGACTGTCACATCCAATTTGGCAAGTTTTACTTTTAAAAGCGTTTGGCCTAACACTACTAGAACACAGCTCTTTATTTACATCATGTATTGATATTTGAAGACACTGGACTCTCTCACAGCAAGAGTTCAAGCCCTCAGACATCACAGATACTATTGCTGAAACAGGAACATTCTGTTGGAGGCACTCCAGTATGGCATTGCTCCATGCACCAACGAGAAACAACAGGGTACTTATCCCAGTCCTAAATTCCTTGTTTTGTGCCTGAATGGTTTCATTAAGAAGCTGTCCGGCAGCACTAGTTAAATCCAAACTTTCAATCAGTCTAACAGCAGAACAAATCAATGTGCTTTGGTTGGTGCTTTCATCCACAATGAATTTACAGGATTTCATTGGCCCCAATAATGTTCTTCCAGCTAATGCTAACGATGAGAGCTGCTGAAGTCCAATATGTCTTCTTGCATTCACATCCCTGAAAGCCATGGGCAGCAGGCAGCACCTGTGAACAGAACACAAACTTACTGCCCCATCCTCACAGCACTCCAGAGCATGTATCACCCAAAATGAAATTAACAGTCTAACCCTGAACACAGCTCTCCCGTGAGGCTCTCTGTATAAAACAGTTATTCAGTCTGTGCACTTATTACGAGACACCAATGCACATAGTTGCTGAAATGGTGCATTGCTAAAATATCATGGATTTTTTTCTGGCTGGCAGATAGCACAGTGCTGTTAATTTCAGTGGTTTCTTAAACATGAAGCAGTACAGATCCTATAGAACTACCATTTCTCTCCCGACTCGCTATCTGGAATTTCAGTTATTTCTCTTACTTGGGGCAAAAGTTCATTAGAGCAGAATGGACAATTATGTGCAAAACCAAAGTGGTCTGTACAGATCCATCTTGGTACCAACAGTTATGCCACTGACTTTAACCTTCAAATCTGGAAAAACATAATCAAACTTATTTTATTCCAATTCTATTTATTCCATTTGGCACGCATCAATATTTCATTTAACATGCATGAAAAGGAATGCCACTTCTTCATACCTCACCAAGCAAACTGCCAAGACTTTAAAGTTTTGATCTACTAGTCAGTTTTAACATGCCAAAAATAAATCTTCTCTCCCTTGAAATCCCTTCCACACCACACTCCTGTGGCAGACCACATGGATTAAACTAAAGCTTCCTCTTTTTTTTTTTTTGAATGAAAAAGTATACACACCAAGAATTAAGAAGCTTTAGCTCATATACCTTTTACGCTCAGATTCAAATAATTTATTTTATCTCCCTCAAGGTCCCTTTGCATGACTATTCCAACTCCAAAAAGCTCATTTTCCACCCCACTCAGTGAAATTCCATCTGAATATTAACTCAAATGAAGACAAAGTGTGAATTCAAAAAGCAGAGTAGGCAGTCAGAAATAACCTTTTTGTGCTGACAGACCTGAAATTCTAGTCTAGCCCAAACTGACAACAGAATTTCCCTTCGATTACTAGGTACATCTTGAAGTATCAAAAGAATCATTAACCAAGAAATTATTTTAGTCTATAGTTACCTGTAATCAACAATTTAAGAAAAAGACTTTTAGATAAGCAAGAAATTTTGACTTAAAATTGCACTGGGACTGCGCATCTGAAAACCTCCATCCAACCTGCTTAAGGGTTTTTCTAGAAATTTTTCTTGGCAATCTCTTGTGATAATGGTCTAGCCATGCTATGTATCCATATCAGTACTTCCAGTAGTAATAACAAAAAAAAGCCTCTTTTTTTCTTAACTGGAATCCTTAGCTTAATATCACAGGCAGTTTGTTCTGAAACTAACAAACAAAAAAATTGAAGTGATTAAATAATAATTATTGGATCATGTAATCCAACATGAAACATGTTTCCCCCAGTCCCCCCAAAACTCACTCCATCTGATTTCTCTTAAGGATTTACTAAGACAGCAATTTTTGTTTGGGGTTTTTTGTTTGTTTGTTTATGATATTTTGGGGGGTTGGAGGGTTTTTGTTGATTGATTGTTGGTTTGGGGTTTTTTGTTTTGTTTTTGTTTGTTTGTTTTGGTTTTGTGGTTTGGGGTTGGGTTAGTTTTTTGGTTTTTTTGAGATCACTGTTTTTGAATTCAAGCAGTTCTCAACTAGTAACAGTCACTTCTCAACCTGCTCTTGTTTTGATAGGAAAAACAAATGACCAATTTGTGGTTCTCTTAATAAAATTTAGCAAAGAGCTACATTAGCTATGCTGAAAGGCCAAGTAATGCTCTTTCACTACCTAGGCCGTTGGCACGTAGTTCTGGGCAGAAGGCTATGCTACTGTTTGGATGAGAGACAACTATGGAAGGACTGGTGGGAAAGGGGTTTCCATTTTCCAGTACAGTGAACTTCTTACTCCCCAGTCACTCCCAACGAGGGTTCAGCTCAGCAATATGAGCCATTGTCTTATTAGATGGCATTCTTATTTCAACGAATGTAAACTCAAGGCTGGTTATGAGACAGATTAATTAGAGTTAGTGCAGCACCTTCTATCAAGCCAACACACTTCCACTAAACCTCAATGCAGCCAACTACAAGTTGCTTAAGTAAAGTTTTCTCTGAAATTTAAGTTGAAAAACATACCCCTTACTTTCAGCTTAAACTCATACTTTAGAACTGTAGCTTCATTTTGGACACCAGCCTGTACTCCTGCAGATCCATAAACCTGAACCAAATGGACCCAGGGCTTGGCTGCAAAACCAGATGAAGGCAGAAGATCTGTAATGTATTTCTTATACTTCCTCTCCCCCCTTTTGTTTTATGCATATTATTTTGACAAGAACATCACACACTATCCTATGCCGTAGGAACCAACATACAGCAGACCCAAAATTCAACTTTTCACTACTCCATCCCCTGACCTCTTACCTCTTTTTTCATCCAGCCTGAGGTGGAAAAGGCAAAGGGTCAAGTGGAATTACATTTCGGAGTCAAACAAGTGAGGTCAGCGAAGAGAAGGAGGCATCCTGGAGAATGAATGAACAAACTGGTAGCAAAGGACAGCCACGTGTGAGACACCAACTACCGATGGCTTCTGCTCAGCTCACTTGCATGCTGACCTATTGCTGCCTGCCTCATCACCCGTCTCTGCAAACAAAATAAAACTTGACCTTATGTTCAGTTTATATTTACACACATGTGTTTTAGGGGTCTCAAGTGAAGAACTCTGGAATACAGGAGGTATGCCAAACACTTATTGCTCACTTTGTCTTACAGCACCTCAACCGCAAAAGCTAGACTAACAGAACAAAATTTTAGATCAGTTTTCCAAATTAATGTATTTCTGTGAAATGCTGGCAAAAGTAGTCCTGTATGCATGTATGTGCACGCATTCTCTTGTACCAGCACTAGTGCACCGTAAACANAGTCCTGTATGCATGTATGTGCACGCATTCTCTTGTACCAGCACTGGTGCACCGTAAACAAGAAACGGGTAGAAAATGCTCTGCTTGCAACTAAAACCCCAAGCGTTCAGGTAACTATCACCACTTACCCAGTCTACCTAAAAATCATCATTATCGCTATTAATGCACGAAGCGAAAAAGCTTCCTAGATTAGTACAGCCGAACCCAAGCTCCCACGGCGAACCAGCCCCGCGCCACTCGCAGCCTGCCAGCAGAAAGCAGCCAGCACGGCGGCGGGGGAGGCGGAGGGCACGGCGGCGGGAGCCGAGGCCCGCTCAGCGACCGCCCCGGACCTGCCCTGCTCAGGCCTTGGTGGCCGCCTGACCGCTGCCTCCCGGCCCCGGCCCCTCGCCGGCCCCCCGGCAGGCGGGTGCTGGTTTCTCACCGATTCGGCTGCGCTCCGCTCCGCTCCTCGCGGCCGGGCCGGGCTGAGGTGAGGTGAACCGGTAACGGGCGGCCCCGCCGCGCGCTACCAACCGCCGCCGCGCGCGCCGCGCCTCGTTGCTAGGACACCGCCGGTTGTTTGTACAGCCAGCAGGCGGAACCGGTCCGCCCCCCCCACCCCGCGTGCTCTCGCTGACATCACGACGCCGCCAAGCTACCATTGGCCCGCGCTAAGGGAGGTGGGCGGGTTCCCCGGTACATCCGGCCCACTCATTGGACAGCCCGCGGTCGTTGCGTGCGGCTGTGAGCGCGCTCGCCGCCGGGAGGAGCGGCGGGGCCGAGCGGGCCGTCCCGTCCCGTCCCGGAGAGGCGTCGGCCAAAT